>OY744547.1:33295182-33350182 GCA_963556195.1 Sepiola atlantica
ACTCAGGAAAATGACGACTTGGTAAGGACAAGTTCATAGTTTTCCAAACAATAAACAAACATAATCGAGACCATTGAGCAGCTTCATCGGCGGGCGAGGTTAATCAAGTCACTTTGTTTAATCGACGAAATAATTATTTCATCGGTTTTGCACATTTCGGCGCATTTTTCTCTCTCGGTTCTCTAAACTGTTTTGTTTTTTCGCAGTGATTCTGTTTATTTTTATCATCTTTGACTAAAACAATTTCGGCCAAGCGCCAACCTCAAGTTCCAATGCGTGATTCTTTTAATGACGTAAGTCCTGATATATCGATCTGGTATTCACCATGTTTTCGGTCTGGCGGCAAATGGAAAAGATAAAAGATAAAAGAAACAAATAATAAAAAGATAACGGAATACTTAGATAAAATTTTTTTACATGTTCTTATATATATATATATATATATATATATATATATATATATATATATATATATATATATAAGAACATGTAAAAACATTTTTATATATAATTAATAATAAAATCTACATAGCTTTAATATCAGCGTGAAAACACTTACAAAATCTAGCACCAGCGAAGAGCCGTGTTATGACGAAACAGCTGTCTGTGGATGATTACATTCGTTCTTCACTATTGGATTAAACTCTCCAATAAAAGAAATAACGGTTTCCACTTAAATCATTACTTTTCGTTATTAGAATAGAGTTATCGATGTAACCGGTAGCACGAATGTAAACAAAAAGGATATTAACTCTTTCATCTTTATTTCGGAGCAATCGTAATAGCATAGATGTAAAATTCCTAAAAGCTTATCTTAGTTGCAACCGGTCTGGCGACCAGGCTTCGAATCGTAGCGTAAAATCACTTGCCACGCGACATTGAATAGCTGCGAAGCAACGAAACAGCTGCGTTTCGGAATCTTCCATCGGTTTACGTAAACTGCCAAAAGACGCTGACGAAACGTCGGTTTCAGCATGTATCGTAAGCTATAGAAGTGCCCAAAATCTTCCGAGCCGGAATAAGTATTTTTAAAGAACTATACAGTATCTTCTTGCCAAGACTATGGTAGAATGAAGAAGAGAAAATGGCTAGTCAGAATTAAATATCGATTTTTCAGAGGCAATGCTATTATTTACGTCTAAGTTCGAGCCTTTTTTATATATTATATATATGATTGAAAGAATGAATGCTGCCTCACTATACAATATATATATATATATATATATATATATATATATATATATATATATATATATATATAATTACAGGGTGCACGCTCCTTTTTGCTGGAGCGAAAGAGAGGCGGACTCATTTTATATTCAGCAGGAGTGGAGCGGGAGTGGAGCGGGAGTGGAGCGGGAGCAACTCTATTTGGGACTAAAGAGGGGTGGTTTTATCGCTCCGCGCTCCTCGCTCAAAAATTATTTGATATTTTTTCTTTTAAACATTAGTTTTTTATTCAGCAATAAAAAGGAAAAGAAAAGAAAGTCTCAGAGTTTACTCTGAGTTATTTTTTAAAATTATATATATATATATATATATATATATATATATATATATATATATATATATATATATATATATATATATATATAATTATTATTATTTGTACTCACTATAAGTTCGTACACAGGTCATCATCAGTGATTGCTCACCGACAACAACCGGTGGTATTCCCTGGAGTCTGAGTGACAACAAGTCTCCCCAGATTTCCAGTATTCTCCACTCATTTTCGATAGCCACTGCAAATAACCTTGCAGTATCGCAACAGCCGTTTACCATTGATTTCTCGCTGGTAAAGTCCATTGGTCTTCTCTGGGATTTGGGTGGCAATATGCCTCCCCAAGGTCCCAGTACTCTTCACACTTCCAATGGAGGTCTGGTTTGTGCTGTCCTTCCTCGGTCTTCTCATCCTCCTTGCCCTCTGCAAATATTGTGTGTGGTGTCAGTCTAGGCTGGCACCATTTTTTTTATTATTTGGGGGGAGGGGAATGGGAGGGGAGGGAATGGGAGGGGAGGAGAGCAGGGGAGGAGAGCGAGAGAAGGGGGGCGTGGGGTATTGTTATTATTATTTACTCACTAGGAGTTATCACACTGGTCATCGTCAGTGATCGCCCACTGTCAACAACCTGTGGTATTCCCTAGAGTTTGAGTGACAGCAAGTCTCCTCAGACTTCCAGTATGCTCCACCTCTTTCCGTTCATCACTGCTGATGACCTTGCGGTATCGCAACAGCCACCTACCACCGATTTCCCGCTGATAAGGGCCATTGGTCCCCTCTGGGGCCCGAGTGGCAACAAGCTTCCCCAAGGTCCCAGAGCTGTCCGCGCTCTTCCAGTGGAGGTCTGGCTTGCGCTTTCCCTCCTCGACCCTCTGTCCATAATTTTCGTGGTGTCAGCCTATGCTTGCGCCTCTCTCGTGCGGTTGTATTTTCCCCGGTTCTGTTTTCTTGTGCTTCCATGTGTTTGTTCTCCATTCGTTGCTTATGTGGGTTGGTTTCCGCATTCGAGGATATTTCTCAGGATTGTAGCTGTTTTGATCATTACTGTCCTTTGTATGGTCTCAGTTATCCCCTTGATTCCTATTTCTCCTAGTCTTTTCTCCATGTTTTGGGGGAATGTTCCTAGTGCTCTTATGATTATTGGTGTTATACTGACTTTCTTCATGTTCCATATTCCTTTCAGTTCTCTGGCAAGTTCAGTATATTTGCTTCTTTTTTCTGTCTCTTTGATCTTCACTCTATGGTTTTGTTTCTGGTTTCAGTGCTTCCGGAGTTGTTTGTTGGGCTGATGTCTCTTGCTGTGGTGATCCGTCTTTCCGTGTTCTGGGTTACATATTTCTCATGCTCTTTTTTGGTATCTTCCACACAATCTTCTATACTTACCAGTCCTCTACCTCCTTCATTTCTTTTCATGTAGAGTCTGTCCGTATCGTCTTTTGGGTGCAATGCATTGTGCATAGTCATTAGTTTTCTAGTCCTCTGGTCAAGGTGCCTGAGTTCTTCTTTGGTCCAGCCTATGAATGGTCCAGAGTATCTTATTAGTGATACAGCCCATGTGTTTATCCCTTTTACTAGGTTTCTGCTATATAGTTTAGTTTCTAAGAGTTTCCTTGTTCTTCGTAGATATTCTTTTCCAATCTTCTCTTTCATTTCTGTATATTTGATTGTGTCTGCTTCCAGAACTCCCAGGTATTTATAACTATCTTGTTCTCCTAGCGCCCTCATCTGTTCTTGGTTGGGGAGTTCTATACCTTCTGTCGTCTCCAGTTTTCCTCTTTTAATCTCAAGCAGTGCACATTTTTCTATTCCAAACTCCATTTGGATATCCTGGCTGAATATCCTGGTTGTATTTATTAGCTTTTCCAGTTCTTTTTTGTTTTTTGCAAACAGTTTAAGGTCATCCATGTACACCAGGTGGTTTATTCTTTGTTCTGTATCCGTAAACCTGTATCCGGCATCACACTTTCCGAGTATGTAATTGAGTGGCATCATGGCTATTATAAACAATAGTGGTGATAGAGAGTCTCCTTGAAAAATGCCTCTCTGTATTTTTATCTCAGACAGGTGTTGTCCTCCGGCTGTTAGTTTTAGTTTCCATGTTTCCATTGCTTTCTGGATGAGATTAATAATCCTGTCTAGTATTTTGTATATTTTTAAGTATTCAATTATCCATGTTTGGGGGATTCTGTCGTAGGCTTTCTTGTAGTCAACCCATGCCATGGCTATGTTCTTTTGTCTGCTCTTCACTTCCTTCAAGATCTTTTGATCAATGTATAGTAGATCATATGTCCCTCTTTGTCCTTTCCGGTATCCTTTTTTTTTTAAGGACAAAGAGGGACACATTATTATTATTATTATTATTATTATTATTATTATTATTATTATTATTATTATCATCATCATCATCATCATCATCATCATCATCATCATCATCATCATCATCATCATCATCATCATTATTTATTTATTTATTTATTTATTTATTGTATTACAGAACATAAGATTATTTTGAACATGATACCGTCGGTTTCGAGCTGTTGCGGCTTAGGAAGACGAAACATAATGTAACGTAAACAACTTACCGTGAGTCTTCATCAGCCATGTTTAAAATTAGGGGTACATTTTCATCAGGAGGGGAAATCTTTCATTGTTTCATTAAAAAAAAGTTGTTTTTTTTCTGTCTAGTTAATTAAATTTGTTGGTTTCTTTGGAAATAATCAAATTAATTGAAAAATAAATTAATTTTAAAAACCGAGTGGGTGGATAGGAACAGACTAAACCCGTTGGATAATCTCGAATCATAACAATTGTTACCAAGGGAAGTGAAATATCTCTCCTGAAATTCAAGGAATCTTGCTTAATTTGTGTCTAATGACTATGGATAAAATTTGGGTTGTGTCCATATTATTCGCTCTAAAAATACTTTAAAATACTTCAAAGAAACTGAATTTTGGGGAATATTTATTAATTGATGTCTAATGCCTATTGCTAAAATTTCACAAAAATCGGAGGTATCAAAATTTTCACGAAAACTAAAACTAAATTAAACTAAATACCGCCCACATTTGGACTCTTCACGCTTATCATCTGTGTTTCAAAATTTATAATGATTGGTTTATTAGTTTAAGAGTTAATTCTGTACATTACAAATATATAAACAGATACACATACCTAACTTTAGCTACTTTTGATATTGTATAGTACGGCATAATAAATTAAAAAGGTGATATATTCCAACAGTTTCTATGCTACAATTGAACTTGTTTTGTGTTTATAAAAACAAAGATAACGTAACCCAAAATAACTTGATGTTAAGAGAAAAGATTATTTAACATCTGTCATTCGGGCATCTCATAAACAAATTAGAAGTGTTTTAAGTTTTACATATTCCATGTTGTTTTTAGTTTAAAAAACAGACAATAATAATAATAATAATAATAATACATACATACATACATACATACATACATACATACATACATACATACATACATATGATTTAAAGAAATAAATCCAATAAAGAAAGAAATAACAAAATTATTACAGAAAAAATAAAAAGTAAAAAGACAGTAAAGTTAAAATTACACGCGAAGGACAAGAATGACTTACTTCCCCCCATTCTACTTTGGCTAAAAAAATTGAAATACACATTAACTCATTCCACGTGTTCTAAATGAATTCAAAACATGAAATAGTTGTTGAAATAGAAATAATAATAATAATAATAATAATAATAATAATAATAATAATAATAATAATAATAATAATAATAATAATAATAATAATAATAGTAAAAATAAAGATTATAATTATAATTATAATTAAAATATTAAATTTTAAATAATTTAAAATACAACCCATGTCAAGTGATCTTGTAACCTTTCTGAAAAATGATCATTCTCCTTTTTGCCTTCATACTAAAAACTTGGCCCGAAGAAGCTCGGCTGATATCCAGCTGGAACTGAGTCATGCCTGCAAATATGTAGCCAAAATGTTTGTATAAATAAAAATATATACTAAACGAGTGGGACCAGTGCCCGGACGTTGCCCGGGAAAATTGAAGAATGCAAGAAATGCATGCTCCCAGCTCTGAACATCATATAAATAGTGTTACTCGATTGTTAAACTATTTATGAATATTGATTGTAGTGCACTTTAAGTATCAACATTCTAACTAATAATAATGAACTTTTATATGTTTGTATAAATACGAAGGAGCATCTGCGCAGCAACGTACTTACTTAGAGGCGAAGTATTTCTTTTGGGGGTAGTACTATATAACAGTATCTACACAAACACTGGAAGAAAGGTACTATTTGACAGAAATGTAAGTATTTGTAAATGAAATAATTTTCTAGCTAATTTAAAAGAGTAAGTGAATATTTTGTATGAAATCAAAATTAAATGTAAATTAAAATTTAAAAAACGAACTTTTTTAAATACCTATTTAGAAAAATGTATTTATTTACAAAAAAAAATAAATAATTAAGAAACTAAATCGACTTAAATGAATTAAAAAAATTTATAGAAAACAAGTCAGCCATTTTAATGGAATTTAATTTTTCTGACTTTAAATTTCTTTTCTATTCCCCATGTATTAAAATATATAAAGTTTTGAATCTATTTACATCAGATAATTATATAAATAGACATTAAAACGCATTATCTTAAGTCCCAGACTACACTGGGTAGCAACAGCTAGGTTTATATTTATATTGCTATGTTTACACGCGTCTATTTGGATTTCTGTTGATATATCTTGGTATATAAATATGAACACGCTTGACATATACACAAAATGCTATTATTTATATTGCTGATAAAATATTGCACAGTTGCAGTTGCTGCAGAATATTTTGCAAATGGAGGGATACAAAATGGCGCAAGAGAATAATAATCTGAACGGGTGTGTGCTGAGATGTTAGAGAGACTTTTCGTCACTCGTACGCTGGTAAATACTCTCAGGCCGGCTTCTGTTGCTGTAGAGGCTAAAATAATAATAAAAACACCAAACACCACTTAAATCACTGCAAGCCACACAACACACATAACATACACACATACATGTATATATATATATATATATATATATATATATTTGTCGCCTCTAGAAAAAGTAAAGCACTGTAAGTGTAGTATTAACACAGCGTGACGTCACTAGCTTTAAATGCATCGTTCCTTTCATTAAAAAAAGTAGAACGCTCTTAGACGTTAAGCCGCCGTATAAAGTGTTAAAATTATCACAGTTTATTCGCTGTTCGAAAGGCGTCGGGTTTGAGTTGCAAAATACTCGTAATTCGGGGTTTCGAATCGCATGACCGGTAGTGAATAGTCATATTTCTATGCTGATGAGTCCCGATTATTAAGGACGAAACGTATACGTACATAGATAATAAAGAATAACAAATATTTATTATTTATTATATATGTGTGTGTGTGTGTGTGTGTGTGTGTTACAGAAGATCAGAGCAACATTGCTACCGTCGGTTTCGAATCGGACAAAAAAGAACAGCACGTGACTGTCCTTTGTGGACCGTCCTCAGCCTCCGTTTTGTCTTTTCATGTGCTGTTTTCCCTTCGTCGTATTCGAAACCGACGGTATCGATGTCGTTCTGATCTTACAAAGAAATATATATATATATATATATATATATATATATATATATATATATATATATAAAGATAGATAGACGAAGAGTGATAAACATGCACGAATGCCCAAATTTATTTCAAACTTTGATTGTTCAATGCAAGGTATATTCTGTAATAAAATTATGTTTATTATTCTTTCCTCATTCGTGCATGTTTATCACTCTTCGTCCATCTATCTTTATAATTGCTCTATCTCTTTTACCATTTCACTATAGGTTCTTTCTACTAAAAGTTTACTTTTAGTTTCATATTTATTCTATATATATATCTATCTATCTATCTATCTATCTATCTATATATATATATATATATATATATATATATATATATATATATATATATATATATATATATATATATATATATATATATATATATGGCAAGCAAGTAAGCTACACAGAGGTGTACACGTTTTATTCCCGCAGTAAATCATCAGGCTAATGAAGATTTCCTGCTGGAATAAAATATGGACACATCTGCACTTGATATATTTCTATGTTACTACTACTACTACTACTACTACTACTACTACTACTCACGTATTGAGCACTGTTGTCCTTTAGTCCTTACATTTAATGAGCGATGTTTTTAACAAAGAGGGAAGAATTGCCGTTTTCTGGGTCTGAATCTATCACATCTAACACTTAGCGTTGACTAGTTTTTTTTTACCTTGAAGTAAGTTTTTTTAGCTCCTTACATTAAATGGCTTCATGCCTTGTCTGGAGCGATTTCCATTAAAAAATAAATAAATAAATAAATATTGAAAATATATAAAGAATCTATTATATCACCTAATAATAGTATATGTATACGTACATTAAATGCTAATTATATATATATATATATATATATATATATATATATATATATATATATATATATATATATATATATATATATATATATATATATATTAGATTTATTGAATGTGAGATGATATATATAATTATTTCCACAATCAGACAACGCCGCAACCCACAACCTATGAAAGAAACAAACCGGAAGTCCTAGACTCGAGTCTAGGACTTCCGGTTTGTTTCTTTCATAGGTTGTGGGTTGCGGCGTTGTCTGATTGTGGAAATAATTATATATATATATATATACTAGCAAGGCTACCTGCCGTTACCCGGCGCGATAAAAAAAAAAAAAAAAGTAGTAAAAATGGAATAGTGTGTTTAATATCTTTATATAAAAACTTGAATTTCTTTTCCTTTTTCTAACGGTCTCTCTTTCTCTAGTGCATATTATTTCCCTCTCTTCCCCCTTTGCCAATCTGATTCTTCTCTAAAAGTTTAGAGACGCGCCCCTGTTGTACCAAAGAACTAAAAGTTTAAAGTCGCGCTCCTATTTTACCGAAGAATTAAAAGTTTAGAGACGCGCCCTGTTGTACCAAAGAACTAAAAGTGTAGAGACGCGCCCTGTTGTACCAAAGAACTAAAAGTTTAAAGACACGCACCTGTCGTACCAAAGAACTAAAAGTTTAGACACGCGCCCCTGTTGTACCAAAGAACTAAAAGTTTAGAGACGCGCCAGTGTTGTACCAAAGAACTAAAAGTTTATAGTCGCGCTCCTATTGTACCAAAGAGCTAAAAGTTTAGAGACGCGCCCTGTCGTACCAAAGAACTCAAAGTTGTGGGTGAAATTGCACTCCTCTAAAGACCGAATACTCTCTCCCACGTCGCAAATGCATCGAAAGCACTATAATACTTCTCTCATCTCTATCTAAGATAAACTTCAGACTCGGATCCTATTCCTTAAGCAAACATGTGGCAAAAACCGCACTGAAACACTGCCATCTATTGCGCAATTGCGATCCTGGTTAAAGAAAATGTTTCTTTTTTACTACACTTCATCCATATTTTCCTCCCCGATTTATTTATTTAATTATTTATTTATTTATCTATTTTATTTTATTTTTTACGTCTCTTCGCACGCGCGTTTTATTGTTCTTTTCTTTTTTTCAAATAGTTAAATGCGCGCCAAATACGTTTTCTCTGTGTGTTCTTTTTCCTACGTTTTTACGGGTATCGAATAAATTTAAGATTCACTTTTTCTGATCCGCACGAAACCGGTAAAATCTCTCATTTTCTTTGATGATTTTTTCCTGTATTTAAATTTTTTTTCATTTTGTCTTTTATCACACATCTTGTCGTTCACGGCATTTTATTTTTATGATATAACGTGTATTTTACCCTCATATATATATATATATATATATATATATATATATATATATATATATATATATATATATATATATATAACTAGTAGCTAAAAACTATAAAACATATATCACCATACAGAAATAATGCGTTAATATGGGATGAGTTATCATTATGATTGCATAGGCTGAGGTGTTTATTTACTGATTACAGATAAAAAAAATTAAAAAAACGAAAATTAGAATAACGATTATGATCCATATATAATAATAAAGATGAGTCATTGTAACCACTACATTAAAATGCGTATGAAGAATTTAATAGATAGATTAAATAAATAAAAATTAGAACAAGAGTTAGATCACTTTAGGGGAAAAACGCAATTGGGTTGATCGGTACTATTGATAAGGTAATAGTATAAGATCTAACAGAAAATAACTAGCAGTATATTGAATTGATAAAAACATATATTAGTACTTACATAGGAAGTAAAACCGCGAGACTATTAAAATAAATAAGACAATCGTGGTAAATGAAAAACAAGATACGTAAAATTTCTATTTTCTTTATAAAATAAAAGATTGTGAATTAGTATATATAAAATGAAATTAGAATAAGATTTAAAAAATAAGAAAATTGCATAAATAGTATACTTTAATACAGTAAAAAAGGCATCTAGAGATACTCACGTGAGATATATCTCGATTGCTGACCGTGAAAATAAAAATAAGTAAGAAAGGTGTTAAATAAAATAGCTAATTTTATTAATTATATGAAAAATATTTTTTATATTTGAAATAATACCGATAATCTTCTAAATATTATTATAGTTAATTGTTGAAGGGCTAGAAATGGATAAGTATGTGTACTTCAGGTGATTCGGTAAAACAGAAGTCACCGAATTTAAGGATATAAAAAGTATAATGTAAGAAAGGGAATATAAAATAAGGAAAAATCAATGGCTATAAACCCGAAGAAAAAGGGAATAATTGGACGAAACAACAAAATACGGTCTATCTCTTCTTCAATTTGTCAACTGAATTGACCGCACCCGCCATCCTGGTCTTTGCTGGTACAGTCGCTTTATTGGATGTCGGTCATGGGGCGATTGATCACGCAGTTTTTCACAGCCAGCTTTATGCCGGTCTGTTGTGGTAGTTAGTCGACCACGCTTCTAACCTATATACCACGTCCAGTGGGACGCTGTTGTTGAACAGGTTCGTATTGATGTCCGGGTCGACTGTCCTTTGGTTGGCTTCCTCGGCTATAAAAATGTAGCCGGCACTAGCGGCTCTCATTTTGGGCGCCAACTCGCAGCTGTTCCTGTGCTCAGTGGTTAGTTATTGGCAGAGGTAGACGTAGCTGTCAACCTTATTAATCTGACATCATAAGCTGATGAAGTCGTTGGTGAATTTTGCTATGCGCATTCATTTGGTCTATCGTGAGCTTTCAAAATTAGAAAGTAATTTTGGAGCCTTTAATCTGCTGAATAGAAAGTTATTTCGGGTCTGAATTGATTTAAAAGAATAGGGTCAAGTATAATGATTTATTAGTGCGCCTAAACGAAAAAGAAAAAAAGTGAACTTTCTTTATATCAAACAACCAAATATTAATTAATATACATTCAAGCAATCTTTAAAATACGTCCGCGCATCCTCATAATGGTTGGTCGGTCACACCTTTAGTATCCAGAGTCGTTTCCTTTACATAGCAGTCAGAGTTGCCTCGCTTGATATAGCGGAAAATAAGAGACTATCAAGCATGACACTGGAAATAAACAAGGCCCGGTAAAAAAAAACTAATCAGCTGAACTTCGGCGCCGATTGAAACCACAAGCATATTTATTTGTTTTCGTTCTTTCGTTCTTTGCCTTTGGTTTCAGCCTCGCGAGCAGAGCCTACGACATTATATCTGGCGACAACTATGAGAATATTTTAAGTGACGTGCTCGCGTTTTCTACAAAAAAGGAAAGTCTACACGAGAGAAGAGAGAGAGATATATATATAACTACCAGTAGTCTGCCCGTTTTTCGAAATTTCAGCGCCAACTCTGACCAAAATACAGCTGACATTTGCTGACAAAAGTTGATAGACAAATTGGAAAACCTATTCATTGCTTGGGATATCAACCCCGTCAGAAAACGGAAAGCGACCTTTCTACATTATGCCGGAGATTAATTTTTCGACGTCATCCACAACTTCACGGACAAACAGAAGGGTGTCCGAGCAACTATTGAAGCAGAAGATTAGACGGTAATACCGAACCAATAAGAAACAGTGAAGAAAACATTAACCGACCATTTCACGCCCCCAAAAACTTCATTTTTTTAAAATTTCGACGCGCAATGCAAATACGGACGAAAATTTGGATGCTTACTATGCCAGGCTAAGGAGTCTAGCATCCACATGTGACTTCCCAAATACAGACGGGACGATAATGGCTGAGATACTACAAGGCTGTTCGTCCTCTAAGGTGAGAAGAAGGGCGCTAAGAGACAACTCTACCCTCAAGCAAATACTGGACGAAGCCAGGGACACTGAACTTGCCCTCACACGTGCTGCAGACATGGAACGAAAGGAAGTGTGTGCACTTTCGTCCTACAACAATAACAAGGAAAACAACAAGCGATACACGCACCGAAACGAAGTCAGTAAAAGTGTCAACAACTCCAACAGCGAACGTCACCACGGATACACACGAAATCGGAGTGGCCATTTTACTCCGAGGCCCCGACCACGTGTGAGACAAAATAAAGATGGCGGACATGTTTGACACTACTGCGAACATTCGGCAACACACGTGACGTGTCCCGTCAAGGGAACGGGGGTGTAACAAATACCTTAAAATGAACCATTTCGCGTAAGTCTGTAATTCTAAACCGGTGTACAAGCAAAAAGTGAAGTATTTAATGTATGAACATGAAAAGAACATTGCCATGTTGAAATTGGGCGGAAAGACAAACGGAATCTCAAATAAAAACTGAGAGAACTGTCGCATCAAAACCCTCAAATTTAAAAAAAGATGAAGACATGACGAATTTACAAAATGCATTTGAGTGCAAAGCCAAAGATATTGAATCCAAATTCGAAAATGAGATGAAAGCTTTACAGGACGACATTGATCCTAAACGTACATCTCTTTGTCTTCGTTTACACCTTTAGTATCCAGAGTTGAGACATAGAGTAACGTATGAATACATCTCGGAAGTCATTTGTCGTATCGTAATATCGCTGACATTCAAAAACACAAAGGTTCATAACTGTAATCGATTAAATTTATGTACAGTAATATTTTTGTTAGTTTATTCTTGAACGCCATGTACGTACATTCCACAGAGAAAATACATACGTACTGTATAGGCAATGCCGCTATGATGAAAACGCTGGTATACTTCGTATGTAACATAATTAAAACACGACATTCGTTCATAAATTCTAGCTTATGACGATAATTTATAGGAATTTATAGGTTATTTCAAGTTAAAATTGAATGTAGCATCGGAACTATGACGTCTTGGAATTGATAAGATGACTGCTTGGAAAGACAGGTTACCTTTAGGAAAGACAGGTTACCTTTAGGAAAGACTATTGGCGCGAAAGAAAAGATCAAACTTGCAGGGCTTACATATGTGAACATATGTGAACATATGTGAACATATTTGAACATATGTGAACATATGTGAACATATGTGAACATATTTGAACATATTTGTAACGTTAACTAGTATGAATGACAGCTCCAGGGGTGGAGTCGAGAACCCCAAGGAAAGTATGCAAAAAGCAACAAAGACAGTTCGGATTCTCGGATCGTAAAACACGTAGTCAATCCTCCCAGACGCACACCACAATAGAGAGTTTAATGCAGGCTTCATTCTACCAACAGAAGTCTTTTTTCTTGGATTAATTTCTTTATTATTATACCGTAATTCGGTATTTGAAACCCAAATTGTTTAAAAGTTTTAACACAAAGACGATCATTAGAAAAATTGAAAACATAAAAAAGGTATAATTAAGCAGAAGAATTCTGTTATTTTTAACATTGTTTGAAATAATGTTGCCAAAATACACACACACAATATATATATATATATATATATATATATATATATATATATATATATATATATATATATATATATATATATATATAAGAGAAAGGGGGAGAGAGTGGGGATATAGACAGACGAGGATAAAAAAGAGAGATAGGAGGAGATATAGAAATATAGGGATGGCGATAGAAAGGGAACTAGAGAGGGAGAGATATAGGAAACAGAAAAATACTAATTTTGAATTTTGTCTTTTCTTTTTAATTTAACTGGCTTTGCAAACTCATTTTCTCCTGATTCAAACAATCTAATTTGAGCGCAATGGGTGATCCAACTAGCCACATTTTTCTAGTGTATATATACTCTATAGTGATAAAGCCTTAAACGCATGAGTCTCATGTAATAAAAGAAGGCTAGAAGAAACTAATCGACATTGGTCCGAATCTCGAAACACTGAGACGCCACTGGAAACGTGATTGTATTAACCTTGACTATTGACCAGATGTCAGTTCAAATTGAACGATTCAATGCGAATGGAAAACAAACTGCCGATGTTATTTATTCCTTGGTTTAAGAAATGTTTTATGGCTCGTCGGGGCCACAGGGGACACATCAAAATGGAAGACACTCACTGCTTTTGTTTACCATCGTCGTTCGTTTGAAAAATAGCGAATCACGTGATTAGAAATATCAATAATTTGCGGCAAAGTACATTGCATCAAGTAACATAACGATGGGGTGAGTTGGGTGCTATCAGTGATTTTTTATTAATAAATTATCAATAATTAAATAAAAATAGTAAAATATAAGCATAATAAAAACGTACGTAATGCGTAACGTTGTGACAGAAAGTGCCAACGAAATGCGTCCTATAAACAACGAACGGACAAAGCGACATTCACCCTCGGCGGGTTGAACCGGTTTTCTCGAAAGGAGGGAATTTTTAGGAAATCTCAGATTCACAAGCGGTCCCTAGTTCTCCTACTTAGAGTGTTTGGTATTCTCAAATGGTCACTCATCTGGTACTGACTAGGCTCAACGTTGCTTAACTTCGGTGATCTAACGAGAACCGACCGGCGTGTCAGCGTGATAATGCAGTATATAATCTAAACAACGACAACCGAACGAGTCTAAGAGTTTGGTCGTTAAGTGTCATTTTCTTCTGCTTTTAGTGACGATAGTGTGGCAGATTCGTTGAGACAGTGACTGAGAAACACTAATTTAGAAGATTATCTGGAACTGCCACTGAGAACCCCGTATCTGAAGTTATGCTTCAATTTCCTCTATGACACCATGATTGGTGTTAACCGACGACTGAAAATATTAAGTTTTGTTTAAAAATAATTTGAGGTGTCATCTCGTACGCGCAGCCAGGGGAAAAATTACACTTGCGATTTTTAAATAACCAGGGTTGAGTATCAAAACAAAAAATATTGAAAAGTTATTTTAAATATATAAACATTTAAATAATATGAGTCTAAGTGGGACGCTTGTAGTTTATTGATTAGTCGAGTGACGGGGTTGGAGAATGTTTTTGTATGAGCAATATTTCTGAGTTGGCTCGAATCGAACATAGAATAGTGTAGAATTTTAGTTTCTAGTCCCATTATATATTTTACTTAGATAATAAACCTATGCTGTTAGTTAAGTTACAATAAAATATATTTTTAAAGACAAAAATGTATTTGATATTTTTGTATGCAAACATTTATTCCAGTTTGCTTGCCAACAACTTGTCGGATACAGCACAACAAAAGAGCTAACCCCGAGATTAAGACAATGCTTCATCGGACCAAAGCAGAGAGAAATTTCCGGCCGACTACTTACCCTAGTTCCCGAGAAAGCTGCGCCAACACCAAATTTATGCGAATCTTTTAAACACAACGTGGGTTAGGACGATTGAAATAGCAACCAGTCAGTACGGATGCGGTCCTCGTGGCATCGAACTACACTTAGCGTCGAGTTACCAAGAATACGTCCCTGAGTGGCTTTCACATTACAGCCGCATTACGTTTGGTATCACGATATGGCACCAACCTAACTTGTTTGGGTATGTCGAATCGCGACGGTCTATCGTCACTATTTCTCCCACTTAACTGGTTTCCTGCTCGAATCGCGCCTTTTCTATTTCCTGAATTTTTCAAGCTCGTCCTGTGCTGGTTACATGTCGAGAATCTGTCGATGTCTGTCATAGAGCCTCTTCCCCAAAGATATTATTCTCCACTATATGCTCGACCATTATACGGATTAACTAGTTTTTCCACTATCTTATTTATACTTTTAGTCGCTGGCTAATTCTATTAACTGCTCTTTTAGGAGTCTTATCAACTTGTCTAGAGTTGGCTCAATGAAAAGTTCTTCCATTCCCACCATATCGCGTCATTGTCTGTTGCCAATATTTTAAATGAGTTCCACCTGAAACTATAATCGAGAATATGAGCAACCTTGAAGCTGTGTTTTCATATATATAAGAAAAGAATCTCCCGTATACGAGCCCCCATATAGTTACCAGAATATTTCGGTGGAAATAATGACAACTCTTCGCGTGACAACGTAAAGAAATGAAAAAAACTAATTGGCATCCTTCTCATACCAATCAGAACTCACATGGCAACATAGAACAGTAAAGAAACGTGGAGCAACATAATACATTTTACTAACAATGAGAAAAAGATAGGAACATACAGCAGAATTATAATGTTCACATGCGGATTTGGGAAGATCTAAATCGTTAAGTCGTTGTTGTGGATAGATGGAATTACATGGATATTTGGGACCACAGAATATCATCGAGCCATAATCTCGATGTAAACAAAAAACAAAAATGTTGGGTGCCTTCAAGATGTCCTTATAAATGTTTTTATGTCACTGCATATTAGCAGGTATCTTACCTCTTTTTATGCTTTCTTTCTTTTTTCATTAGAGAAAGGGGTATACGAGTTCGGAAAGAGTGGAATATTTCAATGTACTTATCTTGGCGACAAGGTAATAATTCCTGGCTTGCATAGCCGGATGCGTCTCTGTCCATAAAGACTTTCATTCTCAAATACCCGAATTATTTCACTCGGCGAATTTGATTTCCATTACATTTCATGCCTACGTCCGATTTCGATGGCGAAAAAAATTCAACTGCTTTTTTTTTCCACTGCGTGGTTCATTTTGGTGTTTTTTCTTTGTCTCCCCCCTTCTTTATGATAACCGTTTGCGCGGTCTCCCTCTCCTACTCTTTATTCTCCCATTGTTTCCCCTCTTCCTCCTCCTTCTTCTCTGTTGTAATGGCTTCGCCGTCGGCTTATCTGCGCTTCTCCCACTACTATCTCTTGACGGTTTCGCAATCCTATTCCGCCTTATACTATCCCCCTTCTTATTATTACTCGTGAATGTTCGTACCTCTCTTTTGACTACGCCATCCTTTTTCTTTCTTAAGTGCTTCATCAGCTCAATCCTATTTCAGTCACACAAATTGTCTCGGGTGAAATAGTACGTCTTATTACCATTAATTGTAGAAATGACAGGAACAGTTTTTGAAAATCTGGATAAAAGACTAATAGAAATTGCAACCAAAAGGAAAATTTGCAACATACAACGCATGCCACTGATGAAAATAGCCGAAATATTAAGGAAAATCCTCGAGTGCGAAAACTAACCCACATAGCCAGATAATATAGACGAACCTCAGATAAGCTAAAATAGACATGGGAAAAATATATTAATAATATGACACAAAACCAAGGAAACTGAAACTACCAGAAATTCCATAATCTGACCAACCCTTATAAAAAGGTCGTAGCGGGTCAAGAAGGGTGATAAGATAAAGAGGGAAAGCAACTTCCAAACCCCCACTGGAAGCGAACGGAGAGTATTAAAATCTTGGGGAGGCTAATTGCCACTCAAAGCAACGGTCTTTATCAGCGATAAACCAATGCTAAACGGCTGATGCGATAAAGCAAACTTAATTCCAACGGTTATTGAAAGAGCCAGAGAGTGCTGACATTCTGGGAAGATTTGTCACTCAGACTATAGGAAACATTACTTTTTATTGCCAGTGATTGCGCGTGAAAGCTCCGAGTGAGTAAATGATATTAATGGCTACTAAAAATTCAGTGACACCAAGATTGGTTGGTAACACGAAAAGTAACCGTGGGGAGTTTCAAGGGATCAAAAGGCCGAAGAAAAGATAACACTATCCATACAAGGACTGGAAGGGAACGGGGAGTACTAGAATATTGAAGAAAATTTATTGTCACTAAAATTCTAATCAAAACCACATGTCGTTATGGGGAAGAACTCACTGGAAAAGGCTGGTGCAAGAACGCCAAGTGATTTATAATGATAGTAGAATCGAACGGAGCGCACTGAAATGTATGCGGGGATTTGCTGTCACTCAGATTTCAAAGAAACCGACCGACGAGAAATTATTGGGAATGACTTGTAGAAAATTTTGGCTAGGATCAAAGTGTAGTATTTGTTCTGCTACTAAACTTCACCTTTTCTGTCTTCGGTCAGTGAATGAGAAATCTGAGGCAATTTTTATTTTTGTTCAGATCCAGAGTAACTCCGTTTTGAGAAGCTGGATATTCCCTACTCTAACAACTGACCTTGTAAAAATAGTAGCAGTGCTAGTCGATTTAGTGAGGCTTCGGTCAGTTTTATGTCGAGTCTATTGATTCGTACATTAGTCCCTCTGTTGTGCTTTGGAAAATTTATTTCTAAAATCACGTGACTGTTACATATTACTAATTTATGGAATCCCATAAGCGATACAATATAATTGCAATCCGACAGAATCGATAGTTCCTTATGAAATACAACTTGAACACAACGCTTTCGAGATTTTAACATGGCCGACGTCCTTGATAAGGTAGAAGAGAAACAGGAAGACATGTTGACGTTCGTTCTATTATTCTCTTTCTTTACTTTTTTGTGATAATCTCTTTATGTTTTAAATCAACGACTAATTTGACTTCAGAGTCATTTGTGCAATTAAATGATATAGGCAATTTTCTACAAGAAAATGGCTACTCTGCTGCATGATAATTTATATTCTATGCAGAAAACTTTTTTTTTAACATGGTTCACCCCAAACAAGGCAGGCCGCCACTGTAGACGTAAGGGGCTACTGAGAAAAAAGAAAAGGGGAGAAGGTTGGGGGGGTCAGCCTAAATCATGATCCGCGCAGCAAGATGTCTGTTTACATTAGTTTTAAATTTCTGCATGTCAGTACTGTCGGGGAAACAGGGGGCAGGGAGAGAGTTCCAGAGGCCAGCAGCACGAGGAAAGAAGCTATTTGAGTAGAAGGCTCTCCGGCATCTGGTGACCTCCACAGTGAATGAATGAGATTTAGTTGATTGTCGAGTTATTCTAGTGAATTTACGTCGAGGGGGCACCAGAGTAGCCAATTCATCAGAGCGTAATCCATTGAAGTACTTGTAAAACAAACATAAGGATGCTACATTGCGGCGATGGGACAGGGGCTGGAGCTTGGTTGACAGTGAGGGACCTATTAGGTTGGCGACTCTTTTTTTGGATCTTGTCAAGGAGGGAGAGACTAGTAGATGATGCACCAGCCCAGATGTGGCAACAATACTCCATGCATGGGCGGATGGTGGCTTTGTATAGATACAGGATAATGTCAGGTGTGAGGAGCTTACTAGCACGGTAGAAGAAGCCAACATTTTTTGCGGCAGCCTTGGCAATGTCTTCAATGTATTTGTTCCAATTCATGTTACCTGTGAAGGTACGGCCGAGGAGTTTAGTACATTGTGTGGGTTTCAGGTCAATGGCTTTTGTTATTCAGTGTTCCCGCATCATTTTTTATTTTTAGTCATTGAGTTCAAACTTACCAACAACTTTTAGAATTAAAGTTACTTGAAAAAAAACTGTCGTCTTGTTTAAAAACAATACCAATACTTCAAGTTAGCTGTTGCTGACGCTCAATATGATGTCTCTTGGCGAACAGATAGATACACATAGCAACATAAAGATAGCTGGTCACTAGCAATGAGATATCATAGCTTTATGGAGAACTAGGTGTGCCGACCCGGCGTTACCCGGAATTTTCTTTACTCTAATTTTTGTTTCGCTTTTTATTTTATATTAATCATTTTCGTTAATAAAATGAAACAAAAAAATTGTATCGAATTTTGAAACAAATTGTTATAAACCGAAATGAATTCTGGTTGATTTAATTTAAACATCCGCTGAAAAAGAATAATATTTTAAAAGTAAACCGTTTTTTGGTATTGTAATTCGGCATTAAGGCATGTATTTTTTCGGCGTAGTAGTAAAAAAAAAGTAAAGTGGTCGACCATAGTCGAGGGTGACCCAAAGGCTCCCTTTTCATTAGTAGGGTGTACATGTGTAGGGGAGGGCACCGCTCCTTTTCTAGGGTTACTCCACTTACCCTTGATCCTCACTTTATAATGCTGAGTGTTAAGCAAGGAGCATAATATACCCTAGTCACGCAGCCCATTAGCGAACACTCTTACCATTATGCGAAATAGTCGTAGTAGTAGTAGTAGTAGTAGTAGTAGTAGTAGTAGTTATAGTAGGAGGAGTAGTAGTAGTACTAGGTTATTACTAAGAATTTGTTTAACGCAACGGCTGTTATCTATCTATCCATCTCTATCCCCCCTCTCTCTCTTTCTCTCTTTCTCTCTCTCTCTCTCTCTCTCTCTCTCTCTCATATATATATATAGTAGTGGTTATATAATAGTCTAAAATGGGGGTCTGTGTTTTGTTGGTAAATTTAGATCAGGAAAACGCAGGGTTTTAAGTAACAAGTCCGCACAGAATATCGTATTTTTATAAAACCCTTATGTATAAAAGTGAAATAAGAAATGAATTATGCAAAAAGTATAAGCTTAAATTATGATTTATGAATAGTTATTTATTTGTTAAAAGTTCAAATAATAACATTCTAACGTACGTTGTCTTTTGTTGTTAAATTGTAACCAGAAAAATGCGTCCTTTTAAGTAACAGGTCCACACGGAATATCGTATGGCTATAAAAGAAATGAGAAAAAATAGAGCAAATAAAAAGAATTATGCAAAAAAATAAATATGATTTATGAATAGTTGCTTATTTTTTTAATTAAAATTAACGGTCTTACTTAACAAATTAGGTATTCTGCGTTAAAATGAGACATTTATTTTTTATAGTTTTGTAGATAGGAAAACTGTAGGGGCATTTATTTAAGTTTTGTTTTGCGATTTCTGTGTTTATAATAATTAACAATTGCAATGTTAGTGTTACTGAAGAAAATAAACATTTGAAGTTGAATATGAGTTGCTTACCGTGACATATTGTATTGTTTAATCAGCAAAGAAGCATGATGTGGGGATTTATTTTATTTTACACCGGTAAGGAAATAAGTGTGACGTCATATGAAATTAACCCTTTCATGCATGAACTGTTGTTCCAGAACAACAAATAGAAAAGTTGTCATAAATTATCATAGATTTGGATTTGACCAATTATATTTTTTTGTGTGAGAATCAGGGACGTCGAGCAATAAATGTTGCTTCCATTGTTCGTCGTTACGGGCCTTTTCGGAAGTCAGCTCAACTTGAAGGCACGTGGTTCAAGAACAAGTCAGCTCAACTTGAGGCACGTGGTTCAAGAACAAGTCAGCTCAACTTGAGGCACGTGGTTCAAGAACAAGTCAGCTCAACTTGAAGGCATGTGGTTCAAGAACAAGTCAGCTCAACTTGAGGCACGTGGTTCAAGAACAAGTCAGCTCAACTTGAGGCACGTGGTTCAAGAACAAGTCAGCTCAACTTGAGGCACGTGGTTCAAGAACAAGTCAGTTCAACTTGAGGCACGTGGTTCAAGAACAAGTCAGCTCAACTTGAAGGCATGTGGTTCAAGAACAAGTCAGCTCAACTTGCGGCACGTGGTTCAAGAACAAGTACATATAATTTCTGTACAAAAATCATGCATGAAAGAGTTAATGTGAATTTGAAAAGCTGTAAGTAATTCCAAACTTTTCACATAATATGACATTATCTATTTCTTATTTATTAACAATGAATGCAATAATGTATGATTAGTAGTAGTTACTATTAGTAGTTAATTTTGCTGCTGCTATTTAAGATGGCGTACATTTTAATATGAATTTGCTTCTGATAACAAAAATGGCTGCTATCTAAAAATAATACTAGTCGGATTCTGAAAGGAATCAAGTCGAATTGCATCATGTATGCGAGGTGTGTATTATATGGTTGTATTTTTATGTTGGGGGTTTTGTTTATAATTTACAATATAGAACTGGCTCGCAACCCCCAGAAGAGTCTTTCTGACTCTTTTTAATGATAATTTACTAAATATGCACGTGTAATAAGAAAATGAAAACAGTGAATCAGAAAAGATGTTATTTTTCAAATCAATGTGCGAATTATTTAGCCAGAGATACGTCGATCGCGTGGCATATGCTCGTAATAATATTAGTTTTTTAAAATGTACTAATTGGTAACCGCTTATCAAGGCCCGAGGCCGTCGAGGATAAAGGTTAAAGTGATCGTCGGTTCGACGATGAACGCCAAACAACTGGTGGAATAATCAGAAGATTTCTTAAGAGGAATTGATTATCTAAGAGGACGACTCAACAGGTATTTGTTTACATTAGACTTGAAGACGCACATGTTGTGGTCAGTTGAGAAGCAGCTTCGTTGTATTTTATTCCACAAATGGGACGTTCTAGGAAAGAAACTTTGTTCATGGAAGTTCCACTTAATCTTTTGTACAGAGAGAGAGAGAGAGAGAGAGAGGGGGGGTAATTCTCTTTTGTGGTTGTAGCAAGGCGCGTTCTTGCTATAAATGCTTTACCGGGGGCCGAGGGATTAGAGCTCAGTCGATCATGAAAATAACGATGCAGTAGAGAGCGGCTAGAAATATCTCTTCTGTGTGAAAGGGACTATATGGAAGAGAATCGATCATACCCCACTAGATTGCGAAGTCGGTTTTGTACTCTGTCAAGGCAAGGAAGAGTGCTTCGAGCGGAACCTCCCCAGATATGACAGCAGTACTCCATACTAGGATGGATCTGATTCTTATACAATTAAAGGATTGTGTCAAGGGTGGGGTACTTTCTGGAACGATAGAATGACCAACCATTTTTCCGAAGACCTTAGCAACAGATTTATGTGAAATTAAGGTCGCTGTCAATGCGATAAATTGCCCTACTTTATAAATAGACATATGACACATCTCTCAATTGTGTAGAACAATTTACTTTTCTGGGTCGCGAGGTCAAGTTGTCTGTAGTCATCTATAGACTTCGAGATACCAAGAAAATAAACCTTTTTCAGTCAATTGTTACCTTTGTTGTATTGTATAGCTCTTCAACTTGAACACTTACCTCAGAACTTGATAGAAGATGCAATGAAGCCGACACTCACTATATCTTTTGTTTCAGTATTGTTTTCAACAGCGCTCAATACACGAGTCGTTCTCAGTAGCTGCATGAACTATAGTTATGGCAAATGGGCCACGCAGAAATGTTTGTTTCATTCCAATCGAAGGAATACGTCAAGCAATCTGCCGCATTTAAAATTCTACCATCCCCTTTACTAGCAAATCGTTTTATGTTTTATGTTCGGGTCATATTGCTTAAGTTTATTCGCTACTAGCAGGAATATCCGATGTTGCCCTCGATTGAATGAGGATCACTACTATGTACTTTTAATCATTATTTCCTTTGTTGTTACTGCCCCTCCCCTCGCGTCTCGCCCCCTTATATAGGCGGAAGAAGCTGAAATTGAGAAAACTCTCAGTTCATTATACATATGGTTTCAATTTTATTAAAATTGGATAGACCTATTTGAAGTTTTAAGCGGGTTCTCAATGGGTCACTTAAAAGTGAGAAGATAATTGAAGTGGTCCTAAATCTCTACGTTACCCTCTATGTGCCAAATATCTACGTACGTAGATTTAGAACCACTTCAATTATCTTCTCTAGAAAATGTTATACATATGATTTTAAATTCATAAAAATACGATATATTGGAAGTTTTAAGAGGATTATGCCCTCATAGTACCTTTAGGGGTCCATTTAGGGGTTCGTAAACATTTCCATTGTCTTCAAATTTTACATAAGAATACACTTTGAGATTTTATGTAGATTCTCTAATCTTTCTTTCTATAGATACCACAAAAACACATACACACATATTTAGTTTTACATATATAGATAATCGTCAATTTAGAACGCTACTTCCACCCACTCGCCACGGTCATTCCAGTTTAATTTAAAGCTATTGGTTTTTATCTACTAGATAAAACATCCGTCTTCACCCAACATCCATCGGTTACAAAATCCTAACTAATTTCCACTAATACTTAAATCGGTTTTTAATATGTTATAGACCAACGTAGCATAGAGATTCGAAATATTTGATATCCGTCGGAATTGGTCTCCGCGGGAGAGGGGTATCGCGTGTCTTTAAAACAAATTGGTATGTATGTATTAGTACACATGGTAATATGTTATTGCCGGAACTGCCAGTTGATATCAACCGGATGTACTGTTCACAAAATGATTCACCAACACATGTAACATATCTAAAAAAAGGGATTATAAAAACACATACATACATACATACATACATACATACAAACATACATACATGATCATTGCTACTTCTTTACAGAAGAAGGCCATCCATACAAAATTGCAATGCCCGGTTGTTGTCACGCAGATTGTTCAGCAAGCCTGACTTATGTTTACAAATTTGTAGGTCTTGTAGAAATATCTGTATATATAGATGACCATGGTGTGCGCTTGTATGACACATAGAGCACGCTCTTTTTCTACAAAGCCTGGTTTCAGTGACAAACAAAAACAAGATAATTGAGATACGATTTACAGCGCAGGTTTTATATCAGAGTTTCCATCTCCTAAAAATCTACGGGTCCATTTCGCCGAGTAGGGTAGCATTGCGCCTGGGTACCATGCCAGATATTTCTACGCCTCCGCTAGTAATATATATATAGAGAGAAATGCCTTCCAATATCGGTGATGATTTTAAAATTCACGAAAATAACAACACTGCTCTTGTTTTTGTCGTTGTATCAAAAACAAAACAAAACAAAATATCTACACCCTATTCATACATACATACATACATACACACATACATACATACATACATACATACACACATACATACATACATTGCAGAGAGGTAAAAACACACATAAACATTGACTAAAAAAAATGTACTTATCAGAGACTTTATTTTTTAATTATTTTTTTTAATTTTCTTGACCTTTTGTTTTTGCTGTGGATTGGGCATTCTACCGAATGCTTGACATCCACCGGCTATTTCAGAGATTCCAACCAAGAGATCTTTTTTTAGGATTCTAACCGTCTCTTTAAGCGAAATTGTTTGTATTTCTCTTGCACTTGGTTCGCCGAGTTATGTGTGCGTTCAATTGATTCACCAATCTGTAAGGAGCTAGCCTTAATCTTGGCGCCTTTCGAAAAATCAGAATAGCAGCCACAAGTGTTCGCGGCGGACACTGATGGATGGCATGAAGATATTTGGCGAAAATAACATTCAGTGTATTATGAGAGAGAGAAAGATTATATATATATATATATATATATATATATATATATATATATATAGAGAGAGAGAGAGAGAGAGAGAGAGAGAGAGAGAGAGAGAACGAGATAGAGAGAAAGAAGTGAGAGAGAGGGGGTGGGGGGAGTGAGAAGAAGAGGAAGAATAACAACAACAACGACAATAACAGCAAACGTTTTAAAAAGATGTTATATATATATATATATATATATATATATATATATATATATATATAAAGTAATCCAACAAAAGATATAAGCGTCAACTATATCATCAATAATATTCTATATATATGAAACTTAATGTCTGCGTGTATGTGTGTTATTCCTATAGAAAGAAAAGATGAAGAATCTACATAAAATCTAAAAGTGTATTCTTATGTAAATTTACCGTGGAAGACAATGGAAGTGCTCTCGAATCTCTAAATGCATCCCTAAGGGAGCTATGAGGGCATAACCCCCTTAAAACTTCAAATATATCCTAGTTTTTATGAAATTTAAATCCTATATATAAAATCTTCTGGGGAAGACAATGGAAGTGGCCCAAAATTTCTAAGTGTCCTCTTTACCATAAGGTAGCTATACGGGCCAAACCTCCTTTAAAACTTCAAATATATCTTATTTTGATGAAAGTTATATCATATATATAGAATTCTACGGTGAAGACAATGGAAGTGTTCCCGAACTTCCGCGTTACCCTCTACGTGCCGAATATTTAAGTGCCCCCACATCTATGTGACCATTTGTGACAGAGTTGGGAAAGTATCAGACTGAATACATCAAGGGTGCTATTTTGATTCTACACCTTCCCCCTGATTATTTTTAAATAAAGTTATATGAACTTAAAAATATTTTTCCTTTATTTAATATAATAAAATATAACTGAAGAATTATGGTATATTTACTGAATAACGCCTCTCCGTTGTCTGTTTGCCTCTTTCTCTCTCTCTTTCTCTCTCTCTCTTTCTCTCCCCCTCTCTCTCCCCCTCTCTCTCTCCCCCTCTCTCTCTTTCTCTTTCTCACTTTCTATATACCTAGATTTGTCTATCTATATGTATATATAATAAAGGAGAACATTTCTCTGTATGTGTGCATGTCTGTCCCTAAAACGGAAGACATACTAGGGAGTGTACCTTAAATATTTACATGTAATTTTGCATCTGAATAAAATGTAAGTGATTCTACATCTCTAGCTGCCTCTTAAATAATCTAATGACAGTTTTCTAACATGTTAAACAATTAAATTAATCTATTTATAAGCGTTAGGTTAAGCGTACTAGCGTATATCTGAATAGCTCAATGGCTAAGCTATTAAGCCGACAACATCAAGGTTTCTGTTAAAATAAACTCTCATTAATATAATGTTGCATATGACAGTACCCCACACTCTAACCCGGGCAACGCCGGGTAAGTCTGCTAGTGAGTAATAAAACACACCTAGCTTATACACTTAACTGCAGTTTATGTCAGAGTTTCTGGTTTTATTCGATCATCAGAAGTGAAGCATGGTGTGTGTTTTGGTAACAAGGTAAGACCTGATGAGATGATGGGAGTTATCTACCGATATTTATTTATTTATTTATTTGATTTTCTCAATTTATATTTTAATTTATCTATTTATTTATTGATGTGTTTATCTTACGGGTTTTTTTTGGGGGGGGGGGCTTTAACACTAATAACACTAACATGATCATTGCTACTTCTTTACAGAAGAAGGCCATCCATACAAAATTGCAATGCCCGGTTGTTGTCACGCAGATTGTTCAGCAAGCCTGACTTATGTTTACAAATTTGTAGGTCTTGTAGAAATATCTGTATATATAGATGACCATGGTGTGCGCTTGTATGACACATAGAGCACGCTCTTTTTCTACAAAGCCTGGTTTCAGTGACAAACGAAAACAAGATAATTGAGACACCATTTACAGCGCATTATTTTTATTATTATTTCACCATTCTTATTTCTATACTTTTGTTTTATTTATTAATTTTTATTTTTTGTATACTTTTATTATTACTTAACACGTTTTTTATTACTGGGCTTAAATAGAAAAGTAATTATTTGTTCATGTGTTTGCAGTTAGCTATGACTTCTTGTTTTCTGCTTAATACATTAATTTGTTTTTTTTAGTTTATGATTTGATAATTTTTTCTCTGATCATAATTTACAGTTTCTATTATTTATGTTGTAAGGAGGGGATAATGTTTGGATTTCCTGATTGATCTTAGGACTAATATTTTTATATTTTTGTATACATATATGTATTTAGATAATGGTGTACTCTTACTATTTATTCCTTTAAACATAATGTACAGTTCCTACTATTTATATTGCAAGGAGAGGCTAATTTAAAGATTCATCAATTGATATTGAAGCTAATGCTTATATTTATTTGTTCCCATATATATTTAGACATCGTTTCCATAGATATTTAATCAAATCATAAGAAAATAACACATCTGTGGTTTTCTGGCGTTAACTTGATTTTGATAATTACACATTGAATTATTTTTTATTATTTACTATTAATCGAATATTCATATACAATAGCGTAAAATAAAACAATTTTTAAATCCTATTTAAAAAAATAATTATGAGATTAAATCCACCAACCTGCATTTTGGTTTCCTACATGTCTATTTATACGGCATAATCGCGTTGACACACCGGTTCTCGTTAGATCACCGAAGTTAAGCCACGTTGAGCCTTGGTCAGTACCAGATGGGTGACCATTTGGGAATGCTAGGCGCTTTATGTCATCTTCCTATCACCGAGATATACATACAGCTAGGGAACGCTTGTGAATTTAATATTAGCCCAGGACTAATGCCTCACCAGGTATTACCGGTTCGGTTTTTATATCTATTTAATTTAAAAGAAAATGCTTTAATTTATAGAGCTGCGAGAGATTTTCCTTGCTTTGTTTTCGCTTTCCTCCGTCAATCTTTTTAGGAAGAAAACCTTTCTTTTTGTTTCAATTTTAGTTACAGTTTTATAACAATTTGGTTCTATTAATAATTTAATGACAACAAGATACCGTAATTTAATTTTTAGAATACTATTTTTCAAATAATAATATTTTGGCCAAAAAATGACAGAGTTTAAATAATTATAAATATTTATGGGATTTAAAGAGTTCTGATCGATTTTATTGCAAAATCCAAACTTTTTAATAATGCTACATATTGATTCATTGAATTATCCTTCCAAAAGTATTATAAAATGCTTCCAAATTCATTTTCACTTTCCAATGATCACGAACTAAGTCTTTTAATCAAGTATCAAACAGAGATTAAAATTGCCGAATTGTTTAAGAGTAAACCGAAATGTATCCTGGTGATGTAAAGTGTCAGAATAAATAATTGGTTAAAAATCCAAATGAAGTAATGTATATATCACTGTGTATATATACTAAAATGGCAGACTGGTTTCTGAATAAAACGAAATGCGTCTTGAAGAATTTCCTAATTGTTGTTAAAGAAAAAATACAATAAGTTTTCGCTTTTGTATTTAGTATATAAAAATCATTATATCATATGATATTGCATTGTTGAATTCAATAAACCTGCTAATAGTTATTTTAAAAAAAACTATCGGATGCCCAAAACTGGGATAGAACCGGGAACCTGTAGTTTTTTTAAGTCTATCGACCAACCGACTGGGCTATCAAGATCGGTGTAAGAAAAAGGCGACATTTGTATGTGTTTGTTTTGTTTTCATTTTACAATCATCGCGACGGGTAACCAGAATCTAAAGAGTGCTGTCCGACTGCTGTATTTTTACACAGTGAACAACTGTATGTGATTGATAAAGATTATTTGTTTACGATAAAAAAGAATCCACATACGCATAACAGGACTTATAGCGTTCGTAACTGTCAGCAGTAACTAGAGTGTACGTAAGCAAAGTTTCAAATGGATTATCGCCCATAGTGAATGCATTATTGATGGTTTATGTGTAAGACAGACGATAAATAATAATCTACCCTTAATGATTGATGGCGGTGTGTTGTTCCTACGCAGCGTTGCACAGGAGTCATCTTCAAGACTGATGTTTCCCGTTTTGAATTTTGAAAACAACTTCCAAACACTTGATTCTCCTATAGAATTGTCACCATACACTTCACAAATCTCTTTGAAAGTTTTAGGAGCAGTTTCTCCTTTTTTTGAACAAAAAAAGCATAACTACCCAAACATGAAATTTGTTGCAATCCATTTTGTGGTAATGAAGGGTATCTGAAGGTAAATAAATACGAAAAATGTTGTCGAAAATGGAAAAAAATATACGTAGCACATGCTAAGTTTCATCTGTGATTTAAGTAAACAGTTTATAGGCTTGTTAAAAATTGTCTTCCACAGGAACAATTAATCAACTTTTTGATTTTTTAAAGCTAATATTGATAACTAATTCATTATTTCCTCAGTATCATTGATTTCGTATTCTTGGATTTTATTTCTATATATGTTCAAAATAATTACGAAAGAAAATCAATAAAAAAAATATAAAGAAGTAACTGTCATTTTGTTATTTAATTATTTGGTTAGATTTCTTGGCCTTTTGGCTAAGATCAAAGTGTAGTATCTGTTCCGATGGATACTGCACCCCATACCGGTGTTGTCTTGGCCTTCCGGTCTTGATTTACGCCGGTCAATGGGTCTGTCCTGTGCAGTTCTGGGAGGTCCACCTTCCCAGGCTTTGCCTCCCCTCTTTGGGGAGGAGTAAGTTTATTGCTTACTGCCTGAGGCGCCCCTACCGGGGAATGCCGACGGGGCTGCCCAGACAATTTTTAAACCCCACTTTCCCGACCCGACCTTGGGTCACATCTTACTTGTGAGAGTAAGATAAAAACTGGCCTTGTGCCTAACTCCTGGAGAGGAGTAAATCAATACTTAATCTTAGATACAAATGGCCGCCAAGCGTTTCACTCTAAGACATTACCATATGTCTGACACACCATCCTGTTGTTTTAAATAAGATGAAAATACTACGCTTCGAATGAATGTAAAAAACATTTATTCATTTTATTGATATTGTTGTCATTAAAATTTACAAACAAAAAAGCAAAAACGAAAACTTAATAAATAAGTTATTTCTTTTTTTAATAAATTGAGAAATAAATTTTAAACTTTGTTCTCGTATGTACACTGTAATAGTAGTAGTAGTAGTAGTAGTAGTAGTAGTAGTAGTAGTAGTAGTGGGAGGGGAGGAGGAGGAGGACGACGACGACGACGAGAAGAAGAAGGCGGGGAGGAGGAGGAGGAGGAGGAGGAGGAGGATGAGTAAGCATAACAACGTAAATCGGAATTTACATCCTCTTTTCAAAATAAAATGCTTTTTTTTAACTTAGTTCACCCCAAACAAGGCAAGTTGCCACTGTAGACGTAAGGGCCTACTGAGTATTATGGTGACAGTTTAGATGGGCATCCTAAATTGGGGGGTGGGGGCTGTACAGCGAGATGCTTGTTCACATTAGTTTTAAATTTATGCATGTCGGTACAGTCGGGGAAACAGGGAGCAGGGAGGTAGTTCCAAAGGTCGGCAGCTCGAGGAAATAAGCTATTGGAGTAGAAGGCTCTCCAGCATCTGGGGACCTTCACAGTGAATGGATGGGATTTAGCTGATTGTCGGGTTGGTCGAGTGTATTTACGTTGAGGAGGCACTACAGCAGCAAGTTCATCGGAGCACATTCCATTGAAGTACTTGTAAAACAATCACAAGGATGCAACATTGCGGCGATGGGACAGGGGTTGGAGATTGGTCGATAGTGAGGGGCTTATCAGATTAGAGACTCGTTTTGGGACCTTGTATAAGAGGGAGAGACTAGTGGATAATGTGCCAGCCCAGATGTGACATCAATACTCCATACATGGGCGGGTAGTGGCTTTGTAGAGATATATGATACTGTCAGGTGTGAAAAGTGTTTTAATACGGTAGAAGAAGCTCACTTTCTTTTCTGCAGCTTTGGTAATGTCTTCTATGTATTTGTCTCAATTCATATTACCTGTGAATGTTAGGCCGATAAGTTTAAACGTTGGACTCTCAGGTAGGGTGTTATTTGCCGTGGGAATCTGTGATCGAAGATGTTTCTTGTAGTTGTTAACGGAAAGGAGCTTTGCCTTAGCGGCACTAAATGCTACCATCCATTTATGAGCCCATTCCACTACAGAGTAGAGGTCACTTTCTAAGGATTCAGCCATTGCCTCAGATATGTGCGCGTCCGTTTTACCCACATAACGAGAGTAGAGCGTAGTGTCGTCATCAAATATACCCATCTCAGACACAATGTTATCAAGGAGGTTGTTTATGAAGATCAGGAACAATACGGGTCCAAGGATCGATCCCCGGGGTACACCTGCATTTGTGTCATGTCTTTTGGATGAACGGTCATCGAGGACAATCTTGAACTTTCTGTTGGATAGGAAAGAATCTAATTATATTAAATATTCGTCCAGTAATACCATATGAATTAATTTTTATGAGTAGACCTTTATGCTAAACTTTGTCAAAGGCTTTGGATATACAAAGTGCTACCGCTCTAGCTTTACTTGTCTTGTCTGGTGTATGGTATATGCGTTCGGAGATGACCGTTAGAATATCCGTATTAAATCCATACTGATGGTCAGAAAGAAGTTTAGTATTAACAAGGTGCCGGACTATTGCTAGATTGATTAAGGATTCAAACATTTTAGCGAAGAAGGAGAGAAGGCTGATGGGGGTCAGTTCTATCTCCAGAATGTTTGAAGACTGGTACCACAGAGGCAATTTTCCAGTTATCAGGGAAGCAAGATTCAGCAAGACATTTGTTGCAGTGTTTTGAGAGGGCAAGGGTCGGATCAGCAGAAGATTTCTTTATTACTATTACTGGTATAAGCTCAGGCCCATATGCTTTAGAGGTGTCAAGGTTTTTTATGATGTCCCGGACATGATATGGGGTGATGGTTAGGTCAAGTGTGGCTTCAGTATATCAAAGGGAAATTTGAAAGAGAGTGGTTTGCGGAGTCCAAAATGAAGTTTAACGGGAAATCTGGGCAAGTATTTCAGCCTTATCAGCTGCCGTGCAAACGACTTCATTGTGGGTGGATAGAGGGGGAATTGTTGATTGCCAATTATTTACCACACTATTGAGTACCTAGTTTTTGTGACTCAATGCGTTTTCTGGTCATCTCTGTATACCTCCTCTTTGCTTCATCTTTCACAGTATTACAATGATTTCTTGACGCTATAAGTTTCAGTCTATTTGTAGTTTTGTGGCGGTTGAATTGTCGAAATACGTTCTGCTTCTGTGCAATAGCAGCTGCACAGTTCGAATTGAACTATTGTGGAGAGTGGGGCTTCTTTTATCCATTCGGTTACCTCATTTGCGCACTGATCAGGAAGGGGAAAAAGTTTCACTCCATGGGGCCTCTCTGATGTGATCTCTGTTGGATTCCAAATCAGCCCGCTTGTAGTATCTCATCGGTTTAAGTAACGGCTCATCAGCGTTAGGAAGAGATTTTAAGGTGATATCAATCATTACCACAAGGTGATCAGCTAAGTTTTCTTTGCATGCTTAAATATGACTGGTATGGGTAGACGTCGCGTTTGGAATGCAACTGTGATTTTTAAATGTTGGAACGAGGATTGAATGTCTAAACATTGCAGGGTTTTTTTTATTTTGAGGTATGCCGATTTAAAAACTGTATTGAAGACAATTCTGTATGACTATTTCTCGTGTGGATGCGTTTCTTAACTTTACATTTACATAATTTTCCTTTTATTTATTTATTATCATCGATTATTCATTGAAATCAAAAATGCAATAGCCTAAAGTACAAATAAAGTTTTTTTAAATCCTATTTAAAAAAAATTAAATTGTGAAATGAAATACGTCAATATGCTTTTCCGTTTCTTCGTAAGAAATTCATCCATTTTAATCTTTTGTTCATAGTTGAAAAAAAGAATTACCCTTAACCCTCTAAATGTTACAGTAGCTATCTAAAACTAAAATGTTATTTTCATTATATCTACAATTATTTTAGATAGGCACAAATATCTTTGCGAATTTCAAAGACAGATTAGTAGGGCTGATAATTTTCAACACGTTGCCGGGGCAGACTAGATGTTAAAAGTCGCAAGCAAAGTTTTAAATGATTTTTCTTTCTTTTCTTTTGCGTTCTCTTCGTGTTAAACCTATGGTATTTTATTCTTAACTAATGCGATTATTTGTCACTCTTTTAATATTTTTTATTTTTTTTTTATATTTTTGTAATTTTTTTTATTCTTTTGTAATTTTTCATCCTTATTCTTTAATTCTTCTTATAAAAAAAAAACAGGTTTATTAACTGCTTCTTTCTTGCTTAAATCGACGGTAAATTGTGTTATTTTCTCTCTGGTTCTAATCTATGAAATCAGTATCGAGTCGGACAAAATAAGGTTAAAATATACACGAGAGGCCATTACTCAGTACTTATTCTTAATTATGAGAAGGAAACCTATCTTCAATTTTATGGCGTCTCTGGGAGGTGTCGTCGAAACTTATATATATATATATATATATATATATATATATATATATATATATATATATATATATTTATATATATATATATATTTATATATATATATGTATATATATATATATATATACATATATATATATATATATATATATATATATATATATATATATATATATATATATATATATATATATATATATATTTGGCTTTTATTTCAATTTTATTAACTTTCCATGCAATACTTAAAACTTGAACGAAAAACACACACATTACTCGACAGCGTGCCAACGCATCTCGTTCGACACCGGTTTTGAATCCTACCCGCCATTTCATAACATCAAGGCGATGACGTCGTACCATCAAAGACGTTTATCAAATTAACAAAGAAATAAGTTTCTTTATTCTTGTTTTTTGATGAAAAAAAAAAAATGACTCAATACTGGTCACCCCTGAAGAAGGAATGTTATTCCGTAATCGATAGGATTAATGTAAAAAAAAAAAAATAATAATAAATTAATCTTGTATTGCTAATTTGGCTTTTATTTCAATTTTATTAACTTTCCATGCAATACTTAAAACTTGAACGAAAAACACACACATTATATATATATATATATATATATATATATATATATATATATATATGGAAGACTCAAAGTGAACGTAATATTTTGGTTTTCTGTTTTTCCACACACCCCGTATTATTCCAATGAATTTTTGTACATTAATATAATTTTGACAAATAAAATTGCCAAACAACTTTGAGATATCTTAAGAGTAAATATCTTAGAGTAAATGTGGTATTGTGGTGACTGAGATGATTCTAGTTAAGAGTAGGAACGAAATTTTTATCACTTTAGATCAAGGATGACCAACAACACCCCTTTTTATCCCACACTTTTGATGGCCTTGTGCCTAATTTGTTTAAAATAAACATTTATATTTTCTGCAAATAAATATTTCAAAGTGGAGTATCTGTTCTGTCCTCGGTCGGAGAAAGGAGAAACCTTCATTAAAACACAAGTTCTTTCTTTGAAAGTTCCTTACTTCAAATGGTCTCAGTAGTCTTACGTAGCTTTCTGTATACGAACGCGCCGTGGATCTTTACTTTACCTGGATTGCTATTAACATATACATATATATATATATATATATATATATATATATATATATATATATATATATATATATATATATATATATATATATCAGAACTAGTGAGTTCCCCTAGGGCTAATCACCCAAGAATGTCGGGCAGATTTCGACGGGGTAAAGCTCATGGTAAACAACTGATGATCCCTTAAATAATGTTAAGACTAGCGTAAATTGTTGGAAGCAAACTAATATAGTGACTGTAAAAGGTAAATTGACTTACAAGAAAAGTAATTTTCCACCGAAGGACTTGGGACTAAAGTGTTTTTGTTTTTGTGTTTTTCCGTTTAGTTTTAATGGTTGAAAAACTTCTGAGACTATATATATTTTAAGTAAATATTAATCATTTTTACCTACAGACATCGATGTTTCATGCTTACGCAATCTTCAGTGTAGGAGGATGCTTATTCACGTCGGTCGGATGGCACGAACCCGGTTTTATAAATCGCCACTGATTCGTAGTTGGGTGTCTTTCCCCTCTCTCCCTCTCTCTCTATATATATATATATAAATATATATATATATGATCTGAGGTTAAGATCGGATTCTAACTCTGCCTGATGAGATCTCAGTTTATAGTAACTGTTGATCGATAACATCGACATGCCAGTGTCGCAGATTTTGTACATGTCTGTGTAAATAAAATTATCATATATATATATATATATATATATATATATATATATATATATATATATATATATATAAAGGTATACTCAATAAAGAATAAAAGGGAAATACCAGTAGAGTGCTCAATTAAATTAAATTAAGAGCGTAATATTTTTATTTTTAAATACAGATTTTAATCAGACATGGACCAGTGGTTTCTGACAAGAAACGGGTTAAATTCCCGATTCCGTCGTCTTCAGCATAGTCTGAAATAGTAAATGATGGAATTTCTTCAAAAAAACACATATAACTGTTATGAAACGCTATGTACACAGAATTTTGAAATGGAGAGCCGACGAGAAACGCTTAGGTCAGAAAAAGCCGTTAAAAGATTCTATATTTAGAAGTAAAGCAAGAAAGAAAACAGAGAAAGAAAAAAGAAAGAAAGAAAGAAAGAAAGGAGGGGGAAAATAAAAAAATAAAAAAATTAAATTTATAATAATAAAATATTATTTTTATATTTATATATATATCATTTTCATATATATATATATATGTAGAAAATAATTAATTGAGGGTACGCAACTCTAATTAATTAAATTATCTAAAAAAGGGGAGGTAACTATTTATTATTATATAAAATATATATATGTATTTATGAATTTCGCTCATTTCAATTAATAATTCTCAATTCAAAGTAAAATATAAATATAGATAAATATATAAATAAAAAATATAAATATAGATATAGATCTCTTTTCTTTCTTGCTTTACTTCTAAATATAGAATCTTTTAACGGCTTTTTCTGACCTAAGCGTTTCTCGTCGGCTCTCCATTTCAAAATTCTGTGTGCATAGCGTTTCATAACAGTTATATGTGTTTTTTTGAAGAAATTCCATCATTTACTATTTCAGACTATGCTGAAGACGACGGAATCGGGAATTTAACCCGTTTCTTGTCAGAAACCACTGGTCCATGTCTGATTAAAATCTGTATTTAAAAATAAATATATATATATATATATATATATATATATATATATATATATATATATATATATATAATGAAGTCATTAAGTGTTTAAAATGTGTATAGTTTACAGATTGATTAATTATTAATTTAAAGGTATTTTTGCATGTGTATTCCTTGTTTAAACACTTGATGAATTAATAAATCTGTAAACTATACAAATTTTATCCACTTCATTACTTCATTATCCATATATAATAGATTTAACCCGGGTCCGGTCCTGGCAGTTTGTCCATCGGTCTAAGGGCAGTAACTCTGCAGGGTTCTTGAATGATTTGTATTCGGGATTTAACATTATTAATTAAAATATAGTGAATGCTTATGGGAGAAATAATATTGGTATGCTGATTAAGACTGGTTTAGAGATAAGAGTAAGGATTGGGTCGGCAAGATTGAATCTGTTTGGGAGATATGTGAGGTTAGCATTTTACCTACGATATAGTGGGGACTTATGGGAGTAATAATAATGTGAAATGGGGGTTTTACCCTTTTAATGACTGGAAAATTATTATTGGAAAAGTTATTATTTCATATTTACGTCGTATAAATTATTGGTCTTGAGTAGTGGTGTGGATCTGGGCCGATTAATGTATTTATTTCTATTTCATTTATATTTATGAAGGGTGATAGTTGGGAGGATTTTCCGGAGTGGAAGTCGGTATTTAGTGGGGCAATTATGGGGTTATGTATTAGGCAGAGGGGGGAGTGTTGCTAGACCTTTATGTGTATCGGTAAGTCCAATTTATAAGTAGTGCTTGTCTCCTGTGGATGCATCCTTTAAAAATGTCATCTCCGATATTCAAAACGAACGTATTTGAGTCAATGATGGCCCTTAATATATGGTATTTTCTGCATCACACAGAAGACATCTATTTATGGCTGGAGAAAAGGATGGTCTTCTCTCTATTACTTTCCATTTGATGGTGAAGGGTGTCCTCTCATCTTTAAGTTACCATATCTGGGTCGCAAGTGCCGTATTTGCCTTGTTTTTGTATCTGAAGGTGTTTCGGTGTGCGTAAAGTCTTTGCTTGAAGCTTCCCTGCGTCATGCCTATATATTTTTCTGCTCTACCGCTAGTCTGGTTTGTGACGGTGACTTCATATACGAGGGTATCGATTTTGCAATCCCCCCTGGCATAAGCAGTCTGCGTTTACTATTGCTTTGGGCTCCGCAGAGATGATTTTTCTCATGGATAGGGGAGTAGAGTAGCTAACCTTAATAGAATTTCTGTTAAAATGTTTGTGTAGGTTGTGTGTGGGGGGAGTGTTTGTCGAATAAGTTGAGGAAAAAGTGGCCTACCCATGTCTTGATATATGTGGAAAAGGGTGGGGAAAACCAGATCACCGACCTCCTTCTATTACGGCTCCCCGCAAGGAGCTCGGTGATCAATGCGAAAAAAGTTCTCTGCGCGTTTCTCTGCCGGCATTTTAAAAGTCTCTTCTCTCTCCGACTTTTTTGTTCATTTGCTTTTGACACCTGAGGAGGATGTGACGAAGAATCGATAACGTTCGTGAAACCTATGGGACATTTAATCATTTTTTTTATCTTAATACAAAAAAGACCATCAGAAAAATTCAAAAAATAAAACAAGGTATAATTAAACAGATGAATTGTTATTTTTAACAATGATTTGCATATATTATATATATATATATATATATATATATATATATATATATATATATATATATGAAACATATACTACGTAGATAAACAAATATTTATAATTATTTGTCGCCCCCAGCCTAGGCTGGGCACTGTAGTGAGTAGTATTAATACAGCCGTCAAAATCATAGCTTTAATGTATGTTACTTCATAAGTTCAACACTGTTTACGTCGGCTGCTTACAAGAGGTTTAAAACTCTCACCGATTTATGTAACTGTTCGTGGCGGCCGCGAAGGTTAACACATCGGAATTTTATTTATAAACATGACTTGTTCGAGGGTTTCGAATCCTGCAACCGGCTTGAATAATTATCTCTACACTGACGATTCCGGAAGGATGAAACGTATACGTATGTAGATAAACAAATAATTTTATTATATATATATATATATATATATATATATATATATATATATATATATATATATATATATATATATATATATATATATATATATATATATATATATATATATATATATATATATATATATATATATATATATATATATATATATATATATATATATTATATGTATGAGACATAATTAACTGCGTGATAAATGTGTGTACAGGTGAAAGACCCGCCTTCATCATTTTGAGCCCATCCCATACTCTCTCTCTCTCTCTCTCTCTCTCTCTCTTCTCCCTCTCTCTCTCTTCTCCCTTTCTCTCTCTCTCTCTCTCTCTCTCTCTCTCTCTCTCCTCCCTGTTTTCCTCGTGGCTGTTGTTCCATCCTTTTTACAGATCCGGCTGGTGAAGAGATCTGATTGGCCTAGTAAACAAGTTCCTGCCATGCGCATTGGAAACTCCAGAACACCACATTTCTCCGATACCCCCCCCCCACAATCACACTTTTTCCCCTCCCACATTCTGGTCATTTTACACCCACGCATCAAATGTGCGTCGGCGACAAGAACGAAGAAGTAAGCTAGATTCATGCGTTAAAACCCAAACGCGAGAATGTGTGTAAATATGTGTGTGTATGTTTGTGTGTGTGTGTGTGACCACGCATTTCTTTCTGGTGCGTGAGTGCATTTCTCTGTATATATGCGTATATTTCTGTGCAACTGTGTGTCTATACATCTTACTTTGTGTGTTCGTGCGTGTGCAGACATGTCTATGTGCATGCATTTCTCTATATATGTGTGTATACTTCTCTGTGCGTGTACATTTTACGGTGTGTATGCGTTCATTTCTCTGTGTTGGTGTGCGCCCATAATTCTGTGTGTGCGTATTCTTTGTGTGTGCACGTGTATTTCAGCGTATGCGTGGGAGTGTGTGTATTTCTGTGTGTTTATTTACGTGTGCGCGCATGTTTTCATGTGATGTGTGTATGTGTGTATGAGTGTGATCACGTGTATTTCTAAGTATGTTGTGCACGTGTATTTTTCTACGTATGTATATTTCGGTATCCACTCTTTGTAAAGTACTCACATAAAATGTTAGATAGATACAATATATATATATATATATATATATATATATATATATATATATATATATATATATATATATATATATATATATATATACGAGGCCTGTCCCAAAAGTATCCGACCTTAGGGCAGAAAATATATTTCAAATACGTGATGGGGTTGGGACCCTAATCCCCTTTAAAGTAGGCTCTTTGTACTTGCATGCACTTATCCCACCGATCCATCCACTGCCGGAAACACCTGTGGAAGTCTTCTTTTAGTATGGTATTTATCTCCGCGGTCGCGTTAGATTCAGCAGGTGTTTGGAGAAGATGCGATTGGTGTAACACAAATAACGGAGTGATTCAACCGATTCAAAAATGGCCGCACATCAGTGGAGAGTGACCACCGTTCTGGCAGGCCTCAAACTGCTCGGAGTGCAGCTGTTGTCGAGAGGGTGCGAAAAAAGAGATAATGCGGAACGCGACGGCAGAGATAAATACCATTCTAAAAGAAGACTTCCACAGGTGTTTCCGGCAGTGGATGTCTCGGTGGGATAAGTGTATGCAAGTACAAAGGGCCTACTTTGGGATTAGGGTCCCAACCCCGTCATGTATTTGAAATATTTTGTATGGCCTAAAGTCGGATACGTTTAAGACAGACCTCGTATACTGATACAGAGAGAGAGAGAGAGAGAGAGAGAGAGAGAGAGAGAAAGAAAGAAAGAAAGAAAGAAAGAAAGAAAGAAAGAAAGAAAGAGAAGAGATAGACGGGGGAAGAACAATGTACGAACACCACACACAGAAATGTACGCACACACATGAAAATGCATACACGCATACAAACAGAAAAGCACGCACATTTCTCCGTGCATGTGTATGAGTTTGCATTTATATTCGCATGTGAGCATACATTTCTGTTACTACGTATGTATGTGCGCTTTTGTGTGTTTTTGTATGTGAGCACATCTGTATGTGTGTGTATGTGTGTGTATGTGTATGTGTGTGTGTGCATTTCTTGTGTATCTGAATCTTCGTGATGCATTTCTTTGTATGAGTGCATGCGTTCATCTTTGTGTGTTTGTGTATTTGAGTGCATGTCTGTGTGTATGTGTGCGTTTCTCTTCTCTCTCTTGCATTTTAAAATCTAACTAAAGTACCCGCCTGTGCCTGCTAAGCACAATCTCAAAAATTTCATCCCTTACAATTATTTACGAGGATGAAATTCAGCCACTGAAATTAACACTCCCTTTACTCTTTCTGTAACAAACCCGTGGTCATATATTTGCCGCAGTGCGAGTAGAAAAAGGAATTTCAGAACCGGTTTTGCGAACTTTTGTCACTTTAATAACTGATTTACACAAACCGATTCAAACAATTCAGATTCCAGCACGAAGTTAGGGTCAATCTTTGGTGTCTGTAGCGAATCAGGAAAAAACACCTGCTACTTTTTCCCCTGTCCTCAGTGGAGTTAACTGCGCCAGATGCATCTCCTTAGGACAAGCCTGTGCATATATATATATATAATATTTATAAATAAATATTAAATTATTAATACCTACAGACGCTAGCGTTTCAAGCTTATTGCTCTCTCTCTCTCTCTCTCTCTCTCTATATATATATATATATATATATATATATATATATATATATATATATATATATATATATATATATATATATATATATACATTTATATTAATTCATTAGAAACTTAAAAATAATGCAAATGAGAAGCCGAGAGGATGATATAATGATGAACGAACTACATACACTGACCCACCCACTCCAAAAGAGGAGTTAATGCCTAAGAAGATGATATAATGACAATAGAATAGATAGTACACTAACTCCCCCCCCCCCTCGACACACACACACACAAAACTGGTAATCCTGAGGAAATGGTATCGTGAGGAACGAATTAATACTGTATGGCCTTCCCCCCGAAGAGGAGGTAATGCTTGGGAGGAATGTATCATGACGAATGAAAATATACTACAGAGAATTAAATAAGCATAAACCGTTTTAATGTCAATATAGTTAGAATAAGTGGAAAAAACTTTTGCATTTATTTATTTAGATAACATTAAAAACTATGGCAAGTTTCATTGTCCACGTGAAACGCCTAAATTAGAATTGGCTGAAAAAATATAGTCACCATCTTTATAAACAAAGATGAATATGCTGGCTAAGGAAGAACGATAACTTTCATAATTTTATAGTTAAAAAAGACAGGTTTATTATAAACTTGAGTTATCGTTCTTCTTTAGCTAGTATTATGGTGAACGAACATATACTACACGCCCCCCCCCCCCACAGAGGATAATATCATAGTGAATGAACACTACTTCCCTCCACCCGAAAAGGAGGAAGTCATTCTTGCGTGGACGGTCTTATAATAACAGAACTGATACTACACTACCCCCTCCTTAAAAGATATTCGGACTAAATCGAGTCTTGGGGGTGTCATTTGGGGAGGATTCCCCCTACACACCCTTAAGAGCGGAGGAGGTAATACCTGGGAGTTCAGTCTTATGACAACAGAACCGATACTACACTACACTGCCCATTAAAAAACATTCCAATTTAATCATTTTTTTTTAACTTAAAAATGCCTAGTCACGAAAAAGTATTTTTTATGCTTCCGTGGCATTTTGGCTAAGATCAAAGTGTAGTATCTGTTCTCGACATTTCGGCGATATTTGACACTTTACTAAAGCCGGAAGTAAATTATCTCCCTTGAATATGAAATTCTAAATAAGTTTAGAAACGCTATCATTTTTTTAATAAAATGTCTTTATCTTATTTTATTTATAATTATAATAATAGTACCATCGATAAAACGATTGCGTATGTAGAAGAACATTTGACAATACAAAGTAGAAAGGTATATTACAGAATAATAATTTATTAAAAACTTAAAAATAAATAAATATGCAAATGAGCAAACTCGAGATTTGTTTGAGTGAGTTTGAGATGCCTATATATAGGGTATTTCACTATATTATTATATAATTAAATAATCCTAACGTGTTTTGATATTAATATAATTAGGATAGATGGAAAAAAAACTTTCGCATTCATTCATTTTGATAATGATAATAAACCGCGCGTTGCGACACATGGGACACTTTGGGTAAAGTGCCTTGACAAAAAGAAGATTGCTATGTTTTTATTACATTAAAAAAATATTCTTCTAACCTTCTAAGCGAGTTTACTTACACAACTCTTCCAATTACTTTATCAAAATAGTCAAATATTCAATAAAATATTTACATTCTATCAAAAATATACAGGATTAATATCTATATATAGGTATTTACAGTTTTCTTTATTCTGTTTCAGTTGCATTATATGTGTTCACGTACGTAAGTGCGCTTTGTGTTTGTGTGTGTGTGTGTGTGTGTGTGTGTGTGTGTGTGTGTGTGTGTGTGTGTGTGTGTGTGTGCGTACGTGTATTTCTGTGTATATTGCGCACATTTTTCCGTGTGTGTTGTGGATGTGTGTGCATTAAATTTACTTACAATGTCTGTCTTCAAGCATGAACTAAGTCAGTTTTTATAGTAACCTTTTAAAGTATATTATAATAATTTTAACAATTTTGTTAAATTCATTTAATGACAAAGCGATAACGTAAATTATTCAATTTAATTTAATTGATGGTTTCTATTGAACCTACAGAAGGTAACAACTTTATGCCTCTCAAAGTCCAACCTCTGCTCCGCGTCCTGGGAGGTGGTCACAGCTTATATATATATATATATATATATATATATATATATATAGAGAGAGAGAGAGAGAGAGAGAGAGAGAGAGAGAGAGAGAGAGAGAGAGAGAGAGAGAGAGAGAGAGGGAGAGAGAGAAGCATATATATAATCCAGAGAACACGTTTCGTCTTTTAAAGATTCATTAGTGTGGCTTTTTACCCAGCCAACATATCGACTTCAAGAGCCGAACCCCAAACCTTTAGTCACCACTGACTGTCGAAAGTCGTAGCTGTCTCAGCCAACATGATAGCTGTTAAAATGCAGGGGAAATTCCGTATTTATTTACGATTATAGATTTCCTTGTGGGGTTTAATTTTGTTCAAGGGAAGAATCTTGCGTATTAGCTAGGTGGGAATCGTCATTTCCCACATCAGAGTGCTCTCTTTCTCTCTCTTTCTCTCTCGAAGTGATTGTGGAAATAATTATATATATCATCTCACATTAAAAATCGAATGTTAATGTGTCAAAAAGAGTAGGGACCAGGGCTATTAAAAAAAGATTGGTCACGGGTTGAAAATTGGGTACATGAGTGTTGTGGTTGCAAGGTTGAACAATAATTAGTGAGGAATACAATGAAGACGCAAACAACAAGGAGAATGCAATAATAAGTGTATTAAAGAAAAGGTATAGTTACAGTATGTACAAATGAAGGTGTCGAATCAGAGAGTCTTGGTGGGAGGACATGTACGCTCTTCGGCGTCACTTCCGGTGGCATTTAGGTAACACACCCTAAGGCCAACCTAGGCTTGCCATTTATAGTGTAACGTTATTCGTATATGCAAATGAGTGGTTGTCACCACAACAATGAGTAAAGAGAAAAAAAAGCTAAAAATATTAAAAATAAAAATAAAAAAATAAAAAAAATAAAAATTAAAGATCAAAAATGAAAAATTAAAAGTGGAAATGAAATAAAGATAAAAATGTGAAAGGAATTAAAATGTTAAAATATAATAATATGTAATTTTAATAAATTAATAATAATAATGTTAAAATATAATATGTAATTTTAATAAAATTAATAATAATAATTTAAAAATAATATAAAAACCAAAAACAAAAGGTAAAAATTAAGTTTAATAAAAGTATCATACTTAAATTATAAATGCAAGTATTAAGTAAAAAAAAATAAAGGGTGTCATATGTGTATGGCATTAAACAGGGGAGTAGGTTAAATGATGGGCATAAGTAAGAACTAAAAATCAAACGTTGAATTTAAAAATCAAACGTTGAAAATAAAATTAGGGGGATTAATACGTATACTTAAAGAGTGGTATCAAGGTTAATTGGAAGACAAACCATATAAACAAAATTAAAGAGGGTTCTAAACTTATGGAAGAAAATACTGAAAATAATCCATAAATGGTAAAAGAATATGTTTGAAAAATATAAAGTAAGGAAGATGTAACAATCAATTAAAGTAAGTTATGTTAATACGGGTCCGTTGTTATCTAGGAATATCTTAGTTATTGGATGGGGGTATCAGTTGGGGTTATGTAGTTAATATATTTCAATTATCTTCTATCCTTGCAAGCCGATAGAAATTCGCTTTTAGAATGTATAATGTTTTTACTCCTGGCGGCAGTGATTATCATGACTGTCTCCAAAGTACATAATTAGCATAAACCTAGATCATGGTGAATAAGACTTAGATTTTTTTTAAGATCAACTAATGTAGATGTTTTTTTACTTTTGAAGTTTTTTGTTAAATTAGTTAGGGAAGTCCCTGCAATATGGTTGTTATTACTTCTAAAAGATGATATCTGGTTGGATATGCGGTGTTTTATATAGAAGGCACTGGCTCCTATGTAAGTGTATAATTTATATGGAGTGGTTATTACATTAGGTGGGCTATTTGTAGTAATAGATGAGTCCTGGGAAAGTATGTTCAAATTCCGAGTAGAGGTTAAGTTTGAGTTGTTAGATATGGCAACTATATGAGGTAAAGAGGTTTGAGCAAAATTGTTATTAATAGGTGAAGAAAGGTGGTTGATCTTTGGAGTAATGTTTTGGGCATCGAATTGCGAATGTGTTAGGTTATGAAGTAAGGAATGGATAGTTCTACTTTGAATATTAGCGTTGCAGGGGAATTGTTTCACAGTGCATGCGTATATATATATATATATATATATATATATATATATATATATATATCAGAAACATTGGGGACCTAAGAATCACAGAATCAATCCTTATCTTCAGTTTCAATCCCTCGCTCAACCAACGTCTACTCACCCTTCATTTTATCATCTATTCTTTCACCAACTGACTAACCCTCATATTAACAATCCCTTGTATTCCAATTTCACTCCCCCCCTCCACTTCAATTAATTGCTGCTTAACTTTTATATTGGGCATTCCCTTCTACAACCACACACCCTCCTACTAAAAACATCAATAACATAGATGTCCTACACCTACCCAGACATACATCATTTACGTGTTTTATATTTTTACACCTAATTATGGTCCACTTCACTTTCTAACCCGTTTTTCAATGCGACTTCTTCAATTAATATCTACTCTCCGTATTTGCTCCGTCACAGGATGTTCAACCAACCCCTAACAGTCTATCTCATTCTTTTTATTATTTTATTTTACTCTTATTGTCCCCCCCCCCCATCTAAATAGTTATCTCAATATACCCTTTGTCACAAGAGGAGTAAACAATCCCTAACAGCAAAAGAAAACTTAATTTGATTTACTCCTATTGTCCCATCAAAGTAATTTCCCCATTCCCTGTATTACTCATTAATTAATAAATTTACACCCTAGACCCCCACATCTAAATACATATAAAAAAATAAAAAATAAATAAATAAATAATAATAAACTAAAATAAAGTCTAAATTATAATAAAAAATTAAATTAAAAAAATATATATACATATGTATATATATGTGTATATATATATATATGTGTGTGTTCGTGTATATATATAAATATATATATATATAATATATATATATATATATATATATATATATATATATATAGCATAATATAAAATGAAATAATAAAATAAGGTGCGAATAAAATTTTATTAGAATTCAATGTTCAGGCAAAGTACCTTAAAGTCCTTAACTCATGAGTTTTCAAAGAAAATTCTTCTCCTCAGAGGACCATTACCGCAATGACATTACTGCAGGTAATAAAATAAAACTTTGAAAATATATAAAAATATATATAAAAATACATAAAAGTATATAAAACATCAAATATATCAGCCCAAAACATACTTTTTTGTTAAAGCTATACAGTCCATCCAAGTCATACAATTTAAAACATATTCAGGAAAGATATCCAAGATGTTGACTGAAAAGTAATCCAAGTGGTGAATGGTAGTCCCAAAATGAAAAAAATTATCCAAGCGGGAAACCTGTTTGCAATCGATGCAGTAAATGACAGTGAAAAATGTATCCAAGGTGTATGCAAATTAATAAAACGATAAAGAAACCAAAACATATGAAAAGTTCAGAAAACTCACTTGGTGTTGAATATTATAATGTTCAAAATTCAGGGTTCTTATATATATATATATATATATATATATATATATATATATATATATATATATATATATATATATATATTGAACAAAACATTAAAATCCTAAATTAAATATAAATTGCCTTAAGGGTGTGCCCTGTGAGGTATAATAATGCAGAGACTTTTATCGACTGAATCTATGAATTAATTCTCAGATAAGACCTAATTAAGTCTGATTCAAAGTTATCTCCCTTCCACTTTTATTATTTTACGGTTAAAATTTAAATTTAATTAGCTCCACCGAGGCCTACGTAAAAAATAGATGTAGGCTATAAATGCCTATAATTAGTAACAAATTTCATTAATTCTATAATCTAAATTAAGAAAACACACAAGTAATATTATTACTTGAATATATGATTATCAAAAGAAAATGTAATTAATTAAAAAAAATGTAAATATGATTTTTTTATTAAAAAAATAATACATGAACAAATAAAATTATATTATTACAACAAACAGTTGATTACTGACCATATAATATCCAGTTAACTAATTTAATATTACACACTTATTTTTGAACACCATATCTATGCGTAGGATGTAATTTTAAGAATTTTTAAACATTTATTAATTTATTATTTGCTGCAGCGTATCTATATCTGCGGAACTGGCTTGTTTCCAGTTCTACTTTCTGGCATCCATTTTAGTGAATTCCACACGGTCAGACTTTTCTTTTGTGTCTATTTTTGACAAGAGGAAGATTTTCCCGAAATATCAAATGATTTCTAATCATCATCCGGACATCACACACAGCTAACACCATACTTGCTGTTTATGTAAAATTGATAAGAAGAATAAATAGATAGCTGTAAGTTCTCTCCTTCCATTTTTTATTTTTGTTCTTTCTAGCTTCTCATCAATCCGGGTCTCTGCATTGCCTTCAGCCTTATTTTTGCATTCATATATATATATATATATAATATATATATATATATATATATATATATATATATATATATATATAAATGAATAAATGCGAAAGTCTTTTTTATTTATCACTATATATTACCATCAAATCGGGTTACTGTTATTTAAATCAATAATAAAATACAATATTTTCAAATACATTATATATAGTACCGACGAACGATCCAAAGACAATTGTTTGTATGATTAAATGGCATAACTATTTTAATGTTTTGTACATTTATTGGCCCATTTTGTCTATATATATATGCAATATTTTCGTCAGTATTAACATTAAGTAAGTAAAATGATTTAATAAAAACAATGGATAACTTACTAAAAACTGTTATTGTAACATCGATCGCTAAAATTCTTACCGACAGACAAAAGCGAGGAGAGAAAAAGGAAAGTAAACGGGTGGCTGGCTAGCTGGTCCCCAACCTTCCTCTCTCCCGTTAATGACGTCATATTTTTCTCAGGCCAATTGATTTCTTTTTTTTATTATTTCATTAGGGATTTATATAAAAGATGAATAACTTTGTACCAAAATTACCAAGATGTTAATGTTTATCTATTTATATGAATAAATACGAAAGTTTTAGTCTTGTGTTTGCAAGAAACCTATGAATGATATGTTTATTATTTAAAATGTTGGTTTTAAGTATTTCAAGTTACGAACTTTGTGCAGACTGGCAAAGCCAGCTAGTATATATATATATATATATATATATATATATATATATATATATATATATATATATGGAAATTTTATTTACACAGACATGTACAAAATCTGCGACACTGGCATGTCGATGTTATCGATCAACAGTTACTATAAACTGAGATCTCATCAGGCAGAGTTAGAATCCGATCTTAACCTCAGATCATATTTGGAGAGAATGAAGTGGAGGGATAGAGAAAGAGAAGAAGAAGGAAAGAAATTTAACATTTCAAAAATTAAAGCCGTTATATATATATATATATATATATATATATATATATATATATATATATATATATATATATGGGAAATGAAAAAGGAAAAAAAACAAGAGATATTTTTTATATATTCATCAACGTTTCGTCTTCATTGTAAGACTTCTTCAGGATGATAATTTGTAAGAAAAATGTCATGCAAGTACATCGAAATTTAGGGTTGACATGATGGAGAGATGAAGGAATGTAGTAGCCGTAGCTACTATGAGCGCTATATATATATATATATATATATATATATATATATATATATATATATATATATATATATATATATATATATATATATATAATGTATCTCGTATAAACAGAAAAAATTAAAGTGCTCGATCCTAATAAATACAAGAGCAGAATATATATTTTCATTTATAAACTATACATGCGTGCGTTCGTTCTAGGCTCTCAGGTTTCATCCATCGAGTTACCTGGAATTTTTTTTAAATCCGGTTTAAAATGACCGTGTTGAATTCTTCAGCTTCGCTCAGATGTCCATACAAGATTTACAGAATGACAATTATCGAACACAATTTACCTTATTTATCAAAACGTAAATAAACAAACAAACTAAGTCCCTTTTCTAAGTGCCCTAAAAATGTAAGAATATTAAGTGTTATTTATTTTAAAATTAATTAATTTCTTTAAAATAAGTTACTTCCTAGAAGTAACTAATTTCTTACATTTAAACTTAAACTAATTTCGGTGAACCTGTTTTTTCTTTCTTTTTTAACACGCACTTGTAGATTCTTGAAAGTTTAATTTAATTTACAAGATTTGCATAATGAAAATTAATGAACATTTTTGGGCTTATTTATCCAAACATAAGTGAAGAAATAAACTACGATCTATTCTACGTCCACTGAAAGGTTAGAATTTAGAAAGTTTTATTTTTTGATTAATGAATTTCTAAATATTAAACTTGAATTAAGTGAACTAAATAACTGCAAAGCTAGATTTGTCTTTGTAAAATATCGATAACATAATAGAAGATTTTAAATGAATAAGATTTGAAGAGTTAAATTTAAATACGTACACAAATAGATTTAGCAAAAATTCACATGAAACGCCGAGTGGGGCAGCTAATATATAAAACAGAAGTGAAAGTTCCTGTTTGTTCCATTTTTTATCCAATTTTTCGAGTTAGCGTCCAATAACAGTTTACTAAAAACAAGTAATGCCCAATGGGAGAATGTGTCTCTACAAATAATACATATATTGGTATGACTAGAACAAGTATCTCTCGCCCCCTAACATGTCAACTCACCGCCCCTCACAGCTCTATTTACCAACATCTAATCGCACACGACATTTCCAAAAAAGACTTCCGAAATATATTAACAAAAAACACTGCTATCATCGCTGTCTCAAATTGCCACCTTCGCCTCCCCATCATCGAAGCCTAACTCATTCGAGCACGATACGTGGAGAGAGAGAGAGAGAGAGAGAGAGGGGGTATATTAAAATGGCTTTAAAACATTTGTAATCAACTTTCGTAATAAATTCACCAGTTTTAATTTTCTATATTCATGTAACCTGACGACGACTCAGGAGAGTTGAAAACGTTTGCAAACATAGCGAGTTCTTATTCGCACTGGAGTACAACATTAGATCGTTGGGGTACAACTCGAAAAATTGGTTCAAAAAAGGAACAAACAAGAACTTTCCCTTCTGTTTAGTCAAACACACACACACACACACACACACACACACACATATATATATATATATATATATATATATATATATATATATATATATATATATATATATATATAAGTTGTATTTCCTGTCTGTTTGTTTGTTCCCAAACTACTTCTAGGACTTTAAAGATATACCTCATAACCTTATATATTTTGAAACTACATTGCCGACGGGGCTGCCCAGGCAATTTTTAAATGGCCAGAGTGCTCACCTCTCGAGCGCTGGCTTTTCAAACCCCACTTTCTCGACCCGATCTTGGGTCACATCTTACTTGTGGGAGTAGGATAAAACTGGCCTTGTGCCTAACTCCTGGAGAGGAGTAAATAATACTACATTACCCAGCGTACGTATCTTGGCCTTTTGGCTAAGATCAAAGTGTAGTATCTGTTCCGATGGATACTGCACGCCTGTCCTGTGCAGTTCTAGGAGGTCCACCTTCCCAGGCTTTGCCTCCCCTCTTTGGGGAGGAGTAAGTTTATTGCTTACTGTCTGAGGCGCCCCTACCGGGGAATGCCGACGGAGCTGCTCAGGCAATTTTTAAACAGCCAGAGTGCTCAAATTCTCGAGCGCTGGTTCTTTCCCACTTTCCCGACCTTGTGTCACATCTTACCTTGTGGGAGGAAGATAAATAGAAACAGATGACGCGTTTGAATGCAAAATGCGATAAATCCAATTTCTTCAAATTGCGAAATTAAACTATAAAAAAAACGAAGATTTCAAATATCGAATTAGACTGTAAAAGAAACGTAGATGGATAAATTATGTGAAAATAATGGTTTTGAGGTGTGCTATAGCGATGAATAATGACATTTTGGGGGTAGGGGTAACTTAACTTGCATTCGAATTCTTTATATATGAGTTGAAATACAAAGATGGGGGAGAGGTGGCAAAGAAGAAATAAAGGAGGAAGAGAGAGCGAAACCAAAATCCGCCCCAGCTTCCTCGGTACGGCGTCACCAGCGTCCATAGTTTTAAGTCGTTAATCTATCTTCATCTTTCGTCGTGTGTGGAAACTGCTACGGACCAAACCCATTTTTTTTCCGCCACTTTTTACCCACCCTTCTTAACTCGTTCCCAAGAAAACAAAGACGACCGTCCGTTGCGGACCAACTTCGACAGCAGAGCAACAGGCGGACCCCCCACCCTCTTCTTCCGCATTCATTCATTCTTCAGGTCCGACCTTCCCTCCTCCCTACTGTGTGGGTGTGCATAACCAAAGCATCCGCACCAAACCACGCCCTCTTCGTGCGCGCTAAAAAATATTTTGGCAGATAATTATAAAACTATATATATATATATATATATATATATATATATATATATATATATATATATATATATATAGTTGGGCTTGAGTGTGCGGATATAATCAGAAGGACACAAATCTAAACCTCAGTCAAATTGTTGCGCCAGTTGTCGCTGCTTTTATCGTGTCTGCTACTTTTTAACCAAAAAGAAATATTTTCAAAGAATCATGAAGCTTTTGGTCACCGGATTGTTCGCCTGTCTTAGCTGTTGTTATCTTGCATCTGCCTGGATTCCACGGATTCACGCAAACAGTCTGTGGCCCCCAAATCGTCGAAGTAGTCGCGTAAGTTGAAGCGCATGTCTATATACTTTTAAATATATTATTTTTAAACTTACAGTAACCTTCATTTTCCTTTTATTTCATTTTTCCTTTTATTTAACTTTTCTTTTCTTTTTTTTTTTTTGCTGTTGTTGGTTTAGTTTGCATGTCCTACGTAGAGTGTTCGCTAATGAACCGGGAGACCGGGGTTCAATCTTCAGTTGAGGTACACACACCAAAACCTAAAAAAATTGTACTTGATGTCTCTTTGCTAAACACTCAGCATTATAAGGTGATGAACAAGAGCACGTGTGGATCAATCCTACATTTCTGTATAGTATCCAATCAAAACGGAGCCTTAGGGTCGCTCTCGATTACGGTCGATTTTTATTATTTTACATAGCTGGAGAGGGTTAAATTGTGGGTTCATAGGAGAATAACCAGAATAGATTAGGTGAGATTTGAACCTGGTATTTTTTTTGGTTTAGTTCAACGACAAATTGACCCGTGATATGGATTATTTAATTCCAAAATATAATACTAAATGATTCATTAGATGCAATTAATTGAACACAAGTTGTTAAGGTGGGTACAATTTTGCCGAGCAGTATTAGTACATCAATGACCACAATCGATTTGAACTCCATATATCGCGACGGTATCCATCACGTCAAACACGTACCCTCTTTCGGCGAAGTGGTCGCATTAGTCGAACCACATTTTCCTAACTTTTAGCTGAGATCAATGTGTACTACCTATTCGGGGAGGGGGTGATACTCCCAAGCATTACTTTTTTCCTGTCAGAGGAGAGTTATTACCTGTCTCCCGAGATACTATCATTAGGGACTTTACAGTTTATGTTTGTTTCCGAAGGTTCCTCTTTGGAGGGGGGCGGGATTCTCCACATTAACTTTGCCCCTTCATGGGGACGTAAGGTAAAAGGTACCACATATCGATTTCTGTAGTTTTAAACTTATCTTGTTTTTTTTGGGGGGTGGGGTTGTTTGTTTTACGTCTTACCATCATTGATTCGATTTGAATTTCATAGGCCGTGACGGGATACATTACGTTAATCACGTACCTCCACGAAACATAATACTTATTTAGACTTATTTCGTTGTATACGATTTAAATGAACACATTGCTGTGTTACCCAAAGCTGGTGCACGGTAAGATTGTTTTCATGTCTTTCCCAATAGTATTAGTGCCGTATGATTTGAACTCGGAATGTAGTTAGTTAGTTTAATGGGTCTGTCCTGTGCAGTTCTGGGAGGTTAACCCCCTCCCAGGCTTTGCCTCCCCTCTTTGGGGAGGAGTAAGTTTATTGCTTACTGTCTGAGGCGCCCTGCCCAGGCAATTTTTTAAGAAACTCCGTACTCTTCCTCTAGAGTGCAAATTCCCACTTTCCGACCTTGTGTCACATTCTACTTTGTGGGACGTAGATAAATAGGAGTTAGTTTAGTTTAGTTTTTATGTTTTGCAGCAAATCGACCCTTTTGACTTAGTTAACTTATTTACATACTCTAGAGAGCTTCGCCACATACTTGAAAACAAAATTCTGCTACTTATCATGATCTTGAGCCAGTCTTTCAGCTGTTAGGAGCAGCATGCCAATCTCAACGCTTATCTAGTCGGCCCATTTCTTTGGTGGTCGTCTTCTTGATCTTTCTTGAATTAAATCGTTTTGATATGATTTCTTATCATAGCTGGAGTCTGGTAGCCGGAAAACATGTCCAAACCATGCTAATCTCTTTGTTCTTTTTTAATAACGTTTTTGATGAATCTGTTAAATCGATTATTGTGGGGTGGGGGAGTATTTAATGCCGAAACACAATACATATACGATTCATTGAACATAAGTTGCTATTTTTCCCAATTCGTAAATGAAAACGATAGAATTGATGGTATTCTCTTAATTTGTCTGTTTTACGGCAAATCTTGCGATAACCTTTTCGGTTTATTTGATGCCGAAACGCAACCTGTTTTTGTGAACGATTCAATGGCTACGATTAATTGCACGCAAGTTGCTATTTTATCCACACGTAACGAAAGTGAAATTGCGGGTTTATACACTCCCCGGGGTGGCGAGAACGACACTAAACTTTTTCGAATACCCGTGAGCAAGGTGTTCGCCCCACCCTAACCGACGACTTCAAAAACCACTTTCCCAGTTCTTTTTACGCTTTTTCTATTCTTCTAATAATCTTATTTCCCAACTCGATCAACTACTTTTCTCTCTCTCTCTCTCTCTCTCTCTCTCTCTCTCTCTCTCTCTCTCTCTCTCTCTCCCTCTCCTTCTCTCTCTCTCTCTCTCTCTCCATCTCTTTCTCAGCACTTTTTATCTTTCTTTTCTTTCGCCGACAATATCTCTCTCTCTCTCTCTCTCTCTCTCTCTCTCTCTCTCTCCCTCCTCCTTCCCTTCCCCTCTCTCTCTCTCTCACACACACACACACACACACACTCTCTCACTCTCTCCCTCCTCCCTCCCTTTCCTCTCTCTCTCTCTCTTTCACACACACTCTCTCTCTCCCTCCTCCCTTCCCCTCTCTACCTCCCTCCCCCTCTCTCTCTCTTTCACACACACACACAAACACACTCTCACTCTCTCCCTCCCTTCCCCTCTCTCTCTCTCTCTCTCTCTTTCTCTCCCCCCTCTCTCTCTCTCTCTCTTTCCTTAACCGTTTTGCGTAGAGCTTTGATGAGTGTGTAGCCACCCCTTAGTTTCCATTACTTCCAGATCCATTCTGACCCGAACTGGTAGGACCTGTTAGGCTACCATATATTGGTTAAATAAAATCTATCGTTTACATGATATATACAAACTACCTATTTACTACTTATTTACAAAACAAACGCGTCCTTCATTAGCAGCCTGACCAAATATTTGAAGATATCTTTTACCAAATTGACGTGATTCGGCATTAAATAACCCGGAAAGGGTCAACCCTTAAAACATCCGATATTCATTAATATATGTTTTATTGGAAATGCAAAAAGCAAACTCTGGATGTCCAGCGCCAAATAGACCTCACGATATCATTGTAAAACGCTAAAATACAAAACTAAAACAAACACTAGATTTCTCATAAAACTTTACTTAAGAAAAGTTGTGTTTGGGCATTGTTATTAATAGCATCATTTGAATGACAGACACCACACACACAAACACACACACAAACACACACACACACACACACACA
>OY744547.1:33355182-33597682 GCA_963556195.1 Sepiola atlantica
GACGGTAAACAAACAACTGAACAGTTTCGTTACAAATAGTTATAAACGTGTTCGAAACAAATTCAACCCATAGATGGGACTCTAATAAGTACTCTTACTTCAGAGTAGATATAATCTGATCTAATGGTAACTAACGGGTAATTTCACATCTTCCAAAGCTCACCAGTTAAGGCCTGACCACTGGATGTACTTTTAAAGTTATAACCAGGACTCTCTAATATGAGGTGTGTCTGAGAAATATCCATTATTTCAATTCCAAACAACAAACAAACTGGTTTCGCCTTAAAACAATTGATTTCGAGTATACATTGCACTTTTCCATCTTTCACTTCTATGCACTTTTGGAAGAATTGTTTTTGTCTCCGTATTTATCGCCGACTTGATAGCTTTCATGCCGTAAAAGCTATTTACATGCAAATATCATATTTTAAATGTTATTATTTTTACCTCCATAGAAAAGTATGTTATATACTATTGTAGCACTACAGGGACAGATTCTTTGATCCCAGTAGATTATCCGGATGGCAGTTTCGGACGAAAGCAGTGGGAATCTCGTTGTGTAGATGACACGCAGCAGTAATTCTTCTCGTATCCTCTTTCTCGTTGTTGTTGTTGTTGTTTTCTTTTTCTTCTTCTTCTTCTTCTTCTTCTTCTTCTTAATAACGGTAATAAACAAAGTTATTAAAAACAACGTCAGCACTACAGCATCAAGAATTTCGTGGATTTTATTGTTTTTCTCGAGTATAAACTATGCATAATCCCCCACCCATTCCTCATAGAAGAATTGGGAAACTGTCACGACCCCCCCTCTCTCTCTATATATATATATATATCTTTCTTTCTCTTTCTCTCTTTCTTTCTTTATTTCGTTATATCTCTCACTCGCGGTCTATTCTAGTATATCCTACTACTATTTAACCCATTGCTGGGGGGATATATGGATTCATACCTAGTTAATCACAACAAAGAGTGATAAAAGGTAAAAATATATATAAGCCATGTAAAATGCATTAAACTGTATTTGCATACATTTTAACTCGTGGATATCTATATCCTTAGCTGACGAGTTGCTCCCGGTTGGGCAATCTACACAGGAAAGTGAAAGTAAAAGTAGAACAAATAAAAGTGAAAGTAAAAGTGTAATATGTTAACCAGTGGATAGATTTTATATCTATCCACTGGTTAACATAATATCTATGTGTACTAGTGACTGGTTAACATAAAATCTATGTGTACTATTGACTGGTTCGTGTGATCATACCGTAAAAAACGACGCATATTTTTCTTGGCTATTTGCGTCCACGTGATTATATACCGAATTACATAATTTAATATTATCCCTAAAGGAATATACAATGTAGCAGAGTCGAAAGATTGAGTAAATTAGCGGTACCTGATCATAGGAGAGAAAAAGCGGTCAGTGAATTGTCACAGGATAGGTTACCCTCTTTCTATTCCTTCTCCGTCACCCTATATCTATCATCCCTCTTCCAACCACCTCCAAATCTATATAAAAGCTATCATGTATTCCATTTCTTCACTCTGATGAAGATTCTATTCAATAAAAGAAGTGTAATATTAATCGACTGCATGACTTTTACGTGAGTTTGTCTTTTATATGTTGTAGTTTGTCTATTTTATCCATTTTATTTTGTCTAGATACTCTGCTGGATTTTATCCTTTTATATCTATCTATCTCTCTCCCCCCCCTCTCTCTCTCTCTCTCTCTCTTTCTCTCTCTCTCTCTCTCTTTCTCTCTCTCTCTCTTTCTCTCTCTCTCTCCCTCTCTCTCTCTCTCTCTCTCTCTCTCTCTCTATATATATATATATATATATATATATATATATATATATATATATATATATATATATATATATACCATGAAAAATAAACTTCTCGGAATCGGAACAGATCAGATCCAAGATATCTTGAATATACTGCGCACACAAAGAGCTCGATATACTTTCAGATAGAGCTTTATGGCAATAATTTTTAATTGAAAATTAACTAAATAATTAGATAATTAAGTATAAAGATAAGCCTCTTTTAATTATTTATGACATATATAAGTAAGGAAAAATGACTATAGTTGAAAAAATAATTATGAAAATGTAATTAACTCAACATCTCGTGGCTATAGCAAGGTCATCCTTTGTTTATTTGACCTACTTAGTAGGGAAGAGCGTCAAAATCTCTTTTTTAAAAGGGAGGCAATTCATATACAAGGAAACAAATAAATAGGCAGAGTATAATAAAATATGTAAATCCATGCTGTTAGCCTGATGATTTTCCTCTGAAATGAAACACAAACGTTTCTTTGTATTTTACTTGCCATAAGTAGTTTATGCTACTTTTAATCTCTACTCAAGTATTTTGAAGTAAATACTAAACGTATATATATATATATATATATATATATATATATATATATATATATATATATATATATATATATATATATATATATATCAAATCGTACTTATGTATGTGTGTCCTAAACTTTAATGCGAAATTAATTGTATATTATCTCATTAAAAAATAGAATAGAGTCTGTGAGGATTCATTCCATTGATGGTGATTACACGTGTGTTGCGTTAGATGATCGCGGTCAAAAGTGATCACACACTGAGAAGTATTTTTTTATGAAATTTCTGTTTCTAGGGTCGACCTGAACGTCTAAATTAATTGCCTGAATATTCGGTGAGTTACGCTCCAAACCTTTCTACTTAAGTAGGATCAATTTTAGATTCGAGTGGATCTGTAATCAAGAAATTTGTTTTCAAGCATCTTCCGAGTAGTACACACACTTACAAACGATAGGACGACCGAGAGAAAACTCCAATAATGTAATTAGACGATTTAAGTTTTAAATTATCCTTTTATATTGTCTAATTAATTGACGTGGTGGTGGTTCCAGCTAAGAATAATGAAGTTGCCGAGGCGGGTTCAAGATCCAGCCTAAACCATTAGATTCGCTTTCGGGTGAATGTCTTTAGAAAAGTTATAAATTCCCTAATTTTTCCTAACTATGGCTTAAATGGGGCTAAAATATCTGGAGAGCGATGGTCTCGATCAGGTACAACTGTCAAGACACTATGAATGGCAATGAAGAACCCTCCCTTATTGTGATAAAAGAAATGAAAGAACGCAATTTCTTTAACGAAAATTACTTTAGCACATAAAATAGTAAGTAACTAGATCGACCTTAGTCGAGGGCGACTCAAAGGCTGGCTTTGCATTGGATACTACACCAAGATTTAGAAGATGGCGCCACTTCTTTTCTTGATCTTTACTTTATAATACTAAATGTTTAGCAAAGGGGACATCAAGCATCATTTTATTTTTAGTTTATGGTATGAATCGATCGAGGATTGAACCAATTAGCGAATACTCTAACCATTATGCCAAATAATCCACATTCATTTGTATTATTCGGACTACTATTCTCATCTTGAGTGTTATTTTCAAAACATTTCGGCCGATGTCACCCCGACCTTCTTCAGGTGCATCATGCTGACAATTCTAGTATGAATTGTAAGTCTTAAATCTATTCTTGATTTAGATGTTTACTATGCATCACTATATATTACTACTAATTACAACATATTACTATATATATATATATATATATATATATATATATATATATGTATGTATGTGTGTGTGTGTATATATAAGAAGGTAAAATTACAGTAACCATGTCTGTATTCAATTCTGAAAAGAGTTATATATACTGTTATTTTCTATGAGTGTAACTTATCAGAAGAAAGGTAAAAAAATATCGTGTTCAAAACATAAGGAACATCATGATTTTTTTATACACACGTTGAGTCGTCGAAAATCCAGGTCTGTGAATTAAATTATTCGGACGCCGATGTTTAGTTCGTATAAGCGGTTTATTAATACAAACAACTTGAAACATTCACAAACAGGTGAAGAGGTCTAGACTTTAACAAGGGTGGACTGCCCTTTGAGGAAAGAGAGAGATAGACAGAGTGATAGACAGTAGCTTGTGTTATGTTTCGCCTAACTACATTGTGTGCCCCCCTCATCGGGGACAGAGGTCTTTTATGTGTCTTCTCTACTTGAGGTGTCGCCAGGAAGAGACCAAATTATCTCTCCCCCGGAAGTCACGTGATTTCGTCGACTTCCGTTAACTAAAGGTAAAATTCTGACCTCCCATCCGCCAATCACTCCTCCCTTCAATAACAGCTTCCGTTAAGAACTTTCTATCTGCAAAACGCAGTACCACGGGACTTCTTCCCTGTTGGCTATAATATGGTCGTCTTCAAACCAAAAGTCAACAACTACGTTTCATAAATTGCCCTCATACGTAACCACACTTTGTTCATCATTCAACATCTCATAACATCCTTCATCATTCAATTGGTAATCCATTCATCTCATTAACCTTTATCCTCGGGTGACTTTATCCTTGATAAGTAGTGACTCATTAGTAAATTAAAAAAACGTCAATCTGAATTCAAATTCTGTTGAAGATGTTGAATTCTTAATTCACATTGTTGTTGTTTTTGGACTATTGTCCTCAGCATTGATATATTTCTACTACCTTTCGGTGAAAGTGATGGTGGTGAAGTGGTTACCGTCGTGGGTTGTGGGATAGGCGTGCGGGGTTCAATTTCCATCAGGGGATACTGCATCTCTTTCACTAAACCTCTTGGGAGAACTATGAATCTATCTATTTCTCCTCCGTCCACCAATAACTTAATTCTCTGTGAGCATTTAAAGAAAGGGTGACTCTCTTTTCTCAGCGGAACCGGCTAATTTACACAACACAAACACATATGTAAATTAGATGGCAAAATAATAAATCTCTTATATATATATATATATATATATATATATATATATATATATATATAATAATAATAATAATAATAATAATAAGAAGAAGAAGAAGAAGAAGAAGAAGAAGAAGAAGAAGAAATCACAGAACTCACCGAAGAAGAACTCACCGAGGAAGAAACAAGAGAAGTGGAAAACATCAAACGATACATGTCTGAGAACAAAACAAATCTCCCATCTCTAAGGAACGAAGATTGGAAGAAGTTGAAAGCTGAAACAGAGACAGTAAACAAGGTACTCGCGTACATCCCAACAGACACCATCACAGACCTAAACAACTTGATATATGCGGGGGCAAAATCAGTAAGTATGAAACTTAGAAAAGAAAAAAAGCCTGACCAAAAGAAAGGACCGACAAAACCTAGATGGGAAATCAGACTGGAACCCCAGATAACCAAACTCCGAAAAGAAGCTTACACCGTAAACAGGATGAAAGAAAATAGGAAAGAATGGAAGAGCAGAAATCCGGTCGACAAGGAAAAACTGAATAAGAAACATGAAGAATTAAAACAAAAGATAGCAGCAATAGAGGGAAGACTGAGACGATATAGATACAAATCAGAACAGCAAAAACAGAACAGGACCTTTGAAAACAATGAAAGCCAGTTTTACAAAAACGTAAACGGAGAACGAATAACATCAGAACATCCTGACCCGACAGAGACAAAACACTTCTGGAGCAAGATATGGGAAAATCCTAAAACACACAACAAAAATGCCAAGTGGTTAAAAAACATCAAAAATGAACTACAGGAAATAGAAGAAGGAACAGAAACAGAGATTACTAAAGAAACCATTAAGGACACCCTAAGGAAAATGGCAAACTGGAAAGCACCAGGTCATGATGGAATACATGCATATTGGTTTAAAAAATTCACAACCCTACATGAAAGACTGGCGCAGAAACTGAGAGGATGTATCAACAAAACAGACATACCAATGTGGATGACCAAAGGAAGGACAACGCTTATACAAAAAGATGCCAGAAAAGGAACAACCCCGAGCAACTACAGACCAATTACCTGTTTACCAACAATGTGGAAAATCCTGACGGCACAACTGAGAGAACAAATCTACCAGTCCCTAAACAAACGTGCCCGAAGAACAAAAAGGATGCCGTAAAGGGAAAAGAGGGACGCATGACCTCCTATACATCGATCAAAAGATACTGAAGGAGGTAAAAAACAGGAATAAGAACATATCCATGGCATGGATTGACTACAAAAAAGCTTACGACAGAATCCCTCAAGCATGGATAATTGAATGTTTGAAAATATACAAAATACCTGAAAGGATGATTAATCTTATTAAGAAAGCAATGGAAACATGGAGACTGGAACTGACAGCCGGAGGACAACAGCTGACTGAGATAAAGATACAGAGAGGCATCTTCCAAGGAGACTCCCTATCACCACTACTGTTCATAATAGCTATGATGCCACTTAACTACATACTCAGAAAATGTGATGCCGGATACAAGTTTACAGACACAGAAATAAGAGTAAACCACCTGATGTACATGGATGACCTAAAACTATTTGCAAAAAGCAAAAAGGAACTGGAAAAACTGATAAATATGACCAGAATCTTCAGCCAGGACATCCAAATGGAATTCGGATTGGAAAAGTGTGCACTACTAGAAATAAAAAAAGGAAAACTGGAGACAACAGAGAAAATAGAACTCCCCACCCAAGAGGAAATGAGGGCGCTAGACGAACAGGATAGTTACAAATATCTTGGAGTTCTGGAGACAGACGCCATCAAATCTACAGAAATTAAAGAGAAGATTGGAAAAGAATATTTACGAAGAACAAGAAAACTCCTAGAAACGAAATTATATAGCAGGAATCTAGTAAAAGGAATAAACACCTGGGCAGTAGCACTAATAAGATACTCTGGACCATTCATAGGCTGGACCAAAGAGGAACTCAGGCACCTGGACCAGAGGACCAGAAAATTAATGACCATGCACAATGCACTACACCCAAAAGACGATACGGACAGGCTTTACATGAAAAGAAACGAAGGGGGAAGAGGACTGGTAAATATAGACGATTGTGTGGATGACTCAAAAAAAGAGCTGGAAAAATACATAACTCAACACAGGGAAATCCTTATCACCGCAGCAAAAGACACCAATCCAACGAACAACTCAGGAAGCACCGAAACCAGAAACAAAACGGCAAGAAAAGAAAAGTGGGGAAAAAATACTACATGGACACTTCAGAAGACTGACAAGAGAAGAAACCAACGAAAACAGCTGGACATGGCTAAGAAAAGGACACTTGAACAGAGAAACGGAATCTCTACTGATGGCTGCACAGAACAATGCAATTAGGACAAACTACATTAAAGCTAAAATAGATAAAACTCAGGAAAACAGTAAATGCAGACTCTGTGGACAAAGAGACGAAACAATAAATCATATAATAAGTGAATGTAGCAAACTAGCCCAGAACGAGTATAAGAACAGACATGACTGTGTGGGGAAAGCAGTACATCGGGAACTGTGCAAACAATTGAATTTCGAATACGCAGACAAATGGTACAAACATAAGCCAGAAACAGTACTGGAAAACGAAAAACACAAACTCATCTGGGATATGGATATACAAACAGACAAACTCATACAAGCAAGAAGACCGGATGTTATAATAATCAACAAGAAGGAAAAATCTTGCAAAATCGTAGACTTCGTCGTTCCAGCAGACCACAGAGTGAAAAGCAAAGAAACAGAAAAACGAAGCAAATACACAGAACTAGCCAGAGAACTGAAAGGAATATGGAGCATGAAGAAAGTCAGTATAATACCAATTATCGTAGGAGCACTAGGAACAATCCCCAAAAACCTGGAAAAACGACTGGGAGAAATTGGGATCAAAGGAATCATTGGAACTATACAAAGGACAGCAATGATCAAAACAGCTACAATCTTAAGAAAAATTATTGAATGCGGAAACTAACCCGCATAAGCTACGAAGGATCATACGGAATCTAACACAGGAAGAAAACAAAACTAACGAAAGAACACACCACAAACAAAGAAACAGAAAATGCAAGAAACATCACTTAATAAGCCCCCCTCCCCCCCCCCCCAATAAATTACTACGGCCTCAACTGACACAACACAAAAATGGACCAACGAACAGAAATAGCAAGTAACACCATAAGCTCACCACCCCACCCCACAAAATAAATAAATAAATAAAAAATAATCAGCTCCCCTCAAAAAAAAAATTTTTTTTAAATAATCAGCTCCCCCCCAAAAAAAAAAAAAATAGATAAAAAATATTTTAAAAATAAAAAATAAATAAATAAATAAAATTAAACAAAAAATAATAATAAAAATAAAAAAATAAAAATATATATATATATATATATATATATATATATATATATATATATATATATATATATATATATATATATATATATATATATAATTTTAAAAATGGTACCAGTCTAGGCTGACACCACACAAAATATCTGCATAGGGTCAAGGAGGATGAGAAGACCGAGGAGGGACAGCACAAACCAGACCTCAACTGGAAGTGCAGAAACTGCTGGGACCTCGGGGAGGCTTACTGCCACCTAAACCCCAGAAAACACCAATGGTCCTTGCCGGCGAGAAATCAATAGTAAACGGCTGTTGTGATACTGCAAATTTATTTGCGGTGGCTATCGAAAAGAGGTGGAGAATACTGGAAATCTGGGGAGACTTGTTGTCACTCAGATTCCAGGGAATACCACCGGTTGTCGGTGAGCAATCACTGATGACCTGTGTGAGAACTCCTAGTGAGTAAATAATAATAATCATCATCTGAAAACTGAAGATTAAAATATATATGAAAAGGCTTTAGGAAAACGAGCTTTGATTAACTCCGCTGTCGTATAATAGATAGATTACGTTGTCCAAAACTATTATACTTAAATAACACTTCATGTTCTTTCAATGTCGATCAAATATAAATATACAAAAATTGATAAAAATTAAAAAGAAAGGAAAATGGCGTTAAAACATTGCGCATTTGATTTTTATTCCGTCACTGATATTTTACGAAGTATTTCAATATGATGTCGCCATGTTTAAATGGCTGTGATGTCAAATTAATATTTATTATCAATTGTCGACTTTTCTTTCTGAAATTGAGAATAATTTCATAATTGCTCGTTGTATTGGGAAATTCGATTTTAGGCCAAGGACAAAACCATGAGCGATTATTTTCAGGTAATGGCTAATTAAGAAATGATGTTGTTATATAATCGACGGATGCTATTCGCCTCTTGTTGAGGCTGCTCTGCTTGGACGGCTTCTCTCATTTGTGCTGATACATATATGAAGATGGACGATGGTCGTTTTACTTGAAATATATTAGTCTACACGGGCCCGTGGTGCAACGGTTAAAGTTTAATAGAAAGTTTCGAATATAAGGGATTCAACATAACTTGTCTTCTCGTTTCTCATCAGACAAAGGAATGCTTCTGCTTTCTCATTTTTATGCAAAATAATTCATTGTTGTTTTGTCTTTTTATTTTGTATGCCGGCGTCCGAGTTCTCAATCCATGTCTCTCCCCAAATAAAGGTGATGATTAACAATTAGTTCTAAGTGAAAGTCTTCTAAGGGTTGAAGGTTCAATCTTTACTACGGGCAATGATAACTAAGAATGACTTCTATCCGGTGATGGCTGACGAAACGCAACGAAAACGATCTAGCCCCGTGGATTAAATAAAGGGTTCAGCTCTAAATTCCGTATAGATTCCCGAGTTCGGCATAAATATTCACAATTCCAAAACGATGAACGTGGAAGAGGTCGGAGGTTATATCGATCGAAACGTTGTGAAAAAAAAACAACCAAGATGGGAATAGTCGTTCGAACAATCCAAATAACACAAATCTCGTTATTTAACTTAACTATGGATTCAATTTCCTTAACTATGAGTCGCTTTTGTCAGGACCATCCTCACATGGAATGTGAACACCCCTATTTATCCGGACTTTACATTACATGTCCGTCCTCAGTAAATTATCTTCAGCAACTAATCTCGAACTTCAAATCTTTCCATGTCACATGATCAAAGCCAACCAATCAGTTTAAAACCAAACAAAAGTTTTAAGAATAAATAAAAATTACTTTGGTTTTTTTTAACTTGCAAGATGAACTACAAGTCACGTGCCGGCGTAAAGAATCACCTGAGGTGTCATTAGCGACAGGTTTCTTATATCTAAAAAGTGGTCGTACTCTGATATGTGTGTACTTTCCAATATATAATGGATATGTCTACATTATAACTCTGAAATGCTGATTCTTTTGAGAGGTTGGAACATGGGATGTATATCGGCATAAATAGTTCATACGTCATAACCATTAGTGTAAAGCGATAATCTTCTGTAGCGTAGTAAAAAATATATGTAAACAGAGAGAGTACCGATAACGCTAGAATTTCTTCTACTGTCAGTGGCGGGGTTTGTTGGTGCAGTATATTATGTACTTGATTGCTGATCGAATTTGTATATGTTCGGTCGTTCGGGTTTCGAATCTCAGCGTGAATATACTTGCTACATCTGTCACACTGATAAGTCGTAGACGACGATACAGCTGTCTGTGGGTGACTATGTTCGCTAATGGATCGGGAAACCAGAGTTCAATCCAAAATCGAGTCATACCGAAGACTTTCTTAATGATACTTGATGCTCCATTGTTAAACACGTAGCATAATAAGGTGAGGATCAAAGGTAAGTGGCGTCCTCCCCTACATCTTGGTTTAGTAGCTAATGAAAAAGAAGCCTTTGGGTAGCTCTCGAGTATGGTCGACCACTTTACTTTATATATATATATATATATTATATATATGTGTGTGATTTTATGAAGGCTTACCAAAGCATTCCTTTCAGGACACCAATGATCACCATTAAAGATATGTTTTCTTAGAAATATTATTTATTCAAATTAAATGTTTTTTCCGGAAAAGTGACCTCAACTATTGCAACGCCACATTGTGTATTGTCTGCAGTTGAAACCCGTATTCCAGACATTTAATTTCCCTGATAATCTGCCAAGCAAGTACCTGCTTGGTAGTGAAACACGTGTAGGAAAAAACATTTAATTTGAATAAATAATATTTGTAAGAAAAAATATCTTTAATGGTGATCATTGGTGTCCTGAAAGGAATGCTTTGGTAAGCCTTCATAAAATCACATATAAATGCTCTGTACTCTGTAATCGAGTATCATCGAGCTTGTTTTTATTGGAACAACCCCGGTCTTCATTGAATGATCTATTTTATAAGTGAAAAATCTAAATATATATATATATATATATATATATATATATATATATATATATATATATATATATATACCTCCCACAAGGTAAGATGTGACACAAGGTCGGGAAAGTGGGATTTGATAAACCAGCGCCCGAGAAGGTGAGCACTCTGGCCATTAAAAATTGCCTGGGCAGCCCCGTCGGCATTCCCCGGTAGGGGCGCCTCAGGCAGTAAGCAATAAACTTACTCCTCCCCAAAGAGGGGAGGCAAAGCCTGGCAGGGTGGACCTCCTAGAACTGCACAGGACAAACGTGCAGTATCCATCGGAAGTTTTTTTTTTTAAAAGACAATCTGAGAAAATTTCGGTATTTTATATTTGTTTATTATCGCAATATTGTTTTTCCATATTTGATTTCGAAAATATGTGAATAATAGCGAATAAATAAAGGGAGATCAAACGACCCAAAAGTTGATGCACAACTTTATTTTTTGCAATAAAATTGATAAAAGTGAATTGTGTTTCAACTAATATTAAAACATTGAAAGTGATAATAAATTCGGCAACAATAAAAAAGAAGTACTAGGAAGTGATTTAGTTAATCTTAATAGTTTATATTTTTGCCATCTTTTTTAAACAAATGTACGAGTCTTTGATCCGCTGATAAATAAATTTTCTTCACGTCGCAAGTTGTTATGAGAGAAGATACTTCCAAAATACGATGCCATAGATCATTTTGACAAGTAAATTAGCGTTCATTATTTCAGGTTTCATAATGAACCATAGGTTTACATCGAGTTCAAGTCTGGGCTCTAAGGTGGCCAATTCATGAATTAGTTCCATGTAAATCCTTGGTCAGCAAGTCATTTTCTGGTTAGATGCATGACTAGAGGCATTATCCTACTGAAACACAAGGCTCTTTCGACGATATTCGTTATGTGAACTTAACCAGGGAATTAAATCGTTTTCTATGAACTGGCAATAGTTACGAGAGTCCAGATTTATATCTTCAAGAACCCTGGATGATCTAATTAATACATCAATAACAATTCCGGCCCAGAACATCACTCATCCACCTCCCTGTTGACGCTTAAATCGTAAGAGAAGACTTCCACCTTCAATTAGCCAACCTCTCTTCCATCAATCCGGGCCATCGAGTGTTGCTCGGGCTTCATTTGTCCACAGGACAGGCTGAAAATCTGTTTTCATGTATTTGTCTGCACATTCTATTTTCTTATTTCGATTAGTTTCGCCCAACACGGGACAAACAGTAGGTGATCGCTGATTTGCAAACTTTTCGAGAATAAGATTTCGTGTTGTATTTGATATTCGTGAGACGCCAGCTTGATCAAAAAGTGTGAGGATTCTGGGAAAGACTTTTCATTTTCCTTTGATCGCTGCTCGACAATTTACGTGGACGACCTCCATTATGCTTTTTCCGCTGCACTTTTCCTTCTTTTATATATCCCTTTCACACTGTGATGATCTCGCTTGATGATTTTCGAGGCTTCGAAAGTATTTTTACCGCTATCTAGTAATTGTGCAATGTTAGCTTGTTCTTCAGTTGTTAACATCTTTCTACGAACAATTTCCACAAAATTTAGTTTATTGCAAATATTTTTGGTTCACTGTGAAGTGTGTAAATTTGTAAAAAACAATTATCAAAAATAAAATATTAAATGAAATATAGAGATTAGTCATCAATTAGATAAGGAATAGAAATGCTTTTAAAATTAAAATTTGTGATATAATTGCGATTGAAATATAGCAATTCATACCTGCGAACACATTTGGTTCGCAGTATATATATATATATATATATATATATATATATATATATATATATATATATATATATATATATATATATAAGAAGGAATAGGTAAAATAAATACCTTTTGAAGCATTAAGATGCGATATCAATTTTTTTATAAAAAAGAAAAATAATAAATCGAAACCGATTTTTTTAATTTTTTTTTATTAAAACTAGCATTTTTTTTGTTAGTTTAAAGTGATACAGATATTTCGCCAAAACCTGGCATCCTCGGTGTGTAATATATCCTGATGTCATCGGATTTGTATTTTTTATCTCTTTACCGGCTTGTTGTTATACAGCCGGGCCAAATGGGAAAGATGTTGTTTCCCATCATCAAATATGAAGAACGTGAATGCAGCACGTGATTTGTATATATATATATATATATATATATATATATATATATATATATATATATATATATATATATATATATAAAAACTTCAAATTATATATTTTTTTCAACGTTTTATTAACAGATGTTGTGGGATAATGTTTCTTGAAATAGTTCTATAAGTTGAAAATCTTTTCAATTTATTCAATGGTTAAGTTATCCATTAATTAATTTTTTAACTAATGTTCTCATATTTTTTAATTTTCTCTGGGAAAAATATCTGAATCTTTTTTTTAATTATCTTTTCCCTATTGTATGTTTTTTATATGCCGGTGATATAAACAGTATTTATTTCCCTTATAGTGTCCCTTTGTATGTTTGATGCTATTGTTTTGTGGCCGGTTGGAACTGAATTGTAATTATCATATCCTAAGAACCTCTCGAATTGCTGTATAATGTTTGCACCAGTGCTGATGCTATGTTTTAACTTCGAACATGGTGTGTATTCCCTGTGCTGATGATGTGACTTGATATTAATAATTAATAATAACAAATCCATATCGTCTCAGAAATGATTGTACACATATTTGTTGATTATGTTGAATTCTTGGAACGTACGTAAATGAATATGTCATATATATATTTACTTCGTATCTATGATATATATATATATATGTTTCATTTTTCTTCGATGGAAGTTCTCAGAAATCAAGGGGCCCCTTTCTGTGGCTCACACTTGATCTCTATATGAAATACACAGATATCCGAGTGTAACATTATAGTTCTCCTTTATGTCTCAACAGTTGAGTTAATAAACAAGTGAAGAACATTGATTCTCCTCTCCCCAATTGACCAGTTAACTATTTTATAATATATTTTTTATGTGGTCTATTGGTCTTACCGGATTCCAGGATAAGAATTCATCTGGTCTGGTGTGGAGTATCCAGCTTAGTGCCGTTACTAGAGGCACACAACTTGGAAAAGGTGCGATATTCCTCGTATGAGTCAGTGTAGCAATACCGAGGGGATCTTATTTGGGCTCTGAATACTATGTTATTTTAGACATTTGGTCAGGGTTTACTTGTAGTCTGAAGTATCCTCATGTCAGGTTTTCTTAACGAATCCCTGTACAGAGAGACCTTAGACACTCCAGATAAGGGTCTAGTAGGCATTCAAGTTCTCCTATATATATATATATATATATATATATATATATATATATATATATATTTGCGCGCGTGTGTTTGTACAAGAAAAGGGGGGAAATGACTTTATTCATTTGAAATAAAATTTCGATATACTATATACTTTCTTTCGATATGCAAAAGCGAAAAGAGTAAAACACATTACAAATGACAAATGAATAAGGAAAGATAATTGACAGGGAAAAGAAAAAGAAAGAGAAAAAAGAAAAACAGGAAATGAAAGGAACTACAAGGGCAACATTTATTTCTGATGACCTTTCAGAAGGATTCAAAATAATTTTAGTTAACTGTCTTAAATCTTTTATCTGTCAGTGAGAAAGCTTCGGTTAAAGCCGGTCGTGAATGGACGAGTGTGTACGTTAAAATCTCAAGTTAAATGGGAGAATATGGTTAGCTTATAATAGAGTGGGAGCAGTCACATACAAAACATTGAAAAAGAGATAATTAAATTAATATTTAAATTTAAATATATTCATTCATAGTTTATCACTAAGAAATAGCTATGACGGGTGAACAAATCACTCAAACTCAGTATTACAAAATTAAACTGGTAATTTTTTCTTATGTCCTTAAAGTCCATTTTGGTTGATCTGTGTTAAAATAAGGCGTAACTGAAATAACACAGATTCCAACGTCCGATCTTTTTGGTGGTCGTAGAGAAAAGAGGCCGATTTGAATTTGTTCCTCTTCTTTTTCTTTCGCGTATTTAACCATTGTGTTGTTTCGCTCGTTTACTCTGTAACTTTTTATGTCTGTATCCTGTTCTTTCGCGTATTTTATCTTAAAATCTGTGCCGTATTTCGTGCGTGTACTCTATAAATGTTTATGTCCATATCCTGTTTTTAAGATTAATTTAATACTGCTTTAATTTTAACTGGGATGACGCGCATTTCAACTTTGCATTGTTTTGCTTATTTACTCTGTAGCTTTTTATGTTCGTATCCTGTTTTAAAGATCAATCGCATACTGTTTTTTTTTCTTTGCACTTGCAGTCGTTTGGCACAAAACCGCCGGTTCTGGGTTCTCTCTTCGACGCATGCATTAGATAACACAAGAATATAGATATATCTTTTGTTGCTGACATTGGCTCACGCGAAAGGTCAATTTACTCTCGATTACAGCATCGGTTAGAGTACCCAGCTTTCGTCCATCCGGCCACCCGGAATTTAAAAAAATAATCCGGTTTAAAATGGCCGTGTAGGACTCTTCGGCCTCTCTTGGATGTCTGATCAGGAAAAATCTAAGACCAACCATCTAAAAGAGGCTGAGCGGAAGTCGATGAAAGCACGTGACTTCCAGTTCAGGGGTCTGGCTCTCTTTGGCTGACAACTTAAGCAAGCGGAAGCCGAGAATGTTCCCCGAGGAGCCTCAGTGAGTTTGGAGGCGGTCGCGTATAATGTAACTAGGTGTAATGAGACAAGCGCTCTCTCTCTCTCTCTCTCTCTCTCTCTCTCTCTCTCTCTCTCTCTCTCTCTTTATTTCTCCACACACAGTCCGTATTTTGAAATATTGGTAACCTACCCAATCAGGGTTTATGAACGGTTTAAGTTATTTACATTAATAAACCTTCTTATGAACTAACATCAGCGTCCGCGTGTTTTATCTAAAGATGATTAAGAACCTGGGTTCACAACGACGAGCTGAGTGTATAAAAGGTTAATACACCCATCACAGTAAGTAAAAATATAACACATGTTGGTTGTGGAATGAAGTAAGTTGTCCGTCGGTTGGTCACCGATAGGTCTGTAATGGTATTTTCATTGTTAAACGCACATATTGAATGGTATTAGCGAGGAAGAAGTAAAAGTAAGCAAACAGTTTATTAGAATTGTCCACGCATTTCTATAAGAAGTTATGTCTATCGGTCGCTCTGTTCGTCCGTTTGGGTTATCACGTTTGAAATAGTATTTTCAGGTACTTTTTAGGAATAGGTATCCAAGAAAAATTCAGTACTTACGTCATCAATTCCGAGTTTCACCGAAAACTTCCGAGAGTGGCGAACGTTAACGAACAAACTGAGTGTATTATTGTTTTTTTGCGAAGAAGTTTAACGAAAAAACTGTTGATTTTATTTTGTATTTAAGTGTATTCTGTAATGTTGTTTCGGTACTTCTACACAATACGAACTGAACTCTTCTTTTTTACCCTGGACCTAACCCATCCCTCACCTAACCCTAAACTAACCCTAACCTAACCCTAATCTAAGTTTTCGGTGTAGTTCGCCAAATTCGATTTAGTTCGGTTCTAATTGATTTTAAAATAGTCGTTTGGCAATAAAGTAACAGCGTCTTTTTATTTGTATATTTCGGTAAAAGTCGGAACTTTATTCGGCTTTCCCTGTTCGTAGTCGGAACGTCTTACATCACGACTACGTCACGACTGCAAATCTCTTGATACCTATTCCTAAAAAGCACCCATTTTAATCGCTCAGCGCGCAATTTGTTTTTATTTGACTCATCTTAAGAATACCAGTTCTGTTTTTGATCGATCTACTCCTCATCTTGACTTCTAGTCTATCCTCATTTAATTGCAAACCTCATTTAATCTCCATGTTCACTTTGATCCAACCCCAAAGGCTGAGAAGTATAATGTCCATTAATAACAGATTCTCAATCGATCTATTTTCTTTGTTCTCTAACTGATCTACGGTTTATTCTCTCTATTTTTGTTGTTTTTCATATATACATGATTTTCATAAATGGCTATTTTCAAAGATATCGATATGTGTTAAGTGATGCCAACCGTGTAGTGCAAATCGCCGGGCAAAAACAAACGAAGAATAATTGACTTTCCAAAAATTTCCGTTTCACATGAGGTGACGAAACAACGCTCACTGGCAGACGAATGGCGGATCTAATTGCGGATTCGGCCATTGGGAGCGGGAATCACGAATTCAGTTTCAATGGAGATTATTTAAAGACTGATTTGCATGACTTATTGGCCGATGATTACTGTTCTGGACTTTGTTTATTTATTTGAGATCTTCATTGACCAAATTGTACTATTCAAGAATTGCGATCGCTAAAACTCTCTCTCTCTCTCTTTCTCTCTAACACACACACACACACACACACATATATATATATATATATATATATATATATATATATATATATATATATATATATTTATATATATATATAATGTTTATGTTAGGTATGTGTGTATGTTTATATAGTTGTATGTACAGGATTCACTCCTAAACTAACCAATCATTATGAATTTTGGAACACAGCTGGTTGTAATGTAGGCGATATTTATTTTAATTTATTTTATGAAAATTCAGATATCTCCGATTTTTGTTAAATTTAACATTGGGTATTAAACATCAATAGATAAATATTGATCACATTTCGGTTTCTTTGGAGTATCTTAAAGTGTTTTTAAGGCGAATAATATGGACACAACCTCCCATTTAAAAATTCAAATATTTCAGATTTGCATTGAATTTTATCCATAGTCATTAGACGCGAATTAAGCAAGATCGTCTGAATTTCACTTTCTTCTTCAGACCCATTTAAGCTTAAGCGTTAAATTTTAGACAATTTATATATATATATATATATATATATATATATATATATATATATATATATATATATATATATATATAATACACTAATTAAGAGATTTTTCCAAAATTTCCGTTTCTTCTAATATTAGGGGGCGGGTTAGGGGTCAGTAAAAAGAAAAAAGTAATATGGTGTTATGAGCAGAGTGAAACAAGGTACAGTGTTCCTCATTAAACCCCGAGCAGCGTCGTGTCTTCCTGCAAGTTTTTAATGAAAATATTACTCAATCATTATGGAAGTAATTAATTAATTGAATAAGTACTAAAATTTGCATTTAAGATCAGATGATTCTCTGAGTTTTGGTATTTTGTTTTATCTGGTCATTAAGTTAATATGTCAAACTAACTATATCTGCCCGGCATTGCCCGGGAGTAAAAGGAAAAAGTGACGGGCTTGTTTAAAAACAAACGGAAATTAATTTGGGTGACTTTAATTTCAAATTATTTTGTGAAAAGTGAATTTTTTTCAAGTTCGTTTTAGGACTTAACGTTAATCGATTAATAGTAAAGAACAAGTCGAAAGCTTGTTTAATCCAGAGTAAATACATTTATTTTAATCCAGAGTAAATACATTTATTTTAATCCAGAGTAAATACATTTATTTTAATCCAGAGTAAATACATTTATTTTAATCCAGAGTAAATACATTTATTTTAATCCAGAGTAAATACATTTATTTTAATCCAGAGTAAATACATTTATTTTAATCCAGAGTAAATACATTTATTTTAATCCAGAGTAAATACATTTATTTTAATCCAGAGTAAATACATTTATTTTAATCCAGAGTAAATACATTTATTTTAATCCAGAGTAAATACATTTATTTTAATCCAGAGTAAATACATTTATTTTAATCCAGAGTAAATACATTTATTTTAATCCAGAGTAAATACATTTATTTTAATCCAGAGTAAATACATTTATTTTAGAGAAAAAATAAACAACAAATCGTTATTTGGGTTTTCTATATTTCTATTGATAATTACACATTTTAAACGATGTTTCTATGTGCTAACGTTTTATTTCAAACTAGCGGAACACGTCGCCCGGCGTTGCACGGGAGAAAGTACTACCTATTGCATGACGTCGAATAAAAAAAGAAACGGCCTATTGTTTCCCCCCCCGCCCTACCGTGTTGGCGAATGTTTTAAATTTAAAAAAAAAGGAAAAAGTGGTAGAGTAGAATTGGATCGAACGCAAAACTGTCGATCATGAAACCTGCCTTCTTAACGACTGCTTCACGGTTTCGAGTTAAAAATACATCTTAAAATAGGCCAATTAAGCTAAGCTTGTTTATTGTCATGCGTGTTATGTTAAGATTTAGCTTCTGCCGGCCAAATGTAAAGTTCAACAATGACACGGTTTAGGTCATTTGTAGTAAGTCGATCTGATCAAGAAATTGTAGCAGCTATGTTGAATGATTAAATGTTGCAGGAACTGTGTTCGTTAATTTCATTCGCTTAATTCCGGAATGAATATAAATATAGAAGTTATAGGTAGAAATAGAAATAACGTAATCTGATATTCGCGGAAAATCATCGGAGTGAACGGGAGCGGTCATTAAGTCTTTGCGTATTGCTTTATATTATGCAGTAAATTAATAGCAGGCAAATAATAAATAAGAACGGAGTCTTTTGTGAAAATTAAACTGTGTCGATGAGTGGAGTGACTGTACAGAATTGTTAGGGAGAAAAGTTTTTGCTACCACCTATATGGAGTTAGTTTGGCGGAGAGTCGTGGATGGTGGGCTAAATGTAATATTTAGTGTTAGCTGGAAAAAAATAATAACAAATTTACTAAAACACACTCGAGTGAATAAGTGTAATATAGTGGTGAGTTTAGTAGCCTGTGATGCATGTGGTTATTTTCCTATTCTCCGAGAAGGTACATGGGAAAAATCGTCTTAACTTTATATATTAGATAATGGAAACTTCCCTTTAATGTCTAAAAATATAACGTGTTTTTAGATATTTATTTTCGCACAAGTTGAGATAAATAACTCGTTACATGATTACTTTCCTTTGATGTTTAAGAATAGTCAATGAGTAAGGGAAATTGTATCTACTCTAACAGTCAGACTGACGCGAAATAAATATATTCTTGCCAATATTATAATGAAAGGAAATAACGAAAAACTAGGCTAGTTCGAATCAAGTATCGATATGCCAGACCGATTGCTATTTGGGTCTGACTTTGAAAATACGGCAAGGTAACTTTATATGTTAGATTCCCCAATCTTAGTTCATTTTTTATGGAAATCGCTTTAGACAAGGCATGAAACCACTTAATGTAAGAAGATAAAAAAATTACCACTTCAAGATCTAAAACTAGCCAACGATAAGTGTTAGATGGATAGATTACGACCCAGAAAACAGCAATTCTTCCCTCTTTGTCAAAAACATCGCTCATAAAATGTGAGGACTAAAGGACAAAATAAGAGAAGCGAGAGTTACGAGGCTGCCGAATTTGAAGGTATCTATAATATTGTAACAGAAAATTGTGATATGTAATTCCAAGAGACTTTTGTTCGTTTTAGTTAACTTCTCGTCGTATCACTTCCTTGGGAATATTGTCATGCAAATGTATCTTTCCATATATTGATCAATAAAAATCAATAATTCGCCGCTCTTTCTGTCGGCGTCTTTTTCTGTTTGTTCTTTACAATTGGTAAACCGCGTCGCAAGTAAATCGTCCCCGTGGGAACATTGGAGAAAAGCTGTTAATTTTCCCAAATATTTAGTCATATTAAAAATGGCTGAATGAATTTCTTGATCAATATGACTGTTTCGTCATTTTATTGGTTGTTCCTGCTTTGAAGCAAATATTAATGAAATAAATATCGGGCTAAATAATGGCGGACGCCATGTTGTTTGAAATCATTTTAACGCGTCTCTATTTGATTCTTTCAAAAAATAAGAAATTCAAGTCTGTCTCCGATTATTATGAGAATTTTATGTAAAACTTCGTATGCAAATATATTAATAAAAAACATATATTAATAATAATTTCCAAGGAAAATTAAGGAAATCAAGAATCGCAACCCTCAGAACTAAATTGACCGGAAAGGAATAGAAAGACTATTGTCGCTCAAAATGGAATAGTAAAAGATTTTATAAGAGGGGGACTGACTAGTTTGCTTTGCCGCAGTGTCTGTCTGTCTGTCTGTCTGTCTGTCTGTCTGTGTTGTTGTTGTTGTTGTTTCTAATTCAAAACTTAACAAAAGAATAAAATGGCGGACTGTTTGCCTAATATAGTTGTCTACAAACATGGCATAGCAACGGAAAAGGCGATAGAACGAAATGTTAACATTAAATATTAATTCTGACGACATCAAAAATGTTAACAAGACTATCAACTGCCAGCTAGATTGGAGCCATGAAATCGGAAGCAAGACTAGAATCAAGAAGTACTAAACATAAATAGTTGAGGAGGAGGAAGCTGAATGGGATGAAATTAATTTTGATTTAATTTGGATATATTGAATCATTTCTTTAATTTAGCAATTCATATGAATAAATAATTCTTTTTGAATATATTGAATCATTTCTTTTATTTAGCAATTCATATTATAAAATATTTTTTTTATAATATATTGAATCATTTCTTTAATTTAGCAATTCATATTATATAATAAATTTTTTTTAATATATTGAATCATTTCTTTAATTTAGCAATTCATATTATTAAATAATTTTTTTTTAATATATTGAATCATTTCTTTAATTTAGCAATTCATATTAATAAATAATTTCTTTTGAATATATTGAATCATTTCTTTAATTTAGCAATTCATATGAATAAATATTTTTTTTGAATATATTGAATCATTTCTTTAATTTAGCAATTCATATTATTAAATAATTTTTTTTTAATATATTGAATCATTTCTTTAATTTAGCAATTCATATTAATAAATAATTTCTTTTGAATATATTGAATCATTTCTTTAATTTAGCAATTCATATGAATAAATATTTTTTTTTGAATATATTGAATCATTTCTTTAATTTAGCAATTCATATTATTAAATAATTTTTTTGAATATATTGAATCATTTCTTTAATTTAGCAATTCATATTATAAAATAATTTTTTTTGAATATATTGAATCATTTCTTTAATTTAGCAATTCATATTAATAAAATAATTTTTTTTAATATATTGAATCATTTCTTTAATTTAGCAATTCATATTATTAAATAATTTTTTTGAATATATTGAATCATTTCTTTAATTTAGCAATTCATATTAATAAAATAATTTTTTTGAATATATTGAATCATTTCTTTAATTTAGCAATTCATATTATAAAATAATTTTTTTTGAATATATTGAATCATTTCTTTAATTTAGCAATTCATATTAATAAAATAATTTTTTTTGAATATATTGAATCATTTCTTTAATTTAGCAATTCATATTAATAAAATAATTTTTTTTAATATATTGAATCATTTCTATATTTTAGCAATTCATATTAATAAAATGATTTTTTTTAATATATTGAATTATTTCTTTAATTTAGCAATTCATATTAATAAAATAATTTTTTTAATATATTGAATCATTTCTTTAATTTAGCAATTCATATTAATAAAATAATTTTTTTTAATATATTGAATCATTTCTTTAATTTAGCAATTCATATTAATAAAAAAAATTTTTTTAATATATTGAATCATTTCTTTAATTTAGCAATTCATATTAGTAAAAGGATTTTTTCCGATTATAAATATATTTATCCTTTTACCGGTGATCTGTCACCGGTTAAGTTTGAAATAATATTTCCATCGCTAAACGCGCAGTTTAAATACTCATCTAAAGAATAGCTGTTCTTGTTTTAATTGCTTTAACCTCAGATCAGGCCAAAAATAGTGGGAATTTTTCGGTCTTCATTCTAAAATGGTGGCTTTATTTTCCTTTCCAGTGTGTTCCATCGAATGGTCAGTGTTTGACGACAAGCCAATGCTGCGAAATGGCCGAAGTTTGCTCTCTCGACTACAGTCTCTTTGCCTTCAAAGGTAAGTTCCATCTGTATAATAATAAACTTATTCACGTTTTACGTACGTTATCACCGGTCACACACATTTTTAAAAATGAGATCGTCCGATCGACAAAGATGGATGCAAAAAAAGTAATTGAAAATTAACCGGTGTCGCTAAGATAACATATTCTGACTTTACCTATTTCAAAATGAATTGTTCCAAAGTCGAATTCTGTTGTCTCGTCGACTTATTACCAGTTTTAAAACATACTCTTTTCCTTTTGTTTTTAATGTAATTATAATACACATGTAATTGCTACAGTTTTAAATAAATTACTTTTTAAGTGACATTTGTTTTATTTATTTAAATAATATTTAGCTAACAATTATTTTTACGACAAGAAAGAGAGAATATGTATTATTTTTTTAAATATTTAAATTGTTATAACTTTCAATAAATAAATAAACAAAAGACGTATTCGTTTTATTTATTTAAAGAATGTTCAGCTGACGATTATTTTTATAGAAGAAGAAAGAGACAATTTCTTTTTAGATATTATTAAACCGTACATACATTTATTATTCCAATAGAAATATTATCATTTGACAGTAAATTATACAGAGAGGTGAAGAAAACAATCGTAGAATTCCCATGGGATCCATTAGTAAATACTGGTTTGTAGTATGAGTTTTTGGTATTTTAAAAGAGGACTAGTGAACATAAAAAGTCTATAATACGTAAAGTGTGTCTCTCCTGCTTCTTGTGCTGGATATATATGATCGTTTTGGTGTCTTCATCTTAACTATCCACGTGTTGAGTGCGTCTTGGATTTCATTCGTCGTAGCTGGAATTTACTATGGGATTAATAGATGACCACAAACGACGCATATAATTTTTTCAAATATTAATTCATTAATTAAATCTGTCGATTTAGTTGCATCATACATCTATAGGGGATTTCATTGATAATTCTTTGTCCAGGTGGAAACGACCACATAACACGGCACCTCTATATAGCTTCGTGTCTTCGCCGATTGCTTCACTATTTTAAAATCCCTGTACTCTATTATGCAATCTTGTTCGACCAATTAGGGGTTCGTATTTTGCCGCCCATCCCCTTTACTCTGTAAAACATTTTATGTGAATCGTGTATGTCCTACTCTGTCAACCAAGCAAGTGAGGTACGCCATGTGTGTCAGGTGGCAGAGGCTTATCTGGTCGCATGTATTGTCTGAAAGTTTCCTTTCTGCTCGACTTCTTGGTTGAAACAAGTTGTCGGAACATGTCAAGTGTGTAATTAGTGTAAATTAATTTTTAAATAGTATTGACTTATTTCATGAAAAAAATAATTATATATATATATATAATATTTGTTTTGTTTATTATCTATCTATATATATATATACATATATATATACATATATATATATACATACATATATATATATATATATACATATATATATATATATATATATACATAAAATCAAATATAGTAACACGAAATTACATAATTATCAATGCAATAATTTATTTCAACCTTGTGGTATTTTCAAGCATCCGATCCAGACGATTACATTTAGTTTCAAAAATGTAATCGTCTGGATCGGATGCTTGAAAGTACCACAAGGTTGAAATAAATTATTGCATCGATGATTATGTAATTTCGTGTTACTATATTTGATTTTATTCTTGCTCTGTTTATTACATTGAGCTCTCATACCCGGATTTCCTTCTGGAATTATTTCATTATAACACTAATATATATATATATATATATATATATATATATATATATATATATATATATATATATATATATATATATATATATATACATATATATATACTTATATATATATATATATATATATATATACATATATATATACTTATATATATATATATATATATATATATATATATATATATATATATATATATATATATATATATATATACATATATATGAACATATACATATATATATATATATATATATATATATATATATATATATATATATATGTGGGGGGGTGTACAAATATGACGGATGTCGCCTTTTTATCTTCGTTTTGGATTTTATATGAATTTTGATGTAGAATTAAGTTAAATAATTGATGCTTGTTTAGAAGATTATTTTTCTTATGATTTGGTTCTGTTTCGGATGGAATTTTGAACTTTTTAGGATATGATAATTGAATGTGTTTCTTTTGTAAGGAACTTATTGAATTTCGTAATTGAAAGTTTTGTTTTGATGAGAATCAGCATTTATAATTTTCTTATGGTTCATGATATGACTTAAAATAAATGCTGACTTGAAACAGCTGTAAACAATCATAATACCTTGGTGTATACTCTTTGTTTGAAACTTTGTTTGAAAAATGTTTTGAACCACCAAAACTTATCTATCGATATATTACTATTTTATATATATACATATATTAGTCTGATTATTTCCTACTGGAATGAAACATGGACGTTTCTGCGTATCTTACTTGCCATAAATATATTTTCATTGTCTAAGTCCCCTTAATAAAACACTCATACGTGATGTTTGCTGTTGGGAAGTTCGTAACTCTCAATCGTTACTTAATTTTATTTTTTGTTGCCACAAAGTTGTCTATACAAAATTAATATAGTTCCCTGTATTTCCAATCGGATCGATAAGTTCATACACAATATATTCTTGACTATCATAATGTAAGATAGGCATCATCATATCTAACCTTTTATGTTATTAAAAAGATAAAAATCATTGGGAATATATTTTAGTATTCGTATGACGCCAGTGTAAAACTGTCTTCACTAGTCAGTGTCCATTCAGCGGACTGCGCCTGTACATAATATTTTACCTTGATTTACCTGACGTCTTTTTAACATTGCCAGTAAAAGATAAATAAATTATAAACTGATGCAACAATTATCTGTTTTCGTTGTTTACAGTCATACGTATATCATATATGATACGATATCATATATAGTACGATATCATATATGATACGATATCATATATGATACGATATCATATATGATACGATATCATATATAGTACGATATCATATATGATACGATATCATATATAGTACGATATCATATATGATACGATATCTGTGATATTGGTTACTTATGACAATATTTTACGTTTGAGTTGAGAATTTTTTTTTGCGTGAATGAAAATTACCATTATTCTAAACTGCAAGTATTTTATTTAACATTACCGAAAAAATTGACAAAAGGAAATATTAATTTTTGCTTAAACCATTTAATCAAAAAATATATCCTATGATATTTATTACTATGTAAACTACAATGAAAATAAAATGAGAAAGATATGGTATATAATTTTGTTTTAAAGCGGAAGTTGGTTGAATCATGTAATTTATTTTAAGGGTTATGCAAGGGTCAAAAGGTTGAGAAATGCTGCTATAGATAGTTGAAGTACCCATCCCAGGATCGTTTCACCATAAGTTCTTAGAGTCCCAGGCAACATTAATCCCCTTGAAATTCTGTATTTTACCAGTTTCCTCTCCTCATTTCGAGTTGTCATCTCGTTATTCTTGCTTATTCTACACTCGTGATTCGTGATTTGCAGAGTTTCCAGATCACATTCTGCCACAAACTTTCTCCCCCCCCCCTCTCATGTTGAATTGTTATTTTCTTCTTTATTTTTATTTATTCATTTTAACTTTTGGCTAAAATGAAAATAAAATGAGAAAGATATGGTATATAATTTTGTTTTAAAGCAGGAGTTGCTTGAGACATGTAATTTATTTTAAGCGTTATGCAACGGTCAAAAAGGTTGAGAAACACTGATCTAGAGTATCTTGAATTTGAGGGGAATCTGTATTTAAAGGGACCAGATTCTATAAATTCTGAAAATGAACAAGCTAAGATGCCACTGGGCGGGTTGCCCATAACAAAGCCAAATTAAAAAGGTTAAGAAACGTTGTTCTACTTGTTTTCTGTAAACAAAAGATATTTTCATTGTTACAAAATCGTAGTCCTGCCAATGTGCGCATGCGTATGTCATTTTGTTGTAAAAGATTTACCGAGATTTGTTTGTTATACAAAACATCATGACATTTTCTTTTACTGTTGTAGTGGAAAGAAAGATCGGACTGTGCAAAAGACTTGAACAGCCAGCAATTGGATATCCTTTGAAAGACAGAGGTAAGTTTGTATTCTACAATTTCATTGTTTCATTGCTAGTTTAACTGCTTGTTTCATTGGCAGTTTAATTGCCTGTTTCATTGTTAATTTAATTGATTGTTTCATTGCTAGTTTAATGGCCTGTTTAATTTGTAGAATTTGGATTATTCGGACTACTGTTCTAACAGTAGTCCGAATAATCTAAATTCTACAAATTATCAATCATCATCTCAAAAGTTCAGAAACATTATGCCTGTTCATTTGATTACTTGTTTCATTGCTCAGTTAAATGCTTGTTTCATTATTCATTCACTTGCTTGTTTCATCGCTAGTGTAATTGCCCGTTAATTGTTCAATTAATTTATTGTCATGTTTAGTTTAATTGTTTCGAAGAGATAACGTTACAATCAGACTCACTTCAGTTTTTATTTGGTAAATTATTTATTTTATAAGGTCAGTTTAAAAGTTAAAAAATAATAGTTAAAAGTTTAATTGCTTGTTTAATTGTTCGTTTAATTACTTGTTTCATTGCTAATTTAATTGTTTACTTAATTGTTTAATGACTAATTAAATTACTCGTTCAATTGATTGTTTAATTGTTCATTTAATTAGTAGTTTAATTGTTGATTTCAAAATTCATTGCTAGCGTCATTGGTAGATTAATTACTCATTTCTATCACCAGTTTAATAGCTCATTTCTTTGAGTGATGGTGTGAAAGGGGATGGGCGTCACATGTTCAGAGCTAGGCGCTGGATATTCATGCTGTTAAACTTAGGTAATGGAAACAGAGGGAATGAGGTGTTTGCAAGAATCGAAGTTACATCTTTATGCAGTCTATTGTAGCCGAATGTCGCTTTCTACCAGTAAGCTGGACAGTCTTAGAGCGAAACTGGAAGGTAATTAGTGCGCACGTCCACTTCATGTCTGTTGTTGGATTGTTCACATCTGTTCACACGAATGTACTAATAATTAGAATTAAATTGATTTGACCTCATAATCTAACTCGTCTTTGAATTTAGATGCTGTCATCTCAATATATATATATATATATATATATATATATATATATATATATATATATATATATATATATGTATATAAATCAATAAATGTGAAAGTTACTTTCAATTATCACACCGATATTACCATCAAAAAAGCTCATTGTTATTTAAATCAATAATACAACATAGTCTTTTGAAATACTATATATATAGTAGAGAGCAAAGACCCAACACACATCTGTGTGTATTCCTAATTTGAATAACTATTTTTAAATAGTCCATAAGTATTGTTTGGTGTTATTTTTTGTAATTTGATTGTCCGATTTTCCTATATATATGCAATAGTTTCGTCGATATTAACAGTAATTAATTAAAGTGATTTAATAAAAAAGGATAAATTACCAAAACCTTTCTTAAAATATTTTGTTTATAATTTTCAAAGGAAGGTAATTTTAATGAAAATTATAAGTTTTTCAAATGACAAAATATTTATATTAAACATATGTATAATGTACGTTATAGGTTTAAAACAGAATACTTAGAGCTAGATTAATAGTCGCCGGGTGGCGGGTATATTTTTTGCTTGTATATATACAAGCAAAAAATCTACCCACCACCCGATGGCTGTCTATTCGATTTCGAATATGACAACTTTTGGCGTATCGATGTGATATTAGTGTAAAGTTTCCCAGTGAGAGGCGCTGGTGTAGCTCTTCAAGCCTGTCAGACTTTTACAGACCATACCACAGAGGTGGCAGGTGTTGTGATGATCTGAGGGGATGCCATAGATGAAGCCACCTCTTGTCTGTGCTTGATTTTGCCAAACATGCACTCGTTGGTGATTCAACAAACCTGCACGTGACATAGTTACCAAGTTGCAAGCTTGGCATTCTAAGTGTTCCATGTTTCCTCGATGTGCTGGAGGTGTCACGTCACGTCTCTTCCTCGCTGCTATCTGCTGCTGGTGCTGCTGCTGCTGCTGCTGCTGGTGTTACATCTTATTCTTTTACAAAAAGCTTGCGGCCTTCAAAAATCGCTTTCCTCCACCTATCTACAGCCACCCCTCCCATCCTCAAACATTAATTCCAAAGCATTGCAAATCGTCCTTGAGACAATCTTTAAATCGCTTATGAGGTTTATGCTGTGGGCGAGTATTCCCAGTTAGTTCCCCGTAAATCACCTGCTCAGGCAGTCTATCATAAGTAAAACAGATAAGATGACCAGCCCAACGAAGTCTGCGTTCACTTATACGAGACTCGATGTTTGGAACAGCAGCTCGTTCCAACACTTCAGTGTCAGGGGTGAAGCTATTTAAACGGATGTTAAGCAAGTGCCTGGGGCAATTCTGCTGGAAACGCTCTAGCAGGCAAATATGAGCTCTGTAAGTGGTCCATGTCTTACAAGCATTGATACCACACAGGCCTCATAGACAGAGATCTTAGTTTCCAGTCTGGTATCACGTGGTGACCACACCCGCTTCTCCAAATGACCAAAAGACACACCAGCCTGTTCAATACGTCCATTTATCTCAGCATTCAACGATCCGTTTCTCGAAATAACACTACCCAGATAGATAAAACGATCCACTACAGACAGTCTGTGGCTTTCAACAAATATATATGATTCCTGATACGGGTTGCCAGTGGCTGGGGCAAACATAGCCTTTGTCTTGCCCGGGCTTATTGTGAGGCACAAGCTTCTACACAGCCATGCAAAGCGATCCATGATATCCTGCATATCAATCTGTGAGTGAGACACATCATCGGCATAGAGCATAATTGCCGCACTCTCATCTTTCCTCCCTTTGCCCTTGTACAAAGAGACCATAATGGAATCACGCCAATCTTGGTAAACATGCCCGTCAAACCAGATGTTGTCAATCAACCCTTTAATTTGAACTGGCAATGATCTTCCACCACAACGAAAGACTGACACTGGTATACCATCTCCACCAGGTGATCCGCATGCATCTCAACTGCCATATAGCCTCCTTCACTTCCTTAAGGAAAGGAACAAAATCCATTGCGGCAATGATAGTCCTCTGAGGCAAGCTATCTATCAGATCAGTACTGACTATCGACGGATTAGTGAACAGATAAGTATAATGCATGGACGGCGGCAACGGGGGGGGGGGGCAGGGGGGGCAAGCCTCCCCACTTTTTGACTTGCCCCCCCCCCCACTTTACGGTCATCAATAATGAAGTTATATATGCATGTGTTTAACCAGCCCCCCCCCCACTTTTTAGGAGAGTCCCCCCCCCCTACACACACTTTTATAACTGTGCCGCCGATCCTGTAATGTGCTGTCACTCTACCAAGTAGCTTGCTTGGATCCCTAATAAACAGATATATATATATATATATATATATATATATATATATATATATATATATATAGAGAGAGAGAGAGAGAGAGAGAGAGAGAGAGAGAGAGAGAGAGAGAGAGAGAGAGAATTGAATAAACATAGGTAGAACAGTTGACACTAATTAATTCGTGTTTCGAGACTGTGTCAAAAAGGCGAAAATCGGTTTTGAGATTTTCCCAGAAAATCAAAGATGAAAAAAGGGGGTAACAGTTAAGAGAGCGAATGACAAGATAAGTCGGTCAATCAGTCTGGAACACATCCGGCTGTCCAGTGCTAATACATATTAGATTAAATGACCCTCCAACCTCCACCTCTCTCTTCCTCCCCCTCCTCGCTATAACGTTGTGTGATTTCCACTTACATGATTTAATTATGAATAAAAGTTAAACTTTATTTTGAATTAAATTGCTAATATATCTTTTTTATGTTCATATGTGAAAAAAAACATTTCCCCTTTTTTGACACAGTCTTGAAGAGACGCATATGCGTCAGAACACAAATTAATTAGTGTCGACTGTCTTACTAATGTTTTAAAAAATATTGATTTTTGTGTTAATTTTGCCAATATATTTGAACTTGAATAATTAATATATATATATATATATATATATATATATATATATATATATATATATATATATATATTAAATTGAGAATAAAAAGCCCTTTTTAAATGCAAGACATATTTATTTCTTTTCTTTTTTGACATGTATCTTATCAATTTCGGAGATAAACTCTATGATCAGAGATATTTCTCTTTCTTTTTTTTTTTATAAAGATAAACAAACTTTTTTTAGTTTTGTTTATCGGTGAAACGTCATTGCTTGTTATTTGACGTATTGTCCGCGTCTGGTGTAACTTACCGGCTCTTTGGTTGAACGGAAACGCATCGGGCAGCATGCTGGTATTTTAGGAAATGAAAGTTCAACATTTTTTTTTTTTTATATAAGCATCGAAGAATTAGTATTAAATTGAGAATAAAAAACGCAGCATATTTTCATTTAGGCAAACATTATTAAATAACACAAGGTATTTTTGCTTGATAAGACTTTATTTTTCCAATTTTCCGAATAGTACATTTAGTATTTCGGTCAAATTGGTGTATGTAAGTTCTGTTGGGTTCTAGTTCCATTTTCTTCTCCTTTTTCGAGAGTACTTTCGATTTGATTCGATAAAATCATCATCTAGCGGTGTCAGTCTTGGTGTTTTTACAATATATATATATATATATATATATATATATATATAAGAGGAGATTGTAGTTTGCTTGAAGCATTGCTGGTAAATGTAAGTGTAAATTAGTCGTCCAAGGCTATAGCAATGCGATGTGGTTGCCGTGAGATGGAAAAGTGGAAAAGTTGGAGTGCTTTTCACTTTTCCATCTCACGGCAACCACATCGCATTGCTATAGCCTTGGACGACTAATTTATATATATATATATATATATATATATATATATATATATATATATATATATATATATATATATATATATATATATATATATATATATCTATATATATATATATATATATATATATATATATATATATATATCTATATATATATAGTATTTCATGTAACTACATAAAATTTTATAAGGAGATATAATTTTTTATGTGTCAATTTTCAGTATTTACTTCAACAGTGCTCGATACGTAAGTAGAGCTAGGTAGTAAGCTATGAAAATATATTTATGGCAATTAAGCTACACAGAGGCTCCCGCGTTTCATCCCTGAAGATTCCCCCGGGGATGAAACGCGGGAGCCTCTGTGTAGCTTAATTGCCATAAATATATTTTCATAGCTTACTATATATATATTGAAACAGATATACAAAGCTGATTATTATGGTTTATTATGATAACCATTAGTCTACTTGCTAGTCGGTTCTCATCCTCTGAAGTCCTAAGTGGTGAAAGGACAACGTATTGTTAACAATAATAACATTTATTTGATGTGTTTCTACCCCAATGTATTAAATAAAGGATTCAGATCGAAATTCCCAGGAGGTTACCAGAAGAAGGCCAAAGAAGAGTATAACGAGCGAAACATTGTGAACAAGACAACAACCAAGATGAGAGGCACATGCTCCGAAACATAAATAATTCATATAAAAGTTTTGAAATTTCCATTCAAATCGTTTTGTTTTCATTTCCAGGTGAACCCTGCTCCGAAAGTTCCGAGTGCAACGTCGGTCTTTGCTGCCGAGAAACCTACCGACATCGTATGGGCCCGAGTCTGCATTGTGGTGAGCCAGAGGGGCCGGTTATCTGCATCGAAAACGCCCGCGTAGAAAACGAAATCTTCAAGAATTAATTTCGTATAAAAATGCGACCCGACTAAGGTAGCCCTCGAACCGTCGATCTATCGAAACAGGACCAACAAAGATGCCGTTGTGGCAAACGTCTAAGGATCATAACAACCCACCAATCACACTTCCGGTTCGAGGGACACCAACATTGAATCGTCTATTTATTTCCTTTCTTATAAATGAAATACCACTACTATTACTATTCTACCTTTTGACTATCATTGTTATTTGTTCGATAACGGACTAAACTAATTCTAACTTAACTACTATTAGTACAACCTTCCTAATCCGATCCCCAAAATCCGGCACGTCTAGAGCCATCAAATGTTTCTTCGTTATTTGAATGATATAAACATAATTATGAAATAATTTTCATCAACATTTACACTGAGTAATCACAATGAAATTTATTAGCTGAACCTGTGTAAATTGCACGGTATTATTATTATTATTTCCCTTCCATCTGTCTTTATTTGTGTGTGTTTTTAAAAATTTTATTTTGTTTTTGTATCGTCATCTTTTTAATGATATGTACATAGCTATATGTTACGCGGAAAGATTAAAGACATTTTTATCTAAATATTTTTTCGTGATATATTTAACGTATCTTATATTGTGATATTACGATTATAAGACGTATTGAAAATATATATATATATATTCATCCTCTGAAATATTAGGTTTAAAAAATAGCGATATCAAACATAAATTAAGTCGTTCTTTAAATCTCGACAAAACCATGATTGCAGGTAGGGGGTACAGGTATATATATATATATATATATATATATATATATATATATATATATATATATATATTTGATCTACTGAAAATAAATGTAATCATGGGTATAATCACCATAACATGACATTAAAAAAAATAAAATATACGTTATTTTGAACACTTTAGCGACAATATACATACTTTTTATAAGTTTAGACATAAATTACTTAAATCATTCTTTAAATATGTCGATATTTCTTCAATTATTCATCAAGACAACAGATGGGAAAGATTCAGTAACGGAGCAGAACGAATAAATAAAAAAAATATTTTTTTAAAAGATCGGCCCCATACAGAAAAACATTCAAACTATATGAATGAATGAAAAAATATATATTGGATCAACTGAAAACCAATGTAATCATAAGTACAATAACATGAAACGAAGAAAGGAAAGATCTAGTAACAACAGAGTGGAATAGAATTAATGAAAAAATCGGCCCCCATACAGAAAAACATTCAAACTATGTGTCTATAAATGTAAAAATAGCAATAATCACATTTTTAAAAGAAAAAAAAACGAAGAACTAATATCGAACTATATTTTTTTTAATTTTTTGACCAAACAAATATTCTATGGACAATAGCTAATGAAAAATTGGGGAAAATTGAAATAGCCAACTCCATCAAAAGAATAATTTGTCGCCCCTTTTATTCAAAGGACTTTATCAAATTTTTTTGAATTAAAGGGTCGAAATATTAGTCAATTAAAAAATGCTTTGATTTTATTTGTCTTCTGTATTAGACGGTAATTTACTTTTTTCTCGAAATCTTCTCGGATTGCATATGCACGTTGTTTTATGCATAGACACACAAAAAAGTATCTTTGCACATTAAGGGGGAATCGTTCTTGAGATCAAACGCTGACATTTATTTCTCTCCCTTCGTTGTTTCATTTTTCTGCTTTTAATCACAATCTTTTATCTCGTTTGTTAAATTAGAAATCAAAATCAAATAATCTGCAGGTTAATATTATTTTTGACACAAACTTTATCCAACAAACTTTATCCAACAAGCAATAATTGAATGCAACTGCGTCCTAAAGCCTGGAATTTATTTTAAATACTCACGACGACGATTCATCTCTCTTATTTCATAATTGCTTATATATATATATATATATATATATATATATATATATATATATATATATATATATATATATATATATATATATATATATATTATATGTTTATATATTGTTTATATATTATATGTTTATATATATATATATTATTGTTTATATATTGTATATATATATATATATATATATATATATATATATCATATGTTTATATATTGTTTATACATTATATATAATGTTTATAAATATATATATATATATATTATAGATGTGTGGGTGGGTGGGTGTGTGTGTGTGTGTGTGTGTGTGTGTGTGTGTAATTCATTGAGAGAAAGAATGCAAGGAGTTTTTCTAAAAGAAAAATTGGCTAGAATGCTCCATTACCAGAGTAAGAGTCCAATATATTTATTCTAGCAATTTGGCTGTACGTCAAAGGGCTAAAATTTTCAGCATCGTAGACAGGAAGTTGGACTCTTACTCCGGTAAGTGAGCATTCTAGTCAATTTTTTTCTCGAAAAACAAAACAATAAACACCGTACATTCTCTCTCTCAATAAATTATATATATATATATATATATATATATATATATATATATATATATATATATATATATATATATATATATATATCAGTTCAAAATACAATGTTTTATGTGGGGAGAATTCAAACTTCGGAATATCCACACATCCTTCTTTGCCAGATACCAAGGGTTTCCGATTAGAGAGGTTGTACTGAATTGTAATTTAAACTATTATCAATCATTTTGGTTATCACATTTTCTTCCATTCTCATCTTACAATTTTTTTTTCTTCAACTAATATGTGTATGAAATATGAACTGACGAACAGACCTCTTCAGGAATACTTATAAACGTATACATATGTTATATGTCTGCTTAGCTACATGTATATATATATATATATATATATATATATATATATATATATATATATATATATATATATTAATACCCTTACTTATTTATGTACATTGTCAGTATTATGTCTCAATAAAAATGCTGCAATGCAAAAGTGTTTTGAATTTTATGATTTTTAACCGTGTCGAGATTATTTTTTTTAATTTACTTTTGTTAACCTCAAACAAACATTTTGCCACTGAAACGTAAAGAGCTACTTTGATATGGGCCAGATTTATAGGGGTGGACAGTTTGGCAGCAAGATGTTTGTTCACATTGCATTTAGATTGTTGCATGTTGGTGCGATCGGGGAAACAGGGAAGATGAAGAGAATTCCAAAGGCAAGCGGCAAGTTATTAGAATAGGAAATCTTCCGGCATCTATGGGCGTCTACAGTGAAGGGGTGGGATTTTGCTTCTAGTCGGATTTGTTGGAGGTATTTACGTTCATCAGAGCACATTCCGTGGAAGTACGTATAAAACAAGCACAGAGATGCAATACTGCAGCGATGCGACAGAGCTGGAGTTTGACAGACAGTGCGGGACCTATTAGGTAAGAAATTATTTTATGAACCCTGTCCAAGAGGAAGAGGCTAATGGTTGTTGCACCAGTCCAGATGTGGCAACAATACTCCATGCATGGGCGAATGGCGGCTTTATTGTTGCATCAGTGTTTGTCTGCTTGTCGCAATCTTTATCAGAGCAGGATTGGGACAAGGAAGGTAGAGCAGGTATGGTTGAATATCTCCATTGTGATCGATCATCTAGTGGGTGCGGGGTTAAAAAAATAGTTAGTAATGGTAGAAGTTCTCAGTTTTTTTTAATTAGAATAGCTGTAAACCTACACTAGGCTGCATGTTTTAGCGGTGCATGCGAATGGCAGATATTCAAAGTGATAGATGGACGGCCAAAGGAAAGGGGGGAGCGCATAAAGGAATTTGAAAATAGCTCTGATTTTGTATTTTGGACTACACAGAATCTTATTTCTCTTTGAAATGAAATAAGTGCCTCATAAAAACAGGGAATAATGCTGATACCAAAAATTAATGTTCTTAGATGGACTCTATGATAAGCCCCCTTTGAGTGGAATGTCTGACAGTTATTTCTAGTGGCTATCTCCAGTGGTAAGCCTCTGGGTGGTCGAATGATAACAAGTGAGAAAGACTGGTCCAAGATTTCCGGTCAGGAGAAAAGGACCCCAGGAGATGGGAAGGGGAGGGGAGAGACCTGGCTCTCTTGGCATGACAGGAGTTGGTTTTTCAGAGGGCGTTCAGTTAGAGCTGGGTGCCTCTCCAGGCAAGATGAGCCCATTCAGGCTCTTAGCTAAAGGATTGTGCCGATTGAACTTTTGATCGAGCAAAAATCTCATTCTGCAAGTCTGCTGTTCAACCTGGGAACACGAGTTTCATTTGTGATCTCTAGCAAATAACCCTAGCAAATAAACCTAGCAAATAAACCTAGCAAATAAACCTAGCAAATAAACTTTTTACTTGTTTTAAAACTGAAGTTGGAATGGTTTTTTTTGTTGCAGCACTGACTGAATCGAACAACATTGGACCGGCACAGCGTGTGGAACGATCGCATTCAGTGCAGTGAACGCGCTCATAAAGGTTCATCATAGTTAATGCAAGTTCAAGCACGGATTAACACGTGATTGGTAAACAATTATCATGTTTTCAATGACTGATGCGCATATAAACCCTTATGCACCCATGTCGTCATCAAACCCAGGTTCTATTCGTCTGTTGATAAACTTACTCAGACGCCGATATTCATAAAAAAGGTTCATTACAAAGTTAAGAACACTCACAGAAAACATCAGAGAGGCAGGTTTGCTAGACACATCTTTCCTGCTTAAAGTCTCGCCAGCTAAGAGCCAGAAAATCTCATTTGAAAGGCTACGTGGTTTCGTCGATTTCCGTGTTCTGGAAGAACAGTCACAGTCGGATGGGTCATTTGCGTATGTATGAAAGAGACAGACAGACAGACAGACAGACAGATAGACAGACAGATAGACAGATAGATGTATAGCTCGTCTCGCTACACCTAGTTACATTGTGTGCACCCGATTTGGAGACGGCTACTGGATATGTCTTTCATGCTTGAAGTCTCGCCAGCCAAGAGATAGAAAATCTCTGCTCAGATGTCATGTGGTTTTTCAACTACATCTGGGATCACCTCTTTTCTTTAAGGTGTCACTCAGACTTTTCCATTCAAACACGGCTCTAAAACACATTATATTTACATATTTTCTTTATTTTTGTTCCTGCCATTTCCACAGAAATTGAACTCGCAAACTCCAGTTACACATCACTCAATATGTCCCGGGCCTAAATAATAAAACAACTTTTAAGCAAAATTTTACTTTATTCATCAACATAATCTTCTTGGGTGATATACTGATTCCAATGCTTTACTAACAATTCAATGCCATTTTTGTAAAACGATTTGTCTTTGACCTCAAAATACGTCTCAGTTTCTGATATTACTTGTTCATTGAAGTAAAACCTTTATCCCTGGAGTATTTTTTTGAGGTCTGCAGACAGCCAGTAGTTGCTTGGAGCCAGATCTGAAATATCGGGTGAGTGTGAGAACAATTCGAAGTGCAATTCATGTAGTTTTGTCATCGTTGCAATCGACTTGTGACACGGTGCATTGTCTTGGTGAAAGCGCTTTTTTCTTCTTTATTTGTGGCCACTTTTTGACAATTTCTTCAAATGAACCAATAATGCTACAAAATATTCGCTGTTGATTGTTCTTCCTTTCTCAAGGTAATCAATGAACAAAATACATTGCATATCCCAAAATATAGAGGCCAAAACATGTCATGCTGATGTTTGCATCCTTGGCCGTTTTGGACAGCTCTTATCTGCCGCTCAACTGATTGTCGATTTGATTCTAGAGTGAAGTGGTGGATCCATGTTTTATCTATTGTCACATATTGATGAAAAAACTTATTTTTTGTTACATTGAAAAATTGACAAACAATTCTCTAAATTGTTGACACACTGTTGTTTTAATCGACTGTGAGCAAACGCGGCACCCACTTTAAACACAGCTTTCTCATTGACAAATGCAAAATGGTGAATGCACCTTCGCCTTCTGATATCTTCAACTCCTATGCTATCTCATGCAACTTCAATTTACGATCGGCCAAAACAAATTTGTGGACTTTTTTCAGGACAACTGCTGAATTTGGGCAACATGAGCGTTCAGCATCATTTGTGTCTGTACGATCGTGTTTAAAGTCAGCATACCACTTTTAAACTGTTGTTTCCAACGGAAAAGAATCTTATCAAGTTATTGCTTTGCTTGAACAGTATTTTCTTCCATCAGAAAGCAGTGCTTTATCAACACATGAAATCTTTTTTAAATTCATTGTTTTTTAAAATTTGCAACAGTAGCTTCACTTAAATAACTGTAATTTGTAAACTAATAATCCGATTGGATTCAAATTTTGGCACGTGCTATTTGAAGGTTAGTACTTTACAAAAATGATATGGACTTTCGTATTAGTGTAAACATTTATACGTCAGGCCCGGGACTTTTTGAGTGAGGTGTTATATTGAGGAAGTGGGGGAGAAAGTCTTGTGTGGCTGTGACGTCATGGACGAGAAGTGGAAGGCTAAAAAAGTCTCTTACTTATACTAGACTTCAGACAGAGCAAATGTCCTGAGTGCTAAGGCACCCCACTCTACCCCGGTCTGTGGACGAGAGAGCGTGGTACATTTTAATAGTGTTTAGTACCATGATTCATGCAATGGTTTCCCTTGAACTATTGTTGCATTGCTTTGCAGCCTTCATCCATGTTGTTGCCTGATATTCTATTTTTTCTCGTCACCACGTGCATCTCTGAAGAGAAGATTTTACAACAACAAACACAGCAGCGTTTTTGGTTGCACAATTTTATTTCATATCTCTGAAACGAACTGTGATTACTAAATGATCAAAGTACCGCAAGCTTTTCCCTCAATGGTTTAGTAGAGCCATGCCTGCTAGCTGTCAAAGTACCTCAGCTGTGACAAAATTGGCCAGAGAAAGGGTCAAGGTAACTTTAATTTTTCCACTCGTGACGTCACTTCCTGCACTGGCGACATTCAATGCCAACAGAGAATATGTAGGACGGAAAGTCTGAGAACCTTCCTATCCCATATGAAGTAGTTGTTGCAAAGAGAGAAGTGCACGGAGATGCTCTGCCTCTCATTATATAATGTATCTTCTTCCATTTAATTTTTAATCATTTTAACACGGTATGAAAATTTAGCCTTAACGGCAGATTCACAACTACGGGTCACAGCAATTAACCAGTACAAGGCAACACAATTACAAAATCCATTATTCAGAATGTGAGAGCTACCAGCCACAGTCATTCACACAGATCTCCAGCCCTTGCTGTCTAAGTTGGTTCGGGCATGCAACTTGGCGCCGGCAGCAGAGCTCATCTACAAGGTCTTTTCCCCACTTCTCTACTTGGTTCGCGGAAACATGCTGGTGGGCAACTGAAGACATGGGTGGCGACAATCAGAGGTAACCTACCAGGCCCACAAGTCGTTGGTCTTTGGCTATGGAATCGCGATTGGCTAGACATATTGTGTGATCCAGCTCAGGATCGGCAAAACTGAGCTGCGATGTCAGAAACATTGCTTGACCAAGTTGATAGCTTTTACAAGTACGTGCCGTCCTTCTCATCAGGGAAGGCTCAACAGTTTGCTATATATTTACGACAAAGCTGGTCTGCGATCACTTGTCGAGACATTTTAAGCTGGTGGACATGTACGAATCAGAGGCATTTTGACAAGTAGAATTAACTTTTGAATGTCACTTATCTTATGATCATATCTATTTGGCCACGAGACCGTTAACTGATACATGATATTTAAAAAGGCATGAAGCACAGAATGAGAGCAATCTAATCCAGTGAGTTCACTTCGAAATTTCTAAAAGGTTATCAACTATAAAAACGGTCACCTGAAGAAGGCCAGTGAGTATAACGGCTAAAACATTGTGAACATAGCAACCAAGATGAGGAAAACAGCATGAAACTTAAATAATGTAAAGTTGTATAAATACTAAAACACCAGAGTCCCTTTCCTTTGAACAGGCCTCATTTGTAATGATGCCTATGGTGTGTCGGGAATAAACTAATCATTGGCTGACAAGCAAAATCAGCTTGGTTGACAAGCTCACGTATGTTTGAACATCCTTTCTCTTTTGTCTGGCCTTCTTAGAAGCAAGACGAACCCCATCAATGTTCCTGATTGCTATAACAGACATTCAATACATGTGGGAAAGTTCCAGACAGATGCAGCAAAGGAAACAACAGCCAACCTAGACATTTTCTTCTCACCCACACAATCAATATTTCATTGTCACCATTATACAACTCTGACGTTACACGTTGCAAAGAGCAGATAACCTAACCTTAAACCAGAAGGAGTTATTTCTCTTCGTCTATAATATTGGTGATCCGGTCTCTGTAGGTAATGCCAAGGATTTTCCTGAAACATCTCATTTCCACTGCCGCCTAAATGCAGACAATTCTATATACTATTAAAAAGTTATGGTGTTATGAGAGTTACCTTTAAGGTAAATAAATCATTTATTTTATTAAAGACAAAAAAAAACATATCGTTTTTGTCTTTCTTAAATTTTTAATAATAATTTAAACATGAAACGATATTTCAAAAAGTGCCAATATATTATTTCATTAACTTTTTCACGTAGCCTCCTAGAGAAACAGGAACAGACATTCACACCATCTGTATCAATACCTCGATGGACTATCCATGAAAGATTTTTATATCTCCGACAGAAAAATGATTTTTTTTAAAATCACTTGAAAAGGACCTATTAGTCCGAAAGCTTACTTGTTTATATCTTTAAGATAAATTTTTGTCTTTCTTAAATTTCTAATAATAATTTCTATTGCCAATAAAAACAATATCTAAATACATTCCATGATAAATGCCAGTATACTGAAATTATATGCCTTTAATAGGGTTAAGATGAAAATTCATATACACTAAATGTACAAAAGCAAGGAAATTCACAAATTTTTACACTTTTATTGTCATTAATTAAGGGTATGACTACATATCAACCAAACCATTTCATTATCACATCACTACAGTATAAATCTCCATGCATGAGTGGATAAAGTGTGTGAGGTGCGCTGAAGAAAAATTCCTACCAGTAAAATACATAGCCCTGTTGTGCTCGCATACCCTTAATGACAATAAAAGTGTAAAAATTTGGGAATTTCTTTGCTTTTGTACATTTAGTGTATATGAATTTTCATCTTAACCCTATTAAGGGCATATGATTTCAGTATACTGGCATTTATCATGGAATGTCACTACTTTTGTAAAGGCTATGCCTCAATACAATGGTCATTTTTAAGGTTTTTTGAAATTTTCTGGAAAACTAAGGTATATGGTAAACTGAAATTAAAATGCCATCAACTATACCCTAGAACCTCTATCTCTGCCAAAACTCAGATGAATCCATCAAATAGTTGATGAGATACAGGGGGGGCACATACGTACGTACACACGGATAACATGATTTCATGATTGAACTTTCTGGATCTCTGGGTTGCCTTGACTAATGATGCTGAAATTCTACACACTTATAGAACCTATCAAATAAAAATTTTGTGCAAAGTTTTAACTAATTTGGTTTATTGGTTTTTGAGTTATGATTGATCAAAGAAATGAGATTTCCAGCATAGGCCATTCTTGTAGTCTATTAAGGGATAGAGCGCTCTCGCGCCTCCCTTGATTCTTGAAGTCTATTAAGGGATAGAGCGCTCTCGCGCCTCCCTTGATACATCATTTTTATTCTCTCATGTTAATACTAAGTAGCATTTTTTCCCCACAGAATTTCAAATACTTTTCGTCGTACTATCTATAAAGTGGTAGATGCTAGGTAAAAATGGCAATTGCCATACCCAGCTACTGGGCCACCATCGCTCAAGGAGCGGGTATAAATTAGTTCAAATTAATAAGTTTTTTAAAAATCTTTTAAGACTTATGTGAGATTCGAACTTGGCTATAACATAGTAAAAAACTACTATTTTCGTAATGTGTATTCTGTCTATTCCTTTTTTATCAACCAATCACAAGTTTCTATTCACATATGATTAGACAAAATCCAAAAACAGGAACTAGGGTTCAGTCAGGTCATCTAGTGTACTCAGATGTCAGCTCGATCTTCTGCGTACCAGAAGTGGACGTGATATCACATGGCTAGCGGAGGGGATAGTGAAGAGAGAAGTGGGCAGTCGGATGGGAGTCTCGGAGAGAACAGGACAGATGGAGATAACTTAAGGTCAACGGTGAACTAAGAAGCTCAAAATGGTCCCCTCCACCACTAAAAGAAGAGAAGGCAATGCCAACATCTCAATAAAAGATCCTTTATTCAAATTGATGATTTCTTTGTTTATTTGTGTTGTTGTTGTGAAACAATAATTGCATATACACCAGTCATGAAGAAGTGGTCAATACGAGGCAAGGTCGGACTATACAGTGATGATTGTGGTCTGCATTCTATAACAAGGTATGTTTATGACCCGTGTATTTTGTCTAAATGTCTCACAAGTCACAATCAGACGTAATGTAACAGATATAAAGGCTTTAGGTAACTTGTTAATTATCAGATGTCAAGAAGCTAAAAATTTTAATGTAGGCTGATCGTTTTTTATTGGATGAGAAATTCAGGCACTTCTGCCTCAAACAGAAACGTTGGGAAGCCATTTTCAATAACGACTAAATTCATCAAATATGATAATTGACTTAATAAAAGATGTGATACTATCACATCATGCATCTAAGTAAAAAAAAAAAGTGTATCAGTGTATGCATGTATGTATCTGGAACATACACCTTCTGATGCATCCAGTCTCATTGCCAGTTATGTTTATGGAATTATTAGGTGTTTTGAGTCTTTGCAACATCATACACCTTACTCTAGATAATCCAGCCGAAGTTGATAATTATTTCATGTGTCCAGATGGTGAGCTACCGTCATCCCATGGTTCTCTTCTTTAGAGTCTTTCTGCCGCTCTGGTGATACTGCCAGTGGCTCTCCTCTTCCTCCATCCCTTGATACACAAATTATTAAAGGAATGGGCTGCAAATAATCTGCACCCCACATCCACTCTCCATCTCACCTGCTGACTAGCTCTGTGTACTTGAAAATCTGTAAAAATGCACTAGGCTACATTTTTTTAGCGGTGCATGCGAATGGCAGACGTTGATGTTCGGTCAAAGTTTTAAAATATCTCTAATATTGTATTTTGGGTCCACACAGAATCTGATTTCTCTTTGAAATGAAATAAGTGCCTCTTAAAAACAGAGAATCATGCTGAAACACAAAAGTAATGTTCTTAGATTGTCATCTCTAATGGATATCTCCAGCGGTCAGCCTTTGGGTGGTCGAATGGTGACCAGTGAGAATCCAAGATTTCCGGTAAGGGACAAAGGACCCCAAGAGATGGGAGAGGGAGGCCTGACCTCCGGGCATGATAGGAAGCATTTTTTGTTTTTTTTGAGAGTTGGTAATCAGTTTAAGCTGGGTTTCTCTCCAGGCATGGTGTGCCCATTTGGGGCTCTTAGCTAAAGGACTGTGTTGATCGGACTTATATTTTATTTTGCCGGGGTAAAAAAATCTCATTTTGCAAGTCTGCCATTCAACCTAAGAACACATGTATCTGTTGTAACTTCCAACAAATAAACCTGTAACTTGTTATAAACTGGACTCGTTACTTTACTTGGGATGTAAATTCTTTGTTTCAGCACTGACTGAGATCGCACATCTTTGGACTGGCACGAGTGGGAACGATCACGGCCAATGCAGTGAACGCACGCATCCAGGTTCACAGAGCTGCAATGTAAAACTTCTAAGCAATCTTTCCATGGAAGTGTCAGCTGTAATAGAACAAGTATGATATCTGATTGCAAGATTGTAGCTGCAAGGTTTCTAGGAAACCTACGGTGCTGTTCAAGATCTACAAACATATATATAATGATTCAAATCCACCATAACATTGAGAGATTTACAGGGTTTTTTTTTCTTTTTTTTTTCTCTCAATCGTTTTCTCCAACTGAAACAATTTCCCCCTTATATCTCACTCGATTTTTTTAGTTTTTAATTTATCATTCTGGCGTTTCCTCTTAGAGGATCAGACGATAAGGCTTTTTTCCCCACCCACCATTGATTAAAAAATGTTTCCTCTGAAATTTATCCTACGATTTTGTTGTATGCAAAATTTACAAACATATAAGTATTAAGCAGACACTTTAACATATATAAGAGAAAACAAAACGACCCGGGAAGTATATGACTGTTATAAATAAAACTTGACGAGGGCACCGCTTGCACCCTGACTTCAATGGAACAGCAAACAGAACCCACAAAGAGCTAAAGTTCTTTTAGAGATTTGTTAAATATTGAAAGGAAATTTCATACACCGCAAAAGAACTTTCCCACAAACATTGATTTTAACACCAGTAGTGAATTGTGCTTATATTGAACCCAAAACGATGCATTTGCATAACATTTGCTGCCTGGTATTTTTCACTGATCGTGCAAGACGAATGTTTTGGATAACCGAATACGGCTTTATCACTGGTGCAGTATTCAACTCATCTTTGCCCCGAGAAAGTCTCTCCCTCCCCTTCACGTTAATTAGAATAAATTAAAACGAAATATTTAGAAAAAGAGAAAATGTCTTTATTTTATTGCAATGATAAAATTAAAACAAAAAGTCTTTAAACTCAGCGTCATATGTTTACATATTAGGTGTCAGGTTTCAGTACACTATTGTAGACTGCTTTAATAGAAAGCCTTTAACAGTGGCCATCTTTGAAAGCTGTAAAATAAAACTAACATGAGGGTTGTTTTCAATATTAAAAACTGAACATCAAAGAATTTTTTGGATAAGTTTAACTGCTTGTTGCACAGAAATGATTTTGTTTTGATATGTGATGGAACTGGATCAAGTAGTGGAAGTGGCCGCGACTTGTCTTATTCAAATCATAAAAGGGTTCGTCTTTACCTGGCGTGTAGTTTAAAAATTAAGGAAATGTTGAAATCATGTGTTACTAGTGAGGATCGAACTCATGATCTCAAAGAAACGGAACAATTAGTTATTTTGTTTGGGAATTTTTTAGATGAGGGTTGACAATTTGTAGAATTTGGAATATTCTGACTCAGTGCGGGCGATACAAAGAATTGCGAATTACTGAAGACTTCTTCCCAGTCATGGCAGATGGAACGAGAGCATGCTACCCCCGTGGATTTAATAAAGGGTTCCGTTCGCAATTCCGTCCAGATTCCCGAGTTCGAAAAAAAGATTCCTAAGTTCAACAAAGTGCACCTGAAGGTCGGAGGTTACATCGGCCGAAACGTTGTGATAAAAACACCCAAGATGAGAACAGTAGTCCGAATATTCCAAATTCTACAATTAGTAATTTCACTGCGATAAGCAATCCATTTCAATAAGAAAAAAGTGGTTAAAAAAAAATAATTAATGTCTGAAATTGGCTGACGTAGGACGGGAAGCGAAGAAAGGAGAGAACTCAGAGAAAATGTTCAGTGATTGTGAAGTGCATTATTTTACTGACTGTAGAAACAAGTCCATTATTATCTTTATTTTGTGGAATTTAGTTTAAAGGGTCATATTGAAGTCGGAGTGCAAATGGTACCCTCATCAATCGTTTTTCAGTTCTCTAGCAGGAAAATACCACTTTGGCTGTCTGCCAAAAAACACACATCTAAAGCATTTTTAAGCTATGGCAGTTGATGTGAATATTTCGGCAAGTTGACAACAAGATAAGCTGTGAAGAGTTTGCAGTCCTGCTAGTCATTCTGTGTGGTTTGTCTTATTTGATCGCGGCAGTTGTTAGTTCAAGTTAATCCTAAGTGTCACACACTAACCTTCTTCGACAGTGATTGTAACGACTGTACACGTAATATGGGTTGTGAGATTCATTTGAAATGTGGAACTTTTGTATCATCTTTTTGTCTGTTGGACCTGGTCCGAGGGTTCTGTATTTCGACCAACTATAGCAACTCACAACATGGGAAGATCAGTCGCAGGTGAAACTTCATGAGGACCGGAATGTCACAAAGAATAACAACATAAAACACATGAATCTTAATGTTATGACTTTTTTCCTGCTTTATTTATTTTTTTTTTTTTTGTATTGGTTTCCTCTGATTATTTTTAGAATCATGTATTCACAGGAGTGATCACGCGAAGGTTGCCAATCTATATTATAATACACTAGGGCAATTTTATGTTCATATGTACGGTATCACCCTCCACCCTTTTTTTAAAAGATGGGATCATCCGATTGTTGAAGATGCAATGCAAAAAAACCTAACTTTAAATTTCGTCTGATGTCACTATTGTGTCGAATGTAAAACTTGAACTAAAATACAGTTTCGTGGCCTTTGGGTTAGGTGTAGTATCTGTTCTATTCAAAGATGGTACAATAATATCGAAGAGTTTGCATTTGTGCCGGACATCCATAGAATGGAAATATGTCAGAAACTCCTACAAGGGTTTTGGAGATATATATGGTTATGGGGGTCTATTCTGAAACTACCTTAATCAGAGTTTAATTATATGTTTCAGTTGGTGGTACCATAATATCGTAGGGTCTACTTTTGTACCCGACGTCCATAGAATGGAAATATGTCACAAACTCCTACAAGGATACAACTGTGGAATTCTCATGAACCCCTCTAGTCTAATCATAAAGGGTCAAAGAAACGAATGAAGACTTTGAATGTGTTTGCTTGATAAATCAGATCCAAGATATATACAAAAAAAATGGTAAATAAATTATACAGAAGCAAAAAGACAAAAAAAAAAAATAAAATCTTTTTTTAAGGAATTTTTTTAATAGCAAAAGTGGTGTTACAATTCATCCTTTTCTTTTCCTTGTATAAAATCTATAAAGTTTGACATAACAGGATTTTTGTGAAAGTCTTTTAAAAATTTTCCGTTTTCAAATAGTTTAAAATTGGGATAACTCTTTACTTTGTTTGACGTGCAGAAATCTGAAATGAAAAAGAAAAAAAAAACATTTAGCTTCAGCAAAGAAAACTTTCAGCTAATTCACTTATACTATATGCATCTCTCTCTGTTCGTCCGGGGATGCAATTGAAAACAAAGCTCTATACAAAGATAAAACGACTTCTCTTGAATAAAATTTTACAAGGAATTACTTTCTCTTAATAATCTTCATTTTCTTTACTTTTCTGGATGTCAAAATTTGACAGCCCATGATTCATTAATAGAATAATTTAATGTTAGCTTATTTAAGATACATGCAAAATATGGCAGTTCAAAATGAAATAACAGGAAAACTTACGGATATAATTATCAGTTAAAAATATTAGTGTACACCAAAACTCATGGAAAATTATTGAGAAAATTTTTAGTAAGCAAGTAAAATTCATTTCTCTCTCATATTTCTAATTATATGTTGAATCAACGCCATTTTGAGTCATTATGCGTCTTTTTTTTATAAGGGCAGATTTATCTCCATTTTTACTTAAGTCCTATAAATGAAAAAAGCAAAATGGTGCCGATTCAATGAATAATCGGAAATATAAGAAATGAATTTATTTATTACTAAAATTCTACTCGATAATTTTCTGTAAATTTTGGTGTAAACTAATATTTTCAATTGATAAGTAAGTATATTAATAAGTTTTCCTGTTATTTTATTTTGAACTTCCATATTCCGCATGTATCTTAAAATAAATAAGCACCAGAATTTTTTAAAAATATTATGACATTCAAAAAGTTTATAGTATTTTGATCTTTCAAAGCTAGCCACAAAGAATCACTTATAGGAAATTGGAATTATTCAAGCGATGACATCTTAAGAAAATTCTGCATTCATCAGAACAGCTGTGAAAAGTGATCTAAGGTTGTAAAAACTGAAGAAGAGTACAAAAATGACGGTTCATGAAAAGTCGTGTCTCATAATGAAAATAATAATGAGAAGTTTGAACTAAAATATTTGTATATTTGTTCTTTTTTTAACCATAAAAAACGGAGTGGGGGTGACTTACCATGATAAGAATCACAGTTTAAGGCTGCAAAAACCAAATTTTTATCACTTTTTAGGGCATTGGCTGCAAGTGTGAATTCAGATTTCATTTCTTCACAGCCAACACAGTTTTCAGTGTAAAAGGCAGTAAAAACTTTGGTACGTTCCTGGAAAAGTTCTTGAAGCTCATCAGGATTTGGATGAACCACATTGCTAAGACTTGAAGTCCAAGTTACTTGATCCACTGAATCTGGAGGACTACAAAATAAATGAGGATACAGAAAATTATTATTATTTTTTTTTTTTTTTTTTTTTTTTTTTACATCTTAACTATAAATATTCATACCTACAAATGATAAAATGAATTTTGTTTGTTTATTTTTTGTCTGAAAAAATTTTAATTACTTCTTTATGAGCCAACTCTGAAAAACCTAACAAGGTTTGTAAAAATAAAGTTACTTAAATAAAACATGAATTCTTATATAAAACTAAAATGAAAAACAAAAACAAAACTAAAATAAAAACAAAAAAGAATTAAAAGAATAGAAAAAATATTAGAATGAACAAAAATAGAATGAAAAAATGAAAAAAAAAAAATAGAATGAAAAAATGAAAAAAAAAAAAAAAATAGAATGCAAAAATGAAAAAAAAAAAATAGAATGAAAAAATGAAAAAAAAAAAAAATAGAATGAAAAAATGAAAAAAAAAAAAAAAATAGAATGAAAAAATGAAAAAAAAAAAATGGAAAGGGTCACTTACTCTTCCATAAAAACAACCATTTCCTGTGCATTGTTGGCAATACAGTCAATAAGAGCGCGACCATTTCTGAATAAAACAGAAAAAAATTTGTAAAAAAATTATTTTTCTTTTAATATTTAAAAAGTAATGTCACTACGTGCAAGAAATTTCACAACTTTATATAGAAAGAGAGATTATTGACTAAAAATGAAAAGACGTTTATTTAATTATAAAAACAATTATAATAATGATAATATGTAATACATATTACAATGAAAGACTAGTTTACAAAAGTGTGCTGATAAAATATAGGTTGTTGTCTGATTCAGAATGCATTTTTATAGTTCAGGTATTATTTTGACAGATCATGAGGTACGAGTTGATTTGAAACAAACATTTGTCATTTATTGTTTGGAATAAGGAATGCGCGAGAAACAATTTTGAAAATTATTATCGGGAATCAAAAACATGAGAGTGAAGATTGTCACCAAGTTGCAAGGACGTCCTGTACACTCACTTTCACTGGTGAGACACCCACGTTACATGACGAAACAAGTAAGATAATGTTGACATTATGCCAACAATAAAAGTAAGCAATCAAAAATCCTTTCGGCGTTTTCGAGTCTTCATAACCTGAAGAAGACGATGCTTCAGAAAAAGTTAGAAGAATTCACCAACAGAAGATAGAGAAGTGTTTATTTTCAGACTTATGTAACATGGTATCATGAGTGAATATTCTCTTGTGTCACACATAATTATGAGAAGAAACGTCATGCATAACCATTTTAAGAACTTAACAGAGTTTTACATGTGCATCCCCCCCACAAATAATTGAGGAAGAAATATGTTACATTGTGCTTTTTCAACAAAAAAAAAATTTCATAAACAGAAAATGGTTATGAAATGGAAAATGACCCAGTCTGTCTTTATTAATGATGTAAGCTATTTTTGTTTTTAAGGTATTTATTTAGAAATGTGTCCATATAACCAATATTCCATCCAGGAACAAAAAGAAATCCGGGAAACGGTAAATAAAGAAGGAAAGATGAGGCTTACCTGAAATATTTTACTGAAAAAGAGAAGAAAAACAAAATGTAAACAAAAGATGAAAATGATTAACTTTTCTCAGATTGAAAATCAATTTTTATGGCACAGTCCTAGAAGTAACGAGCTGTATCTATCCGCTGGCATCGTCACAACTAATTGAGCTATTATTGCATGTCAACAAAACACAGCTGTCTCCAAGACACGCCAGTAATCTGTTGGGATTAAAGAATTCATGACAGTCACTCAATAGTAAGCGTAGAGGTTGTGACGTTACAACTAAATGTCCAAGGCTGTAACCTTTGAATTGTTGGTCAGATTAAGTTAATTATTTTTAAAACAGATTCCTTTTAGCTGCCAATAATTGGGGTGCTAAATCTACACTTGTTCCTAAAGTCATTAGAAATAAAAATCATTCTGCCATGTTTTCATAGTATTATGACTAGAAAATATCATAATACAAGAAACAATGCAAATCAAAAAGTAAATAATGTAAAATGAAAAGATTGGAAGAACAGGATTGACTGACCATTCAGCAGATAATAAAATAATCTTGAAATCTGTAGCGATCCAACACGCAACATCAAAGTCATTAATAAAACAATTTTCAGTCAAATTTTACCCTTTGCCCCCATGCTGTCAATGGAAAAATACAAATCAGATTCTATTCTGTTTCTTGTGATACCTAGAAATCTTCTTTCTAAATTAAAAACAATATTTCCATAACCACATAGCAAAAGACAGAACGAGTAACCACATTTTTGTATTAAAAATGACTACTATTTTGAAAATACAATAAAATGGTTATTCGTTGTCTTATGCTATGTAGTAAAAAAGTGATTATTTCTATCAAATTTATATAGTAAAGTGAGCCCCCACTCTAAAGTCTAACTTTTATTATTATTATTATTACAAGCAAAAATATGTGACTTCTAGTCGCATATTTTTGCTAGTATATCACTACCCCCCTATAAAAAAGAAAAAGTAATACCTGGGAGAATGGTATCATGACCCACAAACAGATACATTACCCCCCCCCCCCCCAAAAAAAAAGAAGGAAATGCCTGAAAGGATGGTATCATGCCGAACAAACAGGTACTACACTGCTCACAAAGGAGAAGGTAATGATTGGGAGGATGGTATCATAACAGCATAGATTCTAAAACATCCTCACCCCTTTGAATCGAGTATTGAGAGATAGTACATTAGTCTGAAACAGTATAGTAAACTTAATTGAGCATTACAAGATAGTACAATTAATAGAAGTAATAGTATAGTTTCGGCTTCAGACAGACAGATACCAAATCTTTATTAGTAATAATTTCTTTTTCCTCTAGGTATTTCTAGGGTGTTGCTGTATAGTCGCCCAGAAAAATTGAATCAAATTTTTTATTTTTTTGTTGATAGAATGGCATGAGGACAAAGGGTAAAATTTTACCCAATTTTCAAGACCAAATGAAGTAAAATAATTTAAACATTGTTTCAGACAAATCTTTCGGCTTTATTTTGCTTTTGCTTTTGCTGTTAAATCACAAAGATGAAAAGAAAAGATGTAAAAAAAAAAGTAATAATGTTACTATACTCACATGTTGCAAAGCTGACGACACCATACTCTGAAACGAGTCTTGTATCAACCGCTCCATCAACAACAGCAAATGAACCCGGCATCTAAAATGATACAAGTTTATTCCTTGAAAATCTATTTGCATCAGATGTAAAACATCAATAATATAAAGAGAGGCAAAAAATTGTAGAATAAAACGTTTGAAAAGAATTCACCCATATTGGTTATTCCAACATTATCCGTCAACCTTATTTATGTCCGAAAAGTGCTTGCCAATTTATATTGATCTCACTTATTTTATTTTTAACTAGCTGTGTTTACCTGGCATTGCCAGGGTAGATGATATACTGGCAGGCAAAAGGCTTATCCGCCACTTTATAATAAAGAACAATGTGTATTTATTTGTGTGTATATATATATATATATATATATCATTTTGTCACACAAAAGTTAGTGAGTACAAAACTGCCGGAAAATAAGGGAAGGAAGTTAAACCTCCTCCACCTCATTTTCACTCTACTTCTATAAAACGTTTCCTTTTTTTCTTTTAAATTGCAAAAAAAAATGTAATTGTTTATGTAAAGGTTGACATGCAGATAATTTGCATGTGTGTGTAGACTGACCCTTCCGAGATTTTTTGAAATAAACAAAACAAATTTTAGCCGAAAAACACTTCTTAAAACTTACAAAAACTAAAGTATTGTTTTTTTACACTGTTTTGAGTTTTTTAAGCAAAAATAATGTTTTCTAAATGAGGGTACGTTCCTTAGGGCTAATACGGCTCATGCTTGCTTCGGAAGGGGTCCTTTACTTATTCTAAAAAAAAAAATTTTTTTAAATCAATAAATAAAAAAGTTATGAATTTTTAAAAATAGGACCCTTATTTTTGCCCACCCTGTACTTTTTTTAGGTCATAAATGGAAAATGGACCCAGTCTTTTTTGTTTTTTGTTTTTAAATTTAATTCACCCCAAACATGACGCATTGCTACAGAGATGCAAGGGCTACTGTGAATTAGGGGTCAAATTTATAGGAGAATCATAACTGTGGAGTTGTGCAGTGAGATGTTTGTTCACATTACATTTAAATTTCTGCATCTTGGTACAGTTGTAGAAACAGGGAGCAGGGAGTAAATTCCAAAGGCAAGTGGTTCGAGGAAAGAAGGTATTAGAGTAAAAAGCTTTCCGGCATATGGAGACCTCTACAGTGAAGGGGTGGGATTTTGCTGCTTGTCGGGTTGATCGGGAGTATTTACATTGAGGAGGCACAAGTGCAGTAAGTTCATCAGAGCACATTCTGTTGAAGTACTTGTAAAACAAGTACAAAGATGCAACATTGCGGCGATGGGACAGGGGCTGGAGCTTGGTAGACAGTGTGGGACCTATTAGGTTAGAGGCTCTTTTTTGGGCCCTGTCTAAGAGGGAGAGACAAGCGGTTGGTGCATCAATCAAAATGTGGCAAAAATACTCCATGCATGGGCGAATGGTGACTTTGTAGAGATGTAGGATACTGGCAAGTGTGAGAAGTTTTCTAGCCCGGTATAGGGAGCCCACCTTCTTTGCAGCAGACTTGGCAGTATCTTCAATCTATTTGTTCCAATTTATGTTACCTGTAAATGTTAAGTCGAGGAAATTAAATGTTGGATTCTTGGGTAGCGTGCTCTCAGCCATGGTAATCGGTGGTTTGAAAGGTTTCTTATTATTGTTAAAGGAAAGGAGCTTTGTCTGAGTAGCATTAAATGTCACCAACCATTTTTGGCCCTATTCCGTTACCGATTAGAGGTCCATTTTCTAAGAATTCAATCATTGCCTTGGATATGTGTGCATTCGATTTACCCACATGTCAAGAATAGAGCGTGGTGTCATCAGCAAATATACCCATCTCGGACTCTATTGCATCAGAGAGGTCGTTTATGAAAATCAGGAATAATAAAAATCCACGGATCGCTCCCCCCCCCACCCCCCCACCCCAGAAGAACACCCACATTAATATGATGTTGTTTAAATGTACGGCTATCGAGGACGACTTCGATTTTTCTTTTAGCTAAGGACCTGATGATATTAAACATTCATCCAGTAATACCATACAAATTAATTTTCATGAGAAGATCATCATGCCAGACTTTGTCAAAGACTTTGGATATATCAAGCGCTATCACCCTAGCTTACATCTGCCTTATTCAGTGTATGGTATATGTGTTCAGAGATGACTGTTAGGATATCCACAGTAGAACGAGATTGCCTAAATCCATACTATTGGTCAGAAAAAGGTTTAGCATTTTTGAAGTAGTGGACTATTGCTAGAATAATTCAAAGATTTTAGCGAAGAGTGGGAGAAGACTGATCGGCCAATAATTTTGCGGGTCAGTTCTTTCAGAGTTCTTGAAAACTGGTACTACAGAGGGAATTTTCCAGCAATCAGGGAAGCAAGATTCAGCAAGGCATTTGTTATAGAGTTTGGAGAGAACAGGGGCCAGCTCAACAGAGCATTTTTTGGTGACTATAGCAGGAATAAGATCAACTTCACATGCTTTGGAGGTGTCAAGTGTTTATGATATCCAGGTCACTAGCAGGGATGGTCATCAAGTGAGCTTTTTGTTTATAGTGGAAACTTTGGGAGGGAATGGTTTGAGGAGTCGAAGGTGGAGTTTAAGGAGAACTGCTGGGCAAGCAGTTCAGCCTTATCCATTGCTGTGCAAGCGACATCATGATGGTTGGATAGTGAGGGAATTGTTGATTGGTGATTGTTCACCACATTATTGTAGATTTTCCAGAAATTGTGAGTTCCTAATTTCTGCGACTTAATGTGTTTTCTGATCATTTCGGTATACTTACTTTTAGCCGCGGCTATTACACTCATACAATGGTTTCTTCATGACGTGAATTTTTGTCTATTTGTAGCTGATTTATGGTAGTTGAATCAGCAGAATGCTTGCTGCCGATGCGCAATATCAGCTGAACCATTACAGAGAGTGAGGCTTACTATAGAATCTCCGTGCAAGGGCATATGCTTCTATGCATACTTTGATCTATTCTTTTACCTCATTTGCGCACTGTTTAGCAGGGATAGAAAAACTTTCACTCTATGAGGTGTCCCTGATGAGATTTCTGATGGATTCCCAATCAGCCCATTGGTAATATCATATTGTTTTCAGTTTTATTAATGATATAAGCTATTGTTTTTTTGTTTGTTTTTGAAGGTGTTCATTTAAAAATGTGTCCATATAACCAATATTCCGGCCAAGAAAAATTTTATTGTAAAACAATTGTAGCCAAGTATTGCCAATAACATGATACAACAACAACAAATAAAAATTGTCTAGTCAGAAGCAAAGTTTTATTTGTCAGCTTAAATGCTATTTGGGTTTGATTTGGAAAATCCAACTAACAATCTTATATGTTAGATTTTTGTTTTGTTAAATATTTATTAAAAATTATTTGTCAAGTGAATCCTTTGTTAACTTAACTATTACTGTCATAGGTCTTGGTAATTACATAAGAAAATCAAAAATCAAATTACAAATGATCAAGATAAAAATGAATCGCAATGTGTTCATATAACCAATATTACGGCCAGGAACAATTTTATTGTAAAGAAACTGTAGCGTAATTGATCCCATACACACACACACATATATATATATATATATATGATGATTTTATTTCTAATTTCTGATTTATAAAGAATACAAGAGAAAATTTTTAAACTAATGAGTCACCGCTTATCAAGGTTAAAAAACACTTGAGGATATAAGGATTAATGAGATGGATAGATTGACAGTTGAATGATGAGAGGATTGAAAATCTCTACATACCACTCACTCAAAAAAAATAGCTGACCCAGAAAATGTAATTTCTTCCCCTTTGTCAAAAACATCACTCATGGAATTTGACAAGTAAAGGACAAAATAGTGGCGAAATGAGAATTCCAAAACCGTGAGAAGTAAACCCAAGGTCCTAACCCTAAATGCAAGGTCCACTTTCTACTCTCCATAAGCGAAACATTCCAAACAAAGATTATTTTCATGCTTTTCACACCGAGAAACCGGAGTACAAATAGATGGAAGCAATATTTGTTTTCCAATTGGACATTTTCCATTTTCTATTTAGAATATGCATAGATACGTATTCAATCGTTACACAGGAATACAAGAAGACCCCCCCAGCACCCCTCCTCCCCAAATTCCACCCATGCAATCATCAATAAAATTCACAATCTTTTCTACAAGTCAACCATATTTAGTATAAATAAAACTCAACTCTATCCTGAATTGTCCACCAAGTTTCAGTCGTGAATATCCAACAGTCTTTATGTTATTACCATTCAATAAGTATGATGTGTAAAATTGTTAATAACTTAACTAACACACTGTCCTGTTTTGGGCTGTGATAGCCCTCTTCAGTTCCGGAATAATTGGGAAATTGTTTTTGATAGACATTATTTTTGAGATAACCCCACAGATAAAAATCTTTAAGTTTCGATAAGTGTAAAGCCTATTCAGCATCACATCTACTGATGATATTATCACTAAAGTGTCCCCCATTATATCATTGAACAGTGATAAAGCAAAGACTGCTGGACATTCATGACTGAAACTTGGAGAACAAACCAGGCATAGACTCCTCCTCTGAGGACAGAACAAATACTACACTTTGATCCTAGCCTGAAGATTAAGAGAAATATTGTGATTTGGTGGTTTTGTTACTTCGGCCATTTATTTTTTCAAAAAGAAAAGAAGATTCAACTTTACCCTTTCTTCTTTGAGTCTCGAGGCAGCAATGAAGAATTCCTTGGCCTGATCTTCATCCAAATTAATGGCTATAAACAAAAGCAATGAATATTAGACAAATTTGATCTTCAAAAAAAAAAAAAAAATTCTGTCAAGAAATGTGAATATTGAAGTTTTCTATTTACTTGGTTGGAACGCAAGACTGAATCAAGGATGTGAGTAGCCACTGGCAAAAAAAAGCTGAAAGCGACATGAATTTTTCAATGTGTCCCCCCCCCCTCTGTGTACGGAGGGGAAGTGCAAAAAAGATTTACTAAACAACTCCAATCAGATTCAACTAAGTCAAAAAAGAATGTGCATGTGGAGGGGGGGGGGGGGGCAGAAAGCCATCCTTTGACAAAACAAAAGTCATCTAACTCCTCCTAGTCCCTCATCACAGCAAAATTAACGTTTTCCAATTTTCAGAGAGGACGGTCATAAGAGGGAAAAGGGGGGCAAGGTAAGACAAGATGAAAAGAGAAGGAGGAAAAAAGAAAACAACAGGAAAAGAGAAAGAATGATAAAGTGAGAGAGGAAGAAAAAGAAATAACACCCAGCCAAATAGCGACAAAAAAATGAAGAGGTTAGGGTTAGGGTTAGGTGAGGTAAGGAGATTCGGCAGAAATCATGGTTTATTAAAAAAAAAAAAATTAAAAAAACAGATTTCAACCAAAAAGCTAAGAACTCACATCCATGGAAGGCTTTAGCGATTTAGGTGGAAATCCGCTTTTTCTGGATTCTAAAAAGCGGAGAACTCACATCCTTGCTCAATAAAACAATACAAAAAGAAAAGAAAAAAAGAACATGTATTTAATCATCAATGTAATCACCATTCTTCCCTATGACCTCTTTCCATCTATCAATTAAGTGCCTTTCTTCATCATGATAATGTTAGAACCCCACATTACACAAAAGATCAAAGTGGAAAATTATGCATCACTCACAATATTCTTTGAATTTCACACCAACAGATTACCACCTATTAGAAGTAATATTGTAGATGGATGTGCTAGTAAAAAAAGAGAAATTTCCATGTAAAAATTAGAGTATGTAGAAAGAGGAAATATCCACTAGAAATTAAGTTAACATCTTCGAAGGCAGTGACGTCACTTACAGGAAGTGTTGAGTGAGAAATGGCAAATAATCTAATTGTATCTTGAGCCTTAAGAACTGACAGAACTTACGTTACAACCATATATCTTTCTATATATAAAGGTATGTGTATGTTTATATATATATATATATATATATATATATATATATATTCCTATGTATAGGATTCACTCCTAAACTAATGAACCCATTATGAATTATGATATATATTCTAGGCAACACTGAGTAACATCGGCACATTGTTTTTGTAAACTTTATCATTTAGAGGGTGCGGCCTCCAAAATCCCCTCCTCCCCCAAAAAATTTCAAAAGGCAATATACATCTTTATTCATTTTTTTTTTTTACTAAAGAGTCACAACATTAAGGCCAAAAGGCCACTCGAGGATAAGGGTTAATGCGTTTGTCAGGTGGACAGTGAGATAACACTGTGATGATTGATAACGATGGTTGAAATTAGCAGAATTTGATTATTACGGCTCAACACATTTGTTTACATTGGGCTCAAAAACGACTAGGTTGTAGCCAGTTGGGAAGCAGCCCCACAGTATTGTGTTCCATAGAGGATAGTTCTAGGAAAGAAACACTGCTCATGGAAGCTCCATCTAGTTTTAGGTACACAGAGGGAGAAAGGGAAATTATCGACCGTGGTTGTAGCTAAACAAGTTTTTGTTGTGAAGTTTTTACAGGGGGAACCATAGATTGGAGCTCAGTCGAGTACCTACCATGATAATAACAATAGAGCAGAAAGAGACTAGTAATATCTCTTGTGTGAGAAAGTGGCTGTAAGGAAGAGAAGAAGACATCCCTCACTAGATTTCAAAGTCAATTTTGTACTTTATCAAGGCAGGAAAGGTGCTCTGAGCGGCACCTCCCCAGATGTGGCAACAGTACCTCCCCATCTTAGGACGTATTTGACTCTTATACAGGTAAAGGAGTGTCTCAGGTGTGAGATACCTTCTGGAGCGGTAGGATGATCTAAACATTTTTCTAGCGACCTTAGGAACGGATTTGATGTAAGTCTTCCATTTCAAGTCTAAAGTGAAGGTCAGTCTCAGAAGCTTATCAAAACAGGGTGCTTCCTCAAGTGAAGAGCCACAAAACATTTATTATAATTAATGCTGTTAGTTGTCTAAGCTTCTAAGCGAACCTAACAAACATTTCATGAGGAGAATAAAGATAAATAATTACCATTTGTTCACTAAAGATGTGTTAGAAGCAGACAAAACTAAATAATGTATAGTTTATGATGTAAAATTGTTTTGTCACTTACTGGACGGATAGAGTACACATGCATCTCTTATATATCTTTATGTATGCAAATGTGTAGCTTAAAATGCGATACGTATTGATTCTACCCATCCTGGAGCAAGTATTCTTCTAGTTATGTGTGACTGGTGGCATTCCTATCAACTGTAGGACAGTCTTATAAGAGTTATCAGTTTCTGAATTATTATTACACATAAACAAAAGAGATAAACAAAAAAGTAAAAACTTTACTCACAAAAATATCACAGAGTTTATCTATGTTAAAAAGTAATTCACCAAAATATACACACATGTCAAACTTGGATATAATGAAAGACGGACTTATCAAATATGTGTAGAGGTTTGGTCTTGTCTTCAAGACACATCTACAGAACTGGTCAGAATAGAATGGGCATGTCGGAACATAACTGCTACCGACGTAGCAACGGTCAATCTCATGTTGTCTCAAAGCCCACTCGATAAAACTGTCTGGTAGTGAGGAGACAACTGACCACATATCACAGAACTGGTCTGGACAAATACGGACAGTGGACAAATGATGCTGATGCTGTGTGGTCAAATGAAAAATGGAGAAAAGAGAAAGTAATCTTCTAAGTCACGACTTTTATATTTGTGACCACATGGTTAAATCAACTAATGTTTGACTGTCCCACAATACTGTGATCTGTGAAAATTAGAAAAAACAGACTCAACAGTTTTTCATTTAAGTTTTTTTAATCTAATGATATTATGATTTTATCAAATTTATATAAGAAGGTGATTTCGTTTGTTTGTTTGTCACACAAACCCTTTTAGAGAAGGTCGATACATATCGGTAATTAATAAGCACTAGTAATAAGAAAGAAAAAGTAAAAGAAAAATTGGTACTGACGGTTATAAAACATTACGAGTGTTGAGGTATGTTCCTTGATGAAAGAATCAAAATCGGACGAAGACAAATAGTGGATGTCTTTATTTACATAACCAAGAATCTTCTGGAAATATTCCTCTTGGGGTGACGTAATTCTCTCGGGGGATTTAGGGGCTCCTGCCAGAGATGCCATAAAATTGACAAAATCTTTGGCCTGTAAAAATAAATAAAATGTATCAATTTTTATTTTTTATTTAGAAGGGAAGGGCATAAAACCCCAACCCTTTTTTTCACAAACATACACAAATATTTACATTCACATACAAAAAACACTAACATATACAAACACAATAAGAAAGTAGTATTTAGACTTTGCAAAATATTCATAAAATCTACATCTTATAGATAAAGTTAAGTGAAATGCGATTTTCCCCTATTCGATTGACAAAATCTACCTTAAAAAATCTGTTCATTAGGTAAGATACAGCACATATTGTTTTGTGTTATGAACAAAAAAATAGTGACTCATCTCTTACTAAGTTTCTATCTATCATTCTCACTCTCTCCCACTGCATGTTGTTTTATATCCCCTCTCTCGTTTGACCACTCGCTCTTATTTTATACGGTATCTAATGTCCAAAAGGGAATATCAACCAAAATAGTAATATTTAACTTGCAGTAACTTGAGAGAGAGAGAAAGAGAGACTAATTTTGGATATTTGTCTTTATTTTCCTGGAACTGAAGACTAAAGGAAAAAATAGGAAAGAAGCGAGAGTTACAGGGCAGTCGAAAGTCAAAGATTTATGCAAAAGAGATTCCTTGGAAATGGACCTCAACAGATGGGAAAACTTTGATGCTGTCTACCCTGCTTGGAGGCAGGCTTGTAGCAATGTGTTTCCTGGTTCAAAGAGACACTTGCCAAACAGACGGAAGAAATGAGGCAGTTGAGGAAGGCCAAAATCCAGAGGTTAATGCCACCTCTATATATATATATATATAAAGCAAAGTTATATGTATGTGTGTCGTGGCATCACAGTTAAACGGTTGATCTCAGAGCCAAACTAACTGCAGATTTGGAATCGGCACTTTCGATCTGATGTCCTTACCGATGTCAGAAGTTCTTGAACCTTTTTTAAAATTAATTATTCAAAAATTAAAAGTATGTAAAAATAACATCAGAAACAAGTGTTCCAACATTTTTAGTGTTCGCTTCTAGCTGACCAAACAACTACTTTTTATGTTAAATGATTGTAGTTGATGTATTGTTTACTTTGAAGAAAAACATTTATCCTTTTTTTTTTTTATTAAAAAAATGGATATAAAATATTTGATAAATGTTCACTAATATTTTTTTACTTTAATAAGAATTTATTTTATATATATGCTTCGTTATTTTTTAGACAAGCTATTTTAGATCTATGCGGAGAGGTAAAAATCCCAATGCCAAACTCATTTAAGTAGGTTAAAAAGACAAAATATTTTCGTTAGATCAGTGGCCTGGTGAATAAGTTCCAGTATTTTATGCCATCGTGGATTCAAATCTCACACTAGACAATTTTTTTAAATTTTTCTATAGCGTTCAACTTATTTCCTAGCCGATATCAATCATATTCATAAAATTGAATTTTCTTTAATAAAAAAAATGGATTAAAAATTCTTAACTTCTAATTTTGGTTATAAAATTCATGAAAAGTTAAGAAACCCAGCATAGGAGGATACTTCAGCTAATCTAGATATTACACTTAATGTGGAGGGCAGTGCCGGGCAATGGTCAGTCAAAATTCTAAACTTTAATCTACAATTAGCAATGCCACTTCACTTATTTGAAGCTTTTATCTTCAATTATACACTGCTTAAGTTGGCATTGTATTCAGTGAAAACTTACCGATCTGCCTCCCATGTAGTCCTGTGGGTTCTTGCCATAGTTGAAGTACTTCAAAGTCGGGTAGCCTTTAACTTCGTTAGCATTGCAAACTGGGGAATGTTTAGTGCAATCAATGGCGCAATATGCAACCTAGAAAAATGAAATAAATTTTACAATAAATATAAAGTTTCATTTCTTGTTTTAAAGCATATAAACACTTGGAGTTATTGACTTCTTGCTTTAATATATAAGACAACAGCAATCGGTCATCAGAGATTGCTGATTTAGTAAAAAAAAATTAAAAAGTGAAAAAAGTTTTTAAAAAGATGAAAATTAAAAATAAAAGTAAAAAAACTTTCGGTCAACACTGGGTAGGTACAGCCAGTCTTTTTATAAACATGTATGTATGGAAAAAAAATAAGATTAAAAAAAATAAAAATAATAATCATTGTCGACGACATCCCTACCTTTGTATCTTCTTTGAACTGTGCAGCCGCAGCTTGAAATTCTGGCTTTGCTTTCTTACAGTGGCCGCACCCTATTCACAGAAAATTTCATCATTAGAATTTGGAGAGAGAGAAGTTTTTAAAGGTTCATATTTATCATAGTAAATTAGATGAGATTTTAAGCAAAAATCAAACAAAAACGTTATCAAAAAAGTTTAAAAACTTACATGGTGCATAGAACATGATCAGAGCGTGTTTCTTTTTCCGGAGAAAAGTTTTGAATGTTTCAGTCGTTAAATGAACAACGTCACTTTCGACATCTTCCCAATTTGGCTCTGGTGGAGGAGGTGGTGGAGGTTCTTGGGGACTGGAGATAAAAACAACGAAAGAATGTTTAACTTAAGAGGTAAATGACAATTCCAAAGTTACATATGTATATTTATAAAGTTAGGTATGATTATATATATATATATATATATATATATATATATATATATAGTCTCGGAAGTTTCTCAACCATTAAAACTATATTAAAAATAAAAAAATAAAAAAATAAAAAAAACTAATAGTCCCAAGTCTTTCAGTGGAAAATCATTCATGTAAGTCAATTTATTTTTTACAGTTACTATATTAGTTTGTTTCTAACACTATTTTAAGGGATCATCAGTTGTTTACCATGAAAAACTGTTTCGGGAATTATATATATATATATATATATATATATATATATATATATATATATACAGGATAATCTCTTAACCTAATGAATGGATCATTACGAATTTTGGAATATATATTTTTTTTAAATACGGTGAGCACATTTTTTTTTAATGTTAACATTTAGGGATTGCATATGTATAAAGTTTCTTTGTTTTTGTTTTTTTACCAATCATTATGAATTTTGGAATATATGTTCTCAGCAACCCGGTCAATAACATGGATACATTATTATTTTTTGCAAACTACCATTTAAGGGTTGCACCCAACCAAACTCACACCCGTTAGATACAAAAAATTTTAATAGAGAAAAGAATTGCTCTACATCAAATTTTGAGTTATATTAAGTAATACATTTTTTAAAGGATCGGTGCGCATGTGTAAGTGTCAATAATATGTATGTGCTTGGTAAAATTTTAAACTATTGAACTTATCATTATGAATTATGTTTTCTAGACAACAGGGTATGTAATGTGGCACATTATATATTTTTTAAACTATACTAATGTTATATTTATTGCTTATACCTGTCCTTGGACAGGTATTCTACTAGTAATATATATATATATATATATATATATATGGGAAATGAAAAAGGAAAAACCAAAAAGGATGTTTTGTTTTTGTTTTTTTTATATATTCATCAACGTTTCGTCTTTATTTGTAAGACTTCTTCAGGATGATAATATTGAGAAAAATGCCATGCAAGTACGTGAAAATATTGGGTTGACATGATGGGTTGATGGGAAGAAGATATATATATATATATATATATATATATATATATATATATATATATATTATATATATATATATATATATGACACATGAACAAGAGGAAGGGTGACTTTAAATGAATAAAAGAAGACGAAGAAGATATAGATAAAGATAGACACAGATATATATATAGAGAGAGATCATTCTTACCAAATCTCAGCTTTCTATGTCCAGCGGCTTTAAACCTTCACAAAAAAATCAACCTTAGTAAGTAGATTAGCTATGGTGTATTGTAATTTTGCCCCCTCTCCCCCATGAATCATGTAAATAGGGTACAGACGTGAATAGTAAAAACAACTTGAAGTCAGGGAAGTAATGTGTATGTGGGGAGGGGGGGAGGGGCGCTTTATTATTTGTTGTTTTGTTGTTGATTTTTTTTAGCATTTTCATGATTCTAGCTTTAGTTTACTTCCCAATCGTTTCACTGGGAGGTGACGGTGGCTAAGTGGTTAACGACATGGACTGACAGCCTGGGTGTGCCAGGTTCAAATTCAGTTCATCCCACAAAATCACTTTCACTTAGGATGTTAGCAACATTCACGTGGTCCCTCCTGGAAGTACCTGATGTCTAACTAGAAAGATATCTGGAAAACATCTGCAACAATAGAATCATCTGATTCAGAAGAAATGAATGAATGGTTTCATTCCATTTTTATCTGAGACAACTTTAACCCAGCATGTCCTCAATATGAAATGTTAAGTACATGCGACGCCCCTAATTTGGGAGCTTCAGAGAGAGAGAGAGAGAGAGAGAGAGAGAGAGATGACAACTATTAATTGCTATTATTCACAGGTTCACTGTGACCCTGAGTGGTAATACCTGTCAGGGTCCCATTTATGGGTTAAATAGAATATGGCCTGGGTATGACATATGATATGCATAATAAAATGAAAAGTAGAAGGGGTACAAAAGAAAAGGGACTATCATAAAAGATCTCTATTTTAAAATACATCCAGTGGTGAAGCCCCAATTTGGAAGCTTGGAAGGGGGGGGGGCATAAGGCTTTAGTTACCATTACTCCCAGGTCCACTCTGACTCGAAGTGGTAGTACCTGCAAGGGTCCCATCATTAGGTTAAATAGAATCTGTTCTGAATATGAAATGAAACTGGTATACATATAGATGAAAATGGTATACATATAGATGAAAATGGTATACATATAGATGAAAATGGTATACATATATAGATTTATGCCATGACGAAAACCCCATGAATAAATAATGAAGACATTAAGGATTTTTAGCATAAAAACTTTTACTAAAATGATTGAATTCAGCATTAAATGCAAGGAAAGTGTTGATATGTCGTAAAACAAAATAAATAAAATGCGCATTTGGGTAAAAACATTGAGAAATAAAAAGAAATTTATTTTTCATGTTTCAGAATTTTTGAGATGAGGATTGATAATTTGTATTTTTTGTATTATTCGGACTACTGTTCTCATCTTGAATATTATTCTTACAATGTTTCGGCCGATGTAACCTCTGACCTTCTTCTTGTCGAACTCAGGAATCTTTCTGTTGAACTCAGGAATTTGTATAGAATTTGTACAAAAATCCTTTATTTAATCTTAGGGGGATAACTTGCTCTCGTTCTATCAGCCATGACTGAGTATAAGTCGTAATTATATTCTTAGTATCGTCCATACTGAGGATTGAACCTTCAACCTCCAGAAGAGTGTCACTTAGAACTTATTATTACTTACACCTGTTATGCTACAGGTCTTTGATGAGAACAAACAGTAATTCGAATAATCTAAAAAATACTTCTTTTTTTTTAATCTAATAAAAATGTTAGATTGTTTAATTTGAAGCAGGTTATGCTTTTTTCGTTCATCAGTATAATTTCCAGTAAGTGCACTTTTTTTTCAAGTCTCATCTGAAAGCTCCCAAAACTATGCATGCAGTATTATTGTATTTTCTTTTTTTTTTTTTTTTTTTTTTTTTTTTTAACTATTTACGCTCTTAGACAGGGTGTAAAAGAGTCTCTAACCGAAGAGGTCCCACATTGTCTACCAAGTTTCAGCCTCTATCCCATCGCTGCAATGATGCATTCCTGTGCTTGTTTTACTAGTACTTCCACGGAATGTGCTCTAACACCCCCTCAACGTAAATATCCTCGACTAGCAGCAAAATCGTACCCCTTCACTTTAGTTCCCAGATGTCGGAAAACTTTCTACTCTAATAGCTTCTTCCATTGGACTGCTTGCCTTTGGAATTCCTTCCTTGCTCCCTAATTCCCCGACTGTAACAACATGCAGAAATTTAAATGTAATTTGAACAAACATCTTGCTGCACAACTCCCCACTTAGGGTGCCCCCTATAAATCTGGTCACTAATCACAGTAGCTCATTATGTCTCAGTGGCAATATGCCCCCTTGTTTGGGGTGAATAAAAAATTTTTTTTAAATGTACACCCGTATCATGTGATCAAAATAATTTTTTTTTCCTTTTAAAATCTTAAATGTTCCTTGTTTTCATTTAATGTGATTTGAATCCAAAAAATATTTGCCACAAAACACTTTTTTTTTAACAATCCTGTGAAACCCATACTCACTTTTTCATAAAAGAAATGATTTGTTCCTTCTTTCTTTCATTGTAATCCCACAAGAATTTACCATCTCTGCAAATAAAAAATAATAATAAATATTTGTCTCAAATTTGTTGGTTGCAACCAACTTGTTATAAATGGTTAAGTTAAGAGGGTATCCATCATCTGTAGCCATCAATTCGAGACACAAAGTAATCCAAGAAAAAGGTTTGGAGATAACAATCCTCAGTAACCACAATACAATTTTAATTTATGCCGAATGGATGCCGAATGGTTTAGTGCAGAAAAATAATATTACAAATTTTAATGAAACAAGTATTTTATTTTTAGTTTAGTTTTTCAAATTTTTGTAATTTTCAAATCTAACGAGTCGGCCGTTATTCTTCAAGAATAAACAACCAATTAAGATAATCATGATTTTTATTTGGATCAAGTTAAGTCAGATAGAGTTATCTTCCTTGGCAGTTCATTCTTAAAGATGGATGTCAAACTCTAAAATTTGAAGTCGGACCATTTGTCGCACTGACAGTGAGATTGAATTGGTTAAAAGCCAAATTCATTTTCATAATAGCAGAACAGTTTTAAATATGCTGATCATGTGTACACAATCAACGGCGGAAGGTTAACTAATTTGCATACTGTTTTGCAAAAACACATCTCATTAATTAACTATTCGTTTTTATTGTTTTCTTATTCAATGATTTTTTTTTCATTTTAATATTACACATTTCTATTCACAAATATGCTTAGCATTTTGGGTGAAAACGGTCTTTCTGGTCAATTTACTTCTGGTGATTGCAATTCTTGGTTTCTTCAATTTTCCCGGACAATGACTGAACACGAATCCCACTATTAAAAATAAAATAAAATACATGTTCCTATTTACTTGCCTCCCCATGAGAGCAGAGTTAGACACAAGGTCAGGTTTTAATGTGGGGAAAATCCAGCTCCAAAAGCGGGCACTCTGGAATGGAACAAAAATTTAAATCGCCTCAGTCTAGAAAGATTTCTCCTTCACTGATCAAAGACAGAAAAGATGAAGTGTAGTATCAGAACAGATACTACACTTTGCAAAAAGGCAATACATGTTTGTTTTCACTAAAACTTAAAATCTTACTTTTTTTTAACATAACAAATTTGAATAAAATAAACTTAGAACCGTATTTACTGTAGTTACTTAGAATTGTTATCTCAAAGAGCATTGTGAATTTTCTTTAATACCTTAATTAAAAGTAAAGTTAACTTACTTGAAATATTTGACGGTTGGATAACCAGTGACTTTGAAACGTTCACCAAGTTTGGGTTCTTTTGTAGCATCGATTGCAGCCAAATATCCATCGATCTGTATAATACATAATCTTGGTAATATAACCCTTTATTTCATAAAAAAATCGCAGGACACATTAAAAATTCTACAATTAATTATGAAAATCGGTATTTATTTTGTTATTGTCGCAGTGACTATGGCCTTTTTTCATCTGTCAATTTTTAATGCCATGTCATAAAATTCATGTAGTTTAAAAATGAAAGAGAAAACAAACTTTTGACTTCTTTAAATAAGCTTTAATCCACTTAAATGATTTTGCAAAATTCTAAAGAGATGGTAATCTGTTGGTGCGAAGGCAAGATAATATGGTGGCCGGTGCATAATTTACCAAACATATTTTTCTAGGAGGTCTTTGGTCTATGTGCAGTTTAAGGTCTAGATATGATGAAGGATTACTTTTGGGTTAGTTAATGATGAAACAATATCTATCATTCGAAACAATTGTAAATGATGAGTTGAACAGTGATAAGAACTCCCATCCACTGGCTCCCCAAGTTGCAGATAGGGGAACAGCCTCTAGATACAAAGATCAGATGCGGATACACAAAAATAAGCAGTGCTGGACAAAATCACTGCCTGCTCTCTGGCAAGGCATAGCACCTAGAAGCTACACTGCTAGGGTTACGGTGAAGCCATAGAAAGCAGCATGGTGGCTGTGTTCTCCCAACAGATGAACTCCCCAGTTTAGGTCAATGGTGGTGCACATTAGTTTAACAAAAAACTACTGCGTTGTCGGGTTAGGGTTGGCATCCGTAGACAAAATACAGCTATCAAAAGATCTATGACTCATACACAAATTAAACACTTATGATCTGTGACACAATCATGACCAGACGATGATGAAGAGTTGAACATAAGTCACTATTTTAACCATAGTTGAGGCTAGGGACTGAACACAATAGATCCGGAGTAGGATTTGAACTGGGCATAGCTGATCTAACAGTCTATGGTGGTATCAATTGGGTCAATCATACACCTCTATACCGAATTGGGTAAATATTTTAGAATACTAGGTAACATAATATTTTAGAATACTAGGTAACATAATATTTTAGAATACTAGGTAACATAATATTTTAGAATACTAGGTAACATAATATTTTAGAATACTAGGTAACATAATATTTTAGAATACTAGGTAACATAATATTTTAGAATACTAGGTAACATAATATTTTAGAATTCTAGGTAACATAATATTTTAGAATACTAGGTAACATAATATTTTAGAATACTAGGTAACATAATATTTTAGAATACTAGGTAACATAATATTTTAGAATACTAGGTAACATAATATTTTAGAATACTAGGTAACATAATATTTTAGAATACTAGGTAACATAATATTTTAGAATACTAGGTAACATAATATTTTAGAATACTAGGTAACATAAATAAACACTATCATGGGGTATGAATGGGGTGCAGGTTTTCTATTCTACTGGGCCTATACAAAAATCAGGGATACGCATCAGTTCTTAGTGTTTGAAAAATAGCTTTACTATTAGTTCCACAGTTTTATCAGAGGGTCACAGAACATTCAGAAACACTATGTTCAGGAATTTTTTAGAAGAGGATTGATAATTTGTAGTTTTCAGACTACTATTCTCATATTTTCACAACGTTTCGACCGACTTCGGCATTAAGATTCCTGTGTTTGGAAAGATGTACCTAAAGCAGGTCAGAGATTATGTCTGCCGAAACATTGTAAAAATAACAACGAATAGTAGTCGGAATAATCCGAATTCAGAGACACCCTTAAATACGTATGTTACTTACACCCTGAGTCTTTAAGGCAGCTGCTGCTTCCGTAAATTCTGGTTTCATTTTCTTACAATGTCCACACCCTGAGTGGAAGGAGGAGGGGAAGAAAAAACACAAATGGTAAATACAGAAAGACGACTTACATCAAAAACTATTAAATCAATTTTTTTTTTAAGAACAATACATTTTAATATATATATAAGATGAAAATTGTCTGTCAGCTTTTCTCGCTTTCCCTATCCAATGCAGACCTAAAACCCATACCAATTACCATAACCTTGATTGTTTATATAAAAAATTAATAAAAACATTGAGACTAACATGCTCCCTGTCATAATTTTGATTGATTTTCAATCTAAAAACTGGGCCCTGACTTTAAGACCAAACAAAAATAAGGGTGATAATGCTCTTTAAAACTGTACACAAAAAGTAAACATTTTTTTTTAAAATTATTCTTTTATTTAAATACTTGATTTGTTTTATATTAAAATCTATAAATTTTCAGTTAAATTTGACATTGAAAAAATCTAAGCATAAAACTAAACTTAATACACACAGCCTATGTCAATGCACAAATCAGTTATTTATCAAAGGGATTTGGTTGTTAGCTTGTACGGCATATCAACCCTTTTCGGTTATTTAATGCCAAATCAGTTCATTTTGGTAAAGGTTTTTATGCTTCAAGTTCTTTATATCTTCAAATATTTATTCATGGTGTTTGGTTTAGTTTGGTTGTTTTACGGCATATCGACCCTTTCGGGTTATTTAATGCCAAATCAGTTCATTTTGGTAAAGGTTTTTATGCTTCAAGTTCTTTATATCTTCAAATATTTATTCATGGTGTTTGGTTTGATTGTTTTGTAGAGGAAAATGTTTTTGTCTTTGCAGAACATGGTTGAGTTGTGCAAAGGGAAAGGAAAAATAATAACATCAATGTTTGGTGTATTCTAAGTCAGGAAGCTGGTATCTTCAGACAGCCTGATCTGGTAGTTTATTTAAGGGATTTTCAAAACCTAATAAATGCAGAAATATAACCTGGCATTAAAGTTCAGGAGAATTTGAGAAATCCAAGCCCAGACGGGTACTTCAGCTAGTCTAATATAAAACTAAGTAATCAATTTTATAAAAAATTATTTCAAGACGACACCAATATTTGAAAAGAGATTGATGTATTATTGTGGAAAAAAAGGCTAACCTGTAGAAAGACAAACAATAGATGTAGATGTGACTAATTATTTTCCTTCGGTAGATTGATGTGGTTTTGTTGTGGGTCAGCCAATCAAGCTCATGGGCATAGGAATACTCTTTGCTGAACGACTTACACCAGAAAGCAAATTTATCCAGGCAGAAAATCCTACACTTTCACCCAAAGAGGAAGTATCTTCACTCTCGCCCTACTTTGCCATCAGGCAGAGTTAGGAAAACTGCTATATCATGTCACCCTGCTTAAGTGTCTTGCTAATGTAAACAATATCAACACGGTAACAAATTTTGACGATACAACTCATTGAGAAACGAACCACAACTCTCAACAAATAAGCGTTTGAAAACTTTTCTACATATTTCTTCTGTTCCACTCAATAAATTGTTGTTATTGTTACAACCATTTTTAATCGTATTTTATGTGGTTTAATCATGCATGCCTTGTTCCAATTATTAATTCCTTGTTAGCCGAGAGTCATGGTACATTTGACGACTGACCATAGCACATCCATGCCATTGCTAGCATGCTAAATGACCACATGTTGTCTTGTGTAGATGTGTCTGTCAGGCTCCATTACTAAAACAAAAATAACCCTTAATAAGAGCTTAACCTTTTGTTAATATGCATGTAAATTCTCCACATGTCACATTCCACTACATCTAATCAGTGTCGTCTGAAGTTCCATAAAAACAGACACGTTCTTGAATCCATGCCAGTACGTGCTTCACATGCTCACTGTATATTTATCTGTTAGTGATCATGATTTAATATGTGATTTGTTGCGTTTTCTGTCATTCTATTCATTACTCTGTCGTCACTGTATGCACCTCACAGTCAATTATTTTGCTAGATTAAAAAATCTAAAAAAAATCCTATCATGCCCAACGTACTCAATCATATGAACCGGAAGCAATCACATGACAGAAATAAATCTAATTCTGTCTCACACTGCACATTCAACCTAACATCTTGGCCAATCAAATAACATCAAAATGTACAAGAAGCAATAACTACAAACAGACACATTCTACCACTGTCACTTTGGTACGATGCCAGCCCTTCATCTGCAGCATTCCATCGCAACACATCCAGTAACAGCCATTCTACCGATGTCTACCTGTCAACTCAGTCTATCAACATCATAAAAGCTGCGATCTCCCCAGCACCTGATCTGTTCCAGACGGTATGATGTTGCAACCAGTTCCAGTTACATTCAACTACAACTATCACAGCCTTCTCCGACCGTTCCATCTACAACTAGCTCTAGCAGAACTTTCTCTACGGCTGCTATCCAACCACATACGCTACTATCCTTTTCAGGAGAAAAACCTTAACTACCCTCAAGCTAATGGTTTTGCTCTTTTGCTAAATATAAAACTTGGTGATAATAACTTTAAACTTTTGACTGTTATTTTTGTTTTGGTTGTGTTAATTCACTTTTATTTTTAGGGTTTGTGAGGTCGACATCCTTATCAGCCCGGCACTGGTACTCAAGATCTATTTTCATTTCAATTATAAACAGTGAAATACTGTCTACAGACTAAATTAATCAAGATTTATTAAAGAAAATGTCTTTTAAGAAGATTCAAAGCTGTGTCAACAAAGGGGACCGACAAAATAGTGGACAAAGCCAGCAGACACGCACAACCTTATCTACATTGCTATGAAACCTATATTTTTCACTTTGGAAAGAATTTCTTCTTTTTTTTCTTACATAGTAAAATTTTTTGTAGCCAAAAATAAGTTTGTCAATCGGTAAAAGAAAAGAAAAAAGAAATTAACAGGAAATATTATTTTCAAATCAATGAACAAAGATGTATCGAGTAAAATGTTACTCTTTGTCCCTACGTTGTCAACGGAAAAATAAATAATTTGATTTTTTTTTTAGTGTGATTAAACCTCAACAAATACCTGGATATTAAAAAAAAAAAAAAAAAAAACCATTTCAGACTTTAGAGTGGGGATTCACTTTACTATATAAATACTAGCTGTATCTACCCGGCATAGAAAGTAGAATTTTTACTTGCAATTATATCTTTTTTTTTTTTAACTATGCCATTTTTATTTTCAGAAATATCTTTTTGTTCCAAACAAAGGGAAATAACTCGGTATTGATGAATGCAGAGTTATGTTTCTTTTTGTTAAGATGGCATTCAAATAAAAATAATTCTGACCCAGTCAAAGTATTTTCGAGAAGGAATCAAATCAAATTACATTTTATTGTTCCAATCCACCAAAAGAACTGACGAATCAGAATCAAATATTGATTTTGTAGGAAGAAAGCTTTCGATGATAAAAATCAAGAAAGAGACCGACTTTATATATTAATGTAAAATGATCACCTACTTCCTGACCAGAAAATATTATTGATCACCCAGTTCTTGACTACATAGAGTATGACAAAATGAGTAAGAAATTTTATATTTTGAAAATGGCGACCGTTTTGAAAATACAAAAAAAAAAAATGGTTACTCATTCTGTCATACACTACATGTCAAGAAACGGGTGATCAATTTATAATAAATTTATATAGTAAAGTAAACCCCCACTTTAAAGTTTGTTTGTTTTTTTTTTATGTTAGCTATTTAAATAGAATCCTGTTTTTATTTTTCGTTTGACACCATAGTGACAAAGAGTAAAAATTGACGAATTAAAAAAAATGTTTTTTTTCTAAACTCTGGATGAAAAAATATTTTGCAGTTAATTTTTTTTTTATTGCTTGCACTACAATTTGTAAAAAAAAATTTTTTAAAAGAACACATTCAAAGCAACAATCAAATTATAACAAAGCCCACTTCATCAAAAAGCATCTGTGGTCTTCTTTCTTTGAACAGTTTTTTTCTTTATCCCCAACACCTTAATATTAACGCATCTAAGGGTACTCACTGAATTAACTTTTTAGTAGAACTGCTGCTGAGAAAAAAAAGAAAGACATGGCAAGAAGGAATCTATATTAATACAATTGTGAGACAACTTCACGTGGTGTGTGTGTGTGTGTGTGTTTCTGGCATCAACGTAACTTTGATAATTACACATGGAATAATTTTTTTTTATTTACTATTAATCGAATATTTATTGGAATCAAAAATGCAATAGCATGAAATAAAACGAAATCTAAAAAATCATATTCAAAAAATAATTTAATAATGAAATTAAATCCACCAAAATGCATTTCGGTTTATCTATTTTCTAAATTCAAATTCATAAAAATCCACCAGAATTGTTATAGATATGCAGGATAAACATTTATAACAACGATACAACAATATGGGATTGAGTGATGGTGGGTGCAGGAGGACAGAATTCCTCATTCAGTTCTGGGTAACACCGGATGTTCTGCTATTATTTTTAAATTTAAGACTAAAAATGAAAAAAAAAATTTTATCATTTAAAAAAAATCAAAAATATTTATAGGATTTAAATTTCAACATTTTGTGAGACATTGTATCGATTTTATTGCAAAACAGATTTTTTCAATGACATTCCTTTATTGGAATATTTTTTTTAGAAATGTAAATATTTTCTTACAAAAAATTACGAAAAAAGGCAAAAAGAGGGAGGGGGGGGGGAGTCTATGAACAAAATAAAAATTGAAAATGAGAAGAGACTCCCAGGCAACACCGGGTACTTATAGCTCCCCCTTGTGCTGGTTTCTTCACACTCACTGCTTTTATTTTTCTTATGTTTTTCTATCTCACAGATTTACAGACACCTGTCTTAGAATCACTTAATCGAATCTGTATTTTATATTCTATGCATGTACCCCCATTGTCACTGCCGATTCATTATTATTAGACTTGGAAAGATGAATAAATATTAACTGTTTTATTAAGTTTAATTTTCATAAATAAATGTTTGGTTACAGTGAAGATGAGATTCCCTGGCATTCTACTCCTGCTTTTTTTTTTTGGGGGGGGGGGTCATCTGAAACAAGGCAAATTGCCACTGAGGCATAAGGGGCTACTGTTATTAGGGGCCAGATTTATAGGGATGTCCTAAATGAGGAGTTGAGCAGTAAGATATTCGTTCACATTACATTTAAATTTCTGTATGTTCGTACAGTCAGAGAAATGGAGCAGGGAGGGAATTCCGAGAAAAGAAGCTATTAAAGTAGAAAATCTTTCGACATCTAGGGACCTCTACAGTGAAGGGGTGGGATTTTGCTGCTAGTCTGGTGGGTCGGGGGTATTTACGTTGAGGGGGTATAAGTGCAGTAAGTTCATTAGAGCACATTCCATGGAAGTACCTGTAAAACAAGCACAGGGATGCAACACTGGGGTGATGGGACAGAGGCTGGAGCTTAGCAGACAGTGTGGGGCCTATTAGGTTGGAGACTCTTTGTTTTACCCTGTCCAAGAGGGAGAGAATAGTTCTTGGTACATCAGCCCAGATGTGGCAACAATACTCCATGCACAAGCGAATGATGGCTTTATAGAGATATAGGATACTGGCAGGTGAGAGAAGTTTTCTAGCACGGTAGAGGGAGCCCACTTTCTTTGCAGCAGATTTGGCAGTATCTTCTATGTATTTATTCCATTCATGTTGCTGGTGAATGTCAGACCAAAGAGTTTCAATGTTGGACTTTCTATCATAAATAAACCATCAAAAAAATTCACCTTCATATGTAATCCAAAGAGAAAAACATATCGATGACACATTTTATCTTGACTCATAATTCTATGTACTTGAATTTCTCGCTCAACACTTACATTGTTTGCATCATTTGGATTATTCGAACAACTATTCTCATCTTGAATGTTATTCCAACATTTCGGCTGACGTAACCTCAAACCTCTAGGTGCGTCTTGCCGAACTCTGAATAATTACAAATAATAAAAATTTTCAATCCTCGTCTCAAAATTTCCAAAATCTATGTTGTAGTTTTTATAACCAAATATTCACCTCTTCGAAGCTTTACATTTAGATAAATAGTAGTTATCGCAACAGAAAGCGTCTTGAACTGAGCGTCGGCAGGCGAGTCATTAAACTGACTGAATCGGCGGAATACGGTTGCTTATATTGAGTCCAAAATATTATTGATTAGTCAACAAAACAAATCGTTGTCCCAGATATCTGTCTTGTTTGGGATCGACACTGTTTGTTTTCCACCCAAACAATTTGGCAGCGTTTCAACTGGTGTGAACGGCCATTATCACCAGGGGCAGTGAGCAATTCACTGTTCGTATCAGTTCCACTACAAAAATAGCACCAGCCAAGATCGTTACACTTTCTTTTTTGTAAAATCCTGTACATTAATTCTTTGGCAAAATCACTGAAGGTTTTTCATAGCTTTCAACTTTGGAACCAAGTTTTGAACTTTAAATCTTTAGAAATGTCCATTACTTCCACAGTTTTCCCTCCGTAGATTCTATAAAAGCTAAGACTCAAGCTTATGTCTAACTCATGGACTTTATATCAAACAGATCTTTGAAAACTGGTCGTAATATAGCACAAGAGTTTTCTTAGTGATGCTCAGCAAAAAAATAATTATAAAATAAAATTTGAAATACGTTTTCAAAATTTCTTTTATGTAAAGTTTATTTTGTATAATATCTAGTGTGTATACCAAATTTCATTAAAATATATTGAAAAAAGCTTATTTTGTATAATATGTAGTGTGTATACCAAATTTCATTAAAATATATTGAAAAAAGCTTATTTTGTATAATATCTAGTGTGTATACCAAATTTCATTAAAATATATTGAAAAAAGCTTATTTTGTATAATATCTAGTGTGTATACCAAATTTCATTAAAATATATTGAAAAAAGCTTATTTTGTATAATATCTAGTGTGTATACCAAATTTCATTAAAATATATTGAAAAAAGCTTATTTTGTATAATATCTAGTGTGTATACCAAATTTCATTAAAATATATTGAAAAAAGCTTATTTTGTATAATATCTAGTGTGTATACCAAATTTCATTAAAATATATTGAAAAAAGCTTATTTTGTATAATATCTAGTGTGTATACCAAATTTCATTAAAATATATTGAAAAAAGCTTATTTTGTATAATATCTAGTGTGTATACCAAATTTCATTAAAATATATTGAAAAAAGCTTATTTTGTATAATATCTAGTGTGTATACCAAATTTCATTAAAATATATTGAAAAAAGCTTATTTTGTATAATATCTAGTGTGTATACCAAATTTCATTAAAATATATTGAAAAAAGCTTTTTTTGTATAATATCTAGTGTGTATACCAAATTTCATTAAAATATATTGAAAAAAGCTTATTTTGTATAATATCTAGTGTGTATACCAAATTTCATTAAAATATATTGAAAAAAGCTTATTTTGTATAATATCTAGTGTGTATACCAAATTTCATTAAAATATATTGAAAAAAGCTTATTTTGTATAATATCTAGTGTGTATACCAAATTTCATTAAAATATATTGAAAAAAGCTTATTTTGTATAATATCTAGTGTGTATACCAAATTTCATTAAAATATATTGAAAAAAGCTTATTTTGTATAATATCTAGTGTGGATACCAAATTTCATTAAAATATATTGAAAAAAGCTTATTTTGTATAATATCTAGTGTGGATACCAAATTTCATTAAAATATATTGAAAAAAGCTTATTTTGTATAATATCTAGTGTGTATACCAAATTTCATTAAAATATATTGAAAAAAGCTTATTTTGTATAATATCTAGTGTGTATACCAAATTTCATTAAAATATATTGAAAAAAGCTTATTTTGTATAATATCTAGTGTGGATACCAAATTTCATTAAAATATATTGAAAAAAGCTTATTTTGTATAATATCTAGTGTGTATACCAAATTTCATTAAAATATATTGAAAAAAGCTTATTTTGTATAATATCTAGTGTGTATACCAAATTTCATTAAAATATATTGAAAAAAGCTTATTTTGTATAATATCTAGTGTGTATACCAAATTTCATTAAAATATATTGAAAAAAGCTTATTTTGTATAATATCTAGTGTGGATACCAAATTTCATTAAAATATATTGAAAAAAGCTTATTTTGTATAATATCTAGTGTGGATACCAAATTTCATTAAAATATATTGAAAAAAGCTTATTTTGTATAATATCTAGTGTGTATACCAAATTTCATTAAAATATATTGAAAAAAGCTTATTTTGTATAATATCTAGTGTGTATACCAAATTTCATTAAAATATATTGAAAAAAGCTTATTTTGTATAATATCTAGTGTGTATACCAAATTTCATTAAAATATATTGAAAAAAGCTTATTTTGTATAATATCTAGTGTGGATACCAAATTTCATTAAAATATATCGAAAAACGAAAATGGTTTAATGTAAAAACGTTTCTTACATGAACAAGATATTTTACACGATTTACAGGACCGATTGGCACAGATTTTCTAAGGTGAAAAAAAACATACGGACCTAAACATTAGAATTATTTTAGATAACACAATTTATGGTGCATGTTCAGTGTTTCGGACATACGGAAAAATTATTTATTTATGACAACAGTATTATGTACTAACTCAGTGGTATTTTATTGTTCAATGTTGAAAAAAGTAGGAAAAATTATCCTATACATATACATATATATGTTCCTGAATTATTGAGATAAGGACTGATAATTTGTATTATTCAGACTACTGTTCTCATCTTGGATGTTATTCTCACAACGTTTCGGACAATTTAACTTCTGCCCTTCTTCAGGTGCATCTTGTCAAACTCGGGAATCTGTACGGGGGTAGCTTGCTCACGTTCCATCGTCCATGACCGGGTAGAAGTTTTAAGTAATTCATAATTGTATTCTTAGTATCGCCCGGACTGATGATTGAACCTTCAACCTCCAGATCAGTGTCACTTAGAACTGATTAGTACTTAGCATGAATAATTCAAATATATATATATATATATATATATATATATATTAAAATGTTTTTTCACATTAGAAGGCATTTTTTTTAAATTAAATACAATTTTGTTTAAGAAATCAATAAGATGCCAAGATTTTTTTTTTTATATATAATAAATCAAATATTTCGAATGGACATCCGTTCTTTTTCAATGAAAATAAGAATCTGACATTGTTATAAATTTTTTTTTACTATTTCCCACGCCGACCGTATGGGAGTGAACTCCCAATGGCAACGCTCTCCTTGGTGTAATGTGGAGACAGTACTGTCTCCACATTACACCAAGTATATCCAAAATATATATGAAATTGAAACCATATGTATAAGACATTTAGAGAGTTTGCTAAAATTTAAGTTTCTTCCGACTACATTAGGAAGTGAAACACTCAGTAAAAAAGGAAGTAATATGGGCAAAAGGAAGTAAAAGGGGCAAAGTAGTGTTCTTCATTCAATCCCAAGCAATGTTGGGTCTTCCTGCAAGTATATATATATATATATATATATATTAGATAGATATAGAGAGAGATCGAGATGAAACTATCTGCAAATTTTGTTTCATGCAATTAAATTTACTTACAAGGTGCATAGAACATAATCAAAACTGAAGAATGTGTCTGCAGGAATTCATCAAATGCGTCGGTTGTTAAATGGGCCACGTCCGACTCTTCATCTGCCCATGAGGATTCTTTTTCTTGTTCCTTTGGAGCACCCGGACTGAACAAATAGAAAAATAAAAATTCTATAAAAACACAAGTGTACACACTCCATCCAAAAAATGACAACAAAAAAATTATCCTTCAATAATGTTTGCACTAACATTCATATTTATATAAAATAACGTCAGAATCGGTAAAGTTAACATAAAAATGAAGAAAGAAAGAAAACTGGAAAGTTTTAAAAAGAAAAAAAAGGAAAGAAAAAAATATAAATCGAAATAGAAAGCAAAACAGAGAAAAAAATTAAAATAGATTTGCTTTTCAATTCCCCTTAATACTTGAAATGGATTCGCCCAGCAGTTTGTTTTTTTACTCACTAATTATTGTGTGACGAGACGGGATATATATATAAATAAATTCACATTTCTCTTTATTATAGAGTAGAGGATTAAAGTTGTCTGTCTAACCCCCCCCCCCTTCCCCGAAATGCAATGAGAACTCAAACATTTTTGCAGAGTCAGTCACGAGTAAGGCAGTTTTTGTTTTGTTTTTTAATTCCAGAATCAGATGTTTTTCAGCTGACTCTTCACCTCAGTCGGTAGCAAGTTGGAGTCAGCAATTGAAAGTCAGCAATTTTTACAGGAGTCAGAGTTGGTCATTTTTAAAGCATCCCTTCTTCTTTGCGTGTCTTTGAAGCATGTGGTTATTTGACAGTTTCCCCACTTCTTTACGCATTATCATTTGCATTATCATCAAACTCTTGAGATCTTTCAAGCTGGACTGGTTTAGTAGTAGACGACAGACAAGGCAGTTTTGCATCGTATGGTCCTTCTTTTCGCAGTCGCAGATGGTTGGGTTGGTTTAGGTTTTCTAACCCCATCTGGCCATAGCAGCTTTTGATCACCCTCATTCCCCCTCCGAGTCAGTTTTAAAATCGCGAGAGTAGATGTTATTTAACTCCTCTTGGCTTTGTTGGCTTCGAGCAAAGTGTAGTAATGGTTTTGGTACGACACTTCACCTTTTCTGTCAGTGAAGGAGAAATCCTTCTAGACTAAGGCAATTTTTATTTTTATCCCAATCTAAAAGTGCCATTTTTGGAGGAGCTGGATTTTCCCCACATCAAAAATCACCCTCGTATTTTAACTCAGCCTTCGTAGGGAGGAAAGTAAATAGAGACTCCTAACCTCAGAAGTAGGATGTCAGAGTCAACAATTTTAGCAGGTTTCTTGAGTCAGACTTGTTTTTTTTTTTAATATTGAGTAGAGCCAGAGTTTTTTAAGCCCATTTCCTGGCCTCAGTTTCCCGTACACAACTTGTATACTAATGCAACACTTATCGCATACTAATGCAACACTTATCGCATACTAATGCAACACTTATCGCATACTAATGCCACACTTATCGTATACTAATGCAACACTTATCGTATACTAATGCAACACTTATCGTATACTAATGCAACACTTATCGTATACTAATGCAACACTTATCGTATACTAATGCAACACTTATCGTATACTAATGCAACACTTATCGTATACTAATGCAACACTTATCCATTCACAGCAAGAACTCGTTTTACTGCCACAACAAAAAAAATTTCCTTTCTCCCTCCATGTGCCTAACATCAGGCAGAATTTCTATAGACAGAGCTTATTTGCAAGGGCTTCTCATCTGTGGAACACATTACTATGGGATTGCTTCCCTGCTGAATACATCTTGGTTGTCATCAAATGCAGTTCACCTCATTGATCGATCTTAGTACTCCAATAGTGTTCATCATTTTTCCACTGACAATCATTCTGTCTCATTAACCCTTATTTTGATAAGTGGTGATTCAAAATAGTAAAAAATAAAAGAAAATAAAAAATTAGTTTGAAAATGGATTTTATACCTTCCCCAATATGTGTGCGTGTGACAATTATTTTTAACTTTCCAATCCACTGAATATGAGCAGTTGTTTTGGGGACTGCTAATTCTCTGCAACTCAAACTGATTTTAGCAAGATATTTTATCAAATATGAACTCACTTGGCCATCCAACTAACAATTCCTGCCTGATTATTTTCTCCACTGTATTGATACAGCAATTTGCCATTTCTGGAAAATAAATATAGACACATATATACATATATACATTGGTAAAATACAATTTATATAATAATACGCTACGGTAATTTCATATTCGTACGTATGTTATTATCACCCTCTACCCAATTTTTAAACGATGGGATCATCAGCAAAAATGGTGATTGGTTATTAATATGATGTCACTAAGGTAAAAAGTTCCAACTTTACTCATTTTAAAATGAATTGCTCGAAAAATCAAATTACATCATCTCATCGACTAAAACAGTACAATTTTAAATAAATATTTTTTAAAATGTCATCTATTTTATTTAGTTGAAGAATATTTAGCAGATAATTACTTTTACGGCAAGAGAATATTAATTGTTTTAAAAAGAATTAAATTGCTACAATTTTAAATAAAGAAATTCAGAAGAAACATATTCGTTTTATTTATTTAAAGAATATTAAGCTGACAATGACAATTATTTTTACACAAAAAAGAGAGTCATTTTTTTCTTAATATTATTGAGCCTGACAGAGATATATCATTTCAAAAGGAATTTTATTATTAACAGTAAATGATTCGGAATGATGTAGAAAGCACTGTGGAATTTCCACGGGATCCCGCTAATGGATATAATAATATCCAATAATTTAGAAAGGATAATAACTACATATATATAAGATATATAAGACAATGTATATCTGCCACATGGAATCTTTAGGCAGCTGTCAACAATTTTACAAAACGCAGGGATCTCATTGTATGTGAGAGTGACAGAATACAACACATGTCCGACCTGTACTCTTGTATGGCTGCGAAACATGGTCAACGATGAAACATCAGAATGACATGATACTCTTGTATGACTGCGAAACATGGTCAATGATGAAACATCAGAATGACATCATACTCTTGTATGACTGCGAAACATGGTCAACGATGAAACATCAGAATGACATGATACTCTTGTATGACTGCGAAACATGGTCAACGATGAAACATCAGAATGACATAATACTCTTGTATGACTGTGAAACATGGTCAACGATGAAACATCAGAATGACATCATACTCTTGTATGACTGCAAAACATGGTCAACAATGAAACATCAGAATGACATGATACTCTTGTATGGTTGCGAAACATGGTCAACGATGAAACATCAGAATGACATGATACACTTGTATGACTGCGAAACATGGTCAACGATGAAACATCAGAATGACATAATACTCTTGTATGACTGTGAAACATGGTCAACGATGAAACATCAGAATGACATCATACTCTTGTATGACTGCGAAACATGGTCAACAATGAAACATCAGAATGACATGATACTCTTGTATGGTTGCGAAACATGGTCAACGATGAAACATCAGAATGACATGATACACTTGTATGACTGCGAAACATGGTCAACAATGAAACATCAGAATGACATGATACTCTTGTATGGTTGCGAAACATGGTCAACGATGAAACATCAGAATGACATGATACTCTTGTATGACTGCGAAACATGGTCAATGATGAAACATCAGAATGACATGATACTCTTGTATGACTGTGAAACATGGTCAACGATGAAACATCAGAATGACATAATACTCTTGTATGACTACGAAACATGGTCAACGATGAAACATCAGAATGACATGATACTCTTGTATGACTGCGAAACATGGTCAACGATGAAACATCAGAATGACATAATACTCTTGTATGACTGTGAAACATGGTCAACGATGAAACATCAGAATGACATCATACTCTTGTATGACTGCGAAACATGGTCAACAATGAAACATCAGAATGACATGATACTCTTGTATGGTTGCGAAACATGGTCAACAATGAAACATCAGAATGACATAATACTCTTGTATGGTTGCGAAACATGGTCAACGATGAAACACAAGAATGACATGATACTCTTGTATGACTGCGAAACATGGTCAATGATAAAACATCAGAATGACATGATACTCTTGTATGACTGTGAAACATGGTCAACGATGAAACATCAGAATGACATCATACTCTTGTATGACTACGAAACATGGTCAACGATGAAACATCAGAATGACATGATACTCTTGTATGACTGCGAAACATGGTCAACGATGAAACATCAGAATGACATAATACTCTTGTATGACTGTGAAACATGGTCAACGATGAAACATCAGAATGACATCATACTCTTGTATGACTGCGAAACATGGTCAACAATGAAACATCAGAATGACATGATACTCTTGTATGGTTGCGAAACATGGTCAACAGTGAAACATCAGAATGACATGATACTCTTGTATGGCTGCAAAACATGGTCAACGATGAAACATCAGAATGACATGATACTCTTGTATGGCTGCGAAACATGGTCAACAATGAAACATCAGAATGACATCATACTCTTGTATGACTGCGAAACATGGTCAACGATGAAACATCAGAATGACATAATACTCTTGTATGACTGTGAAACATGGTCAACGATTAAACATCAGAATGACATCATACTCTTGTATGACTGCGAAACATGGTAAACAATGAAACATCAGAATGACATGATACTCTTGTATGGTTGCGAAACATGGTCAATGATGAAACATCAGAATGACATGATACTCTGGTATGACTGCGAAACATGGTCAACAATGAAACATCAGAATGACATCATACTCTTGTATGACTGTGAAACATGGTCAACGATGAAACATCAGAATGACATCATACTCTTGTATGACTGCAGAAACATGGTCAACGATGAAACATTAGAATGACATAATACTGTTGTATGACTGTGAAACATGGTCAACGATGAAACATCAGAATGACATCATACTCTTGTATGACTGTGAAACATGGTCAACGATGAAACATCAGAATGACATGATACTCTTGTATGACTGTGAAACATGGTCAACGATGAAACATCAGAATGACATCATACTCTTGTATGACTGTGAAACATGGTCAACGACGAAACATCAGAATGACATAATACTCTTGTATGACTGCAAAACATGGTCAACGACGAAACATCAGAATGACATGATACTCTTGTATGACTGCGAAACATGGTCAACGGTGAAACATCAGAATGACATAATACTCTTGTATGACTACGAAACATGGTCAATGATGAAAAATCAGAATGACATGATACTCTTGTATGACTGCGAAACATGGTCAACGATGAAACATCAGAATGACATGATACTCTTGTATGACTGCGAAACATGGTCAACGATGAAACATCAGAATGACATCATACTCTTGTATGACTGTGAAACATGGTCAACGATGAAACATCAGAATGACATCATACTCTTATATGACTGCAAAACATGGTCAACGATGAAACATCAGAATGACATGATACTCTTGTATGACTGCGAAACATGGTCAACGATGAAACATCAGAATGACATCATACTCTTGTATGACTGTGAAACATGGTCAACGATGAAACATCAGAATGACATGATACTCTTGTATGGCTGCGAAACATGGTCAACGATGAAACATCAGAATGACATCATACTCTTGTATGACTGCGAAACATGGTCAACGATGAAACATCAGAATGACATCATACTCTTGTATGACTGTGAAACATGGTCAACCATGAAACATCAGAATGACATGATACTCTTGTATGACTGCGAAACATGGTCAACGATGAAACATCAGAATGACATGATACTCTTGTATGACTGCGAAACATGGTCACCGATGAAACATCAGAATGACATCATACTCTTGTATGACTGTGAAACATGGTCAACGATGAAACATCAGAATGACATGATACTCTTGTATGGCTGCGAAACATGGTCAACGACGAAACATCAGAATGACATGATACTCTTGTATGACTGCAAAACATGGTCAACAACGAAACATCAGAATGACATAATACTCTTGTATGACTGCGAAACATGGTCAACGGTGAAACATCAGAATGACATAATACTCTTGTATGACTGCGAAACATGGTCAATGATGAAAAATCAGAATGACATAATACTCTTGTATGACTGCGAAACATGGTCAACGGTGAAACATCAGAATGACATAATACTCTTGTATGACTGCGAAACATGGTCAATGATGAAAAATCAGAATGACATGATACTCTTGTATGACTGCAAAACATGGTCAACAACGAAACATCAGAATGACATAATACTCTTGTATGACTGCGAAACATGGTCAACGGTGAAACATCAGAATGACATAATACTCTTGTATGACTGCGAAACATGGTCAATGATGAAAAATCAGAATGACATGATACTCTTGTATGACTGCGAAACATGGTCAACGATGAAACATCAGAATGACATGATACTCTTGTATGACTGCGAAACATGGTCAACGATGAAACATCAGAATGACATGATACTCTTGTATGACTGCGAAACATGGTCAATGATGAAAAATCAGAATGACATGATACTCTTGTATGACTGCGAAACATGGTCAACGATGAAACATCAGAATGACATGATACTCTTGTATGACTGCGAAACATGGTCAACGATGAAACATCAGAATGACATAATACTCTTGTATGACTGCAAAACATGGTCAACAACGAAACATCAGAATGACATAATACTCTTGTATGACTGCGAAACATGGTCAACGGTGAAACATCAGAATGACATAATACTCTTGTATGACTGCAAAACATGGTCAACGACGAAACATCAGAATGACATAATACTCTTGTATGACTGCGAAACATGGTCAACGGTGAAACATCAGAATGACATAATACTCTTGTATGACTGCGAAACATGGTCAATGATGAAAAATCAGAATGACATGATACTCTTCTATGACTGCGAAACATGGTCAACGATGAAACATCAGAATGACATGATACTCTTGTATGACTGCGAAACATGGTCAACGATGAAACATCAGAATGACATAATACTCTTGTATGACTGCGAAACATGGTCAATGATGAAAAATCAGAATGACATGATACTCTTGTATGACTGCAAAACATGGTCAACAACGAAACATCAGAATGACATAATACTCTTGTATGACTGCGAAACATGGTCAACGGTGAAACATCAGAATGACATAATACTCTTGTATGACTGCGAAACATGGTCAATGATGAAAAATCAGAATGACATGATACTCTTGTATGACTGCGAAACATGGTCAACGATGAAACATCAGAATGACATGATACTCTTGTATGACTGCGAAACATGGTCAACGATGAAACATCAGAATGACATGATACTCTTGTATGACTGCGAAACATGGTCAATGATGAAAAATCAGAATGACATGATACTCTTGTATGACTGCGAAACATGGTCAACGATGAAACATCAGAATGACATGATACTCTTGTATGACTGCGAAACATGGTCAACGATGAAACATCAGAATGACATAATACTCTTGTATGACTGCAAAACATGGTCAACAACGAAACACTAGAATGACATAATACTCTTGTATGACTGCGAAACATGGTCAACGGTGAAACATCAGAATGACATAATACTCTTGTATGACTGCAAAACATGGTCAACAACGAAACATCAGAATGACATAATACTCTTGTATGACTGCGAAACATGGTCAACGGTGAAACATCAGAATGACATAATACTCTTGTATGACTGCGAAACATGGTCAATGATGAAAAATCAGAATGACATGATACTCTTGTATGACTGCGAAACATGGTCAACGATGAAACATCAGAATGACATGATACTCTTGTATGACTGCGAAACATGGTCAACGATGAAACATCAGAATGACATGATACTCTTGTATGACTGTGAAACATGGTCAACGATGAAACATCAGAATGACACGATACTCTTGTATGACTGTGAAACATGGTCAATGATGAAAAATCAGAATGACATGATACTCTTGTATGACTGTGAAACATGGTCAACGATGAAACATCAGAATGACATGATACTCTTGTATGACTGTGAAACATGGTCAACGATGAAACATCAGAATGACATGATACTCTTGTATGACTGCGAAACATGGTCAACGATGAAACATCAGAATGACATGATACTCTTGTATGACTGCGAAACATGGTCAACGATGAAACATCAGAATGACATGATACTCTTGTATGACTGTGAAACATGGTCAACGATGAAACATCAGAATGACATGATACTCTTGTATGGCTGCGAAACATGGTCAACGATGAAACATCAGAATGACATGATACTCTTGTATGGCTGCGAAACATGGTTAACGATGAAACATCAGAATGACATGATACTCTTGTATGACTGCGAAACATGGTCAACGATGAAACATCAAAACAACACGATCCCAGTCGTCGTGCATCAGACGAAAAAGATTGTTGGTCCTACTCTACAGGCCTTCATGAGAAAGTATGTTGCACAATGACGTCTTAACTGGTTTGGCCACGTTGCACTTCGTCAGTTATCCAAAACGCTTCAAAGTGTGTCCCACATTGACGTCGATAGCCCAAAGCCACATGGTAAGCCACTTAAGATATGGAGTGGATCAGTTGATGACAATCTGATCCTGGCGGGCGGCACAAACGAATAGGCAACAGAAAAGTTGGAAGTCATTCACAAAACGTCTAACCTCAAGCATGAGACAAGACGAAAAATGAAAATAATAATTATAACAATCCAACCCACTCTCATAGATTTAATCTTCTTTTGAGGTCATCAGATCTTAAAAACTCGCATTACATAAGCATAATGTCATTCTTATATCATTTCTCTCCATGCAACACATATCCTTGGCCAGCTTTCATTTCCATACATCGTCATACTGCACACGCATGTCTGACCGTGAAAGCAGTACATATATAACAAACTAAAAATGAAGATCATTTGTCATACGATGATCTATGTTGAAACTATAAAATAACTTTATAAAGATTCAAAATAAAATATTTAAAAAACTGTTTATGAAATTGGAAAAGATGCAACTTTAGTTCACACGACACGTTTGACTTTTTCAGCATGAATACTTTGATAGGTTTCGTTTTTGCTGCTTCACTTTCTTTTCATCTTTTGTGCTATTATTTAAATGTTTAAATACATTCTTCACTCAGATATTCTTAGTTTAATGTTATTTTTGTTTTTTAAAACGATGAAAATCTATTTTTAATAAATTGATTTCGTTTCTTTTCGTTCTGATAGATTTCAGTTATTTTATAGACCTAACTGCTAATTGACCCTAGTGGCCCCAAATAGAAATTATGGAAAATTTCAATGGTGTCTTTAGATTCCTTGAAAAATTTAAATCTTATTTGACTGTTCGCATATAGATTTTTATAACACACAAACATTGACTTTATGGCGGACATGATGATCCTGAACCCGGATCAAGCAGTGGAAATGACCTTGACTTGCCTCATCCCCACGATAAAAGTGTCCGTGTTTGTTTGGCATGTAGTTTGAAAATTAAGGAAATGTCGAAATCAAACTGGGGACCTATGAGAAACAGAATGAAACAGAATACTGCAATAAGCAAATCCACCTCAATAAGAAAAAGGTGAACTCATGAATTATCTGTCTTCCCATTGGTTAAAATGAATTAATCGAGATGATTTAATGTCTAAAATCTGCTGACTTAAAGAAGGCAAAACGAGAAGCAGAAAGAAACGAAATCAGAGAAAACGTGCATTGAAATCAGAGTGTAAACAGTGCCCTGATCGAGTTTCAAACCTGTTTCAGACTTTTATATATACATACATAAGAAAAAAAGAAGAGTTTGAAATGTAACTTCCTCTTCCTGTTCTTTAAATTTTCTACAATACTTACTCAAAATAATAAGTAGTTGGGAAACCAGTGATGTTGTAAGTGACACGTAATTGGAAAAACTGCGGTTGGTCCACGTCTATACCAACAAGAATCTGAAACAAGAACAAGAAAAATCCATAGAAAATTATATTGTAGAAATAGAAGAGAAAACTAAAAAAGTCCTTTTGTCTCCATAATGATGGCTATCTTAAACTCCTCACTGGCATTGCCCCTGCATATGTGAAACGAGAAGTTGTCAGCCGTGTAGAGATCATAAAGACTATCAGTGATGAACACCATCTCCTTCATGGACGTGAACCAATGGTAAAATGACTGAAGTCAAGGTGAAACTTCTCAGCCAGGTCGAGCCCCTCACAATATCTCGAGAAGTAACCAGACTACAGCTGTGGACCAGAAGGCTAGAGAACGACTCTCCCCCTTGTACTGATATTGGAATCCTCACTTCTGAGGTTCCGAAGCATACTAGGTCCAGTGAAAAACATTCAACTGCCTGAGACTGAGAATGGGGCGATCAAAAGTTTCTATAGAAGATGGAGCATCAAAACCGACCCAACCATCTGAGAATGTGATGCAACGCTGTCTTATCTATCATCTACTGACCAACCAGTGAGTACAACAATAATGTAACAAACTGCATTTAAAAAAATGGGAAACTGACGTATGACCACATGCTTCAAAGACACGCAAACAAGATTTCTTAATTTTGATTATAAGGGAGTTATCTCCCTTGAACCATTTGGATTATAAGTTATCTCCCTTGAACCATTCGAGAAATGATTCAAGGGAGATAACTTATAATTAATGGTTGGCTTTAATCAGAATAGAGCTCTTCACTCGCAAAACGAAAGTCGTTTTGTACGATTCCAGCGAAAGATTCGCATCTGCTATGACATTTGAAAATATCCAGACTAGCAACAACGCAGCTATAATCTAAAAGTTAAAATAATATATTACAAAAATATGTAGACATAATAATACATGTTGTTTTTGTTACGTCTCTGCCCTTAGTGTTACATACAAAGGAATATCCACTTATACATATTTATATATGTATAAATAGATATTTCTTTGTGTGTAACACTAAGAGTAGAGAGGTAATTCATCTATATATCTCTTGTATGCGTATACATTTATATACATATTTGTGTGGGGTAAAATTCGAAACTAATTAACCAATCATTATGAATTTTGAAACACCTGATCGATGGGCGCTGATGCTGTCGGGGTTGCAAATGCAGGGGAGGATAACTAGGTTTGACTAAGAAAATAAGCATAAAATGAAAAGAGAATTTAGCACGCTGAAATAAGCAATCGAACAATGTTATGTAAAAATTGTAACATCATTTTTTTTTTTAAATACGTGAATTATTTTAGGGAAAAAAATTAGTTCACCTATTGATCCCTGTACCCAATATTTAACAATTATCCTAATAATGGATACTTTATATTTATAAATTTAATTTATATAGTTTTTTTTATTTAGTATTAACGATAAACAAAACCACAAATTTCTTTTTTTCAAATGAAGGTTTTTGGTCTCATGCTAAAAGACACATGAATTTATTTGGATTTTTTTAATAAGAAATTTGTTTGTTTTTGTTTTCTTTATTTGAGTTAATTGTAAAAAAATATATAAATTAAATTTATAAATATAATAAGTAGCCCCCCCAAAAGTATTAGACATCAATTAATAAATATTCCCTAAATTTCAGTTTTACAGAGTATTTTAAAGGATCGTTAGGGGACATAATATGGGCAAAACCACTCATTTTAAATTCAAATATTTCAGATTTGCATTAAATTTTATCCATATTCATTAGACCATAATTAAGAAAGGTTCCCTGAATTTCAATTTCTTCTTAAGGCCCCTTAAGTTTAAGCCCCAAATTTTAGACATCTTTCTAAAATCAAAATCATTTAATGGATTTTTATCAAAATTGGAATAAGGATTCGAGACATAAGGCATATATATCTTCATTTTAATCTTCATAAGGGGGCATAAAAGTGGTACAAAACTGTTCTTGTCTGTGAATTAATTTTATTATTAACGAGCAGAATACCCATCCTGCTAATATATTCAAATGAAAGTATGCATCAGCAGTAGCTGACTAAAAATATTAGTATTGTATATAATATAAACAAGATGAGAAACTGTTTTTTATCCAAGGAAATTTAAATATAAAAGTTGTAGGCAATTAATTCTTTAATAGGCTTTCTTTCTAACAAATGAAATTATCTTATGAGATTTTAAAAGTTGGACCTAAATAGCATTTATAAAACTTTGATTCTGGCTAGCCAATTTTCATTTGTTATTGTTGTATTATGTTATTGACTCTATAATAACTTACTCTGCTATAGTTTATTTTAAAAGTGATGTAGTTCTGCCTGGACTACTAGTAATATGAAAATATTTTTTAATTATGACCGAAAAATCAAAAGCAACAAGAGGAATAACTCTTATTTTTAAATGAAGAATATAAATAGAGTTGTCTCCCTTACAACTAAAATTTTATTTCTTTTTCTGTATAAGTTTTAAAACATGTGCAAACAAATGAAAAGTAAAAATTTAAATGATTTCACTGCATCACCGGATACATACAGCTAGTTTAATAATATTATTCTTTATCTTTAATGTTTTGGATGTAAAAAGCTCTCAATTTATTAATAATATATTTCTGGTGTTGCTAGGTGTCAAAAATTTAGATTTTATCCTTTTAAAATGAATGGTTCCAAAATTGAATTCTCTTGTCTTGTAAAACTTTCAATAAATAAGTAAATAAACATATTCGGTTTATTTAATGCATATTTAGTTGACAATGGAAATTAAGAATTTTTTTCTTAATATTATTAATCCTGACAAACATTATTTCAACAAAAAATATTTTATTATCAGGATTAGATCATCCCAAAAATTTAGTACAAGGTTTAGACCAATTTGGAAGGCTTCACTCAGAAGTTACAGAGTACAACAGTCACCCTATCGGACAAGTCTCTTGTTAAAACGAAATTCTCCCTACACAATTTAGCTCTTCACTTTTTCAACCCTTTCTTTTACACGTATACATTTTTGGATCTTTAGTCATGTGACCGCTCTCAAAGAAGGGGGATAATATGTGAAAAATGAGATTGGACACTAAGTAAACAACCATGGAATTTCCACAGAGTCTCGCTATTTCATTAATAACATTATTAAATATTACTAAATAAAAAAAGTCACACACTTGTGTGGTGCTGAATTATGCAATAAACAGAAATAAGGAAAAGAATATGCTGTCACTTTGATGGTATGGGCACACTTAGTATCTGAATACTTACAGCTTTTCCCTTCAGTTCTGTAGCTGCAGCAGCAAATTCTGGTTTAAATCTTTTACAAAATCCACACCCTAAAAATAGAAATGTCCACATGTTAAATAATTTAATTTAAAATAATAATAATATGCATAATGTCTCTGTTTCAACATAGAAATGTATAAAAATATGTGGAGTAAAAAAGGCGTATATTCAAGCAAAAATCACCTCTAATAAAATAAGCGTTGTGTCCATTTCAATATAGACATAAATATAACTATTCTTTTGAGTAACATGAAGGGAGGTAATTCAGTATATATTCAAGTGAATGCAAGCATCAGCAAGAGCTGACTGAATTATAAGCATTGTTAGTAACTTAAACAAAGCCGACAAGTGAATTTAATGATAAAAGTTGTAGGTAAGTTGGTAACCAGAATTTGTAGAGGAAATATGAGTTTGGTTCTATTTTAGAATGTTTAAAAAAGATATGCTTTTGTGTAAGTAAAGTAAATTCCCTTTTCAAATATGCTTGTGTAATTTGTATTTGCAAATTGTTTATGTTGCTATGTGTATATCTATTCACCAAATGTCATCATGCCAAGCATAAGCAGCAGCCGACTTGAAGTATTAATATTGTTTGTACATAAGAAAACTGTTTTCTTCCAAGTGACTTTAACTCCTTCTACTGCTCACACCTGCCAGTATCCTATATCTCTATTAAGCAACCATTTGTCCATGCATTGAGTATTGTTGCCACATCTGAGTTGGCATACCAACCACTAGTCTCTCCCTCTTAGACAGGGTTAAAAAAAGAGCCTTTAATCTAACTGTCTATCAAACTCCAGCCCCTGTCCCATCACCGCAATGTTGCATCCCTGTGCTTGTTTTACAAGTACTTCAATGGAATGTGCTCAGATGAACTTGCTGCACTTGTGCCCCATCAATGTAAATACCCTCTTCCTACCTGACAATCAGCAAAATCCCATCCGTTCACTGTTGAGGTCCCTATGTGGCAATGTGTTTTTTGGGGATGAATATAAGTTTTTTTTAAATAAATAAGTTGAAAAGCAATAAAAAAAAAAAAAAGGTATGGAAAATTACAACAGATTGAGAAAGCCAATGACAAATTACCTCCATAAGAGACACTTAAATTTTTTTTGATCAGAGATTGCTGATGCGGAATCCTCACAAAAAGGAGATTTTAGATTTCTTAATTTCCTTTTGAAGTTTCCACTTCAACATTATCAGCAATGGCTTTTTTAAGTGTCCCTCAAAAAGGCAAAAAAAAGAGAAAAACCTTCAGAATTCTTAAAACTCGATCCACAATGAAACGATGTTTTCTAAAAAGGAAAGTCGTCATCTAGAAAAAGGAGAAAGTTTGTGGAGTTTACAACAAAAGCCAAAAGCTATAATGGCAATCTTTTTAGCCGGTGAATTTTGTTGTTCCACATTTTGGACTATTATCTTTCAATGTTATACAAAACTATGGATTCTACCAAGAAATGTCAACAGAAATAATAACGGTTGTTAATAAAATGGTGTTGTTCCTTCATTTGGATAAGCCTTTTTATTCAAGCTAGCTAGATGCATGCAACAGCCTGTCCTGAAATTGAACACATTCATTTTGGACAGGACACACACAATGATGGCAATCAGAAAGCTTAATCAGATTCTATGACGGTGATGCACCAAACTATCTGTGCAGTGGCAACAATCGATGACACACTAGAAAAGAGATAAACTCAAAAATAAGGTTTAGATATGGAAATGTTTTTAAAAAACAACAAGAAACAAAAGGCAACTTACAAGGTGCATAAAACATTATCAGCATTGGAAGCTTTTGTTTTTTCAACATTTTGTTTAACTTCTGAAATGAAAACAAAAAGAATGACATTTTTAAAAATAGAAAAAGTTACATGTAATATGAATAAAGAAAATCGGTAACAGTTTGGATAATTGTAATAATTTGCTTCAAACCATTCACCATTCCATTCAGGGTTCCTGAACATACAAGATTCCGGAATTCAATCATCATTTGAAAAATTCAGAGGTGCACATTTGGAACATATCATTCAAAGGTGATAAAACAAGTCGCACGTGCATGGTCCCCCTCTGTATGTGACTCGATGTGGTGAGTGTAAAATGCAATAAATTTGGGCAATTTGGGGCATTTTTGACCTCCCCCCTTTGACCTCCTGGCGGCGCAAACCAGAATTTTTCTGAGGTCAAGGATACTCATTTTATATCCAGAACAATTGCCTCTACATTTTGGCCAAGTTTCAGAAAAATTGAATGGATCGATCAAACATTATGGGAGAAAAGGGTCATTTTTTGCAATTTTGGGGGCTTTTGACCCCCTGGGGGCGCGAACCAGATTTTTTCCAAGGTCAGCGATACTTATTTTCTATTAGGAACAATTGCCTCCACATTTTGGCCAAGTTTCAGAGAAATTGAATGGATGGATGAAAAGTTATGGGACAAAAAATGTCATTTTTTGTCATTTCGGGGCCTTTTGACCCCCTGGAGGGGCTAACCAGATTTTTTTTTTTAAATCTGAGAATGTTACTTTCTAACCTGACCAAAGTTACAACTTCATGCAAAATTTAAGAGAAATTCAATGGATGGATGCGGAGAAAAATCCGGACGGACGGACATGCCTCAAAACATAAGTCCCCCGATTTTATAAATCCGGGGACCAATAAAGACTGTTGGATATTCATGACTGAAACTTGGTGAAGAAGTCAAACATAGACTGAAGTTTATTTGTATCAAATATGATTGGATTTTAAAAAGGATTGTGAATTTTATTAATGATTTTATGGGTGTTATTTTTTGGAAGGTCACCCTGTAAAATATTTATGAAAATGAAAAGTAGATGCAAGTTAGAAAGAACTGATATTTATGACTTTTTGTTTTGTATTTTAATGTGTTATTTCTTTATGGACTGAACTTGTCCTTGAGCAGTTCAAGCCCAATCCCCCAAATATATAACAACAAGAAAATGTAAAGATATTATGCGGACTAAAAGTGAAATTGTATAATGATTTAACTTTAGGAAGGTGCCTAGGATCAGCTAGAACCCTATAACAAAAATAGATAGTTGATCTTAACTGCATGACATGGGAGAGATTTGAAGTTAGTTTTCATTGTTGGCAGAATTTTAGTGAAGTAAGAACATCATATAAGGTCCAAATAAACAAGGGGAGCTTGTAGCCTCAACCACTGCTCCTATGAACAGGGTCCAGAAGAAAATTAGTTGTTGAACATTAAAATCATTGTCTCCTTTAAGTATATCTTCAGAGATATCAGTTCTAAGAAAAACATCAAGAGAAAATCTTCACTCCTAGTTCAGGAGACAGACAATATAAAACAATGCAATTTCAAAATATCTTTAAATCTTCTTGCTGTTGTATATTGGAGGAGAGAGAACAAGCTGGACAAGGGTTGTCTGTCAAGGTCAGAAGATTAGGTTTGACAAATGTGTGAACTGATGAAAGCAGAAATAAAAATCACGTGAGTCACATAACGCCATCGAGGAATTTAGAAAAAGATTTTGTAAGTGTGTTGAGTAGAATGTAAAAAAAAATGATTTCTTAAAATGAGTAGCTGAAGCAAACTGAGGTTGCCTCTCTCTTTCCCCTACCATGCCGTAACCACGACTAAGATAAAATAAAAGAACAAGTTGTCATAATTATTTGTCGGTGTGGGTTTATTATAATTAATAGTCACTGGAGATGTTTCCTTTCACCACCATTAAGTTCTTGGCAGGATAACCATCACCATTTGCAGAACAACCGCACAGTGTCAGGAGACATTCATTAGACGATCACAAGATATGCAGCATTGTTATCAAGAAACTTCTAGGAAGGAAGTCAATTTCTTGTGCATGCACAATATATATATCTTAATTTCCAAGTTCCGTCACTTTTTACACTTTCATCTGCTTCGTCTTAGCCAGGTGACAATCAGCCGGAACAATAAAAGGGAGTTTCCGCCTCAAATCTAAAATTGTAATAGAATTTAATTTAAAACCTCCTTTTTGTCGTGCAGAAACTATACAAACAAAACTGATTAATAACAGCTAATTTTGGATCATCAAACGTTTTTCCGCATCTTATAGAATTTTGGATCATCAAACGTTTTTCCGCATCTTATAGAATTTTGGATCATCAAACGTTTTTCCGCATCTTATAGAATTTTGGATCATCAAACGTTTTTCCGCATCTTATAGAATTTTGGATCATCAAACGTTTTTCCGCATCTTATAGAATTTTGGATCATCAAACGTTTTTCCGCATCTTATAGAATTTTGGATCATCAAACGTTTTTCCGCATCTTATAGAATTTTGGATCATCAAACGTTTTTCCGCATCTTATAGAATTTTGGATCATCAAACGTTTTTCCGCATCTTATAGAATTTTGGATCATCAAACGTTTTTCCGCATCTTATAGAATTTTGGATCATCAAACGTTTTTCCGCATCTTATAGAATTTTGGATCATCAAACGTTTTTCCGCATCTTATAGAATTTTGGATCATCAAACGTTTTTCCGCATCTTATAGAATTTTGGATCATCAAACGTTTTTCCGCATCTTATAGAATTTTGGATCATCAAACGTTTTTCCGCATCTTATAGAATTTTGGATCATCAAACGTTTTTCCGCATCTTATAGAATTTTGGATCATCAAACGTTTTTCCGCATCTTATAGAATTTTGGATCATCAAACGTTTTTCCGCATCTTATAGAATTTTGGATCATCAAACGTTTTTCCGCATCTTATAGAATTTTGGATCATCAAACGTTTTTCCGCATCTTATAGAATTTTGGATCATCAAACGTTTTTCCGCATCTTATAGAATTTTGGATCATCAAACGTTTTTCCGCATCTTATAGAATTTTGGATCATCAAACGTTTTTCCGCATCTTATAGAATTTTGGATCATCAAACGTTTTTCCGCATCTTATAGAATTTTGGATCATCAAACGTTTTTCCGCATCTTATAGAATTTTGGATCATCAAACGTTTTTCCGCATCTTATAGAATTTTGGATCATCAAACGTTTTTCCGCATCTTATAGAATTTTGGATCATCAAACGTTTTTCCGCATCTTATAGAATTTTGGATCATCAAACGTTTTTCCGCATCTTATAGAATTTTGGATCATCAAACGTTTTTCCGCATCTTATAGAATTTTGGATCATCAAACGTTTTTCCGCATCTTATAGAATTTTGGATCATCAAACGTTTTTCCGCATCTTATAGAATTTTGGATCATCAAACGTTTTTCCGCATCTTATAGAATTTTGGATCATCAAACGTTTTTCCGCATCTTATAGAATTTTGGATCATCAAACGTTTTTCCGCATCTTATAGAATTTTGGATCATCAAACGTTTTTCCGCATCTTATAGAATTTTGGATCATCAAACGTTTTTCCGCATCTTATAGAATTTTGGATCATCAAACGTTTTTCCGCATCTTATAGAATTTTGGATCATCAAACGTTTTTCCGCATCTTATAGAATTTTGGATCATCAAACGTTTTTCCGCATTTTATAGAATTTTGGATCATCAAACGTTTTCCGCATCCTATAGAATACGACTTAACTTATTTGCATACGACAGAGAGCTTCGCCACATGCTTGAAAACAAAATTCCACCACTTATCATGGTCTTAGGCCAGTCTTTCAGCTATCAGGAGTGGCATGCCAGTCTCACCATTATCTAGTTGGCCCATCTCTTTCGTGGTCATCCTCTTGATATTTCTTGAATTAAATCTTCTTGATATGATTCCTTTATATAGCTGGAGTCTGATAGCCATCAAACATGTCCAAGCCACGTTAATCTCTTTTTTCAAATAACATACAATGTATCATGTATTAACTGTCTTCAAGACTTCCTGCCTATCACTATCTCTCCCTATTTTGTTTAGCTGACTGATTGATCTGGAAGTCCAGAAATACATGTTATCATGCTATCTTCTCTGTGGTTTCTGCACTCTTCCACCATTCCTTCTAGACATACTAGATCAGCAATCAACTGGCTTATGCTTATGTATATGTTACTCGGATTAATTATAGATCTGAAATTAGAAATCTCAGTACAGCCACAAGAGTGAAAACAGCTTGGCCAAAATCTTTTGAGTGTTGCGTCTGATAACATCACATGCTATCCCTCTCTACATCCAGGCTAAGTTGTATAGCAGATGTGTCAGGAGCGTCACGATATATGGCAGTGAATGCTGGGCCCTCACCCAGTCCTCTCTCGCCCATCTGCAGCGCAATGACAGATCCATGATCAGATGGATCTGCAATTGAGATCTGACTAAACTCAACACATCAGGTCAGAGGATTTGCTGAAAGCACTACATTTGCCCAGCATGGAGGTTGTCCTAAAGATGAATCGATTACGCTGGTCTGGTCATGTGGAACGTTCATCCTCCTGGATAAACCGTTGCAGAAGTATGAATGTCATAAATAGCAGGAAGATTGGCCGGCCAACGAAAACTTGGAAACAAGTGATTGGATAAGACCGTACAGAGTGGAATTTGGAGACTGCTGAACCGTGAGAAGTGGAGAGTGAGTTTACATAATATCAGAAAATGTCTGACCCCTGAACAATGGAAAAATGACGTTAAATGAATAGAAGAAATTTGCTTAGGTGGGTTTCAAAAAGTTAACATTTTTCTTTGTTCAATTTCCGATAAAAATTTAGAATTAAAACTGCTTTCTTTGGCCAAGCAAAATTCAGTCTTACTTTCGTTTTCAGCATCTTGTGATCTGAAATCACAGGAGTGTTGAGCTATCTAACAAACATAGATAAAAGTGACAATTTTCAACAACAAAAAAATGAAAATATTTTGTATTGATATTAAGGTGGTGATTATGTGAAACTTTACTAGGAGGGTCCGGAGCATTTCACAAAAAAAAAATTGACACAAAATAGAAGGCTGTAGTGGGTTCTGATATCTGAGCTTAAAATTTTACATAAATTTCAATTGAAAAAACAATTTCTTTTCAGTAACAAAACTATATTTTTTTTAAATCAGTACATATATGACAAAATAAAACTGAATATTATTTGTAATATGATGATCTATGAATTGTTATTTTAGTTGATTTTGTGGAGTTCACTTTGATCTTCAAGTCTTCTACTTTCTTCAGTTTCTTTTCTCTTTCAATTTGAAGCCTTAGATTATATCTCTCATATGCTCTCTCTGAATTCCAGAAAAATCCGAAACACTTTTCAACTTTTCTATCCGTTTGTTTAGCCCTTTTTGTGCGTTACATATCCAATCATAACATTTTTTTTTAAATTGACACTTTTACCCGGCTATGACTGATGGAACGAGAACAATCTACCCCCGTGGATTAAATAAAGAGTTCAGTTCGAAATTTTGTATAGGTTTCTGAGTTTGACATAAAGATTCAAGTTTGTTGATTGTTTACAAGTAAAAAATAAAATCAATTTGAAATTCTGTTGTTTGATGATGATTTGTTTGTCTTTTTTAAAATTTTATATTGGTCTTTATTAAGAGTTGTTTTTAAAAAATGTTGTTTTAATAAATAATTTTGATTTAATGTCATCTCTTTTTGAATTACAAATTTATTTGGTTTGGTTGTTTTACGGCATATCAACCCTTTTCGGGTTATTTAATGCCGAATACATTCATTTTACTAAAAGTTTTTATGCTTCAAGTTCTATATATCTTCAAATATTTATTCATAATGTTTGGTTTGGTTGTTTTGTAGAAGAAAATTGTAGTTTTTGTTTTGGGCTTTGCAGAACATGATTGAGTTTTGCAAAGGTAAAGGAAAAAACAATAACATCAATGTTTGTTGGTCAGGAATCCAATATCTTCAGACAGCCTGATCTGGTAGCACCAGTACAGATTTGTTTTATTTCAATAATTATATCCATCGTTATGAGTATGATACTTGGGCGATAGCCAGACTTTGTTTTCTCTAGTCTAGAATGGAGAAGAAAGACAACTCCTTCCTTTTTTCCATCGTCTGTGTTTACACCTTCGACAAGTATTAAGAAACTCAGCTTTCCACACCATGGAATACGATGAAATGGCAGGTTTATTAGTCTATAAAACTGTGACACAGGTAAAAATTTGGATAGAGGAGTTAATTAACCCAGTAAGGCAGTCTCTTAGTCTAGGTGATCACAAAAATATGCACTCTTCCGACTCAATCTAAGCCAGGTTTTACGTGTCAAAATAAAATCAATTTGATTGGGATAGGGGTAAGAGTCAAGAAACAAAAACAAAACAAAATAGAACAAATCAAAAGAGTAGAATGGTTAAGAAGAAGAAACCCTAAAAACAATTGATGTTTGTTAGGACAACTAACGAAAACGGAATTATCTCCCTTGAACCATTTCGGGAGTTAAGAGTTATTGCCCTTGAAAATGTCGGCTGCCGGGAGAGAAAGATAAACAAAGACCACAGCATCAGACACTTAATATGTCAATCGCGTCCAGCGGCAAATTAATTAATTAATTCATTCTGTGTTCAGTTTTAATAAATCTGTTAAACGTTTCTCTTGATAGTTCATCCATTTATTTACAAGTTATTTATTATAACCTAAATTACGAGGTTATAAAAGTGTTCTTCAATCTTACCTGTTCATTGTCAATATGTACAACATTCTCTGCATCTGGATCCTCCTCCCAGGGAATGTCACCTTTGGGATCAAGTAAAAATTTTACCATAGACTAAAAAAAGAAAAAGAAAAAAAAGATAACATTAAATATCATCATCATCATCATCGATCTAACGTCCGTTTTACATGCTGGCATGTGTTGAAAGAAAGAAAAGAAAAATATTAATCATCATCATCGATCTAATGTCTGTTTTACATGCTGGCATGTGTTAGACAGCTTTTAGAAATTGACTTTCAAACTAATCTATCTCTAGTCTGATCTCTCTCTTTCTCTCAAGTGCATACTTATCATTTCCTCCCATCTTTTCTTTGGCTTCACCTGCCAACTGACCCTGCTACCTCAACTGTTCTACATCTACTAACCCAACTAAATTTAAAATCCTAAGAAGCCGATCCAAGTTCTGAATTTAAGAAATAAAATTTTTTTTATCTGCCTCTCACTGCAGCAAATGTCACTTCATAGTGAAGGAATTCAGCTCCCCAAAAAGGGGGGCGGGTCACTCTAAACAGGTACAAAATTTGCCATGATTAGCTCCATCGGCATTCTTTGATCTGGGTGTCTCAGGCGATCATCAATAAACCACTCTACTCAAAGAAGGGAGTAATGCCTAGGAGGATGGCCTGGTAAGGCTGACCAGAACAGATACTACACTTTGATTCAGATTGAATTTATTAACTAATCATTTATCATTTTATAAACCTGCTTGTTCCTTATTCAGTTTTGGTAATTGATGTCAGTATAATCAATTTAGGCAGTTCAGATCTTCATTATAGTAGCCGTCTCAGAAAGAAAAAATAAAGGAAAAAAATTTCAATGTGTCTGTGTGTGGATATGCACTCTTTTGTGAGTGTGTGGATATGCGCTCTTTTGTGAGCGTGTGCATATGCGCTCTTTTGTGAGCGTGTGGATATGCGCTCTTTTGTGAGCGTGTGGATATGCGCTCTTTTGTGAGCGTGTGGATATGCGCTCTTTTGTGAGCGTGTGGATATGCGCTCTTTCGTGAGTGTGTGGATATGCGCTCTTTCGTGAGCGTGTGGATATGCGCTCTTTTGTGAGTGTGTGGATATGCGCTCTTTTGTGAGCGTGTGGATATGCACTCTTTTGTGAGCGTGTGGATATGCGCTCTTTTGTGAGCGTGTGGATATGCGCTCTTTTGTGAGTGTGTGGATATGCGCTCTTTTGTGAGCGTGTGGATATGCGCTATTTTGTGAGCGTGTGGATATGTGCTCTTTCGTGAGTGTGTGGATATGCGCTCTTTCGTGAGCGTGTGGATATACGCTCTTTCGTGAGCGTGTGGATATGCGCTCTTTCGTGAGTGTGTGGATATGCGCTCTTTCGTGAGCGTGTGGATATGCGCTCTTTCGTGAGTGTGTGGATATGCGCTCTTTCGTGAGCGTGTGGATATGCGCTCTTTCGTGAGTGTGTGGATATGCGCTCTTTCGTGAGCGTGTGGATATGCGCTCTTTCGTGAGCGTGTGGATATGCGCTATTTTGTGAGCGTGTGGATATGCGCTCTTTTGTGAGCGTGTGGATATGCGCTCTTTTGTGAGTGTGTGGATATGCGCTCTTTTGTGAGCGTGTGGATATGCGCTATTTTGTGAGTGTGTGGATATGCGCTCTTTTGTGAGCGTGTGGATATGCGCTCTTTCGTGAGCGTGTGGATATGCGCTCTTTTGTGAGTGTGTGGATATGCGCTCTTTTGTGAGCGTGTGGATATGCGCTCTTTCGTGAGCGTGTGGATATGCGCTCTTTTGTGAGCGTGTGGATATGCGCTCTTTCGTAGGTTTGTGGATATGAGCTCTTTCGTGAGCGTGTGGATATGCGCTCTTTTGTGAGCGTGTGGATATGCGCTCTTTTGTGAGTGTGTGGATATGCGCTCTTTTGTGAGCGTGTGGATATGCGCTCTTTTGTGAGCGTGTGGATATGCGCTCTTTTGTGAGCGTGTGGATATGCGCTCTTTCGTGAGCGTGTGGATATGCGCTCTTTCGTGAGCGTGTGGATATGCGCTCTTTCGTGAGCGTGTGGATATGCGCTCTTTTGTGAGTGTGTGGATATGCGCTCTTTCGTGAGCGTGTGGATATGCGCTCTTCTGTGAGCGTGTGGATATGCGCTCTTTCGTGAGTGTGTGGATATGCGCTCTTTCGTGAGCGTGTGGATGTGCGCTCTTTCGTGAGTGTGTGGATATGCGCTCTTTTGTGAGTGTGTGGATATGCGCTCTTTTGTGAGTGTGTGGATATGCGCTCTTTTGTGAGTGTGTGGATATGCGCTCTTTCGTGAGCGTGTGGATATGCGCTCTTTCGTGAGCGTGTGGATATGCGCTCTTTCGTGAGCGTGTGGATATGCGCTCTTTCGTGAGCGTGTGGATGTGCGCTCTTTCGTGAGTGTGTGGATATGCACTCTTTTGTGAGCGTGTGGATATGCACTCTTTTGTGAGCGTGTGGATATGCACTCTTTTGTGAGCGTGTGGATATGCACTCTTGTGAGCGTGTGGATATGCACTCTTTTGTGAGCGTGTGGATATGCACTCTTTTGTGAGCGTGTGGATATGCACTCTTTTGTGAGTGTGTGGATATGCACTCTTTTGTGAGTGTGTGGATATGCACTCTTTTGTGAGTGTGTGGATATGCACTCTTTTGTGAGTGTGTGGATATGCACTCTTTTGTGAGTGTGTGGATATGCACTCTTGTGAGTGTGTGGATATGCACTCTTGTGAGTGTGTAGATATGCACTCTTTTGTGAGTGGGTGGATATGCACTCTTTTGTGAGTGTGTGGATATGCACTCTTTTGTGAGTGTGTGGATATGCATTCTTTTGTGAGCGTGTGGATATGCATTCTTTTGTGAGCGTGTGGATATGCACTCTTTTTAAATGTTCCAGAAGTTTGGCCCAAAACAAACTGCTATAGAAAAGAACTATGTGAAAATAGAGTTTACACAATAAAAAAACGTTTTTAAATAATTAAAATGTCTTCAAATTCTGAGGATCTACTTCATTTTGCACAATAGGGTAGGTCTATTTTCAACATTTTTTTTTTTTTTAATATCAAAAAATGTCTAGATGGAGGAGAAAGTTGGGAGTACTGATACTAAAAACTAGATTTCAAACTTGCACAAATTTTGGAGCAATTACTTTTAAAGTATGTCTAATAAGAAGTTGTGGAAAAACAGTGAGAATCACTTTTCGACAGAGAGAGGGATAGAGAGACAGAGAGAGAGAGAGACAGAGAGAGATTAGCTCTCAGTCTAGCTCTCTTTTTTATTTTATTTGTATTTCTATACATTTTATTTGTTTCATTTAATTTTTTATTAAAAAATAAAAAATTCAAAGAAACAAAATAGTCATAGAAAACAGGAAGGAAATACATGTGTTTAATACTCAGTGGTATCAAGGAATACAGATAATGATGATTGATTATCATCATCATCATCATCATCATCTTCATCTTCGGTTTAACATCCATTTTACATGCTGGTATGCGTTGGATGGTTTTTATAAATTGACTCTCAAACTAGCCTAGCTGTTTTAAAAAAAATAAATACATTTTTTTTCTTATGTAAAAAATATTGGTCCTAAAGTAGAGGGAACAGTATCGATCAATGCCACAACGAAAGACATTAACCTTAGTGTTTTTGTTTTTGCAATAAACAATCACGGCACTGAGATATGAGGCCCAAACACTTCTGATCTGCAACGGCTTCAGCGTAATGATTGTGCCATGATCAGGTGGATATGCAGATGTAAACTGGAAGAAAGGATCCCATCAATCGTGCTTCATCAGAATTCACTTTGGTATTGGTGGGATTACGGATGCCTTACGCACTCCAATGTCTCGGGTGGTTTGTGTATGTACAGCGTACTACCTCTTGCATCAATTCAATAACACATCTGAATATCCTGGGCACTAGGGAGTATGGTAAACCGAGAAAGACCTGGCTTGAGTGTGTAAGAAGCGATATGACTGAACGCAGCCCGACTGATGTCAACCCTTTGAACCAAACTGTGCAGAGAGCCACCATAATACTTTATGTTAACCCTTTGAACCAAACTGCACAGAGAGCCACCGTAAAACTTTGTGTGATGTCGGCCATGACAGAGTCTGGGAAACTTGCAGTCCTCAAATACCAAAATCAGATGAAGAAGAAGAATCATCAGGGAAACTGGATTCATAATTGGGATGCATTAGATGAGAAAAACAGACAAGTTTCATCTTATATATAAGTTTATTTTTATTACTTTTTGCACTAATAACTTATCCCTCTCTACATCTGGCTAAGTTGTATAGTAACTGTATCATGGGCGTCATGTTATATGGCCATTAATGCGGTCCTCTCTCACCTGACTACAGCGCAACGATAGGTCCATGATTAGATGGATCTGCAATGTGAAATCTGCAATCCAAACTCAACAGATTTGCTGAAAGCACTACTTTTGCCGAGCATAAAAGTTATCCTAAGGACGAATCGGTTACACTGATATGGTAATGTGGAGCATTCATTCTCCTAGATAAACCATTGCAGAAGCATTGATGTCTTGAATTGCAGGAAGGTTGGCTGGCCAAGGAAAACTTGGAAGAAAGTGATTAGACAAGACTGCTCGAGTGGAATTTAGAAACAGTTGATCTGCTGCACAGTGAGAACTGGAGAGTGAGCTTGCGTAATATCAGAAAACGTCTGACCCTTGAACAAGAAAAATGTGATGTGAAATGAATAGAAGTTAATCACTGGTACAAGACTTTTGTAGTTTTTATTTTTTTGAAAAAAACAAAAAACAAAGAATTACTCACCTTTACTGTATATTTTCGATCAAAGTCACGATTAAATTCTCCATCTCTGTGAAAAGGTAAAACAGATACAATAGAAATTAATATTTTTTTACTAAAACATTTCAGTAAAATAGAAAGTATTCACTCGGTCATGGACGCCCTTTTTGACATCGGAAATTAACAATAGTCCCCTATTATTTTACACCGCTTCGATTTTCCCGGAATTTTTGTTTCACTTTTCTTTGGATATACACGTGAGAATCAATCATGCAGAAAATTTGTGAATAACATTCCAATGATAAAAAAAGTGAATTTGTAATATTTAAATTTTGTTCAATTATCATTTATAAAAAACTATTAAACTATTTAAAAAATATTTTCTAAATAGAAAATAAAATTCTAATTAAAAAAAATGATATAAAAAATATCTTCAAAAATAAAAATAAAAATTTTCCAATTATAAAAAAAAACTTTATTTTATTTAAAAAAAAAAAAAAATGAAAAAAAAAACAAAAAAAAAAATATCCAGCTTAAAATATAATGGGGAACTGTTTTTGAATAAACACCGGTTGTTAATTTCCGATTTCTAAAACGACAGCCATAACAGAGTGGATAACTTCTATTTTACCAACATTTCACTACTGCAGATTTCTATTAACATTGTTTTTCTATGAACTATTATCTTCATCAAACTTTTCAGATAATGCGTCTTTCAGCCTTCTTCAGGTGTTTGGTTTATTGATGTACAGTGATGGTTTTCCTTAGAAACTACCCATGTGCTAGATTGTTCCAACATGATTACTTGACCTCGTATAGATATTAACTCCATAATAACATCACATCTTTTCTTTCTTCCTAACATTATAATATTTGGCAGTTGAATACTTAAATATTTTTAATTTTAATATTTTTATCAATTTATTTTAACATTAATTGCTTTAATGAATGAAATTAATTTTATGAATGAAGATAAATACTATTACGACTAAGTTTCTTGTTTCTCCTTTCTGCGTTTATCTCGCTGAAGTTGGGGTTCATGTTGGATTTTCCATCCAGATTTTGTTTGATTGCGACAATTATGCTCTAACCAATGAGTCGCACCATTTATCATCAGATCTGTGAAGATATTTTTACACCTCGTCTTCCCAAATGGTCACCCATCTAAGTATTAACCAGGATCAATGTCACTTAACTTCCGTAATCTTATGGGAACTGGTGTGTCAACATGATTACAGCCATACCGTATATACATTACTAGCAAAAAATGTGACCCATTGGGTCACCCATTGAGCTCGGGTTAAATTGTTTGAATCAGGAAAAAATGAGTTTGCAAAGCCAGTTAAATTTAAAGAAATAAAAAAAAAAATCCAAGCTTAGTCTCTTTCTGCTTGCTATATCTCCCTATCTCTCTTAATCTCCTTTTCTTAAAAGAGAAAATAGTATTACTACTTGTGGTGTTATTCCATTTTGTTTATAATGGATAATGGACTATTTCGAATCTTTTTATTCTTTCCTTTCTTTATTAACTTTGACTGTTAATAAACGAGAAAGAGAGAGCGATACTATATAAAGTAAGAGCCATAAAACAACAAAAAGTGAGAGAGGATGAGTGATAGATAGAAACTTAATAAGAAATGGATCACTGGATTAGTTAATTGCAAATTACAACTAATTAGAATAATTAAAATTGATTTTTTTTTTAAATATAACTTGATCCCCAACACTAAGAAATATTTTAGCATGTATTTTGTGATTAAACTAAATCAGAAAAAACCTCAGGGAAACAAACGTTGATTAACTCAGCTTTGGTATCCAAGATTAATTCAATTCTAAGGCTTAAATTCAATATTTTAATTATTTCAAAACATCAGATTTTTTCATTCACAAACATTTTAACTGGATGCATCTTTGTGTCACAGCCTTGTTTTAATAATAGTCAAATAATAATTTACTTGTCTCCTCACGAGGGAAGAGTTAATGTGGAGAAAATCCAGCTCCCCAAAAAGGGGCACTCTGGATTGGGACAAAAATTTAAATTGCCTCACTCTAGAAGGATTTCTCCTACATTGATTGAGGACAGAAAAAATAAAGTGTAGTATCATAACAGATACTACACTTTGCTCTTAACCAAATATTATGTTAATAAAACAAAAGAAAAAAAACTAAAAAAACAAAACATTTAATATAAATACTAACATTAACATTTAGTGGTTAGATTAAATTTCTTTTCAATATTTATTGACGTGTTTTGGATTAAAGACTTTTATGTAATGGCTTCAGTCGTGGCCGTCCGGTGCCATTAGTTGCATCATTTACTTACTTTATGGCCATTTCATTGATTACCGACAACAAAAGCTATGCTAGAAACGACACAATAGGAATAAGACAACTTCGATATTGTTGGTTTTATAGCAATGGTGAAATGAAGCATGACTGATCAGGTGATGCATGATTGGCCTATGGAATCGGCTGTGCCAGGTTCAAATCTAGTCGGATCTATTGTAGTCATTTAAGCACTAATACTGTAGGGTAAGGTATGAACCCATAATTTCATTCTTCCTTTCAGTTATGGTACTAACGAAAGTACAATCATCATCTTTATATTCGCTTTAACATCCATTTGACAAGCTGGCATGTGTTGGACAGCTTTAAGAAATTGACTTCCAAACTAACCTATCAGGTCTTTATTTATCCCTTAAATCCATTTTCATCACTTCCTCCCATGTTTTCCTTGGCCTTCCCCTGTGAACTGAACCTGCTACTTTGACTGTTCTATATGTACTAACCCAAGAATTTTCATCCATTCTTTCAATGTTGCCATACCATCAAAGTTTCCTGTTCTGCACACATCTCCCGATACTGTCCAGATTTAATCTTGCTCTGAGGTCATCAGAACTAAGCCTGTCTTTAAGACTCACGTTACACATCCATCATATCATTCTCATATCATTTCTCTCCATGCAACGCATGTCCTCAAAACTCACTGGCCAGGTTTCACTCCCATACATCATCACACTGCATACACATGCTTGGTCAGCAGTGGTAACACTCTGCTGGTTAGTAATGGCAGAAGTTCCCTGAACTTGCTCCATCCACTCCTAATTCTTGCAATCACACTAGCACCTGCTCCACCCTGTGCTCCAATGGTATCACCAAGGTAACAAAATTTTTCGACAACCTCAATAGCTTCGCCATTCAGATATACTTTCTCCACATCTGAGTTCTCATCCTCCTCTATTGTTTTACACTTCTTGCATACAAATTGATGATCCTCAACCTATCAGTAATTCTTCTGCACTTCTTGAACAAGCATATTATGCAGATGTGAACGAATTTTAAAATAAATGTTTGATACACCAACCATCAAATTTAAGTACGTAAGAAATTACAGCAGACATAATCACCGATCAATCATAGAGTGACCCACCAAAAAAAAGAATACCATCTACAATGCAACCATATTTGGTATAAATAAACTTTAGTTTATGCCTGACTTGTCCACCAAGTTTCAGTCATGAATGTCCAACAGTCTTTGTTTTATTGCTGTTCAATGATATGTGGGTAAATCTGGGGGATTATGGTTCGATGAGTGTTAAGCCCATTCACCTCCACCCCAAAAGAAGTAATTCATGGAACCGTTAATAAAAGCCACAGTCATTTCTGCAATCAACCCATATTTGGTAGAAATAAACTTTAATGAATGCTAGAGTTGTCCACCAAGTTTCAGTCAGTCTTTGTTTTACTGCAATTCAATGATAAGCAGACGTAGATACGACATGTAAAATTGTCAATAACTGACACACTTTTCTCTTGGCATTGCCCTAGTTTTGGCTGCAATGATCCGCTTTTGTTCAGGAATAGTCTGTGGATTGCTTTAATAAAGATCATCTTTCATTCCATAGATAAAAATTGGGGAGAGGGGTTATGGTCCGGTGAGTGTGAAGCCCATTCAGGATCACACATCCTACTGATGAGACGATCAGCAAAGTGGGCCCCACATATCACTGAATGGCAATAAAACAAAAACTGTTGGGTACCAAATATATGGTTGGATTGCAGAAAGGATTATGAATGTTATTAACTATTCCATCGATGGCTTCTTTTTTTTTGGGGGGGGGGGGTCAACCTGTATATGAGAAAAATGTTTCATGTGAAAACAAAACAATACATGAAGAAGGCATGCAAATATCAACATTAATAACAATAGTCGAAAAATCCAAAAATCCAGACAATTTTTTTTTCTATTAAAATTATTTGGGAAACATTGAAGAATTACAAAAATTGTAAGTTTTAAAATTTTTCATGAATTCCAAATAGTAACTATTAGCGAGTACTTATTGTTGAAATATATGTTAGAAAACATGGAACGTTTTAGACAGGGAGTCACAAAGGGGTCAAGGAATTAACCCTGTTCAGTCATGAGAACTGGAAGCCAATGAAGCGACTGGACATGACATCAGACATGACACACAGAAAGAGTGGGAGTTGAAGGACCATCAGTCTTGGTGGGAGCTTGAATGTGACAAGATGCCTGTTTAAATTGGTCTAACAAAATGGCAAATAACAAAGCAATGTGCTTAAACCATAATTAACTCTCTTTCTTTCCCCATCTGACTGAATAAATTGTTTATTCTAAGAAAATGTTTAAATTAATTGCATGATACTTAATGTAAGAAGTACACAGTCGACCTTTGATTGCAGCTAATGAATTAGACTTGGTTATTGGAGGAAGACGACTATATACGCACAAAAGTGACCAGCGGTCAGCATCGAAAATATGATCTTACGTTGATTAAAATATTAATGATGTTTTTTTAACCAAATGATTATATGGGGTCATAACGATGATGCCCTTATGCCTATGTAACAAAAAATAGTCAATGATAGACTGTCTCTTTGCCTGACAAATGTACCTAAGATAATAAAGAACTATACATTTTGGGTACAAATGTCTTTGCATTAATTATTGGTAATTAAGAACGATCCAACTACAGAGAGACATGTCTTTCAATGAAGAATTGCCACCAATCCCGCCCAGAGCGCAACCATAACATTTCCCTAGACTTTAAAATGAGTTAAGAGTCCCATTAACTGGAATATTCCCGCTTTCATTTTTTCACACTTTGATAGCAATGATTTCTTGAATGTTTTTTGGGTTTTTTTAGTTGAAAATTGGCCATTTGTGTGTTAATGCTAAAACACGATTATTGGTACGGATTCACTGTGTGAACCTGCATCTGTCGTGATCGTTCGCTCCTTGTTTTTGTTCGATGCTCGATTTCAACACTGGCCAATCATGTGGTCTCGGTCACTGTTATAACAAAAATATTTTCCTTCCAAATAAGATCACAACTCAAGTTTAAAACAAGCAAGAATCTTTTATTTTGAGGTTCGTGTGTTATTACATAGAATTTCTTCTCCACTGAACGTCAGACTTGCAAAATCAGGAAAAACCTATCTTCCAACTAAACACAAACAATCCATCAGTTAAAGTCTTAAACATCCATCTGTCTGAGACCCACAGAAACCCAATTGACCTCCCCTCTGTCTGTCCTGCTAGAATATATATACATATTGGTCTCATTTGGGGTAAAATGAATGAATGGCTGTTTTATCACTGGACATAAAAACCTACTGACCAGGGGGTCTTGTATCTGGAGTGAATATTCATTTTTCTAGGTTTGACCTCAGCATGAACATTCTTTTAAAGGGGCAATAACTTCCAAGTGGAGAAATCAAATTTTAGGGGGTCAAATCCTGAGCCAAATATTTTTCCCATCACTCGTCTGTCATCTGCAACATTACAACTATGCACCCCACTAAACATGCAGCATTGTGCATGTTTACAACTGTATACAATTAATCAAACACAAGTTGCTACAGACAGAAATTTCTGTCTTATATGTAATTGTTTTTCGGTACTTTTCAGTAACAACTCATGCTATGTAGTGCTGATCGCAAAAGAACCACCACACATGATTCACTAAATGTTATACAACTCTTCTCTTCTGTTTCTGTCTATTTAAAAAAAGAGAAAACCTTCATGATTTTAAAATAAAAAATGAAATATGTGTGAATATAAATTCACATCAATACTTACTTATAATGTTTCAAATGAATATCATTTGGAGAACCCTTTAATTTTTTGCACAGTTTTTTTGCATCACTGTAAAAAAAAAAAAAGATATGGTAAATTTGACTGAGAAAATCAGGTTTGAAGCAAATAAAAAAAATATTTCGATAGAGGCAAAATTTTGCATGGAATAGAGATATACATCCCTACAAGCATCATCCATTTTACAGGAAGTGACCAATTGCAAAAAATCTGAAATCGGATTTCTCAACCTGGGGAGACCACGGTCCACCACCAATTTCCACACCTAGTGGGCCAGGGTGTGCATTCATAATCGCCTTAAAAGAGTAGAATCTCATTCTGGGGGGTAACAAAGGCTCTATAATATCTTTTTTTTCATACTGATATGTTTTAAAGGAGACAGGAAGAGATTAATTGATGAAATAAAAGTGTTCTACCTCCCCTACCCATGAATCATTTGAAGTATGGCAAAAATCAACATTTTCAAAGAGGGGAAAATGGAGGTAAAGCAAAGCAAGAAAAAACGTGACAGAGAGAAAAAAACAGAATAAAGGGAAAAAAGATAAAGCGAGAGGGGGGGGGGGAGAAAGGGACATAAAATCGAATCAAACGGGGAAAAATAAGGATGTAAAAGCTATAGCAATTTGGCTATTGCTTATAAAAAGAATAGCGAATTCCACTTTTTCTGAATTACAAAAAAAATGGAATTTCGCTAAAAAGTAGAGAACTCATATCCTTGATTTTATAATAGAGACCCATGTGTATTTAAATAAAAATACTTCTATCCCGTCACACAAAAGTTAACAAGTAAAACATATGTCTTTATCTAGGCCCTGGACAAACCATTTCAAGTGGTGAGGGGAAGCGCGAAAGCAACTAGCACGTCAAACAACCACATTAGACTTCCGCTTCTGCCTGAAACAAATTCGGAAAGAAATGTTTTACTCTAAAGTCAATGGTGAGTTGTTTTTTCTTACGGTCATCAGAAATGATAATAATTTATGTATAAAAAATTGAATTACGTACGTAATTCTACGATTTTATATAAATATTTTTGCAATATTTCTAGATAAACAGTGAGTGCAAAATTGCCGAAGCATCATTTTATTTTATGTCATTTTCGTTGGAGGGTGTACACTAGTCTATCTTTATAAAGTTAGGTATGTTTATGTATTTGTATGTACAGGATTTACTCATAAACTAATTAACAGATCATTATTAATTTTGAAACACAGCTGCTAGACATAAGGGATTCAAATATGGACTATATTTAGTTTAATTTATATTTATGCAAAAGGAGGTAAAAAGGAGATGGAAGTCCTTCTATGAAAATTCACATACCTCTGATTTTTGTGAATTTTTAACAATAGATATTAGACATCAAATAATAGATATTCCTCAAATTTCAGTTTCTTTGGAGTATTTTAAAGGTTTGTATGATGCATAACCTCCCATTTGTAAATTCAAATATTTCAGATTTGCATTGAATGTGATCCATAGTCATTAGACACCAATGAAGCAAGATTCCCTGAATTTCAATTTATTCTTAAGACCCCCCCCCCCTCAAGGCTTAAATTTGAGACATTTTCTAAAATCAAAATCACATAATGAATTTTGATCAAAATTATGTAATGGATTTTGATCAAAATTATGTAATGGATTTTGATCAAAATTATGTAATGGATTTTGATCAAAATTATGTAATGGATTTTGATCAAAATTAGAATAAGGATTCTAGACATAAGGTTTAATATCATTATATCTTAATTTTAATCTTTGTAAGAGAACATAAAAATGGTGCAAAACTTTCGTTTGGGGAATTATTTTTTAGTTATGCATGGAAGCTTAAAATCTAATTCTTCAAATCAACAATAGCTTGCGTTTTTGTTTTTTTTGTACGGCGCTTAAAGCTGAACACTTAGAAGAGCCATGAGAAGCAGGTTGGATGGGACTTACACTTGAGAATGTCGAGAGCAATCTTCGATTATACTTGGAAGAATAGAATAACAAACAAGGGTCTATATAATAAACTAAGAAACATCACATCATCAGAGTTAAAAGTAAAAAGGGCACAAATGAAGGAGGAGGAGGAGGAAGGAAGAGCTGGTACACCAGGTGCTCCTTCGGAAACCAACCCTGGGAAAGAGAAAAAGAGGTAAACCAGCAGTGACATGCAGATCAGTTGAGAAATGAAGAATTGAGGAAGATTACGGATAAATGTGAACAGTGAACGAAAACTAGTCTAGTCGAAATAAGAAGCTATACATGGCTTGAATGTCTCTATCTCTTGAACCATAGAAAAGTCTAATAATACAAAACTAGCAATGACAATGGGGGTATAGGCATCGAATATAAAGTATACATTTAAATACATGATGCTAAGACTAGCAATTCTCACCAACCATAAAAGCGCTTTGGATCAGATTTCAAGGGGTTCTACTAAAATAGTCATATTTTAAAAACTAAAGCACTTTAAGTCTTCAAAATAACACCATTTTGTTTGGAAATGAATATATGGATCAATAAATAATAATCTATATGACATATTTGAAGAGTTTTAAGCAAGTAAAGTGATAAAAATGTTAATACTGTCAACAGGCCATTTCCGCAATTTTTGTGAAGAACAAGGGGGGGAGGGTGCTTTTGTAATGTTTGTTATGACTCCTCTATGGGGAATTTCGTCATGAAATTTGGAAAACAATTAGGAGTGATAAAGCCCTTAATCCCGTTGGGAGGTTCAAAACAACGTGAACCATTTCTTTTTTTTTTTTTTTTACTATGTCAAAAAAAATCCGTCAACATAACGAGTGATGAATATTTTTAAAAAACAAAGAAATTTTGTACCCCAACTGATCAGTAAATCCTTTTATTCTTTCTATGCATTAAAATTATAATCGTATGTTTTATCTTTTTGTAGTAGCAATTTTTAATTACCTTATCCCAAAAAATATTGTTTCGGTTTCAGCGATACGATTGACCGTAATAGTAATAGTATCAGCAGATGTAAATAAAACTGACGATTTTTTCAAATTTTTTTTATTTAAAAAAAAACAAAGTATTCTTCTTCAAATAAATTGACTATCAAAAATTTAATGCAATTTGTGGTTCTTTTATAAAATAGTGGCTCCTTTCAGAAATACTGTTTTTCTTAGGTTTAAGAATTCAAATATACTTGATTTAACTTTAATTCTAGTCAGAAATTACTTTCTAGCCACGAATTTAAAAAAAAAAATAAGATTCTACTTTTTTAGGCGATTACATGTGAACACCCTACAAATCTTGGTGGAAAAAAAACAACAAAAGAAAAACAATTTAGAATTCAGAGTGTGTGGGGGGGGGGGGATCACATATAAATTTAACATAAAATGATCCTCTTTTTTCTGTGCCATTCTTACCTTTTAAGAGCAGTTAGTGCTCCAAATTATTTTGAATTTTTTTTTCAAGCTAAAAAGTTAGTATAAAAAAAATTATAATAACTTACCCTACCATGAACCCTAGGTTCGAGTGTCAAGCCCACCTCCTAAAAATACATTCCATTGATAGTATCACTAACTCTAAGTGACAAGCCTTCCCCATAAAAAAAAAATCTCCCTTAACCCTACCTCTAGGTATGAATGGCAAGAACACCCACCCCACACACACACACACACTCTAAAGAAAACTCCCTTAATCCTACTACTAATCCTGTCGGAGTGACAAGCCCCACCCCTCCAACAAACACCCTTTAACAACCACAAATAGTCTAAAAAACATTTTTTTTAAACCCCACTCGACCACCACTACAAAATAAAAACCCACAGGATTTATCTCCCAGAAATAGGGGATTATTTTACATTAAATTTATATGCAGTCTAAATTCTAAATTAATTGTTATTTATTTTTTTGCTGCCAAATTTTTCAAGGTGTTCACACGTAATTGCTTAAAAAAGGTAGAACTCATATTTTGGGGAGGCTAAGAGGTGGGGGTAGTGGAAAGTGTTAATCTACAATAATACCAAAGAAATCTTGCAATATATTCATTTTAAGACGGTTCTAATATTAGATTTCAGTTTCTTGTACATAAAATGCATTACAATTTAACTTTGAGTTCTCTAACTTCTTTTTTTTTAAATGGATACATGGTATTTTTATGGTATTGCAGAATATTTATGTGCATTTACTGCAGATTACTTGGAAAACATTAATTACTGGAGATTTTCAGTGACATATTCTGATTTCTTGCATAAAAATACACTTATTTGACAAATTGCATTGATTAATCTAATTTAATTTGATAATTTAATAAAGATATAACATTTTTATTGAAAAAGTAGTGTAAAAAATGTGACCAAACACAAATGGTCTCAAAAAGAGAAAAATGTCCAATTATACGAGGCATGAAAATAATCATAATTGCCTTATTTTTAGTCATATTTAAAAAATTTAAAAGATTCTTTCTTTGAATAGGCTATTTTGCCGGGACCCCCTCGTTATTTTGCCGGGACCAGCAGAATAACGATGGGGCTGTTATTTTGCCGGGTCATGTTTATTTAACCTAACTGTTACAGTTACAGTGAAGATTTAACGAGTCAATTTAACTGCCGGTTTATTTTTATTTCAACATTTTTCTAATAAAAAAGAAATAATTAAAACTACTGACTATTTTTTTAAATTAAATAAATAATTCATACTGCGATTTTCGTCACAACTTACGAAAAAGATAAGTTTTATTTCACCATTTTTCCAATAAAAAAGAAATAATTAAACGAAGATAATGAAATTAAAAAAATAAACAAATCTTTAATACTTATGTTTTTGTTTCTATCTACTCGATGTAAAAAAGATAATTTTTATTTCAACATTTTTCTCAATAAAATCGAAATATTTTTTAAATTGGATAAATAATTATTTAATAATGTAACATTTTATAAGATGAATAGTCAACAGTGATTTTTTTTATAATTTAAAACTTTATAAAAACGAAGAGTTTGTTGGATTTTTTTATCAAACAAACAGTCAACATTGATTTTTTTGTATAATTTAAAACTTTATTAAACAAAAAGTTATCATTTAAAACTAATTGTAAAATTAATTTTTACTTCCGGTTGATTGGGTCAGGAGTGAACATAACTCTTCAAAATTGATTTCTGATTCATAGCTAAACTAAAGTGCCGACAATTTTTATTCGAATTTTTGTGTATATTTCTTACGATTTCCAATTGTAAGTTACTGACCTCTTCTTTCTTAATCTTCACCTCACATTTTAAAATCGAAATTGTTTAAATCCAGTGTTTTCTCTTGATATTTTAACATTATCGATGTTTTTCTTCGTAAAAAAAATCAGAATTTTACAAAGTTTTTCTTTGTAAAGAATTTTTTTTTTTTAATTCAATTAAACAACTTAACTTCATTATTTGACGAAAACTGAACCGAAAACTTGTGTTAGAAAATTTGATTAAAAAACAACTTTACTTTTGCCTTTTTTTGAAGCAACATCTATTATTCAGTTATTAATTCTAATTCAAAATCTTATATTCGAAAAAGCTTACAATGAAACTTAGTGTTGAAGATACATTCAGTTCATATGCTGAACTAGAAGAGAAACTTAACAGTTACCAATCTGTTAACTCTGTGCAATTGTGGAAAAGCGATAGTAAAACAATTGTTGCAGCTCAGAAAAAAATGCCAGATCGCCAATTCAATCTTGATATAAAGTACAATGAACTGTGGTATTCTTGTGTTGACGGTGGAAAAACACACCAGTAGTTCTCAAGGCCAGCGACTGAACCAATTCACATTCAAGGTGAACTGCCGATACCAGCTGAAATTGAGATCTAGTGAAAATGGACAGAGCTTAGTCATCACCAAGCACATTAATGAGCACAATCATGATGTGTCTAAGCCACTATACAACTTCTTTCCAGCACAAAGACGGCTAAGCCAATCTACCAAAGACAATACTGACTGGCAAAATAATAACCCCCTCGTTATTTTGCCGGTCCCGGCAGAATAACGAGGGGGTCGTTATTTTGCCCGGACCGGCAAAATAGCCTATTCCTTCTTTCTTAGATCATCATTTACATTTTTACTGAAAAAATAGTGTAAAAAATGTGACGAAACGCATATGGTCTTAAAGAGGGGAAATATCCAATTGTGCGAGACATAAAAATAGTCATAACTTCCTTATTTTTAGTCAGATTTAAAAAATTTTAAAGATTCTTTCTTAGATCATCAAGCTCTTTCTATACATGCCATTATTGAGATATTTTAAGCAATTTCAATTTTTTCATGTGTATTGCTAAGACAGGGGTCTGTTATAGTGTATTGCTAAGACAGGGGTCTGTTATAGTGTATTGCTAAGACAGGGGTCTGTTATAGTGTATTGCTAAGACAGGGGTCTGTTATAGTGTATTGCTAAGACAGGGGTCTGTTATAGTGTATTGCTAAGACAGGGGTCTGTTATAGTGTATTGCTAAGACAGGGGTCTGTTATAGTGTATTGCTAAGACAGGGGTCTGTTATAGTGTATTGCTAAGACAGGGGTCTGTTATAGTGTATTGCTAAGACAGGGGTCTGTTATAGTGTATTGCTAAGACAGGGGTCTGTTATAGTGTATTGCTAAGACAGGGGTCTGTTATAGTGTATTGCTAAGACAGGGGTCTGTTATAGTGTATTGCTAAGACAGGGGTCTGTTATAGTGTATTGCTAAGACAGGGGTCTGTTATAGTGTATTGCTAAGACAGGGGTCTGTTATAGTGTATTGCTAAGACAGGGGTCTGTTATAGTGTATTGCTAAGACAGGGGTCTGTTATAGTGTATTGCTAAGACAGGGGTCTGTTATAGTGTATTGCTAAGACAGGGGTCTGTTATAGTGTATTGCTAAGACAGGGGTCTGTTATAGTGTATTGCTAAGACAGGGGTCTGTTATAGTGTATTGCTAAGACAGGGGTCTGTTATAGTGTATTGCTAAGACAGGGGTCTGTTATAGTGTATTGCTAAGACAGGGGTCTGTTATAGTGTATTGCTAAGACAGGGGTCTGTTATAGTGTATTGCTAAGACAGGGGTCTGTTATAGTGTATTGCTAAGACAGGGGTCTGTTATAGTGTATTGCTAAGACAGGGGTCTGTTATAGTGTATTGCTAAGACAGGGGTCTGTTATAGTGTATTGCTAAGACAGGGGTCTGTTATAGTGTATTGCTAAGACAGGGGTCTGTTATAGTGTATTGCTAAGACAGGGGTTTGTTATAGTGTATTGCTAAGACAGGGGTCTGTTATAGTGTATTGCTAAGACAGGGGTCTGTTATAGTGTATTGCTAAGACAGGGGTTTGTTATAGTGTATTGCTAAGACAGGGGTCTGTTATAGTGTATTGCTAAGACAGGGGTTTGTTATAGTGTTAGATAAAAACAAAAGAAGCCAGCAGAAGGAGGAACAAAGAGAAAAACCGTGTGAAAAGAAACAAAGAGAGAATCACCAAGGTAGGATACTGAGATTGATAGTATATGCCATTGTCATTGCTGGTTTTGTATTATTCTAGGTTTCCAAAACCAAAATGTTATTTTCATATCTAAAAACTTTTGGGCACATAGATCTTTACAAAACGTGAAAAATGGTATCCAGTTTATTTTGGTAGCTCAATTAGCCACCGAATTTTGATTGCTCAAAGTTCTTTGGAAATTAGAAAATATTTTGTTTTGTGTTATTGGTCTAGAAGCCAATTTTCAGTGTATAACTAAAAATGCAGACTTTAAACAAGTGAATAATCGTTACAAATATAATGTCATCTCGTGGGAAATGAAAGTTAATCATAATGAAAGCAATAAGTATTAGATCAAACCAGCCTAAACATTGGGCAAAATCCATGGAGATACTTATAATCCCCATTACTCCTTGCAAAAAAGAAAACGTTCAAAAATGACATGAGAATGCAACTTTGACTGTTCCTATAAAATTCATTGCAATAGCTAACACATTTAATCTTCTTAATATGATTAATAGCAGATTAGAGATCAACCTTGTTTTTTTAATTGCAATCTGCTTTAAATAAATGCTTGTTTGTAAGTATTGAAGAAAATTCCCAATATCATATCTTCTTTATTAATAAAATTATGAGACAACTTCATGTGTGTATTTCTCGCATCAATGTAACTTTGATAATTACAATTAATTTTTTTAATTTACTATTAATCGATTATTTATTGAAATAAAAATGCAATTACATAAAATTAACCAAAATGTTTAAAATCCTATTTAAAAAGTAATTTAATTACAAAACTAAATCCATCAGATTGCATTTCAGTCTTGGCCTTTTGGCTAAGATCAAAGTGTAGTATCTGTTCCGATGGATACTGCACCCCATAGACTGGCATTGTCTTGGCCTTCGGGTCTTGATTTACGCCGGTCTATGGGTCTGTCCTGTGCAGTTCTAGGAGGTCCACCCTCCCAGGTTTCGCCTCCCCTCTTTGGGGAGGAGTAAGTTTATTGCTTACTGCGTGAGGCGCCCCTACCGGTGAATGCCGACGGGGCTGCCCAGGCAATTTTTAATGGCCAGAGTGCTCACCTCTCGGGCACTGGCTTTTAAAACCCCACTTTCCCGACCCGACCTTGGGTCACAACTCCTGGAGAGGAGTAAATAAATACTCTATAAACAAGTCAGCCATTTTAATTTTTTGTTAATAGTTTAAAAAATGAATTACTTCATGCGCATTCAAAATTTGAAAGCACTTTGAAAGCATTTAAGTAGTTTGGTTAATGAATAAAATTGCTTTAAATTATAACACTTTAAAAGAAGTTAATTTAATAAGTTACATTTTGACATAAATTGTCAATGGCAGTTGTAACTTGTCACATAGTTTTATTACATAGATAAACTGTGAGAAAAAGTATCTTTGAAATTTATTCAAATAAATAAGTTTTATGAATTCGAACAATTATAATTACACGCAATACTTTACAGAAAATTGAAGAGAACGAGAGGGAGAGAGTAATAGAGAGAGAGAGAGAGAGTAATAGAGAGAGAGAGAGAGTAATAGAGAGAGAGAGAGAGTAAGAGAGAGTAAGAGAGAGAGAGAGTAAGAGAGAGAGAGAGAGTAAGAGAGAGAGAGTAAGAGAGAGAGACAGTAAGAGAGAGAGAGAGAGAGTAAGAGAGAGAGAAAGAGAGAGAGTAAGAGAGAGAGAGAGTAAGAGAGAGAAAGAAAGAGAGAGAGAGAGAGTGAGAGAGAGAGAGTAAGAGAGAGAGAGAGAGTAAGAGAGAGAGAGAGAGTAAGAGAGAGAGAGAGAGTAAGAGAGAGAAAGAGAGTAAGAGAGAGAGAGAGAGAAATAGAGAGAGAGAGAGAAATAGAGAGAGAAATAGAGAGAGAGAGAGAGAAATAGAGAGAGAGAGAGAGAAATAGAGAGAGAGAGAGAGTAATAGAGAGAGAGAGAGAGTAATAGAGAGAGAGAGAGAGTAATAGAGAGAGAGAGAGAGTAATAGAGAGAGAGAGAGTAATAGAGAGAGAGAGTAATAGAGAGAGAGAAATAGAGAGAGAGATAGTAATAGAGAGAGAGAGAGAGTAATAGAGAGAGAGAGGGTAATAGAGAGAGATAGAGAGTAATAGAGAGAGAGAGAGAGTAATAGAGAGAGAGAGAGTAATAGAGAGAGAGAGAGTAATAGAGAGATAGATAGTAATAGAGAGGGATAGAGAGTAATAGAGAGAGAGAGATAGAGAGTAATAGAGAGGGATAGAGAGTAATAGAGAGAGAGAGAGAGTAATAGAGAGAGAGAGAGAGTAATAGAGAGAGAGAGAGTAATAGAGAGAGAGAGAGAGAGAGTAATAGAGAGAGAGAGAGAGAGAGTAATAGAGAAGGAGAGAAAGTAATAGAGAGAGAGAGAAAGTAATAGAGAGAGAGAGAAAGTAATAGAGAGAGAGAGAAAGTAATAGAGAGAGAGAGAAAGTAATAGAGAGAGAGAAAGTAATAGAGAGAGAGAGAAAGTAATAGAGAGAGAGAGAAAGTAATAGAGAGAGAGAGAAAGTAATAGAGAGAGAGAGAAAGTAATAGAGAGAGAGAGAAAGTAATAGAGAGAGAGAGAAAGTAATAGAGAGAGAGAGAAAGTAATAGAGAGAGAGAGAAAGTAATAGAGAGAGAGAGAAAGTAATAGAGAGAGAGAAAGTAATAGAGAGAGAGAGAGAAAGTAATAGAGAGAGAGAGAGAAAGTAATAGAGAGAGAGAGAAAGTAATAGAGAGAGAGAGAGAGAAAGTAATAGAGAGAGAGAGAGAAAGTAATAGAGAGAGAGAGAGAAAGTAATAGAGAGAGAGAGAAAGTAATAGAGAGAGAGAGAGAAAGTAATAGAGAGAGAGAGAGAGAAAGTAATAGAGAGAGAGAGAGAAAGTAATAGAGAGAGAGAGAGAAAGTAATAGAGAGAGAGAGAGAGAAAGTAATAGAGAGAGAGAGAGAAAGTAATAGAGAGAGAGAGAAAGTAATAGAGAGAGAGAGAGAAAGTAATAGAGAGAGAGAGAAAGTAATAGAGAGAGAGAGAAAGTAATAGAGAGAGAGAGAAAGTAATAGAGAGAGAGAGAGTAATAGAGAGAGAGAGTAATAGAGAGAGAGAGTAATAGAGAGAGAGAGTAATAGAGAGAGAGAGTAATAGAGAGAGAGAGTAATAGAGAGAGTAATAGAGAGAGAGAGTAATAGAGAGAGAGAGAGTAATAGAGAGAGAGAGTAATAGAGAGAGAGAGTAATAGAGAGAGTAATAGAGAGAGAGAGTAATAGAGAGAGAGAGTAATAGAGAGAGAGAGTAATAGAGAGAGAGAGAGTAATAGAGAGAGAGAGAGTAATAGAGAGAGAGTAATAGAGAGAGAGAGTAATAGAGAGAGAGTAATAGAGAGAGAGAGTAATAGAGAGAGAGAGTAATAGAGAGAGAGAGTAATAGAGAGAGAGAGTAATAGAGAGAGAGAGTAATAGAGAGAGAGAGTAATAGAGAGAGAGAGTAATAGAGAGAGAGAGTAATAGAGAGAGAGGGGATAGAGCAAGCCAAAAACGGGGGGGGCGCAAGGAGGGAGAACAAGAGTGAAAGCAAAGAGAACAGAAAGAAAATACGTATGGGGGGGGGGGGTACTTACCTGCAATCTATCGTAACAATTGTTGATTTCCCTTTCATTTCCTCTGCTACACTCGTCACCACAGATTGTATTGAGGATATAGATTTTTCTGAAACACAAAATAAAAATAACAATTGCAGAAAAAGAGTGTTTTCTTCTTTCAAATCAAGTTTCGTTTTACAAATACAGTAAACCATTGTCTCATCAAAATCGATAAAACATCTTTGTGCTCCAAGAATTAAAATAAAAGAAGTAATACAAAAATGGCTTTGAAACAAGAGTCATTTTTTACTAATATTTTTACAAAAGAACTTGAGGGGGATTAGTCGACGCTTGGGTAGCGTCAGCTTTCTTGATATATCTTCAAATACAAGCATGTATCAATGAAACAAAGTAACAACACGGCGACAATAATGTATGCAAAAAACATTTATTCCTCACAAACCCAACAGTGTTCACTTTGAGATTTTGTCCATAAAAATGTGTACAATAAAGTCTGAGAAGGATGTGTGCAGGTGTGTGTGCAAGTTGAGGTAAATGTCTTACATACTGTGAAGTGTGTGTGTGTGTGTGTGTGGAGCGCACACGTGCTGTTCATCAGTGGTCAGACCGAAGGAAGAGAGTGAATTTTCTGTGCGTTGCTTTTTATATAACGGATTGTAGCACCTTCTACCATCACCAAATACACTCGCATTGTTGGACACGGATGAGTGCATGTCATCAGGGTTTTGTCGCTAGTTTCTACATATAAGCTAAACCTCCCATCTCTCAAATTCAAGATCTCAACTAAGACTTAATGACATCCCTGCTGCGATTCATCTACATCGGGCTCTGTCACCATTCACCCCGCCTCAGTCCAACTGTGTCCCTTTTTTTTCTCTTTTTTTTTTTACTTCCTTTTTCCAGTCCCTGCCTAACCTCCTCTTTGCCTTCCTTTTCCAGTTTCTCCTTTTCTTTGTCTTCAATCTCTACTCCTCTAACCAGAACTGAAAGAGTTCCGGTCTTTTCCTCAGCCGATCTTCACCGGAAACCAGAGACTCCACTCTCCTTGTTATCCTTCCACACTATCCATCTTGACCCTCCAGCTGTTAACACCTAATTGTCCATGGCATCAAATCGGAGGTTGTGTGAAAATTGCAATATTTAATCCATAGTCAATGGACACCAATTAAGGTGTCTATTGACTATGGATTAAATTCAATACAAATCTTAAATATTGCAATTTTCACACAACCTCCGATTTGATGCCATGGACAATTAGTTGTTGAAAGATTCCCTGAATTTCAAGACCTCTTAAGCCTTAAATTTGAGACATTTTCTAGAATCAAAATCATGTAATGGATTATGATCAAAATTAGAATAAGGATTCTAGATATAAGTTTTAGTAACATTATATTTTGATTTTAATCTTTGTAAAGGGATTTGATACTATAGAATGCCCCCACCCCAACAGCTAGAATCACCAGGAGGATTAGCTAGGAAATGAATGAAATTAAAACTGACTGATTCATTAAATTTCACAGACAAAGCGAGCTCTCAGGTTAGTAGATGTAGAACAGTTGAGGTAACAGGGTCAGTTCAAAAGGGAAGGACAAGGAAAACATGGGAGGACGAGATAAGGATGAACTTGAGAGAAAGAGGGATAAATAAAGTCCTGTCAGAGATAGGTTAATTTCGAAGTCAATATCTACAAACCTTGCAACACATGCCAGCATGTAAAACAGATGTTAAACTGAATATGATGATGATGATTATGACGATCAATGGATGGAAATTTCAATAAGTACTTTTTTTAATTAAAAAATCGGAAACTAAACAAAATAATCCCAGGCTTGGAAAATACAGCTAATACATATGAGATAATTGTCAAGCATGACACTGATCCATGGAGTCCAAAATATAACTACAAAAAATAAACTAGACATAACGTTTGCCATAATGGAGAGGACAGCATATGAGATAAGCTAATAGTTTTTTTTAAGCTAGCTGACACAATGATTGATGGAAAAGTCACATGACTATATTAACCAATCAAATTTCTTTTCAGTAATACACCATCTGCAATGTGAATCCAACATGGCTTCTTTCCAAATAAACAGGTGCAGTCAAACAAATATTAATGTGACTGTCACTTTAACAGCTCTATTAATAGCATCTGGATTTTCTCAGGATGTCTATACAATAATGGAACTGGTTTATTTTTAAATGTATTCTTCATGAATGAGCTTTGTGGAATGCAAAAAAACAATTGAAATCTTTAAAAAGGGTTGCTGGTTGGCAACCCTTTTTAAAGTAGACCATCATTGTATATATATATATATATATATGGGAAAGTTCATTTTTTTAAGCATCTTTAGAATTTTAAACATGAAGAAAGAGGCAATATGCCTTCATAAAAACCATTATTACGAAAAAAAAATAAGGTTAATACCTTTTATTTGTCTAAAGCTCTGACGAGGCTTGTTATATCAAGCGAAATATTAGATAAAAAGTCAAGATGAAGAAGAAAAAAAATGAATATTGTTTTTATTTTGATAAAAATATCTGCATCTAACACATGGTTTTTATGAAGGCATTTTGCCTCTTTCTTTATGTTATATATATATATAATTTGCAGATATTTCATGAGTATCTTTAAATTATACTAAAGCTGAGTGAATCAACGTTAAGGCTTTTTTCCTATATACTTTAACTAGCAGGGCTACTCGGTGTTGCCCCGGGCAAAAGTGTAACATATTTCTATCAAAACTTCTATCTCTCTACCTCTCTCTATCAGTCCCTCCATCTTCCCCCCCCCCTCCATTTTCTTCCTACCTCTCTCCAACCCCCTCTTTTTCATATGCCCAGGTTATTCCTCTCTTGACATACACACCATTCCGTTTAGCGTAGAATAAGTCCCTTAGATTTATCTACCTTTGTCCGCCCTATTTTTTTTGTAAGGGATTCTTCTAGCTCCGACACTGGGCGAGCGGCAGCCGGTGCTTTATTCTCGATCTCATAGCGGCTTAGTCACGGACCTACATGGATAAATTTCTATCCCTTTAAATATCCCGGTATTTTAGGCATCTTTGATAAGAAACGTTGCCTTTTTTTCTCCCTCAAAATAGAATTAATAGTACTAGTTGTATGTCCTTTGTATATTTCTTTTATCTAAGCAAACTTTATTCACCCTTTTTCTTTACCACGTGTGAATCTCCATTCTTACTGCGTGTAACATGCCTATTTCCTAGCATAATTGTATCTCTTCTTTCTTGTACCATCTTTTATGCTCCTAATAATTTCTATTCTGCAATTTATCAGCTTATGACGGTTTTTCGATTTTAGTAAACTCTTTATTTCCTGTCTCGTCATCATTTTTGTATTCGCATTTTTCTAAGACATGTTTTTTTATTTCTTTTCAGTCTTTACCGTTTTCGATGAACAATAAAACCTAGGTTTAAAATACACTATGCCTCAGAGTCTTGTTTGTCGATAAGAGTTTATACTAGCTGTCCAACAGTTGCACGTTTTCTAAAAAACAAACGCATCCCAGACAGCATACACACATATATATACAACTCTCCTTTATATAATAGATTCCTCAAGGAATGAATCGGCATTTTTTTTCCAAATTAGTACATAAAATTACTGAAAAACCTACCCCCCCCCCTCCTGACGAAACCTGGCCCAGTTGACCCCCAAAGAATAAATTTTGTTTTTAAATTTTATATATTATTCATTCGGGCAACTCTGATAAAAAAATATCCCAACTTTTTACTTTTAGCTGACACACACAACTGCCCTTGCAAAATGAAAAATAAAAAAGTATGATTTTTTTTTATGTACTAATGTGTCACCGCTTATCAAGGCCCAAAGGTCACTCGAGGATAAAGGTAAATGCGTTTGTCAGGTGAACGATGAGACAACACCGTGAGCATTGGTAACGATGATTGAAACTGTCCAGAATTTGATTATTTAAGAGGACAGTTCAACAAGAATTTGTTAACATTGGACTTGAAAACAACCATATTGTCGTCAACTGGGAAGCAGCCCCATGATATGGGCTCCACAGGTTGGTAGTTCTTTGAAAGAAACGCTGCTCATGGAAATTCAGTTTAGAAGAAAAAAGGAAAATTATTTACAGTGGTTGTAGCTAGACGAGTTTTTGTTGTGAATGTTTTACCGGGAGGAACCATAAATTGGAACTCAGTCGAGCATCTACAATGAAAATAATGATAGAGTAGAGAAAGACTAAAAACGTCTCTTCTGTGAGAAAGAGGCTGCACGGAAGAGAAGAGGACATCCCCCAGAAGATTTCGAAGTTGGTTTTGTACTCTGTCAAGTCAGGAAAAAGGTGCTCTGAGCGACACTTCCCCAGATGTTGCAACAGTACTCCATTTTAGGAAGTATTTGACTTTTATATAGGTAGAGGATTGCATTAGAAGTGAGGTACTTTCTGGAGTGATAGAATGATCCAATTATTTTTCCAACAACCTTAGCAAGAGATTTGATGTAAATCTTCCATTTTAGGTCTAGAGTTAATGTCAGTCTTAGAAACTTATCAAAACAGGACGCTTCCTCAAAGAGACAGTCATTCATTTCAACTGGGGCAAAGTGAGAATCAGAGTGTTGGCAGTGAAAGAAGAGAAGCTTAGTTTTAGATGTATTAAAAGTAACCAGACACCTTTTTTTTGAAAGAATCAGAAAGATCTTGATCATCAATGCTCTTCTAAGTGTTGCCATAGATGGCTGGACCATCTGCATGAATGGTCTTAGAATGTGATTTGGGGGATCATTGATGAAAATCAGGAAGAGGGTTGGGCCCAGAATGGATCATTGAGACACGTCGGCATTGATACTATGTGCTTCAGACTTCTGTCCATCAACCACTACTTTTCTAAACCTATCAGAGAGAAATGATTTGATGGTTGAAAAGACATTTCCAGATATTCTATAGCTAGCAAGCTTCTGAAGTAGACCTTTATATCAAACCCTATCAAAGGCCTTTTATATGTCAAGAGCTATTGCTCTATAAATGAAGCATCCATCAATAGATGCACTGATCCTGTGTGATATTACAGTCAACACATCAGCTGTTGATCTTGCAGGACGAAATCCATATTGCTTGTCACTGAGTAGATTGTTTTTGCTGAGGTGGTTGACAACTTCTTGATTTATCACAGATTCAAACAATTTACCCATGACGCACAGGAAACTGATTTGTTTTTAATGAGACGCAGAAGATCGATTTCCAGTATTTTTTTTTAAATACTGGGTAGACTGAAGAAGTTTTCCAAGGAAATATTTTTTCTTTAAGCAGCGATTGAACGGTTGCAGTTTCTTAAGCACTATAATTAGAATGGTGTTAGGACAAGTTGCCTGGCTGGCATCAAAGTTCTTGATGAGTTTGACAATATTCCAAACAGATCTATGGATGTGGTTCAGAGTGTTTACAGTCAGAGGTGGAAATTCAGGAGGTAGGTAGCCCTGATCGCAAAGGGTGGAATTTGATGCAAAGTTCTTTGCCAAAAGTTTGCTTTTATCGGATGCTGAAAAAAAATCACCTCTGGTCCATTGATGATGGTTGGAATAGAAGTCTTATATCTGTTCAGGACACTGTTTGTTCTTCAACAAACATCATGGGAACTAAACCTCTGCTCAGCCACTCTAGATTTAACGGATTGGGCATATGACTGTCTCGCGTTTTCTATAACCCTTTTGCAGTGGTTGCGGGCAGCCCTAAAGGCGGATTTGGTTTCAGAACATCTATTTCATTGAAAGCAATTGAAATGGTGGCGGCACATTCACGGGTGTACTATGGCTAACTGTTTGGTTTCTGTTAGAATTTCTTGGAGGGTATGAAGCTCACAATACCAATGATTAACCAATCAAGGACTCAATCTTTTTAGAAACTGGAATGCAGAGAGATTTCTGATATGAAAGATCTGATGCTGTCTCATCAGTTGCAGAGTTCATAAGCGAAATATTGAACTGATTTAAAAGATCAAATGATCAGTCAGGCGTTTACATAGAAGAAAAAGAAAAATATTATAATGTCCAGATTTAATCTTTCTGAGGTCATCAGATCTATGCATATCATTCTCATTATTTCTCTCCATGCAACACATATCCTCAACTCTTACTGGCCATGTTTCATTTCAATACAGCATCAGACTGCGCGCACATGTATTCAAATAGATAAAGTTGAAGGAAGGGTTATATAAAAATGGTTACCTGTTTTTGTGAATATCACAAGTAAATTTGTTTTCGTCCGCAATAACTTCTTGAACTCTTTGAAGTCTTCAATTTTTGCTAATGCATTTTTTCCTTTCTTCTGTGAACTAAAGACGGGTGAGCAGAGCTGAAAAAAATGAACAGAAATAATAAATTTACATGAATAAAATAAATTTACATGAATAAAATAAATTTACATGAATAAATTTAGATAAATAAAATAAATTTAGATGAATATTATAAATTTACATGAATAAATTTAGATAAATAAAATAAATTTAGATCTTTTGTGACAAACGATGAGCAAGAATTAGAAAAGTTTGGATTTTTACATGTTAACACTTTGTAGCAATATTAGAGACAAGTATGTAAGAATAGGATTAAGAAGGCAAATTTCCATGTAGGTTAAAAATTAGGTAAAGTGGAATTTTCCATTTAAGATTAGAAGAAAGCTACGTGTCCTAGCTGTGGACGTCAATGGCACAGTAAGTGAATGTGGCAAATTGGTAGAGGAAATCGGGCCTGTTTCGTCTGAACCATCAGAGAGGACAGTTGGGATTTTTGATAGCTGCTTCATGGGGGATAGGATGTGCAGTTGTTTGAGGTGTGTATGTATAATCTGAAGAACGAATAAAACCCTTAAGAGATTTTTAAAGCCCAACTGCATTCGTTAATATTTCTTCTTTTTTTTTAATAACATAGATAAAAGTCATGGACGGCGGCACCGGAGAGGCAAGGGGGGCTGAAGCCCCCCCCCTACTTTTTGACTTGGCCCCCCCCACTTTACGGTCATCAATAATGAAGTTATATATGTATGTGTTTAACCGGACCCCCCCACTTTTTAGGAGAGCCCCCCCCCCCACTCTTATAACTGTCCGGCCGGTCCTGAAAGTGGTTATTGAAATGAAGAGGAGTGATGTAGAGAAAAGATATAAGATGTGACTGCTATATCACCACTGAAAACAACTAGTGAATGCCATCAACAGAAGTAAACAAATCGCAAGAATCGAGGAGAATGTACCATGGGGAGCAAAAACATCCCCATAATGGTACAACTTTAATTGATTGCTTTCGTATCATATTTTTATTAGGCTATTGCATAAGTTCTGTCGAGATGTTAATTCTCTGAAATTTAATAGTAAGTAGGCAAATCTATAAAAGAAAAAAGTAAAGGCTCCCTTTTTATAGGCTACTACACCAAGGTGTAGGGGAGAGTGCAACTCCTTTCCCAGGATTACTCCACTTACCCTTGATCCTCACTTTATTATGCTAAGCGATTAGCAAAGGGGGGAATCAAGTACTATTTTTTTAGTCTTTAGTATGACTTGACCAAGGATTGAATCCCAATCTCCCAGCCCATTAGCGAACACTTTAACCATTATGTCAATGAAAGTGAAAGGAATGTCTAATGGAACTAAATATATTTATTTATATCACTAGCAGGACCCATGCCTCGGCGTTGCCTGAGAAAAATGAAGATCCCAAGAAACTCCTGCTCCCACCCCTGGGCACCATATTACGCTACATTTTCATTAATGGTAAATATAAAACTGAGGCAGAGTTGCAGTGCAAGGTTGTGAACACAGAGACGTAAGAAGCAAGAAAATACACACCACTCAATTTGATTAATATTGAGATGACCGTGTTCATTATTTTACAAAGAAAATGTTTGTTTTTATTTATTTTATTTTGTTTTATCAGATAAACATTTGTTTCTGTCTTTTCTTGTTTTGTTTAGAATGAACCTTAATGCAATATTTTAAACTTAAGAAAATTTTACTTCAAGAAAGGATTGGCTTTCGAATCAACAGTTTAAAGACTTTATTTATTCTCCTTAATGATCTTGATTTTTTTTTTAATGATAATTGAAAAATGTTTTATTTTACCAGTTGTCCGGGTAGGATTACATCATTTTTTTTTAATAAAACTATGGTGAAGTATGTTATTATTGTGTCAATAACATGTTACAACAATAAAACATGAGAATCCGCTAATCCATATCAAAGTTTGATATATCAGCATAAATGTTATTTAGGTCTAACTTTTAAAATCTTACAAGATAACTTTATGTTAGATTATGAAGGAAATATTCTGTTCATTTGGTTATTATTGAAGAAAAAGTTTGTTCATTATTTCTTTCTTTTTTGTTTTATCAGTGGAAAACACTTGGTTTTGTACGATTTATTTTTATGTTTTGTGTAGATGAGCATAGAGTAATGATAATACTGTTCATGTACTGTAAAAATAAAATTAAATTTAAGACGAATGATTTTGGAAGCAACATTTTAAACACTCACCGTGTTTTGTATAGTTTTCAAAAAGTTCAAGATTGTAATACATGACGATTCAACAGTTTAAAAAAATCCTGTTTAATTCTGAATGGTCACAAAGTAAATAATGCTCTTTTTATAGAAAAGTTAGTAATAGAAAGGAAACATGATTTTTTACACTGCCTGACATCACAAGTTATGGCAGTGAATTGAGAAAGCTTCCAGAGAGTCACCAATTTTTTGCACATCTGCTTCTACATCGAAAATAATATATAATCTAAGTATAACAAATGCAACAATTATTAGTAATCACTATTGGTAGTGGCATTTGCTGCTGATAACAAAGATGGCAGTCTTTTTAATGTAAATTTGCTGCTGATAACAAAGATGGCAGTCTTTTTAATGTAAATTTGCTGCTGATAACAAAGATGGCAGTTTTTTTTAATGTAAATTTGCTGCTGATAACAAAGATGGCAGTTTTTTTAATGTAAATTTGCTGCTGATAACAAAGATGGCAGTCTTTTTAATGTAAATTTGCTGCTGATAACAAAGATGGCAGTCTTTTTAATGTAAATTTGCTGCTGATAACAAAGATGGCAGTCTTTTTAATGTAAATTTGCTGCTGATAACAAAGATGGCAGTCTTTTTAATGTAAATTTGCTGCTGATAACAAAGATGGTCTCTTGCAGAAAAACATTCTAAGCAGGACAAAAAAATTAAATCAAATTACATTTTAGATCTTAGCATCACGTCAAGTCAAAATATTGCATTTCTTCGATTTTGGATACCCTTAACAATATTCCTGTCTCAAACTGACACTGTCTGAGGAATCCTTCAAGAGTCAGTTCTTCTATTGAGAATTTTCATTTGAGGTGACTATTCCGATCGGCTAACTAATCACAGACTGCTTCACATTTTCTATAATTCTATGATTGGTCAGTCAATAAAAGCCTTTGTTTCACAAATGTAGGAGGAACCTCTAAGCAAACCACAATATAGGGGCTTGGTCTTATTTGCTTTATTTGTATTTGCATATGACTGTGCACGGCTATAGTGGTTTCATCTAAACTGCATATATGGACTGGATAGCTACCTGGGAATTGATTATTCAAAGTTGGAAGATGATTAGCGATTAACAGAAAAACAGTGATATGCCGAATATCCATATTTCATGCAATGCTCTCACCAATTTAATCGCAGAATAAATTGTTTAACTAAAATTAATTAACTTATTTTAGATTTTTTTTAAGGAAAAAAAGTCTTATTCTGAAATCAAGTCAATTTTGTTCTATGTTCGGCCTTAGAGTAGCATTACAAGCCGATCATGTCTTTCCGTTTGACAACGGCAAAATTTCACGCCTTATGTCATATCTCTATTATTTGTGGTCCAATAGTTAAAACAATTATATGGATGGAAAGAGAATAAAATAAACATTCCAATGATATTATTTCCATGTGCCTTTATACATTAAATATTTTTATATTCCAAGTTAAAAATGAAAAACCGCTAAAAATTGACGAACTAGAAAGGGAAACTTTTTTCATTTTTATTTTTCATACTTTACATTCTGATTAAAATGCAGAGAGTTAATTTGATTGGATATTCTTGAGATTTCACAGGCTAAGTAAACATAGATGAATAGTTTGAGAACCACATGATTTGGGTTTTTATTACTATTAGAAACGAAGATACAACCGATCAAAGTTAACTTAGAATATTTCGAAATTGATAATATATATCGACGGAAATCGTCAAGTTCCACATAGAGGATAGTTTCAGAATTATTTTGATGCATATGTAAATATTTGATCATTTTTAATGTCTTGCAAATTTCTTTAAAACGTTTATTCTGTTGAATTCTGAATAAAAATATGAACGCTGTATTTCAACATACAACATTTTTAAACATGCCTCTCCTCCTCTGGCACCATAATAGTAGTAATAGCAGCAAGCAGAGAAAGCGAACACTTGCCTTCTTTTCTTTCTCTTTCCTCACTTTCTTTTTTCTCTGTGTGTGTGTGTGTGTGTGTGTGCGTGTGTGTGCGTGTGTCTCTCTCTCTCTCTCCTCACTTTTTTTTTTCTCTCTCAAGATCACCAAACTTACTTTGTACTTTGAAATGGTCTGATTTATTTTTAATTGACAAATAATATTGTTAACTATTAAGAGACCACAATACCCTTCAATTTTCATTTTTAGTTTGATTTTTATTATCTTATATAAATATGGATTTTGTCCATCTGTCCGGCCGGCCAAATGTAAAAAATAAAATAAAGTAAAGCATTACATTTTTTTTTATTATCGTGAAAAAAAACAAAAAGTAACTTGTAAATTGGAAAAAAAATGCTCATTTTGGACTTTTAATTATTTTTTCTTATATAATAGTGTTTGAATGAAGTGTAACCGTTTTAGTTAAATATTAGATGTAACCATGTTCTTGTTTTTCTTTTGGGGGGGGCTGTTTCCACCCGGACTTAGGGTCTTGGTGGCAGTGTTCAAGTTACAAATTTTTTTCCCCAGTATATTATGGAGGAAATATATGCAGGACCTAACTGTGAAACACTGCAACTAACCTGCCACGGTTTGTTGAAAGAATTATTTTAGTGCAGTGTAATACTTAAAAAAAAAGGTGTTGTGCTTGAATTGCACAATTTCTTCAAAAAAGATAGTAATAGTGCAGTTACTGTTATACAGACACTATGTATAACAGTAATTGCACTATGTAGTGACTTAAAAAAAATTAAAGCTATATTGAAATACCTCACAATCTGTATGATACAACGTGCCAGTTTGAAAAACTTTGACATTTATAATTCATGGCTTAACGTAAAGAGATAAATAAAATCTGACTCCATAATCAGGAAGAGCACATAATTTTATGTAAGAGTACCAAGTTTCATAAGAATAGTTTCAAAAATAAATAAACGGTGGAGAAATTACAGAATTTCTTCAAATGTATTTTGGCCCACCTTTTTAAAGGATTATTAAAAAAAAATGTCCAATGAAAAACAAATTTTGGCACTTTAAATAATTGTAACTTTTGAACCACTGATGCTATTTGCATAATTTAAACCGTTTTGAGCTCCTTATACACAGTTCAATTCACCCAAGTTGATGAAATAACAATTAGTTAAATAGAAAAAATCAACTTGTAATGCTACTTAGAGTCACATCAGATAGTGTCATCCCAAAACTATTGCTTTCAACTGCTAGCTAACATAAATAGTGGTGATGAAAGTATATTAGGTCCATTAAAGCAGTACATACTAGATTTCTATGTGGTCCAATGCTATGATGACCACATGTGTTCAGACTGGTTGCTCTGTCAATTATTCTGTGACTATGCTGTGGTTAAAAGATCTACAGAACTTTTGTATTGACACAACTTAGTTGAAGACTTAAGTGGTTGGTTTTGTCAGCAACCCAAAAGCATGAAAACCTCGCCATGAACAATAAGAATTATGTATTGGAACACACATGTGTGTAACAATAATAAAAACAAAAAGTTATGTTGCTCCCCTTGTTGGGGGGAAAAGACAAGTTGAGGAATTTGTCTTTTCTTGGTTGGAGAGCTTTGCGCTTTTGTACCCTAGAGGAGGTCGAACTAGAAAGAAGTCTTCTTAGTTTTTTTTTCATTTCCAATTGGTAACGGGACCCTGTGGAAATTTCACGGTGCTTTCTACATCAATCTGTATAATTTACTGTTAATAATAAAAAATTTCTGTTGTTTTTTCCAATAACGTCCGGGGACGTTCTCGGGAGTTAGGCAGATACTCTATCTGTCCTAACTTTTCTGTGGGCATGATAGAACCTGGTAGTGCCGATATCCTCTCCAGGCCACATACAGCACCTGGTGTTCCTAAATGGTCACCCATTTAGTACTGGCCAGGCTCAATGTTGCTTAACTTCGGTGATTTAATAGGAACCGGTGTGTCAATGTAAGTATGCCGTATTCTTTTTAAAATAATAAATGTCTGTTAGGGTGAATACTCTTAAGAAAAACATTACTCTTATCTTCTGTAAAAATAATTGTCAGCTAAATATTCTGTAAATAAAACGAATATTCTGTCTTTTCATTGTCAGCTAATATTTTTCAAAACAATAAAACGAATGTCACTATTTGAAATGCATTCATTTTAAATTGTATGGTTTTAGTTGACGAGACAACATTTGATTTTGGAACAATTCATTTTAAAATGGGTAAAGTCAGAATTTTTTACCTTAGCGACATCAGATTAATTCACCTTTTTTTTGTTAAATGTGTGTGAAAGGTGATAACATACGTACAAATATGAAACGCTTAGCATATTATTATTTTATAGATGGTTTCATGCAATAATAATTTGTTTTTAAATAGTGCCAAGCAGCATTTTTTGTATTCTCCTAAATATTCAATTAACGGCTACGATATTGGGTTGATTATGTTTTTTGGGGTTTACAAGTTTACATGTGTTAACTACTCTGGACTTTTACCTGGTGCTTATGTTTAAAAAAAAAAAAGCAAGAGGAAACAAAGAAAAGGCATGTCAGTCATTCATTTTAGTTTGTTTTTTTATCATGTTTTTAAATAAAGAATTGAATTTAATTATGATTTGTCTTCTAAAAGTTGGGCCCGTATCTGGCACTAACGGTGAAGTCAAAACCTTCTATTTCAAGTTAATTCAACTCTACACAATAGGCAACCCCTATCTTTTTTTTATATATATACGGCTATTGTATATGCGATATCAATCGTAAGATTAACTAATTTGCATATTGCTTTAGAAAAGGGCAGTTTATTAATTAACTATTATTTGTTATTTTTTAATTAAATGATTGTTTTGATTTTAATATAACAAATAGTTCTGTTTGTGAATATTGTTTTATCTCGTAGAGAAATATTCAGAAATTGTGTTCAAATGTTCCTTTTCGGCCTTTTCTGTAGGGAGACTAACCAAATTTTCAACAAGTTACGTTCTATTTCTAAATTGTAAGTTAAGCCTCGACCCCCCCACCCTGCACACACACACCTCTAGGCAAATTGATTTTTCTTTTCCTTTCTTTACAGTCTTAATTTCAAAGATAAATAAATTTGCATCGAAATTCCAAAAATGAACAAATGCAAAAGTTTATTGTTTTGTGTTTACAACAAAGTTATGAATGAAATGTTTATTATTTAAAATTAAATTAATGCTTGAGTATTCCAAGTAGCGAAATTTGCGAAGCGGTAGTGAGCCGGCACAGCCGTTATCGAAAAAAGAAGATAAAAATGTAGCCACGTATTACTGCGATGTTTCGTCTACGTGTATATAAGTAAAAATAAACAAAAGGGTAAAAGGTCATGGGGAGGGGTCCAGTTAGTGACACGCTGACATGCTTATATCAATAAACTAGATACGTTTGATATATGAGACCCCACCCACCAAGTTAAATCTTAAGAAGGTTTATTTATTTACTAGCAATATCTACCTGGCGTTGCCTGGGAGTCTTTTATATTTTCATTTTTGTTTCAACGCTTTTTAACTATGCTGCTTTTTATTTATTTTTTAAATAGCATTTTGAAAGTTAAATTTAATTATTAAGGTATCGTTTGGTCATTAAATTATTTAGTAAACAATTAAATTGTTATAAAACTATAACTAATTTTCTTATGCCAATCTTGTTTTAATCTATTTATAAAATTATTGGATGTAAAAAGCTTCCAAAACTTTCAATCTTTTAATACATGAAGATTTGCAAATAATTGTAAAGCCAGTTTATATGACTTTCTATTCGACAGTTTAAATGCTTTCAAATTTCAAAGGTCACAAAATATTTTATTAACAAAATATTCAAATAGCCGACTTGTTTACAAAGAAACTAAAATGCATTCTGCTGGATTTAATTTTTACTTAGAATTTTTTAACTTTCGTTTTATTTTAAGCTATTGCATTGATTTCAATAAATATTCAGATAATAGTAAATAATATATATATATAATATAGCCGCCTCACCCCCTTTGCCAGTACCCAACAAAAGAGGGTGGTAAGACTCTGTAGAGAAAGCAGAGCAAAAATAAGACTTGGAACAGCCAACATAGGAACCTTGAAAGGAAAATCAACGGAAGTTATAGACATGTGTAGGCGCCGCAACATTAACATTTGTTGCTTACAAGAAACAAGAGACAGTGGAAACGGTGCCAAGGTTGTTGATGGCAACAAGATCTGGTGCAGTTGCAGTGAAGATGGTGCGAATGGAGTCAGTATCGTAGTACGCAAGAAACTTTTCAAAAACATCATGGAGGTTATGAGATAAGGAGACCGAATTATTAAAGTGTCCCTCATTATAGGACAAAGCAAACTAGATGTTGTTTCAGGTTATGCTCCACAGTCTGGTCATCGGTAAGCAGAGAAAGCAGAATTCTTGGGCCTGCTGGAGGACATGATAGGCAAGATGCCAACACACAGACTTAGCAATAGCGGGTGACTTCAACATACACATCAGCTCAAATATAAACGAGTTTCAAAACATCATGGACCACCACACATTCAGCACGAGAAACGCTGAAAGGTTAGATGTACTAACCCTTTGTCTCAACCATGATCCCTGATAAATGTGTGATGTACAAGAACGGAGACGCAGAAACTAAGATTGATCTAATACTGATCAGACTTAGGGCCAATTTACGAATCACTAACTGCAAAGTTATACGAGGTGAATCTTGCTATTCTCAGCACAGACTAATTGTAGCTGATGCAACTATTGCAGCTAACAGAGTCAAGTAAAAAAAACTCTCTGAGGCAAAACGATCAAGGATTGGAAACTCTGCAAAACTCAGACATGTCACCAGTACAGAACCTGCATAGAGGAAATTTTGGAGAACAGAAATACCAATGATTGGAGCAAATTGATGACAGGCATCACAACTCCTACTACCAACACTGGCGGAACAACATCTGGAAGAAGCAAAAAAACAATGCGAAATGTGATGGTAGAATTCGTCAACCAGTGAAGCTATAAAGATGAAAGCCATCGCTTTCAAAACCTAGAAGAGAACAGGCCTACCAATTGACGAAAACAAGTACAAAGTTGCGTTTCGTAATGCTTGTGACACCATCTGACATGCAAAGAGAGCTTATTGGAAAACCTGGTGTGTGGATGTAATGCCTTCAAAAGGCCATCTACAAAGTCGCTAGACAAATAAAGGACAGTTCTGACATATCTGTACAGTCATGTATCAAGTCTGATGATGGAAAACTTCTAACAAAGCCGACTGAAATTGGCCAAAGACCAGGGGAATATTTCAAAAGATTACTTAGTGAGTTTGAACATGTATATTCACCCAGAGAGGTGGTGACAAGTCTAATGCTGGAAATATCAAGGGATGGGGTTGAGGTTTTGATAGGGGTGTCAAAAAGAAACAAGGTTTCAGGCCCGTCAGGCATAACAAACTATTTGTTGAAACACAAAGGAGATAAACGATGACAATCCTTTACCAGAGCAATGGACTAATAGCATCATTGTCCCACTTTACAAAGGCAAAAAGACGCATTGCAGTGCGGAAGTTATAGAGGACTGCGATTTCTTGAGCATGGCTTGAAGATCTAAGAGGAGGAACTAATGTTCACTTAACATTATTGTTATTTGTTGAAACATTTCACTCTTAGGTGATCAACCGGATTTAACAGCACCACCAACCCCTTCCTCAAAAATCAAACAAAATACTAACATTTCTCTATTTTCCACAGGAGGAAATACTTGTGCAACTTCTCTTTTCCTCTCAAAGAGACCTGGACATTGTTCGGCCCGCCATCTATCTCTAATCGGCCCGTGTAAAAAAAGGGTGCAGGTAATACAACTACACTGCATTCATAGATTTTAATTTAATGCTTTTTGTGTGCAAACAACGAATCACCAAAAAAAACTATGAACTTTCAAAACTTTTTTCTTAATATTTATTGAATCATTTGAATGTTTTTAATAAATAAATAATAATAATAATAATAATAATAATAATAATAATAATAATCTTATTAAGAAAGCAATGGAAATGGAGACTGGAACTGACAGCTGGAGGACAACACCTGATTGAGATAAAGATACAGAGAGGCATTTTCCAAGGAGATTCCCTATCACCACTACTATTTATAATAGCCATGATGCTGCTCAACTACATACTCAGAAAATGTGATGCCGGATACAACTTTACAGACATAGAACAAAGAATAAACCACCTGATCTACATAGACGACCTGAAACTATTTGCAAAATGCAATAAGGAACTGGAAAAGCTGATAAATACGACCAGAACCTTCAGCAAGGACATCCAAATGGAATTCGGAATGGAAAAGTGTGCACTGCTAGAGATGAAGAAATACATAACTAACAACACGGAAAAGCTAATCACCGCAGCAAGAGACATTGTCCCGACGAACAACTCGGGAAACACCAAAACCAGAAACAAAAAGACAGGAAAAGAAAAGTTGGAAGAAAAACAACTACATAAACGCTTCATAAGACTAACAAGAGAAGAATACAACGAAAATAGCTGGGCATGACTAAGAAAAGGACACCTGAACAGGGAAACGGAATTTTTACTGACGGTTACACAGAACAATGCAATTAGGACAAACTACATTAAAGTTAAAATAGATAAAACCCAGGAAAACAGTAAATGCAGACTGTGTGGGCAAAGAGACGAAACAGTAAATTATAAGTGAATGTAGCAAACTAGCCCAAAAAGAATACAAGAACAGACACGACTGTGTGGGAACAGCAGTACACCAGGAACTTTGCAAACGATTGCATTTCGAACATGCAGACAAATGGTACAAACATAAACCAGAGACGGTACTGGAAACGAAAAACACAAAATCCTCTGGGATATGGATATACAAACAGATAAACTCATACAAGCAAAGAGACTGGATGTCATAATAATCAACAGGGAGGAAAAATCCTGCCAAATCGTAGACCTTGTTGTTTCAGCAGACCACAGAGTGAAGATCAAGGAGACGGAAAAACAAAGCAAATACACGGAACTTGCCAGAGAGCTAAAAGGAATATTGAGAATAAGGAAAGTAAATATAATACCAATAATCGTAGGAGCACTAGGAACAGTCCCAAAAAACCTGGATAAAAGACTGGGAGAAATTGGAATCAAATAGATAACTGAGAACATACAAAGGACGACAATGATCAAAACAGCTGCAATCTTTCTTAAGGAAAATCCTCGAATGCAGAAACCAACCCGCATAAGCTACAAATGGTAACTAGCTACATGGAAGTTACAATAGGAAAAAAGCAAAACCACAGGAAGAACACCACTGCACGAACCAAGGAACAGAAACTGCAAGAAAAACTGATGACGCCGGCTCCGGCTGATACGACACAAAATAGTCATAGAGGATCATGGATGATAAGAAGACCGAGGAGGGACAGCACTAATCAGACCTCCACTAGAAGAGTGCGGAGAGTGCTAGGACCTTGGGGAGACTTATTGCCACGCAAATTCCAGGGGAGACCAATGGTCGTTGTCAGTGAGAAATCAATGGTAGACAGCCGTTGCAATACCGCAAGGTCATTTGCGGTGCTGATCGAAAAGAGGTGGAGAATACTGGAAATCTGGAGAGACTTGTTGTCACTCAGATTCCAGGGAACACCACTGGTTGTTGTCGGTGAGCAATCACTGACAATGACTTGAGTGATAACTTATAGTGAGCAGAAATAATAATAGAGAAAACAAAGTTAAACTTATTTACTCCATCACGAGAGCAGAGTTAGACAGAATGTCGGGTTTTAATGTGTGTGTGTGGGGGGGGGGGTCTAGTTCTCCCCAAAAAGGACATTCTGCAGCAACTCATCACAAACAGACAATAACATATCAAACAACAGGTAATAAACCTCTTAGCGGATAATTCCTGGAAGTATGGCCTCCTGCAACTGGACAGACACTACTTTTGATTCTAGCCCGAACAATAGTTAAATATATTAACCAAGCCCTCGATAACTGTCCAATTTCTTATGTGACTTCTTTTGTGAAAATTACTTCCCCACCCATGATCTAAAGCAACTTAAAACAAATAAACCTTGAGACGAGCGAGAAGGTTTGGCTTCGTAACGTCATCTTGTTCGATTATTGATTGTTTGTTCAACAAAAAACAAATGTAAATATCGCGACACAAAGAAAAGTAAAAAAAATAACAAACAAACAAACAATGACAAACTTCTGTTGGATTGAAATCTGGTTAATTCCTATTTTAGTCACCTAAAGTGAACTGGGTAAATTTGTAGATTAATACCCTAAGCTAACCCCTCCATACATAACAAAAATTGAGAGACGCTTTTCCCCGTATTTACCCATCACTTGTTTTGGCATCTTTTACGGACCAATTTTTTTTTGTGTACTACACTTACCGATCTTCTTTTTTTTGTTTTAACTTAACGCCAAACAAGATAAGTTGCCACTATAGACGTAAGGGGTTATTGAGAAATATGATGAAAGTTTAGGGGGTCATCCTAAATTTGGAGCTGTGCAGCAAGATGCTTGTTCACATTAGTTTTAAATTTCTGCATGTCGGTACAGTCAGAGAAACAGGGAGCAGGGAGGTAGTTCCAAAGGCCGGCAGCTCGAGGAAAGAAGCTATTGAAGTAGAAGGCTCTCCGGCATCTGGGGACCTCCACAGTGAATGGATGGGATTTAGCTGATTGTCGGGTTAGTCAAGTGTATTTAGGTCAGGGGGGGGGGCGGGGCACCAGAGCAGCTAGTTTATCGGATCACATTCCATTGAAGTACTTGTAAAACAAGCACAAGGATACAACATTGTGGCGATGGGACAGGGGCTGGAGCTTGGTGGATAATGGGGGACCTATCAGATTAGAGACTCTTTTTTGGACCTTGTCTAGGGAGAGACTAGTGGATGGTGCATCAGTAGAGATATAGGATATTGTCAGGTGTGAGAAGTTTTCTAGCATGGTAGAGGGTTAGTAAAATGACCTCAAGCCCCACCCACACTCTAAAATCTAAAATATGGCGTAAAATAAAAAATGGAATTCTCTAGCGACTAAGTGTAGAACACAGAAAAAAGACAAAAAATGTGTCCGTAAAAAATGCCAGAACAAGTGGTAGGTAAATAACGAAATGGTGCCAAATGAGTGTACTTTTTTTAAACGTGTGATCAGTGAACACCATGAAAAACTTTGCGGAAAGGAGAAAATGATTGATTTAGAATTTATAGTGGGGGAACCATTCGTATATAAATTTAACGTAAAATGATCCATTTCCGAACTATTCTAACTTTTAGGGTAGTTAACTGAAAAAAATTACCACTAAGTCCGAGTGGCAAAGTCAAACCATACGTAATCGCCTAAAAAAAAGTAGATCCCCTCCAAAACACAGAATTTATCTATCATAGCGAAAATAAGTAATTGGTTAACTGTCCTAAAACGTTAGAATGGTCCGGAAATGGAGGATAATTTTATGTTTAACTTATATACGAAATTGATCCCCTACTCTAAATTACAAAATAATTGTTTTGCTTGTTTGCACCAAGTTTTTCAGGGTGTTCATACGTAATCGCCTAAAAAATAGAATCTATTTTTTTTGTGTTAATACCCGATTTATTTTTTACTGAAAATGAAAACTCGCCTGGAAAAAATATAGTCACTATCTTTATAAACATGTAGAGAACAGGGCTATCTATGGAAGAATTGATTAAAAAATTTAAAAAACAAATTCATAATTTTCTAGTTAAAGGACAAGGAACCATTTTTTTTTTTTAAATAAAACATTTTACCATTTTTTCTGGTTGAAAAAAAAAGGAAAAAGAAAAGGAAATGTTTTTTCTTTGCTTTACCCTTTTAGAAAAAGTTTCCTATCTTTTAACTAGAAAATTATGAACTCGAGTTATGTCACGACCAACGTGATATAAGCAGGACAGAGTACTGGCAAATTACATCATCGAACGGTCAGAGTATGACCTCCCCCTTTACTTTAAAATTCATTAAAATTCAGGAAATCAACCAATTTTAATGAAATTATCAGTATTTATTAATTAACGATCACAGAATATAATTAACCCATTACTTTATTGGAAATCTTAGTACAAATGTATTATGTCATGTAATTTGCATAGGCGAGACAGCAAACATTAAATTAATACTTAATAATAAAATGGTGTTGTCATTATTTTTTAAATTTTTAAAACATGAAAATTTTTATTAGAAAAATAATTCGTCTGATTTAATATTCATTCTTTAAATAAGTTCATTCTTTCCGGATTATTTTTTATGTTTGAGTTGATTGTTATGACAACCTGGTATACATCGAATGAAAAGACTAGTATCAGTTATGCTGCATGGAAATATCTCTTGCTTTATAAACACAAGAAGACAAATCCTTTTTTAGGGAGTTTTATTCTTTATATGAACATTTCATTATCATTAGTTTTAGCTGAATAATTTGATAAGAGTTGCTTTCATTTCTGAAAAAAATTAATGTTTCTTGATTATTTTTAACTTAAAAGTAAATCAAACATGAAAGATTACAAATTCAGTAAAGTAACACAAAATCAATAATTCAAAATAATTAATTAATGGAACTTTATTGAAATAAATTAAAATGTGTGATTTGGGTTTTTTTTTTTTTTTTTTACAAAACAAACAGTTTATTTACAATATAGTAAAAATTTGTAATAAATTAAAAGTCATGTTTTATTTGGGGGGAGTCCAAAACGGACAGTTTATTTACAATATATTACTATTTGAATATCTCGCTTATTTCGTTTGATTTTCGCACACATTTTGGATGAAACTTATTAATTAGTCTTAAATTGTATTTTTATCCTGAAATAAAATTCTAATTTATTTTTTAAGACATGAAAATCGAACTTTAATGCAATGCCTTAATCGTTGAAGGCCATTTTCTTTCACGCTTGGCATCTATAAAAAAAAAAGCAAATACGTTTGAAGAAAGAAACAACAATGATTTTCAAGTGAATGAACAATTCTTAGGTGGGTAGCCGTGTTCTTGGAGGGGAACAAAATCACAATAGCAGGGACAAGTTAATGATTTCCAAGTGAATGAATAATCCTATGGATGTGAGTCTGCTCGCTCTGATTACTTGATATAAACAGATAGACGCATGCGCGTTAGCGTCTTCGGGCACTTCCGGTCCTCATTGATAGTGGTTCTAACTCACACTATCAATGACGTCACCAGAAAAACTCGACTCAGTTAACTGGCCTGAGTTATTACGTTGGTCGTCGTTATGTGCCCTTACCTTCGTTTCTAGAGATGGCAACTATATTTTTCGGTTGAGTTTTCATTTCGGCGTTTCACGTATACTATGTAAACTTGCTATATAAAAAAGGGAACATGTCTCATTCTTGTTGATTTAAAATTAATTATGATCGACTTTTCATAAGTGTAAAAGATTGTTCAAGAGATAAACAAGAATAAAGCAATTAACTTATTTAAAAAAGACTAGTTGTCTACTCTGATGACAATAATTTATGTATAATAAATGTTGCTTTGATAAAATGGGTACCCTTTGCTCCCACGCTGTAAAGAGAAAAATAAAAATGAGATTCTATTTTGGTTTTCGTGCGATTACACGTCATAAACTTGGAGATACCTGAATTTATTTTTAATTAAAAAAGAATGTATTTTAAGCGGGGATGGGGGTCATTTACTATATAATATAAATGGCGATTTAGTCGTTTCGCAGCCAAAATGGCGGACAATGAACCTTCTGCTAATTTCTGATTTTTTCCGACCTCACTAATGTGTAAGCAAACCCAAATAAATTGTTTTGGACTAATTTCCCAACTGTATTTTCTTTAAAATAATCTAAGGTAAATTTGAAATTAGTCCAAAACAATTTATTTGGGTTTACTTACTCATTTGTGAATTCGGAAATTAGCAGACGGTTCATTGTCCACCATTTTGACTGTGAATCGATTAAATCGCCATATAAATATAACGTAAAATGATCATCCACTTCCTGACCAAAATCGTAGTACATAGAGAACGAGTAACCATTTTTTTCTAAAATGGCCGCCATTTTTCTTTTTTTTTTCTTTTTCAGAAATACTAGAATGTTAGATTTCTTCTTCTTTTCGTATTGCTAACCTGGACTCATGATTTTATTTTTAGGGTTAATGAACATCGTTTGTCGGTCATTGAACGACAAACGTAATGTTATACATCATTATTAAATATCTATATTCATTCCGCTGAAATAAATACAGGAGAAGGCATTTTGGAAATACAAAAAAAATGGTTACTCGTTTTGTCCTACGCTATGTGGTCAAGAACCGGGTAATCGTTTTACGCTATATTCAGAATAAAAGACAATCTTGTTTTCTTAGCAATATTAGTATTGTCACAACACGACACGTTTATGAAGTGATTTATTCAACATACATGTGTCGTGTTGGCTAAAAATAGATAAAATTTATAGTATATAGATTTTACCTTATTTTATTCTGATTTCATTTATATTTGAAAAAGAAATGGTAAAATAATAAAACTTAGATTTATAAATTCCACATTTTAAAAAATCCTTATTTTTCAAATGTTTATAATATGAGTCGCACAAAAAAAAAACTAGCAAAAACGCACTGCATTTTTACGAAGCTTTAAAACCTTCATTAAGTGAAAAAGATTTGATTTTCAAACATAAATAAAAAATATTCTTCACTAAAAAAAATCAGATTAAGATAATAAAAAATATTTGTTTATTTATTTACTAGCTTTATTTACCCGGTGTTGCCCGGGTGGAAAGCTTAGAGAAAAATAATTCAAAATATAGTCATGTTTACATTTTTTTTAATAGGATTTTTTTAAATTCGTTTTGGTTTTCGCTTATTTTATTTTTTTATTTCAGTAAATATGCAATAGTAAATAAAAATAATAATACAATGTGTAATTATCAAAGTTGCGTATAGACGAAATCTTTGATATATATTTTTTTAATACAGAGATATAAATTGTTCTAATTCAATTTTAAAAATACAGAAATATATATTTTAAATGAAAATTTTTTACCCTTTGCCCCCACGCTGTCAGCAAAAAAAATAAAAATTAGATTTCATTTTGTTTCATACAATTACGTCTTGGAGAAATGGGGGGGGGGGATAGAAATAAAGTTAGACTTTACAGTGAGGGTTCACTTTACTATATAAATTAACGTAACATGATCACCCACTTCTTGACCAGAAAAAAATCAAAAATATTCTAGTAGTTCTTAAAATACTTAAACATAGTGACCATTTTGAAAATACCAACAAAAAAATGATTACTCGTTCGTCCTAAACTACGTGGTCAAGATTTCCAGTGCTGCCAACCGTGTAATCGCACGATAATCTCATTTTTATGTTTTCGTTGACAATGTTGGGACAAGGGGTAAAATTTTACAAAAAATGAAAATTAAAGAAAATCAAATTATAAATAATTTGAAATTAACAAATTAAATTTTAAATTAACAATCTCGGAAAGCAACAAGAAAAAAATAACCAAAGATACCATCTGAAATTTCTTTTGATAAACCAAATGGAGACCCTTAACAAGTTCGAGCTAGGATCTGTTCTGGCCTTAGTCCGAGGGGGGGGGGGAGGGGGGCTTCTCGATTGGGTCAATTTTTATTTGATTCCAATCCAGAGTACTCCTTTCGGGTCTCTAAAAGTTGAATGGTCCTGTAGAAAATTGCCGACCCACAACACATAAAAAGCATAAAGCAGACAGTGAGAGATTTTATCGTATTGCCACCCGGAAATAATGGTAGCGTTAAGGAAGGGCATGTGTTTTTTTTTGTGTTTTTATGACATGATAAGAAAAGTTCAGTAACCAACATGGTGCGCTAAAATCTGATTTTGAAATAGATTTAAACAATAAAATGTTATTTCAATTTAACTGATAAAAAAAACATGCACTTCCTTGATCCTACCACTAACCATAAGTCCGGGTGGCAATACAAAAAAAACACCGAAAAAGGTGTGCGCGGTGTGAGTGACATAACCTCAGTCTAGAACCAAAGTGTAGTATCTGTTCTGTACTCGATCAGTGGAGGAGAAATCTTTCTAGAGTCAATTTTTGTCGCTATCCAGAGTGCCTCTTTTGGGGGGGAGTCAAATTTTCCCAACATTAAAAACCGATCTGTCCTTGTATGGAGGAAAGTAATTAGGGATATGGCCGTTTTGTGGCAAAATTGAGCTTTAAAGGTCCCGTAGACTATAACAGGATTTCTAACGTTCGTTAGAAATCCTGTTATAATCTACGGGATCTTTAAAGCTCAATTTTGCGTTAGAAATCCTGTTATAGTCTACGGCAGGGGCGGGCAACCTCCAGCCCGCGGGCCACATCCGGCCCGCGAAGGCTTAGCGTCCGGCCCGCCACCCTGCTATGCTTTATTTTTGCAATCCGTTCCGCAGACCTCCCAGTAAAACTCGTATCATTTTGTGACATACATGTAAAAGTTGGTTTCAATTAAGATTTACAGTGGGATGAAAATGTATAAATATCAGCGTGCGATGATGCATGTATATTTCATTTTTCTTTAACTATTAATTTCAAATCCTTGGCCTGAGATAAAAAAATAGAAAAAGAGAAAGAGAGAGGCAAAGAGGAAACGAGAGACGAGGAAAGGGCATAAAACAGAGAACCTATGTGAGGTGTGTCAAAACGAATGCTGGATCAACTTGCTACTTCCCCCGTCATTATTTTTTTATGATTCCAAAATGGCTCTTTGTCGGCGTCTTTTATAACATTACATACAGAAGTCTCCTGAGAAAAAATATCAGATTTGTAGAGTGTTAAATGCAATTTTTCTACAATTTATTCATGTAAACAAAATATAGTAATTCTAAGATTTCGTTTTTCACTCCGGCCCGCAATCTCCTTCCAAAAGTCTCATCTGGCCCTCACTCTGAAAAGGTTGCCCGCCCCTGCTCTACGAGATCTTTAAAGTTACCCCAAAATGGATAGCATTTGCCTCTTAATGACCATTGTTTATTTTCTTATCAAAATTTAACTTAAAACCAATGAATTTAATTAATAAATATTAACATTGTGAATGTCTCTTTTATTTTTATTCATTTATTTTTGAACGATCAACAAGCGTGCACTTGGGGGGGGGGGTGATAGATATGATAAACCCAGAAAGTGAGATGCGTAGAAAAGTTAAACTAGTTTCAGAAAAAAAAATCTTGCGTGTGTACACGGAAGAGAACTTTATTTGAATATCTATGTATCTCATATAGAGATCAAGCGTTAGCCCCAGGAAGGGGCCCATTGATTTTCGAGAACTTCGACTGAAGTAAAATGAAACAGAGTGAGTCAGAAAGAACCGGGTAATAAGATATTCTTAGCTCAAATAAAATTTATTGATATTTAGGTTAATACATTACGTTACAAGAAGGCGTTGACTGACCGTTACATGTGACTCACCATTTATGTATATATAATATTCTTTAGTAACGTTATCCTCACCTTTGTTTTAATGGATGACGACAGTGTGCACGGAGACAAACCAACAAATTTACAAGAAAGATCCAGATTTTTAGTAGTATAAAAAGGTGTATTGTATATATATATATATTTATACTACTAAACAATCTGGATCTTGTAAACAATGGAGGCTGATGAGAGTCAACAAAGGACGATCACGTGCGCTTCCCCTTTGTCAGATTTAAAACCGACGGTACCAATGTTGTCCTGATCTTTTGTAATACATATATATATTATTTTTTTAGCTTTTTGGTTTTGCTTGGGACGAGGCATCCTACCGGATGCCAGACATTTCAGAGACTTCAACGAAGAGATCTTTTTAAGATTCTAACCGTCCCTTTAAGCACAATTGTCTTGCACTTGGTTCACCGGGTATATTCGTCGGGTAGTTTTGAAATTCTTTTTCATGAGCCCGGTTGCTCCTATGATTACTGGAATGGGGGAGATCTTAAGATTCCAGTTTTTTTTCATGTAGTACATAAGACCTTAGTCATCTTCTCCCTCTCATCTCTGTTTAAGCCAGCATCATTAGGGATACTGACTTCAACTAGGGTTGCTACTTTCTCCCTCTTGTCCCATATCACTATGTCAGGTGTAACAGCTCTGTTTTCTAGGTATGTAGCTGTAGGAATGACATAGTCATAGTGGATGGTGTATGACTGATTTCCAACAGTTCTTTCTGGTACATATTCTCAGGACATGCTGCTACACTGGATATTCAATTTTTTACAGATGGTTCAGTGAAGATATTTACACGCTTCATTGTGTTGCATTGTATAGTAACCGTCCCCCAGCAGAACCTTAGAACTCACACTCGGTGACTCACACTCTCTACTTCTGTGTGGCAGAACCTGCACTTGTTGTCATTGCTGAGACCACTCATCTTCTTAAGAGCATTGGTCATCAAGCCTTGATCTTGGGCAGCCATTATTATCCTCTCCAGCGATCCTCTTTTGAACCAGTCTACAGAGCCTTCCTTATCTATATATTCCTGGGATAGTTCATCCAGGAAATATTTGGCACGTTGTTGGTTAACTCATTCTTCCAGTTTTCTGCAATGGAAGGTTTTGGTGTATTTCTGGCGGTTCTTTTGGGCTATTTCCGTGGCAGGCTTGTTTGGTGTTTCTGTCTCATTTGTAAGACAGTCTTGTCCAAAATGTTTGGCCAGTTTTGTGATGGAAGTTGCTCTACTGTTTCTTGTTTCTTGATGTACCATCATAAGGTTTTGGTTCCGCGAGCTCATCAGATATTGACCACTGCTCACAAAAGTGGTTCGATGTTGATGGCCAATTTCTGAGAAACCCATACCTGCTGCTCCTCTGGGCAGACATTTGTTTCTGTTTTTTTTGGGGGGGGGGGTTCCTTATCTTTCTGTTTTTGCTGGAGATGGGGCATCTTACCGGATGCCAGACATTCACCGGCTATTTCAGACACTCCAGCCTAGAGATCGTTTTAAGATTCTAACCGTCCCTGCAGTTGTTTGTATTTCTCTTGCACTCGGTTCACCGGGTATACTCGCCATATCTGGCTCTTGAAATTCTTCTTCATTAGTCCTGTTGCTCCTATAATTACTGGTATGATGGAGATTTTCCTAAGATTCCAGTTTCTTTTCATGTCGTACATAAGACCTTGGTATTTCTGTATATATATAAAACAAAATGCCTTTTGAAACAAATTAAGAACATTTATTAAATAATTATATTATATTTTGAGCTCGAGTAATGTATACACTATTAATCCAACTTTTGTGTGAATTTAAATTATATATATATATATATATATGATAATTTTATTTACACAGACATGTACAAAATCTGCGACACTGGCATGTCGATGTGATAAGGTGGGGGCTCCGAACATCCAAATTGGTAGCCATCATATTGAAACCCTGTAAAACATTCACAACAAAACTCGTCTAGCTCCAAAAACTAAATAATTTTCCTTTCTTCCTCTGAGTATTAATTTACTCCTCTCCAGGAGTTAGGCACAAGGCCAATTTTTATCTTACTCCCACAAGTAAGATGTGACCCAAGGTCGGGTCGGGAAAGTGGGGTTTAAAAATTGCTTGGGCAGCTCCGTCGGCATTCCCCGATAGGACGCCTCAGGCAGTAAGCAATAAACTTACTCCTCCCTAAAGAGGGGAGGCAAAGCCTGGGAAGGTGGACCTCCCAGAACTGCACAGGACAGACCCATTAACCGCCGTAAATCAAGACCCGAAGGCCAAGACAACACCAGTATGGGGTGCAGTATCCATCGGAACAGATACTACATTTTGATCTTAGCAAAAAAGCCAAGGAACAAAGTTTCTTTCCAAGAACTGTCCGTCTGTGGAACGCAATATCATGGGGCTGCTTCCCAGCTGACTACAACACGGTCGTTTTCAAGTTCTACGTTAACAAATTATTGTTGACCCGTCCTCTTAAATAATCAAAAAATTCTAATCCTCACGGTGTCCACCTGACAAACTCATTGACCCTTATCCTCGAGTGGACCTTTGGGCCTTGATGAGCTGTGACTCGTTAGTACATAAAAAAAACTATCTCCTCTTTTCATAATATTTCTGAGTACTGGGACTTATACTTGAGTATTTGGGGCATGCAATTAAGGAGTTGACCCCGGGCATCATCAGACCTCTGCACGCCACTGTGTGTGATAAGATATTTTTATTTCTTCTTTACACGTAAGTTGTGCACTGCCTCATGTTTTCTCACATTGAGAAAAATAGACATGATATAGATTTGCGGTTACCAGTTCGAAACCCCCTTTGATGAGATTAGTTTTCGCAGGGAGAATGTCGTCGTTCAGTGCTACTCCCCACGTAAGTATGATGCGGCACAAGGCGAGGAAGGTCGGAGAAATAGCCAGCGCTCCTGGCGGAGGAACCAAGATGGCCTCTAAAAATAGCCTGGGCAGCCCCGTCGACATTTCCCGGTCGAGGCGCCTCAGACAATTGGCAATAAACCAACCTCTTCCCAAAGATGAAAGGCAAGGTCTGGGATGGTGGGCATCCTCGGACTACCTCAGTCCGACAGATAAAGGCCACTTTCGCCGTCAAAATCATTTTCTCCACCCGAGAAACGGAACCCTACATACAACGTCTGTTATTATAATATTTACAAATGGTCACCCATCTAGTACTGACCAGGCTCATCGTCGCTTACTACAGTGATCTAACGGGAACCGGTGTGCCAACGTGATTATGCCGTGAGAAGATTGGGAGATGATATCTTAAACATGAGTAATAAGTCGTAAATAAAATGGAAAAAGGGTGGGTACTAAGTTTATTCTTAAACTGTCAAAAACGTGGTAGATTTTTATTTATTAGCACGCTTTAATTTAGAATAAGCAGGAATGTTCATGAATGAAAAACGTCTGCGATCGTTCCAAGGAAACTTTTCAGGTCCTAAAAATAATCTTTATTGGGGGATTCGGTTGGAGAAGTTCAAGTTTGAGTTGAAAACTTTATATCCTTAACTAAACCAACAGAAGACATTCAACAAACTCTTAATGTTGTTGGGGGGGTTTTACAGTTTCTGGTTTCAAATTAGGCACAGACTATAAATAAAACAATTTATTTAATTCTATCCTCACGCCGAGGAGGGGAAATCCTCCTAGACTGAGGCAATTTTTATTTATTTTGTTTCTAGTCAAGAGTACCCAATTTGAGAGGATATAGAAATTCTTTACGCTGAAAACCGACCTTGCAAATAAATAAAATATAAAAAGCAAATGTCATTTGAGCTTCGGAATAGAGACCGCACCGTTTTCTGACGATTTTTTTAAAAATACAGATTATTGTCGATTAACCCGTTTAAACCAAGACTATCGAATAAATCTATGAAGTAATAAAACTATCAGAAAAGATGTTTCTCGTCTCTACGTAACTTTGATAAATACACATTGAATTTTTTTTTGAATTTTTACTATTAATTGAATATTTATTGAAATCAAAAACATAAGAGAAAACTAAAACGATATTTTTTAAATTTCATTTAAAAAAAATATTGCTTGGCTAGGCTCAAAGTGTAGTATACTACACTTCATATGTTCTCCGTCAGACTGAGGCAATTTTTATTTTTGTCCCAATCCAGAGGTGCTTCTTGGAGGGGAGGGATTTTTCCCCACATTTAAAAAAAAAAACTATTTTTAATTATGTTTATCTTAAGACCTCCATCCAGGCAGCTAGTATATTTATGAAATTATTTGATGCATTATTTATTTTTGTTTTAAGTTAGATAATCATGACCCTCCCCCCCCCCTCCCAATTTTTTTTAAAAACAATGCGGCCTCTATTCCGAGTTAAAACCCTTCCTTGTGCACATGGGAATAGAGAAACTTATGACATGTTTATTCCGATTAGAAAATAATTATCTTTAGGTGTTTTTTTTTTTTGTTGTTTGTTTTTTTTTTTCAGATTTTCGTTTTTAGAGGGATCGTTTTCGGCTATTTTTTTTTTTTTTTTTTTTAGATTTTTTTTTTTCGCTATTTAAAAAAAGAATTAAATGGATCATTTCAGCTATTATTTTAGATGGATCTTTATTGGCTATTCTATTTTTAGGTTGGTCTTTTTCAGCTATTAAGAAAAAAAATACAGTTTGAAAATGGAGGCATCAAAAGTTTTTCGATTGGTCGGTCGCCTTTATTTCGTCTTTGAGATACGAGTCTTTCTTCAAAGGGGGTAAACGTTTACACACAAAAAAATCTCCCTCTTTAGTCGGGGTCTTATTATTTCCCTGGGTTTTTCTCTCCCCCAAAAATTAATTTTTAAATTATTACTCACCGCTATCAGGACGAGAAATAAAAAGAAAAGTGACCGTGTATAAGACGAAGTGTCCGCTGCCATGTTGAAGGTACAAATGAAATATATAAAAAGAAAAAAAAAGCAAGCAGTGGTTTGGGGGGATGAAGGCCCCAGAAATCAGTCGACACTGCCTTTTTAGATTATCGGAGGGTTGAACAAATACATAAAAGCCCACCACTGCTACGACGACCACAACTACTATTAGAACTACTTGTCTGTGTAGTCGTGTTTATTTCGTAGTGTTCGTTGTCCCTTTTGCTTGTTGTAATAGTAGTAGATGTAACTGCATCAACAGAAAGATATAAATAAGAGATACACTGAGGGGGGAGACACACGTGTAAAAAAGAGAACACAAACTGGCTAAAAAAAGAACGAGAATCGCCACGTTTAGGGCGCAGGCGCATAACAGTGACACGTCATATTGCGGGAAATCGGTGGGTTGCCCTCAACTTGTTTCCAATTAATTTTTACACGTGTACAAATTCATTTCTATATCTGGCAGAATCTTATTTCAAACCTCCATGATGTCTTTTTTGTTCAGTCCTTCTTCTCCTTGCGCTATTCTAAATATGTCATGGTCCCTCCAAAAAAACATAAATAAAACAAATTATACAAACTTTGGGGTAAAATGTTGCCCCTACGCTGTCAAAAGCAAAATAAAATTTAAAAAACCTTATTTGTTTTGGGTAAGATTACACGTCAACACCATAGAAATACCTAGAAAAAAATTTTTTATAAATATTTTCAACTTTAGAGTTGGTTTCATTTATACAAATCTAACGTAAAATGGTATTGGTCACCCAGCTCTTCACCACCTAGCGTCGGGCAGGACAAATAACCTTTTTTGTATTTCCAAAATAGACTCCATTTAAGAAAAATAATTTATTTTGCAAAACTAATAATATATTTTGGAATTTTTTTCTCGTATTGTCATTTCATTTTTATTTATTTATTTTTTTCGTATTGCCATCACATAAGAAAAAAACAGCATCCTTAAAACAAATAACATTACCTTCTTTAACCCTATGTCCGAGATAGCGATACGAGAAAAAAATCTAAAATATACTAATAGTTCTGAAAAAAAAATAATGATAATTAAAATGATAGCCATTTTAGAAATATTGGAGAAGAAATGGTTACTCGTTCTGTCCTACGCTAAGTGTTCAGAAACTGGGTCATCATTAACACTTTCTGATCAGGGAGTAGGTGATCAATTAAATTTATATATAATTGATTTGTCTTGTCCTGAAATAAAATTGTACTTTGCTTATTTTTAATTTATAGAATTGAACTTTGATTCAAAACTTTTTTTCTTGCTTATTCAAGAAAAGTTTTGAATCCAAATACAAAAAGTTAGAGTTATTAAATTATCGACTAGTTATGTTTTAAACTTTTAATCTTCAATTTTAAATTCGTTGGATCTTTTAAAACGTGTTTTGTGTATATAGAATGTTTATTTTTTGTATCAAAAAGTTTGTTTTTGTGTGTCTTTGTTTAGAGGAGTTGTTTTGGGAGGGGGGGGCAAACGAACATTTTTTTATGTAAAAAAAAGATACCAAATGGCCGCCAGCGATGAAAACATTAAATGAAATTAACATTTTCAACTCTTTTCTGCTGGAGTTGTGCTTCATAGGCTGACAAATGAATTGAGGAGTGGCGGTGGTACAGCCTGCAATATAACGTTTAATAAAATTGATCGTTGCTCTTAAAATCGTATGTTTAGTTCAATCAATTTTATTAAACGTTATATTGCAGGCTGTACAACCGCCACTCCTCAATTCATTTGTCAGCCTATGAAGCACAACTCCAGCAGAAAAAGTGAATTTCTTAGCCTATGACCCAGACAATCGTCAAGATCAAAGTGTACTATCTCTCCCTGCTTCCCAGTGACTCCATCGCTATTCAGGTATTGGTTCATATTTGATGTCTGGCAACAGGACGCTCTTGTCGCAGTTTGACTAACTACATTAGTCCACATGATTAGATGCTCAAATTATAACTATTGCAATTTTGTCCGGCTGTTTAACTAACTTTGCTATCCCAGCCTATTCTTCAACCACAATGCAATGTCAACACCTGACTTTCATCATTGGTGAAGCAAGCAGTTTTACCTGCTCTTATTTACTTGCCTCCCCACGAGGACAGTTAGATGCAAGGTCAGTTTTTGTGTGGGAAAAATCCAGCTCCCCCAAAAAAGGCACTCTGGATTGGAACAAAAATTTAAATTGCCCCAGTCTAGAAAGATTTCTCTTTCACTGATCGAGGACAGAAAAAAACTAAGTGCAACATCAGAACAGATACTACACTTTGCATTATTTATTTGCTATTATTTTTATTTTCATTTTTTTCGTCTTCTTGTATCAAACTTGTGGTTAGACGTTTCGTGAATGACTTCCAACTTTTCCTGTCTGTTGCCATTTTGCTTGTACTGCCCACCAGGATTAGGTCGTCATCAACTGATCTCCTCCATGCCTTAAGAGGCCTACCACATGGCTTTTGGTTATCAACGTCAATGTAGGGCACACTTTGAGGCATTTTGGATGACTGACGGCAGGCGGCGTGACCAAACTAGTTAAGACATCGTTGTGCAACGTACTTTCTCATGGAGGCCCTTAGAGTGAGACTGGCAATTTTCTCCATCCGATGTGCTGAAGTCAGTTTCATGTCATTTTGATGTTTTGTCATTGACCATGTTTCGCAGCCATACAAGAGTACAGGTCGGCCATGTGTGTTGTATGCTGCCACTCTCGCATACGATGGGATTCCTGCATTTTGTAAAATTGTTGACACCTGCCTGAAGACTTCATGTGGCAGATATACGTCGTCTTAGTTCACCCACTGGAATCAATTGTGTTACTTAAGTAAGTGAATTTATTGACTCTTTCGACACCTGCAACAATTTCTCTTTCCATGGGAGACGGATTTCGACAGGTGCTGCAAATTAAATTATCTGCATCTGATACGCATAGCACCGGCAAGTTGATGCACCTTTCGTGGCACCACTTATTGCATGTTTTGCATTTGATGGAGTTCGAGCCAGTTCCAAGCTTACAGATGCTGCATGGGTATTTGCCTTGTGGAACATATATAATCTTTGTAGCATCAGATATCATATGCTTCGTCTTTGTCATATTAATCCTGAAGCCGCCCCTTTCAAGCACTGATTTCCACCTGTTAAATGGTGTACTCACTTCTGGGTACACTGATAACAATATCATTCGCATACAGAATCTCCCATGGAGCACCATTTCTGCAGGATTTTGTCAGCTCATCAAGGGCGATTATAAAAAAGAGTGGACTCAGGTGAAAATTTTACATTTGGAACAAATTAGGCACAAGACCATCAAAAGTGCGGGGAAAATGGGGATCATGGGTCACCCTCAGTCAGAAATCATAAAAATGTTTATCCTACTCTTAAATAAAAATCATTTCAGTCACCACAATACCACATTTACTCTAGGGGCCATCTTACTTAAGATATCCCCAAATTTATTTGAAATTTTATTTTTCATAAATATATTTATATACACAATTTGTTCTACACTTTCCTCCTAGCGAAAAGGCCAAAACATTGTACCTGTTCAAATAAATTGACTATTTTAATATTAAACTAAATCCATGTGTTTGTCATCCTTCTTTGCCCATTGCTGTAACACTAGTCACCCGACATCGGCCCCTGCAAAACCTGGATATAAGGAAAAGTGAAGTGTTATGGGTGAAAACAAGAGTATTGATATTAAAAAACAGTTGAAAATCAAACTTACCCAAATGTGGCAGCTGTTCTCAACCTGACAGCTTCCACTGTTCTTGCCACAGTTACATGTAAAAATTTTCAATGTTAGCCCTATCATACAATTTATTTAATCAAGATAGAATTCCTGACTTAGCAAATATTTTTATTTTCATTTTTTTTTTAATTTTCATTTTTTTTTCATTTCTATTATTAATTTGTTATTTATTCGCCATTTATTTCATTAAAGAAAGAATTATTTGCAGAAATAAAATGAAAGCATATCTCACAATCAAAATGTATTGGTCCCACCCCCAATTTCATGATGTACGTACAAATATGGAATCTTTTTCTATTCAAAAACATGAACAACAACAAAAATGGACATTTTATAAGGTCATCCCATAAGAATGCAAACAACATCACAAATATTATTTTGAATGTATGAGATATTGTAGCACTTACATTATTACGACCTATTTTCTGTTGCACTTGCATGTTCTCACTCGCGGAGTGATTGGTATGTGGTTGCGTAAGAGCACACTGGCATGTTCTTACTCACGTAGTGATACGTTGGGCGATAAGAACACTCTTCGTGTAGGCAGCTATTTCCACTTCCGCCCAACCCGCAAAATATAAAGACTTCCGTTTGAGACATCAATGTGACAAGACATATATCGCTCTTCTCGCCTTTAACAATGACTCTGCTAGACGAGATGAAACTAACAGACTCAATTCCATTTCTATAGTACATACATTTCGGATGAATCATCATGTCTTATATTCCTGTTTTCATAACTCTATCCGAACCATATTTTGTCTTGACGAAACTGTTGAATAAAATTGTAGAGAAGAACTTTGTCCATTTAACCGAAAACTTGGTGACCCGTTGCTTCATTTCAAACGAGGCCGGTGTAAGATGGATACAGCTGCAGTGCCCCTACAACAAAATGGTAATCTCCAACAAGCTTCTCACTCCCACAACTATACAATATCTATTATTATACTAAAACGTACTTGATCAACTTTTGTTTCTTGAAGCCTTTTTCCTAGGCATTTTAATAACAAAAGTACAAGCTATATATATATATATATATATATATATATATATATATATAGAGAGAGAGAGAGAGAGAGAGAGAGAGAGAGAGAGAGAGAGAGAGAGAGAGAGAGAAAGAGAGAGAGAGAGAGTTTGAATGCAAAACGTGATGAACGCCATTTTACAAATTGTTAAATTGCCATTACGTAAAGTACTGCACCTGAATACACTCCAATTCATTTTGTTAAAGTAATGTAATTTTTGCCTACTATTCTTCCTTTTAATTAAAATAACTTTCACGGACGAATTTTAGATTCGAAATATTCGCCCTTGTAAAGTCTAATTTCATAATTTTAAGAAATTGGAATTATCGCGTTTTGTCAGAAATTTATTTTCTTCTTCTTCTTCTTCTTCTTTTCTTTTCTTCTTCTTCTAAAACCCCCTTTTTTAAGAACTTGTAATGAATGACTGCTGCTGATGGCACGTGTCGGTGTCGGAAGCGTGGGCGTTTGACGCCGGAAGCCGTTGAAATAACCGCGAAATTCAAGTTAGTTGCTGAAACGGTCTCGAGGTGAAGAGGTCGGTCGACTCAACTCGGACATGAAGAAGTCCTAAAAACAAGAATGTTAAAACAGGAATATGTAGAGAGCATGCCTGTAAAAATCTTCAAAGAAGTTGGAGTTTCAACTAGTGTTCGAGGTTGAATATTTACGTTGGACGGAGAAGTCCACTGAATTCTAAAAACAGAAACAAGGAAGTTATTCATTTGAAAGGCAAATGTGCCTTTGGAAAAGACAAAACGAAGTGTGTTACGAAAGATGTCTCCAAATGAAGAGTTGACGTGGAAGAGTGCCACTATTCTCAAAAGGAGTCGATCGAAGAAACGATGCGATGTCAATAAAAAAAAAAAATGAACAATCAAAGGAAACAAATCAGCGCGAACAAAAGGGACTTTTCTATATTCTGCTGGTATTTTTTTATTTTACTAACAAAATTCTTTCAAGTAAGTTTTCTCTTTTTTCTGACATGTCTTTCCTAGCAAAGTTAATAAGCCTTCGGGCAGCATAATTAGGACTTTATTTATGCAGCCTTTCCGTGTGTCCATCGGAACTTAAATTCAGTCTATGAAGTGAACTTTGAACAATGACTTTCTGCCGAACTCATTTTACCTATTTTCTTTTTCTTCAATAAATTATTTGTTGTTTAAAATAGCTTGTTTTTTTTTTCTCTCTTACTGGTTATTTAATTGTCTAGTTATTGCCCGAGGTCCTTACGTGTATCGATTTTGGCCTGTACGTGGTTAAAATTGCGATATTCTGCATAAATAAAACTCTAGGTCTCTGTGTTCTATTCTGTATCTATGTTTAAACACAGAGGCGTTCGGCCTAATGGTTTCTACGCTCTGTCTTACTAAGAATAGTGAGCGAGACCATTTCTTTCTGTCTATCGTTTGGGAGTGGTTCTATAAACACTATTTTATTGTACTGTAAAGGTAGTCGTTTGTGCCCAAACTGTATATAGACTTATCAAGGTTCACTGGACTGAAGAAGCTGCTTTTATAGTCAATTAATGATTTTCTGTTTTATCTTCGTCGCTGCTTTGAGTTCATTGTGTAATTTATCTTGCGCGCGTGCGTGTCGCCATTTTATTGTCTCCACGTGGTGAGTCAGCCATCTTGTCTTGTTCAGTTTAAGTTGGCGGGAAAATTTGGCGCCAAGTGTAGGTGTCACTGTCTGTAGTAACCCCCCCTCTCTTAGTACATGTAGAAAGGAGTCGGTGGGGAGGGATTTGAAAAATGGCGAGTTTAACAGCAGATTTCTTGTTGAAAAAAAATAAAATACGCTAAAGATAAAATATTAGTCGTATTTGAAGTGTTAAAATCTTCTAGTGAGATAGAAGAATCTAAATATATTTTGTGTAAAGAACAGATTGATGAATATCTGAAAGACGTAGTTCGGTTGGAGGAACAAGTTATAGATGCTTATCTCTCTGATGGTGTAGACGATGAGTTAGTGGAAAGTTTTAATAAGGGAGCTGCCTTATTTAAAATACAAGTGATAGAAAAATTAACTACGTTTAAGCCTTGTAAAAAAGACGTTGACGAGAATTCCAGAATTAGTAAGGGGATAAAAGGCATCGATTTAACCCCTAAAATAGTTTGTCCCAAGTTTAGCGATAGGGATCTGGAAACGGATAAGTTAGCTTATCTAAACTTCCATAGAGAATTTTTGAATTGTGTAGCTAATCTTGATAGTGACGCATTAAGATTAGTGATATTGAAAAACCATCTTTCTGGTTATGCCTTTCATGTGATAAAACATCTGTCTGTATCAGATGAAAATTATCGAGTAGCTTTGGACTTGCTATCGAAAGAGTTCTTGGACGAAAAGTGTATCGTCGACTCTATATTTTCGTCCATGTTGAATGAAAATCGCATGTATAATAATAATGTCGTAAAGAAATTCCTGACTAAGATGAAAACCCAATTGTACGAGTTAAAGAACTCGTTCGGTTTGGATTTCTTTGAGAGTAATTCTCCGGGAAATCGTTTGTTAAGTCACATTGTATTCAATAAACTGACAACTTCCTTTAAGTCAGAATTAATACATAAGGTGAACGGAAATTATCCCTCTTTGAACCAAATTCTGGAGAATAGTGTTGAGATATTTAAAACACTGGAATTTTGTGAACACGATTCGAGATATCGTAAAGTTGATTCCTTTAAGGAAAAGAGTAAATTCAGGCCTTTCGAACCTGAAAAGAAACCTTCCACGTTGAAAAATTTTCATGTTAAAACATATAAGGTTAAGTTTAAGTGTTGTTTTTGTAGAAACGATTATCATCTGTCTCGTGACTGTAATAAGTTTCCCTCTTACGAAGAAAGACTTAAAAGATGTAGCGAATTGAAGTTATGTGCTAGGTGTACTAGCTCTTATCATCTGAAGAATTTATGTCCTTATGAAAAAAACGATAAGATTACGTGTTGGTCGTGCGAACAGTCGGGACACTTGTCCGCCTTGTGTCCGAGTTTTCTCAAACCTGTGGTGAAGTCAAATATTTGCAGGTTAAAGAGTAGTTCTTCATTGTTGCCTGTGATAGGTATCACAGTTGAAGTAGGTGGCGAATTTCACACCGTAAATTGTCTGCTAGACACTGGTAGTGAACGGTCTTATATGGGTAAAAGATTTTCTGATAGATTTATGAAAGAAGAGTTGTCTTCCTTGCATCGTCGAAAATACGTAATAAAGACCTTTATTGGTAGCCAAGAGAAAGACTTGAATGAAGTAACATTGAAGGTGTCCTTTCCCGATGTTGCGAGAAGTATCAATTTTCTGATGGATGAACAGTTGGATTTGTCCTTCAAAATGAAAGGGTTGGAGGAGGTGATCAGTAATTTGAAGAAAAGCGACGTTAAACTTGCTGCTGATTTCTCCGAATTGAGAAGTGATGTTCTTGAAATATACGGTCTGATAGGGATTGATGTGATTAGATTTCTGGGACCCTTAAGATTAACAAAGATTAAAAATGGTTCTGCTTTTGAGTCCTCGCTAGGTATGATATTATTTGGCGACCCCTCTGATTTTGAACCACATATGGAGATTGGTTTAAATTATAATCAAGTCATCGGTGAACATGCTTCTTGTGATGTGACCCATGTTTACTTTGCTCTAGAACCTAAGTCCAACCATCTGGATCCTTGGAATGGTCTTGATGGAGCTTCCGTGGACAGGGGTATTGAACAAATGTTCAAATTGGAATCATTAGGGATAGTTAATGAAGTTAGTAGTGATTACGACAGAAAGAAAATAGAAGAATTCAGCTCCTCTATTGAATACAGAGATAATAATTACTACATAGGTTTGTCGTGGGACTTAGATAAATTAAAGAAAGTACCCTCTAACCATAGAGTATCGTTAGCTGTCCTAGATAAAGTAGTGGACAGATTATCCTCTCAGAACTTATATTCTGAGTATTGCAAAGTCTTCCTAGACCAGGAATGTGAGGGTGTGATTGAAAGAATCCATCCGACTCCTTCGGAGTTCTACAAGTATACGTGGATACCGCACCGGCCAATCTTTAAAAATGATGTGCAGTGCACGACTAAGATTAGGCCTGTTTTCAATTGCTCGTTGAGGGTAAATAATAAACCTTCTCTCAACGATTGTGCTTATAGTGGCATAAATCTGTATACTGACATGTTGGAACTTCTGTTCAAGTTTAGAACAGATAATTATGTATTATTGGCTGACATCAGAAAGGCGTTTCTGATGATTAGACTAAAGAATAACTTTGACAAAAATAGATTCTGTTTCTTTTTAAAAATAAAAGATGAATTAGTGTGTTTTCGATACAAAACTCTGATATTCGGGTTTGTGTCTAGTCCCTTCATCTTAAGTTACGTAGTGAAGCACCACGTTGAGAAGCACTCATCGGGACCTTGTAGAGACATGTTGTTAAAAAACTTTTACGTAGATAATCTAGTGAAAACACATGGGTCTCCTGATGAATTGTTGAAGCTCTATACCGAGGCTGTGAATGTCATGGAAAAGGGAAGCTTCTTATTGAAAACGTGCTGTAGTAACAGTAAATTGGTGTCTGCTCGCATTCGAGCAGATAACAATTACTCTTCTCATGGAGTGCCCTGTGAGAAAGTACTGGGGTATTGGTATGACCCTGAGTCAGACGAAATTGGTATCTCCAAAGGTGAAGTTAAAAAGTCAGTCTCCACAAAAAGAGATATGCTATCCGTTAGTTTGTCTGTATTCGATCCGTTAGGTTTAGTATTGCCTATAACTATAAAAGGAAAAATTATATTAAGTCAAGTTTGGAAATCAGGAGTGGCATGGGATCAGGTAGTTCCTGATAGCTTGTTGTCTGTTTGGAATAGTTTTCAGGCAAATCTCCGAGATGTTCAAAACATTGGTTTTGAAAGATGTTCAGTACAAACCAATTCGCCTGTTACCTTGATCGTGTTTTGTGATGCTTCGAATCTTGCTTATGGCATAGTCGAATATATGTATCAGGGAGGAGAGGCCAGGCTATTTTATGCGAAAGCCAAAGTGGCTCCTTCTGTTAAAAGAACTCTTCCTACGTTGGAATTACTAGCTGTATATCTGGGAATTAAGCATCTCCTTATTTTGATTGAAATGTTTCCCAAGCTGTTTGAGGAAATTATCATTGCTGTAGATGCACAGGTAGTGCTATCTTGGTTGTTGTCTGAATCTGTGCACACTAAATGCCAGTTCACTAAAAATCGTTTGAAGGATATAAAATTCATTATGAATGAGATAAGTTGTAAGGGTTATACCTTAAAGTTCAAGTATGTAAGTACTAGTGAAAACCCTGCAGATTTGTTAACTAGAGGCGTTTCCTTTAGTAAGTTTAAAAAGGATAAAAACTTTTGGATTAGAGGTCCAGTATGGTTACAGACAGAAAAGTTGAAGTGGCCTGACTATAAGTTGGATTGCATTAGTGACAAATGCAAGACCTTGGTAACTGCTTATACTGGCTTGAATGGGGATTCTAACTCATGTGTGGTTGAGTTGGAAAGATTCTCTTCTCTCAAAAGGTTGATAAGTACCTTAGAGATTGTGTTTAAATTTATTGCCAAGTTAAGGGGCGATAAGCGTGATGTCAATTTTACTTCTGAGGCAAAGTCCTATCTGATTAAGGTTACTCAGAGTGAGTTTTTCGCTGAAGAAATAAGTTTTCTGAAAAGTAAAGTTGAAAGTAATATTCCTTTGTTGGTGAATAAGTTGAACCTAATTTTGGATGACAACAATTTGTTACGTTGTCGGGGACGTATAGAAAACTCTGAATATTTTTCCGAAGAAGTGAAAAGTCCTGTTCTGCTGCCTAAAATGTGTCACCTAACCAGTTTGTTGGTGATGGAGTGTCACATAAAATGCAAGCATTTGGGGATTGCTGCTACGCTTGATAAGGTGCGCAATTCTGGGTTTTGGTTACCCAAGGCCAGGCAGGCTGTCAAAATTGTTCTTGCTAGTTGTATGGTATGCAAGAAGTTTAACTCCTTGTCTTTTCGTTATCCTAAGATGACAAACCTACCCAAGCATCGAGTTAATCTTATCAGACCTTTCTACCATACGGGGATAGACTTCACGGGTCACCTGTGGGTAGAGGACGGTAGTAAAGTAAAAAAGATGTACATATTGCTATTCACTTGTCTTAGTGTGCGTTCTATACATATGGAGTTGGTTGAAGAAATGAGTACTCAATCGGTAGTGTTAGCCTTTTTGAGGTTCTTCAATGTATATGGTGTACCATCACACATATACTCAGACAATGCTTTATCCTTTGTTGCTGGGTGCGACTTAGTGAAAGAAGTTCTTCTCTCTGATGGATTCAGAGGAGATTTGGAAATGTGTTAAGGATAAGAATCCTGACTATGTTTACTATTAGACTGTAAGTGAGCGATCTTTTTCTTTTTCTTTTTTTGTTCGGGAGAGTGTCAGAAATTTATTTTCTTCTTCTTCTTCTTCTTCTTCTTTTCTTTTCTTCTTCTTCTAAAACCCCCTTTTTTAAGAACTTGTAATGAATGACTGCTGCTGATGGCACGTGTCGGTGTCGGAAGCGTGGGCGTTTGACGCCGGAAGCCGTTGAAATAACCGCGAAATTCAAGTTAGTTGCTGAAACGGTCTCGAGGTGAAGAGGTCGGTCGACTCAACTCGGACATGAAGAAGTCCTAAAAACAAGAATGTTAAAACAGGAATATGTAGAGAGCATGCCTGTAAAAATCTTCAAAGAAGTTGGAGTTTCAACTAGTGTTCGAGGTTGAATATTTACGTTGGACGGAGAAGTCCACTGAATTCTAAAAACAGAAACAAGGAAGTTATTCATTTGAAAGGCAAATGTGCCTTTGGAAAAGACAAAACGAAGTGTGTTACGAAAGATGTCTCCAAATGAAGAGTTGACGTGGAAGAGTGCCACTATTCTCAAAAGGAGTCGATCGAAGAAACGATGCGATGTCAATAAAAAAAAAAATGAACAATCAAAGGAAACAAATCAGCGCGAACAAAAGGGACTTTTCTATATTCTGCTGGTATTTTTTTATTTTACTAACAAAATTCTTTCAAGTAAGTTTTCTCTTTTTTCTGACATGTCTTTCCTAGCAAAGTTAATAAGCCTTCGGGCAGCATAATTAGGACTTTATTTATGCAGCCTTTCCGTGTGTCCATCGGAACTTAAATTCAGTCTATGAAGTGAACTTTGAACAATGACTTTCTGCCGAACTCATTTTACCTATTTTCTTTTTCTTCAATAAATTATTTGTTGTTTAAAATAGCTTGTTTTTTTTTTCTCTCTTACTGGTTATTTAATTGTCTAGTTATTGCCCGAGGTCCTTACGTGTATCGATTTTGGCCTGTACGTGGTTAAAATTGCGATAGTTTTGCATTCAAACTCTTCATATATATATATATATATATATATATATATATATATATATATATATATATATATATATGTGTGTGTGATTATTTAAATTCCATTGACCAAAATTCAGTCTTTACTCATATATCATTTATTTTTGCAATGGCAGAATTGACGATGGTCTTACAATTGTTTCGCAACATGCAATATGCTACAATTAAACACAATTACACACTGCTTTTCAGAAACCACAATAAAAACATTTTTTTTAAAATGTTATATCATGCATGAAATTCATGTAAAAAAACAGAAAGCAGACAACACTCACGAATGATCTCCCTTCGATAATAGGATGACAGAATTCAAATCAAGCCACCATTTTGAATCTATTGTATGCAGCTACACCATGAGAAAACAATAACAAAGACAAAAAAAATATGTGAATATATATATATATATATATATATATATATAATAAGGAGAATATTTTGAAAAAAATATTTTGAAAACTAAGTTTTTAAGATTAAGATAAATAATTTATTTTTAAAAACTGCGTTGTCCAGGTTTTTCAAAATATTTTTTTCAAAATATTCTTATTATCGCCATTTCATCAATGCTTCCATGTGTGAACTTTTCATTATATATATATATATATATATATATATATATATATATATATATATATATATACATTCGATGGACACTATACATTAGATTGATTTTTCATTGGTACCTTTGTTTTCACAGAAACATTGGAAACTCAACACAAGGGTACTGATCGAGGATAAAACTAATGTATAGGGTCCATTAAATAAAAAATATATATGCTCTTGCACAAACTATTTGAGCACTCTTGTTATTTCCATTATGACACTGAATTACACTGTATATATACCACAACACATGATTTATGACTGCCTTCAGACAATTCATGAAGCACCCATTTTCCAAGCTTGTTGATTGTTAGACGAGTAAGATTTCTGCGTAAAGCTCACGAAGATCATGCCTCAGAATTGTCTGGTCTGCATGAAGTTCTCCTTGCTGGTCGCAGCTATTCCTTAACGTGCAGGATTGCAAGTTTTTACTGCTGACACTGAGAGCAGCAAGGCTCAGCGGCTGCATACAAAGTTGGGGCAGATTTGACCCAGAACATGCAAAGGAATGGCACAGAAGCAACGTTGCCACTTTCGCTCCAATGACTTGCGGTTTCATGCCTGAGACATCTTTGTTTGCTACATACAGAGGCAGAGACGATCAGAAGATGACAGATCCTGATGTCGATTCCTCCTGTAGTTTAATCAGAGCCCTGTTAGCTGGGGAATTTCTGACAGTACCACATTGTCACCACCTTTACCACGATGAGGAAGGATTGGACTTTAGAGGAGTATTTAAGATAGTAATGAACAGTCGTATGGTTTGGGGAAAGCTTCATTGTCAACTGATACTGCAGGGTTTGAGCGTTTGTTTGTTTTTTACGTGATGCCACAAGGACCTTTTCATCAAACTTAGCTGAATGGTCTGATCGATCCTCATCTTCAAAGGCGAAGTTTCCATTTCTACATTTTTGGAATTACCTCCCTGCTCACTGTTTCCCAGACTGTGCCAACATGCAGAAATTTAAATGTAATGTGAACAAATATCTCGCTTTACAACTCCCCACTTAGGATGCCCCTATGAATCTGGCTCTTAATCACAGTAGCCCCTTACGTCTCGGTGGCAATGTGGCCCCTTGTTTGGGGTGAATCAAAATCAAATTCTGACCCATTCACCCAAGCATGGTTATTTTCATTCTTTCACCATTTGTCCATCACTTTCATTTCAGCAGACACCAAATTATCATATTTACTCTATGGGGCTACCATACTTAAAATATTCCCAATCATTGGAATTTTGTTTATAAATATGAGACACGAAGACAAGAAATTAAAATAATAAAAAATAATGATAATGTATATAAACATATAATTTCATTGGAATTTTTAAAAATGGGAAGTGGTACAACAAAAAACAGCCAACTTTAATCCCAGACAGGAAATTGTTTTGCTATCTGATTTTGGGGAGGATTTGAGACTATAATACTTAACTGCTTTGGGGATGAACTTTATGAACTTGACCCATCCCGCTAAATGTAACGGCTGTAATATTTGACCCTTTTTTAATCTAACTATTGTTCAACATAAAACTGGTCTTTACAAAAATGTACACAAGTTAATGCTTAATAAAACACATAAATTTGATATTCTCAAATGATAACAGACACATCGTTAAAATATTTTTTTTGGTTAACCAACTTGCCTTTTGGCTAGGAGCAAAGTGTAGTATCTGTTCTGATGCTGCACTTCACCTTTGTGTCCTTGGTCAGTGAAGGAGAAGTCTTTCTAGACTGAGGCAATTTTTAGTTTTGTTCCAATCCAGAGTGCGGTTTTTTTTTGGGGGGGGGGGCAGTTGGGGCCACATTTCGGGGCAGTTGGGGCCACATTAAAAACCGACCTTGATTCTATCGCTTTATAGCTCATATGAAGAAAAAATGGAGTGTAATTTCGTTGGAAAAAATATGCTACTTAGTATTTGTATGAGAGATTAAGTAACTACGATGAATGTATTTACGTATTGTTTTTAATAAAAAATAATTCACTTTGAACTAATGCCGAATACCTTTTGTCTACTTTTTTGCAGATTATTAAAAAAAGCTAACTTAGTTTTAAATAGAAATATGTAATATTTATTATGTTTTTATGTTATATTAATTTCTTTATTATGAAACACGTATCCAGTTAAAAACATTCTTTTAGACTTAGGTGAGATTCGAACTCGGTATTGATATTGTAAAAACTACTCCATTTTTTGTCAACAAATTACAATTTTCTATTTGCGTATGGACAGATAAACTCCCAAAACACCATAAGTGTTTAATAGTATATAGATTGGGAGGCTAAAGGCTTTATAGAGGAGGGGTACCTTTCCGAAATGGCCCCTATTCATTTCATCATCGACTGATCTCCATGCACCCCAGCAACATCTGATGCACAACATACAGCCTCTTCAAAGTGAATGACCGCCAGCGTATGGTGAAGAGTCACATTTTTCACAAGGTTAGCCTGTTAATATGCATGGCCATAGGCAGAACACGGCAGATCAAGAGGAGTATTGATTTACTCCTCTCCAGGAGGTTAGGCACAAGGCCAGTTTTTATCTTACTCCCACAAGTAAGATGTGACCCAAGGTCGGGAAAGTGGGGTTTGAAAAGCCAGCGCCCGAGAAGGTGAGCACTCTGGCCATTAAAAATTGCCTGGGCAGCCCCGTCGGCATTCCCCGGTAGGGGCGCCTCAGGCAGTAAGCAATAAACTTACTCCCTCCCAAAGAGGGGAGGCGAACCCTGGGAGGGTGGACCTCCTAGAACTGCACAGGACAGACCTATAGACCAGCGTAAATCAAGCCCCGAAGGCCAAGACAATACCAGTCTATGGGGTGCAATATCTATCGGAACAGATACTACACTTTGATCTTAGCCAAAAGGCAACAAAAATCTCTCCATTCTTTACAGGTAATTGTAGTTCTTGTAGCAACCATCAACAAACTGATGCTTCGGCAGAGAGAACATTGCCATTTTGCGGAAGACCATTCTTGACGACAGGAATATGCACTATTTCAGTTAGCGATGAACTGCAAAAGAGTAAAGTGTACAAGTCTGGCGAGCCGCATACTTATCCAGCGCTGAAGATGCGTTTAGCAAGTGCTTCAGTATAATCTGCTAAACCACACATGGGATGACACAACAAAACAACAGACTGTTTCAAATATTTTGTACGTTGTGTGTGATTTTCTTCACACCAATCATCCTGAGGAAGTCTTGAAATAAAGACGAAACGTTGATGAATACATAAATAATATTTTTGGTTTTCTTTTTTTCATTTTCCATAACGCTGGAATATTAGTTCCATTTTTTTATCATGTATATATATATACATATATATACATATATATATATATATATATATATTCAGGCAAACATTATTAAATAACACGGAGTGGTTTTGTTTGATGCGACTTTTTTTTTTTTTTCAATTTTCCGAATTGTCCATCTAATGTTTCGGTCAAATTGATATAAATATGATCCATGGGTTTCTTGTTCCATTCTTTTTTCTTTTTTGCAAGTACCTAACTGCCATTTATTTGGTAGATACAACCACCAAAATAAAAAGGCCGAAATCGAACTCCTTTTTGAAAACATCGTCAAACTGGAAACCGAACAACGTATTACTACACATCCCGGAATTAAGGATTTACTCAAGGCTGAAGCCATAAAAAACAGGTACGATAAAAACCAAAAATCTACATCAATCTTAACACATAAGTTAAAAAAAGCTGCACATGAACTTCAAAACCATCCAAACATAATTGTTAAAAAAGCAGATAAAACGAACATCTATGTCGTTCTCAACAAATCACTATTACACTAAATTACAAACAATTTTAGATGACCATTCGAAATTTAAACAAATTAAAAGAAACCCCATAGATAAACTCAAGACACAAGTAAACAAACTTATTACAGCCAATAATACCGTAATTGATAACGTTAAACTCCAAAATAATTGGAGATTATAAACCAGGTTACTTATACGGTACTGTAAAAATTCATAAATCAAACTCTCCTCTCCGTCCAATAATTTCTCAAGTCACTACCCCCATATATCAATTAACTAAAACTATTAATGATCTTATATCCCCTTATTTACCTAGTAAATATAGTGTAAAATCCACACATGAGCTCTTACACCTACTGCATACCCAAAAAACAGATAATAAAATTACTGCATCACTCGACGTTGAAAGTCTGTTTACAAATGTCCCTGTATACAAAACAATTGATATAATTATTAATAACATATATAATAACTCATCCCTCCCCCCTCTAAAAAATTGATCCTGAAATACTTAAAAAGTTATTATTAATTTGCACAACTGAAGTCCCTTTCCATGACCATAAGGGCAACATATATACCCAAATTGACGGAGTTTCTATGGGATCTGTCCTTGGACCGACCTTTAGTAATTTTTACATGGCCGACCTCGAAAATAAAATATTTAATATAATCACTAAACCTTCCATTTATGCCCGCTACGTTGATGATATTCTTATTTTAGTAAATAGTATAGATGAAATAAAAAAAACTACAAGATACTTTTCAAAATAATTCAGTTCTTAAATTCACTCATGAGCTTAATGTTAACAATAAAATTCCGTTTTTAGATGTTCTCATTGACTCCAACAGTGATGCATTCATCACCTCTCCCTATAAAAAACCTACATCTATTAACACCTGTATTTTAAGTTTTAAAAGTGAATGCCCATATAGATATAAAATTGCTATGGTCAAAAATCTATTAAACCGTGCAAAATTAATCTCCTCATCCAAAAAAATATTTTTTAATGAATTAAAAAACATAAAGCAAGTCCTAATTAATAATCAATTTCCCAATTATATGGTTGATGAACAAATAAAATTAATGATTAGAAATTTAGATAATCGTACTAATAATAAGCTAAATAATTCCCACTACATAAATCTATTCTATTGTAACCAAATGCATCCAAACTTTAAATTGGATGAAAAAGCTCTTAAAAATATAATACATCGCTATATATCCCCCACCAATTCGGATGATAAAATACGATTTATCATTTATCATAAAAAAATGAAAACATCAAACTATGTTGTTAAAAATAACACTTCTCAAACCCCAAATACATTAGGAAGAACCAATGTAATATATCAGTTCCAATGCCCTATGGGAGAATGTATCTCCGACAACAATAAAAAAAACTAATTCTTACATAGGTTTCACTTCCACAACACTATCCCGAAGACTCACCCTACATCTCTCCGACACTAGCTCTATATGCCAACACCTAAAAAAACATAATTGTACCCCCTCCCAATATAGAAACATCCTTGTTAACAATACCAAAATAATACACCACGATACCAACATCAAAAAATTAAAAATACTCGAAGCCCTCTACATAAAAACTAAACAGCCCACAATTAATAATGTCAATTATGAAACTAGTCGCAACATTTTAAAGTGTCTAGCATAATAATTAACATTACCAAATTCTTAGCCATTAGGTAGTTATGCGTTTGAATTGTATGCACTTTCTTTAACGTCATCAATTTCTTAACGGTTTAAACAGTCAAACTTTTAAATCTCCCATATGTGTAGAACGCCATCACGCTCTCATGTACATTTCAACTTTACGATGCTTTTTCAAGTTATAAACTACTCGCCGTTATAATTCAAAAATGAGCACAACAGTAAAGTCATAATTTGTAAAGACACTAAAACTAATACCGCCTGAAGATGATTTGACGATTCAAATCAAAAGTACTTGCAAAAAAGAAAAAAGAATGGAACAAGAAACCCATGGATCATGTTTATATCAATTTGACCGAAACATTAGATGGACAATTCGGAAAATTGAAAAAAAAAAAAAAAAGTCGCATCAAACAAAACCACTCCGTGTTATTTAATAATGTTTGCCTAAATGAAAATATGCTGCCTAAATACACACAATATATTGAGTGATGTTATATATATATATATATATATATATATATATCACTCAATAACTCCCGGGTCAAATATATAGATGTCACCACTAATAAAAAATTTTAAAATCTAAGTAATAACCTTCAAATAGCACATGTCAAAATTTGACCCCAATCGGATTATTAGTTTACAAATTACATTTGTGTAAGTGAAGCTACTGTTGCAAATCTTCAAAGCAAAAGAAAAATCTGAATTTTGTATGTTGATAAAGAATAGCTTTCTGATGAGAGTTTTATCATTGATCCGAGTGAAACGAATAAGCTAAAGAGGAAGGACAGTGGTGAGCACTCCCTTTTATAACCCCTGGGACCAGTGAGAGATTGTTTCTAATTGGGCAAGTCAGAATCGAAAGTACGTGTTTACTCCAATCAGCGCCCAGCTTAGAAGTCAAGCAGATATTTCAAACATCGTTAATGGCGCCTGTTGCTGCTGCTGATGTTTCCGTTGTAGTACTACTCTTAAAAATATGCATAAAATAGAAAGAATATTCCCATCCCTACAAGTTAAATTGCAATGCTTAGAAATTTTTTATTGAAGTAAAGAAGAAAGTAAAACCATCCATTAAATTTAAATTTTATTCTACAAAACAAAAATTATTTTTTGAGTCAGATTCATTTATTTATGTGTAAATATTCAACAATATATTTAAGGGGAGACAATGCGGAAAATGAATTGTAAATATTTTTTGCTTTTTCTGAGTGTTAAAAGTAATTTAATAGATAGGTACTGTCACTCCATTTGTAAACATGCAGAAGCACCGATAACAGTCAGATAAATGCCTCTAATAGAAAAGACTCCGAAGACAATGTTGGGTCATTTTAAGTTCACAGGTTTTATTCACTATCAAAAATGGTGAACTTGAAAAATGAAGAATAAAGAAGTTGTAAAGACAGTTTCAATAACAGATGAGAGAGAGGTTCTAGCGTAAAGAGACGTCGAGCTTAGGCCTGGAAGAATAAAATTGCAGAAAGGAAATATGTAGGAAACATGTAGGAAACATGTAGGAAACATGTAGGAAGTTAGTGTGAAGAGATATAGGAGCAAAAGGGTTACAGCATGTAACGCATTTCAAGATATGTGTAAAGTAACCCTAACCCTAAAGAAGCGAGGGGCATGTAACGTCACATTACAAAACTATATGTATCAGTCTATTTTATAATCTCCACATATATGTATGTCTCCATCTGAATTTCTCAAAACTACAATGGGTGATGCCCACTTGCTACTCCCAGGTGGAAGAAGTTCTACCGTTACTAATGGTAACAAATGAACTGGTAATTTGCATGCCTCATGATAAGACGCGGTAATATTTTCTTTTTCATTTTAAACTCGCTTCATAGTCTTTTAACTTTCCATTTTTTCCCCATTTTTATCTCATTAATTAATTTGGTAGAATTTATGTTAAGTACATAATTTCCAATAAGTCTGTGGTTCTTTGTACACAATGTGGCAATCATAGGTATCATTACTTCAAATCTCTCTTCTAACTCTAAGGAACCCTCAAAATAGCCTAAAGTTTTTATAGCCGATCCATCAAATTGGCGAAGTTGTAAATTACTCTTTATTTTTTAGTTGCATTGAGTTTCATACTGGTTGTATGTCTGTATTAATTCTTGTGGTTGTATAAAATCAAGGTGTGTATCTAAAGACATATTAGCTATTTGTAGTTGTTCCATCATTTTATAGTGGTGTGATGCACTGCACATACCTTCAATCGTAATTGAATTAAGTCCTCTTCAATTGTATGTTCTTCTTGTCCGAATTTTTGTAATTCGCAATATCTACTTGCATTTCGTAGACGGTGTAGATATTTTATGATTGGTTTGTCGCTTTCTTGTTTCATCGACATGAACTTCGTTCTTTCTGCCACAACTAACCTTTTCTTGAGTCTCATATTCCTTATTACGGTCTGAGTTATTTTTTTCAAAAGTCAGGTCTTCCAGGTTTGTGGGATACACCATGGTGGATACTTTTATCATGGCCTTACATCCAGCTCTAGCCATAAATAAATCCATTATTTAATTTTCTCCTTCCATTTTTTTTTTTGTCTTTCAACTTTTTAGTTCTTGCACTAGCAGCAAAACACAGTAGCCACGTATCAACAAAATCGGAATCCTCGAGAGACAATTGAAGTCCTATCGGTGACACCATTGTTGTGAAGTGGTTAGAGTTAGCCTCGTCAGTGTCTAGTCAAGCGTATTCTAATCTTGTTCTTAGAAAGAGAACTATATATATATGCATTTTCCTACTCTTATGCTAATTAGGCATAACGAATAACCAGTATCACTACAGTAACAGTAACACCTTTTTTTTTCTTACCTAACAAGACCTACTAATTGGGCATTTCATCAACTCTTATTATTACAAAGGAGAGGCTTAATCTGAATAATAACTGATAATAATGAAAAAGAAAAGAAGGAATTTCTTTCACTTTTAATATAGACACAAAAATATTCCTTTATTATTATTATTAGTTGTAATACTAGTGATAAATAAATTTATATCAGTATTACCAAAATTAATTTTGTTTCAATGATTTCAAGTAATAAATAGGAATTAAATTGTGAATGCGATTGTGAGAGGACAAATCCTACTAGTAAAAAATAAAAAAGCATAGTTTTTTTTTTATTTAATCATTAAAGTTTTTCAAGATTACATGTGATATTGTTTGTTTACAAATTAACCTGATATCAAAAATCAGTGTAAAAGAAAATGAGACTTATTTTTTTTTAATTTATGAACTTTTGAGATGAGGATTAATAATTTGTATTATTCGGATTATTCGGACTACTGTTCTCATCTTAGATGTTATCCTCACAACATTTTGGCCAATGTAACCTCTGACCTTCTTTAGGTACATCTTGTTGAACTCTGGAATCTTTATGTCGAACTCGGGAATCTATGTGGAACTTGGAACTGAATTCTTTATTTAATCCATGGAGGGGTAAATTGTTCTCGCTCCATTAGACATGACCGAGTAGAAATGTTAAGTAATTTTTATTTCTATTCTTAGTTAGTATCGCCTGTAGTTAGGATTGAACCTTCAACCTCCAGAAGACTGTCACTTAGAACTGATTGTATCCAACACCTTTATTCTAGCATGAAGTTTTGGAGCTTTAAACTTAATCTTGTCATATCATTACAGGCTATCTTCTTCTTTCGTGTGAATCAGATGATTCTGGTGTTGGCATTAGTTTCCCCAACGTTTTTCTAGTTAGAAATCTTTCTGGAAAGACATCCGGTACTTACGGTAAGGACCACAAGAAGGTTGCCAACATCCTAAGTGAAAGTGGTACTGACTGGATTCGAACTTGGAACAGTTTGTGTCGTTATCCGCTTAACCACCGTCACCTCCCATTACATGCTATAGTAACTAAGAATAAAAATAAAAATTAGTTAACACTTCTACTCAGGAATGGCCGACGGAAAGAGAACAATTTACCCCCCCCCCCTATAGATTATAGTTCAACATAAAGATGTTCGAGTTTCAAAAGCTGCATTCGAAGAAGGTTGGAAGTTACATTGTCGAAAACATTGAATTCCTTCCCTGCTCCCTGTTTTCCCGACCGTACCAACATGGAGAAATTTAAATATAATGTGAACAAACATCTCGCTGCACGACTATACACCCAGGTTGCCCCCCACCACCACCACCTGTATAAATCTGGCCCCTTTCACAGTAGCTCCTTACACTTCAGTGACAATATGCCTTGTTTGTGGTGAACAAAAGTTTTTAAAAATACGACAATAAAAAAGAAAAACCTTTATAAATATCTATAGATTAGACCATTTTGAAATAGAAGCGATAAGCAAATATGTCTTCTGTACAATAATTTATGAGTCTGTCTCTTCTATTTTCCTGCTTTAAATCAATATCTCTGGATTGTAGTGTTCAATGCTGTTAACACCAACATTGAAATGCTTTAATTCTAGGAGATAAACTAGGGAAGCGTCACAGATGTTGCAATATCCCCCCCCCCCCGTGGGAATAAACACAAAGCAGATGTGACAAAAATATTAATTACAAGAATTATTTATACTCTGAATGCAAAAAAGTTTTTTTTTAAGGCCAGAAGACAAAAGATTCTGACTTTTAATTTATTAAAAAGAAGATTTGATCTTTTCAACTTTAAACATGTGCTGTGTGTGTGTGTTGTGTGAGTATGTGCATGTGTGTGATAATATAAAAAATATGTGATAAAATAAAAAGAATTCTGTTTCAGAATTTTTTAGATAAGGATTGATAATTTGTATTATTTGGATTATTCAGACTACTGTTCTCATCTTGGATGTTGTTCTCACAACATTTCGACCGATGCAACCTCTGACCTACTTCAAGTGCATCTTGTCGAACTCTGGAATCTTTATGTCGAACTCGGGAATCCATACGAAATTTCGAACCGAACCCTTTATTTAATCCATGGGGGTAGCTTGCTCTCATTCCGTCAGCCATGACCGGGTGGAAGTTTTAAGTAATTCGTAATTGTATTCTTAGTATCACCCGCACTGAGGATTGAACTTTCAGTGTCAAGAAGACTATCACTTAGAACTGATTATTACTTAGCACTTTTATCCGTTACACCACAGGTCCTTGCCGAAATTCCAGTACAGATTCCCAAGTTCAACATAAATATTCCCGAGTTTGACAACTGATAAAGCTCGGAGATTACATCAGCCGAAACGTTGTGAGAATAGTAGTCTTAATAATCCAAATAATCCCAAAACAATTCTTTTACACAGTTCAGATCGATTCTTATGAGAATCAATTTCTAAAGCAAAATGAAGCTCAATATGCAAACCATTAAATAGTTTTCTTCAAATATTGCAATAGATTTGCTATTTTTTCAACTATTGCAATAGATTTGCTATTTTTTCAAATATTGCAATAGATTTGCTATTTTTTCAACTATTGCAATAGATTTGCTATTTTTTCAACTATTGCAATAGATTTGCTATTTTTTCAAATATTGCAATAGATTTGCTATTTTTTCAACTATTGCAATAGATTTGCTATTTTTTCAAATATTGCAATAGATTTGCTATTTTTTCAACTATTGCAATAGATTTGCTATTTTTTCAAATATTGCAATAGATTTGCTATTTTTTCAAATATTGCAATAGATTTGCTATTTTTTCAACTATTGCAATAGATTTGCTATTTTTTCAAATATTGCAATAGATTTGCTATTTTTTCAAATATTGCAATAGATTTGCTATTTTTTCAACTATTGCAATAGATTTGCTATTTTTTCAAATATTGCAATAGATTTGCTATTTTTTCAACTATTGCAATAGATTTGCTATTTTTTCAAATATTGCAATAGATTTGCTATTTTTTCAACTATTGCAATAGATTTGCTATTTTTTCAAATATTGCAATAGATTTGCTATTTTTTCAAATATTGCAATAGATTTGCTATTTTTTCAACTATTGCAATAGATTTGCTATTTTTTCAAATATTGCAATAGATTTGCTATTTTTTCAAATATTGCAATAGATTTGCTATTTTTTCAACTATTGCAATAGATTTGCTATTTTTTCAAATATTGCAATAGATTTGCTATTTTTTCAACTATTGCAATAGATTTGCTATTTTTTCAAATATTGCAATAGATTTGCTATTTTTTCAAATATTGCAATAGATTTGCTATTTTTTCAACTATTGCAATAGATTTGCTATTTTTTCAAATATTGCAATAGATTTGCTATTTTTTCAACTATTGCAATAGATTTGCTATTTTTTCAAATATTGCAATAGATTTGCTATTTTTTCAAATATTGCAATAGATTTGCTATTTTTTCAACTATTGCAATAGATTTGCTATTTTTTCAAATATTGCAATAGATTTGCTATTTTTTCAACTATTGCAATAGATTTGCTATTTTTTCAAATATTGCAATAGATTTGCTATTTTTTCAACTATTGCAATAGATTTGCTATTTTTTCAAATATTGCAATAGATTTGCTATTTTTTCAAATATTGCAATAGATTTGCTATTTTTTCAACTATTGCAATAGATTTGCTATTTTTTCAAATATTGCAATAGATTTGCTATTTTTTCAAATATTGCAATAGATTTGCTATTTTTTCAACTATTGCAATAGATTTGCTATTTTTTCAAATATTGCAATAGATTTGCTATTTTTTCAAATATTGCAATAGATTTGCTATTTTTTCAAATATTGCAATAGATTTGCTATTTTTTCAAATATTGCAATAGATTTGCTATTTTTTCAACTATTGCAATAGATTTGCTATTTTTTCAAATATTGCAATAGATTTGCTATTTTTTCAAATATTGCAATAGATTTGCTATTTTTTCAACTATTGCAATAGATTTGCTATTTTTTCAAATATTGCAATAGATTTGCTATTTTTTCAACTATTGCAATAGATTTGCTATTTTTTCAAATATTGCAATAGATTTGCTATTTTTTCAAATATTGCAATAGATTTGCTATTTTTTCAACTATTGCAATAGATTTGCTATTTTTTCAAATATTGCAATAGATTTGCTATTTTTTCAAATATTGCAATAGATTTGCTATTTTTTCAACTATTGCAATAGATTTGCTATTTTTTCAAATATTGCAATAGATTTGCTATTTTTTCAAATATTGCAATAGATTTGCTATTTTTTCAAATATTGCAATAGATTTGCTATTTTTTCAACTATTGCAATAGATTTGCTATTTTTTCAAATATTGCAATAGATTTGCTATTTTTTCAAATATTGCAATAGATTTGCAATCAATAAATAAAATTACAGATCAAACACGTGTAAGTTTTCTTTGCTAGGAAATTGACATTAAATCATAGTATGATATGACTATAGGTGCTAGTCTAGCAGCACTGAAGAGCTGTGATACAAGGAAACAGTCTGTATGTGGATGACTATATATAAGGCCCCCTTCTCAGGTTGAGCATTGTCGTTAATGATATCCCTTGCTACTATTTATGTAATGCAAAGCTTTTTATAAATAAACAAATGAAGTACTGTCAAGTAGTGGTCGATGTTTATATAAAATCATTGCAGATATCATTTACCAACGGCACCCGTCCCATGGTCTAGTGGTTAGAGCTGCCGACTATTTGCTAGAGTGTTGTAGGTTCGATGCCTGGCTTGGGATGGGTGCTAGTCTAGCCGCACTAAAGAGCTGTGATACAACAAAACAGTTTGCCTGTGGATGACTATTTGAAATGAAGACTTACATCAAATCCATTGCTAAGGTAGCTGCAAAACTGATTGGATCATTTTACCGCTCTCGAAAGTATCTCACCTTCCAAAGGGTATCTGACTCCTGACGCAATCCTCTGCCTGTATAAGAGTCAAATACATCCTAAGATGGGGAGGTACTGTTGCCACATCTGGGGAGGGGCCGCTCAGAGCCTACTTTCCTGCCTTGACACAGTACAAAAGTGACCTCGAAATCTACTGGGGGATGTCCTCTTCTCTTCCCGGCAGCCTCTTTCTCACAGAAGAGATGTTGCTAGTCTCTCTCTACTCTATCGTTATTTTCATGGTATGTGCTCGACTGAGCTCCAATCTATGGTCCCCTCCACCTGTAAAACATTCACAACAAAAACTTGTCTAGCTACACCCACTGTCAATAATTTTCTTTCTTCCTCTGTCTACCTAAAACTAAACCGAAACTTCCATGAGAAAAGTGTATTTCCAAGAACTACCTGTCTGTGGAACAAAATACCATGGGCTGCTTTCCTGCTGACTACAACATGGTTGTTTTCAAGTCCATTGTGAACAACTTCTTGTTGAGCCGTCCTTAAATAATCAAATTCTGCCCAGTTTCAACCATTGTTACCAATCCTCACAGTGTTGCCTCACCGTCTACCTGACACTCATTAACCCTTAACCCTGAGTGGCCTTTTGTGACTCATTAGTACATAATATATATATATATATATATATATATATATATATATATATACATACTAAAAGAATACCCGTTCCTGGACGGCTAAAATTAGTTCACCGAACAGAACAGTTTTACACCAGTTTTATGTCCTCTTACGAAGATTAAAATCAAAATATAATGCTATTAAATCTTATGTCTAGGATCCTTATTCCAATTTTGACCAAAATTTATTACTTGATTTTGATTCTAGTAAAAGGTCTCAAATTAAGCTTAAGGCGCCTTAAGAAGAAATTGAAATTTAGAGAATCTTGCGTAATTGGTGTCTAATGACCATGGATGAAATTTAATGCAAATCTGAAATATTTGAATTTTCAAATAGGATGTTGTCCAAATATTATGCTGCCTAAAAAACTCTTTAAAATATTCCAAATAAATTGAAATTTGGGGAATATTTATTAATTGATGTCTAATAATTATTGTTAAAAAATTTTTAAAAATCAGAGGTATCTGAATTTTCGTAAAGGGCTTCCACCCCTTCTTTGGCCCTTAGCATAAAATAAATTCAACTAAATCTAGCCCAAATTACCCACCCTTACGCCTAGCAGCCGTGTTCCAAAATTGATAATGATCGGTTGATTAGTTTAAGAGTGAATACTGTACATAGAAATACACATGTACACATACCTAACGTTATATAGATAGAGATTAAAATTTGAAATACAAGAAAACACAATGCGTAAAGGTTAGCCCACAGGGGAAGTAACTCTCAAAGCATAAAGCAATTAGACATTTATTTAATCCAAAAAACAACATTTCTAAATGCATCAAAGGAGATTGTCAGTGACGCACTGCCCTCATCGTCGGTTTTCGGTACTTTTGCATCATATCGGTTCAGACAGCTATCCCGACTAAGGTTTAAGGAATCCAAATCGAGTGGTTAGTTGTTTGGCTAACAAAGAGAAAATTGCGTGAGTTCTTCCATGCCCTGTTTTCTTACAAATTTAAAAAAGTTACACGGACTACTAACTACACTATTTGAGTTCCTATAGCTTTGGACTTATAATATTGATTCTTTTATTCCATGGAAAGTTTTTTTCATGGTACCGCTGTGAATGAGATACTAAATTTTGAAACATGATTTTTGATAAGAGGATTTTTTCTGTATCTTGAGTTAATGCTGACTCATTTATGATTGCTATTAAATTGAAACGTATGTTAAATCCATTTTTACAGAGGCTTTTTATTCTGAAATTTGATTTAAATGCTATTATAAATTTTGGAATATATATATATATATATATATATATATATATGTATATATATATATATAACATTTATTTTATCTAAATACGTATACGTTTCATCCTTATGGGAATCGTCAGTGTAGAAAAGAATTATTCACACCAGTCGCCGGACTCGAACCCCGAAAAACAAGTTATAGTTCAAACTCAAATTCCAACGTCTTCGCCTTCACGGCCATTGTCAACTACTCAGTAAATCAGCGAGAGATTAATCTTATTTAAAGGCAGTTGTCGGAGAGAGTTCGACTTTTGAAAGGAACATCGTGATGATGGCTGTGTTAAAATTACTCGCTACAGAGTCAACTAAAGTTTGGGGGTGATTTATATATATATATATATATATATATATATATATATATATATATATATATAATATAGATCTTAATTTACTACACTTTTTAGATGTCACTTTCAATTTTGATAAAAAATACATATGAGCCGTATTTAAAAGATAATGCTAACACAATATACGTGAATTGAAAATGACATCCCCATCAATTATAAAACCATAGATCTATTGAACGTAGGCTTCCTAATAACCTTACTAACGAAAAAATATTTAAGACTTTAAGTAACGTCTATAACAGCTCTAAAAACAGTTGATGTAATAACACTAAAATTAAATATAAGCTACCAAAAGATAATAGAAGAAAGAAAACTATAATTTGGTTCACTCCTCCACATAACCAGATGCTAAAACTAAACTAGGTAATAAATTGTTAAATCTTATTTCTTATATCTTTTTCTGCAGCTAGTCCTTTAAATAACATATTCAATTTACTTAAAACTGTCTTACAGTTGTTGTGGGAGTTTAGAAATGATCATCAAAGCTCAGAATAATAAAATTTTAAATGACAGTAGTAACAATAATAATTATTGATGGGACGATTCCAATATTTTTCTTGATTCCGATATAATTACCGATTTTGTTCTAAATTCCCGATTCTGATACAATTACCGATTCTGTTCTAAATTTCCGATTCTGATACAATTACCGATTCCGATTCCAGTAAAAAAACGCCCGAAATAACACAGCCAAAGCAATCACCTGTGCAACTATAGACTCTCTATTGAAAGAGTTTATTAAATGACCTTGATTTAAGTTTGCTTATATATATATTTCCGATATTTGGAGATTTTCTTATCACAAACTTTTTCCTAAAAAAATACAATGAGGTTAAAATATCAATATACCAAAGTTATATTAAAAAAATCAACTGTTTACATCAGTATTTTTAATATAATTTTGTGCTGGAACAAAATCTATAAAAAATGAATATGTTCATTTTTTTGTATCTCACTGGTAAGATATAAAAAAAACAATACACATTCTGAAACTTGTAGAGAAATCAATTTCCTTTCGTGTGATGGGATTTTATGAATTTATAGAGATCTTATAAGGGTCTTTCCGACGAATCTGTCGCCGGAGAATTTGACCCAAAATAATTCTACACCAAAGAATTTCACCCATCTGATATATTCTTTCTCTTAACACTGAGTTTTTTGGGGGGGGGAGGGGGGGAGGTAGATATAAACTTTTAGGACATAGATTGGATATCTGGCACTGAATAAATTTATTATTGACAAACAATTTATTTATATCTTTAGCACATCTTATGGAAAATATTTTTTCTAGATTAAAAAAAACTTAAATGATTCCATTGACCGAGTGGATATGGCGATTGCTTGCAGATTCTAGGCTGACTCTGTGAACCGGGTTCGCGCCTCCTGACCGTCTGAAATTGTTACTTTCCTGCACTGATGAGAGCAATAAGCTTGAAATGCTAGCGTCTGTAGGTATTAATAATTTGATATTTATTTATAAATTTTCAACACATTGGCGATATTTTAAATAGGATGACCCCCTCAAGTAAATGTGGTATTTTGGTGACTGAAATGATTCTAACTAAGAGTAAGATAGATAGTAAGATGGAGGATGACCAACAATCTCCACTTTCCCACACTTTTGATGGCCTTGTGCCATGTTATATGTTATATTTTTTAGCAAATAAATAATTCAAAGTGTAGTATCTGTTCTGATACTACACTTGATCTTTTCTATTCTCGGTCAGTGAAGAAGAAATCCTTCTAGACTGAGACAATTTTCTCCCAATCTAGAGTGCTCTTTCTTGGAGTGCTGGATTTCTCACATTAAAAACCGCCCTTGTGTCTAGCTGTGTCTTCATGGGGAGACAAGTAAATAGGATGACACGTAATTAATAACACCCTTAACTAAATCACTCCCCTCCAAAATTAAAGTCTACTTTTTTAGTCGATTATGTGTGAACACCCTGAAAAACTAGGCAGAAAGAAGAAGAAAAAACAAAAATAATTATTTTAGAATTTAGAGTAAGAGATCAGTTTCGTATATAAATTTAATGTAAAATGATCCTTATTTCCGGGCAATTCTAAATTCTTTTACCACTAACCCTAAATCCAACTGGAAAGGTCATAAAACAACATATAATCACTTAAAAAAGTTGTTAACGCCCCCCCAAAAACTCAAAAGAATTTATCTCCCATAGCAAATTTATTTTATTAATTGCCCTAAAACGCTAAAATGGCCCAGAAATGGGGACTCATTTGAATTTAGATGTGAAACTGATGCCCCACTCTAAATTCTAAAGGACCGGGTTTTTTTTCTTCGTGCTAAGTTTTCAGGGTGTTCACACATAAAAAAAAATAGAATCTCATTTTTGTTTGAGGTGGAGGAGATTTAGCTGAGGATTTTCATCTATAATAATAATAATAATAATAATTATAATAATAATAATCCAGTGAAGGGTCAAGGAGGATGAAAAGACTGAGGAGGGAGAGCACTAACCAGACCTCCACTGGAAGAGTGCGGAGAGTGCTGGGACCTTGGGGAGGTTTATTACGACCCAAATCCCAGAGGTGACTAATGGCTGTTTCCAGCGAGAAATCAATGGTAGGCGGCTGTTGCAATACCACAAGGTCATTTGTGATAGTTATCGAAAAGAGGTGGAGAGTACTGGAAATCTGGGAGGTTTGTTGTCACTCAGACTCCAGGGAACACCACCGGTTGTTATCGGTGAGCAATCACTGACAATGACTTGTGTAATAACTCGTAGTGAGTACAAATAATAATAATAATAATAATAATAATAATAATAATAATAATAATAATAATAATAATAATAATAATAATAATAAATACTTATAGTAAAAGAATCTACTTAACTTCTATGTTACATTAAAAAATAAGTTTAAATATTAAACTAACATTAATAAAAAATATGTTAGTAATTAATTTTTAATTCATAAAACACATTTTTATGTTAGCAGGCAAATTTTCACTGTCTTTCACGTAGTCCGTATATTTGTGTCTTGTCAGTGGAAGGAAAATAAACTGAACTACCATAATATTAATAACCAAGAATCATTTTTATTATTATTCTTTGATTTTATTGCCTTCTATCTCCACCCCCATCAATCTTTTATATATTTATATTTTTTTTTTTTACAACCAGTTAACAGACAGGAAACTCAAAATCAAAGAAGAACTGACACCAAAGCACATTTAATAACAAAGAACACAGATATAGTACATCATTATGAAACTACTGCTCGGAACTTAAGGAGAGCGGTCTGTCGCTGGTAGTTCAATGGAAAATCTGAAGATGGGCTAACACATGCTTAGATGATATGTGTAATTTATGTTTGAGCGAAAAATTAGAAATTTTACTTTTTAAAGATGTAAAAAATTACTTCATTGTAGAAGTGAAATCACCACAAACTGTAGACACAAAATAAAGTTTATTTTGGGATAAATAAAAAATAAAGCAGATCGAAAAAAATATATGGTGCTAATAATATAGATCTTAAACCTCATATATTAGGGTAAAAAGTGAAAAATGGTGATACTTGCACAAAAAATAATGTTACCGCAACCCAAATGGCATAGCATGGCCATCCTGTGTTCATTTAAGTCACTTAGTAAAAGATGCACCAAAAACTTCCTTCTAATGAAAGGGGCGTAAATTCATTGGTCGAAGGAAACAAATTAACAGAGAAGGGGTAATAAAATCAAGGACGCTGATTGGTTGGAAGTTGAAGTGAGTACAACTAAAGTATAAAAATGTTTGTACAATGTAAATCCATATAATTAGCCTGATGATTTCCCGCAAATGAAACACAAACGTTTCTGTGTAGCTTACTTGCTATAAGTATATTTTTATACCTACTGTGTGTGTATATATATATATATATATATATATATATATATATATATATATATATATAGAGAGAGAGAGAGAGAGAGAGAGAGAGAGAGAGTAGAGGCTAGTGCAGCATCAGTGCAGTTACAGGAGAAAAATGTATATTTAAAGAAGTGTGGCTACCAACATTTGTAAAAAACGTTTTTGCAACAATTGTTTGTTCTTTTATTATTTTATCATTTTATAATTTTGTGATTTTATAATGCGTTTCAAGCCTCGTGCGACTCTCTTCAGATATATTTTCCATTTGAAGAGAGCCAAATGGAAAATATATCTGAAGAGAGCCACACGAGGCTTGAAACGCATTATAAAATCACAAAATTATAAAATAATAAAATAACAAACAATTGTTGCAAAAACGTTTTTTTTACAAATGTTGGTATCCTCACTTCTTTAAATATATATATATATATATATATATATATATATATATATATATATATAAATAAATGCAAAAGTTTTCTCATTCATCACTCCTATATTATAATCAAAACGGGTTACTGTTATTTAAATCAAGAATACAATAAAAAGAAAACCTTGATATTCTGTATATATAGTGGAGATAAAAGATTAAGAGAGAACCTTTTGACTGCCTAATTAGCATAACTATTTTTAAATTATTCATAATTAATTAATGTTCAGTATTATTATTTTTTAATTGCATTGGCATACGTTGGCTATCTATATGGAATAGTTTCGTCTATATTAACAGTAATTAATTAATGTTATTTAATAAATAAATCGAAAAATAACTAAAAGCCTCACTAACTAAAAATGAGATTCTTTTTAGGGTAATTCTAGATTGTAAGGGCAGTTAATATGTTTTTAACACTAACCCTAAGTTTGACTGGCAAGGTCGTAAAAACCACCTAACAAGCACCTACTTTGCCCTCCCCACTCTAACGCAAAACAAACATGAATTTATAAAATAAAAAAATCAAACTTAAACCAGACACCCAACAAAAAACATCTTCGCCTCCGCCCCTGAGGCTCGCATTCACAAATATCCGGGGACTTAGAACCAACATTAACGATGTAGAAACTTTTCTCTTTACAAACTCCCCGGATATCCTAGCTGTAAGTGAAACGAACCTTCAATCCTCAATTCCCTCTCACCACTTTGACATTACTGATTACCTTCCATTCTACCGTAAGGTCTCTGATAAACATATGCATGGGCTAGGAGTTTATGTTCGAAACACCCTCCACTTGACTAGAAAACATAGGTTAGAATCAGATGACCAAGCCTACATGTGCTTTAGATTGACCTTACATCACAGAGTTAGTTACTTATATTTCTTATATCGTTCTCCTTCAACCCAAGACTGTTCACTACTTGACTCTGTCTCTGAAAGCTTAGATAGAGCACTCTCACTCGACTCGAATGCCCACCTACATGTATTTGGGGATTTTAATGCACATCACCGTGACTGGTTGGGATTCTCCAGCGTTACTGATGCAGCTGGGAACCGTACCTTTAATTTCTCCTCAGCTCACGACCTCTCACAGGCTGTCACTTTTCCGACCCGCCTTCCGGATCGCGCAGACCAGCAACCCTCACTTCCCGACCTGTTCTTGACCTCACTACCTGAGGCTTGTGTGGCGAATGCCCATAGCCCGCTCGGAAACTCTGATCATGTTGTGATAATGATACATATCAATTTAAAAACTCGTCCAAAAACTGAAGAGACGTTGCTTAAAACGATACAACACTATGAGCAGGCTGATTTTGAATCCCTCAGGAATCACATCAGCGACGCCCCATGGGGTGAAACCTTCTCACTCCCTGCTGATCAGTGTGCAAATGAGCTTACTAAATGGGTCAAAGCAGGCATTGATGCTTATTTCCTCAAGCGAAAATTCTTCAGCAAACCCCACTCTCCTCAATGGTTCACCTCAGAATGTGCAGCTACTATTGCTGAGAGAAAGAAGGCATTCCGAAAATTCGGCCGCCATAAGTCAACTGCGAACAGACAAAAATTTGTAGAGGCAAGAAATGATTGCAAAGTAGTGATAGATAAAGCAAAGAGAAGGTATACAGAGATAACCAAAAAACGCATTCAGTCACAGAAACTAGGTACTCGTGATTTCTGGAAAATTTATAATAGTGTGATGAACAATGGACAATCAACAATTCCTCCGCTATCTAATCACAATGATGTTGTATGCACGGCAACTGATAAGGCTGGACTACTTGCCCAGCATTTCACCTTAAACTCCACTCTGGACTCGGCAAACCACCTCCTCCCTAAATTCCCATTGCGGACTGAAGCCACACTTGAGAATCTGGTCATCACCCCGTCTCAAGTGAGAGACATCATAAAAAACCTTGACACCTCCAAAACCTGTGGGGCTGATCTTTTACCAGTAATAGTAATAAAGAAATGCTCTGCTGAGCTGGCCCCTGTCCTCTCCAAACTATACAAAAAATGCCTTACTGAATCTTGTTTCCCTGATAGTTTGAAAATTGCCTCTGTGGTACCAGTCTTCAAGAATTCTGGAGATAGAACTGATCCTCTAAACTACCGCCCAATCAGTCTACTCCCGATCTTTGCTAAAATCTTTGAATCATTAATCAATCTAGCGATAATCAGGCATCTAGTTAATGCTGAACTTCTTTCTGATCATCAATACGGATTCAGACAAGCACAATCTACTGCAGATATCCTAACGGTCATCTCTGAACGCATATACCATACACTGGACAAGGCAAGTGAAGCTAGAGCGGTAGCGCTTGATATATCCAAGGCCTTTAACAAGGTCTGGCATGAAGGGCTTCTCATAAAACTGCACTCATATGGTATTACTGGACAAATATTTAATATAATTAAATCCTTCCTAACAAAACGAAAGATCCAGGTTGTACTCGATGGCCGGGGAAGTACCCTCATGCCAAGTTGTCCTGACAAACCCCTGTACAGAGAGACCAAAGACACTCGAGGATAGTGTCTAGTAGACATTCAAATTCTCTCCATGAATGTCCATGCGTAGGTGTGTATCTGTGTGTCAATATGCATGGCTGTATATATGTATGTGTACGTGTGTGAAAGTCTGTGTGTGTTTGTCTCTTGTGTCCCTGACAAATGTGTCCCTATTAACTTTCCTCTCCATGAGGGCAGAGTTAGACACAAAGTCGGTTTTTTAATGTGAAGAAAATCCAACTCCCCAAAAAGGGGCACTCTAGATTGTGACAAAAATAGTCTAGAAAGATTGAAGACAGAACAGATGAAGTGTATTATTAGAACAGATACTACACTTTGATCTTAACCAAAGGGCAAGGATTAAAAATAAAGTCATTGCGTATCTGTATGCATGTGTTTGCATGTTTTATGTCTCTGTACATGTGTGTATGCATGTGCTTATACACGTGTGCGTACACATGTATGAATTTGTATATACAATAAATCCTGAAAGAAGACGAAGGCGGACGCATCATGAGGTAAAAAAGAACGTCTCTCCACCGCAGCATCCTTCATCGTTCAGCAGACAGAAATAGAAATCGATGAATGACCAAGTATGCAATAAACAAAAGAGTATCCACTTGAATCACAAATACACGTTTCATTTTGCTGTCATTCGCAAAGGTCAGCAGCCGAAGCAACAAAGACACAAAATAGAACAAAAAAAAAAAGAAAAAATGATTCCATCTTGTTTGAAACTGAGATGAAAGGAATCATGGAGAAAGAAACCAATGGACTGTCCAGTTCCTTGCAAAGCATCTTGGTCAATTTATTTATATCTTGTCGAATATGGTACAATGTAGTATGATTTGGTGTGTGTGTTTCTTGGAGGTTTATTTGATATCGAAACACAATCTATTTATTGCTATTGTACACCCTCCGTCACAAATGACGGGAAAAAATGTTACGCTTCACCAGTGTTCGCACTTGTGATTTGTCTAGATATATTACTAAAATATTCATATAAAATCATAGAATTACATCAGTATTTTTTTTTCCATGTATAAATTATTATTATCATTTCTGATGACCAAAAAAAAAAATTACTCTGTCATTCACAAAAGTCAGTGGCCAAAGAAATAAAGCAAAAAACAAAACAAAAAAAAAAACTAAATAAATAAAATTAAAAAAACAAAGAAACCAAAATGTTCAGTATCTTGGAAAGCAAAATGGTCAATTTATTTATAATCTTGGCAAATGTGGAGAATTCTTGCAACGTTTGGTTTGTCTGTTTCTTGGAGATTTTTTTTAATGTTGTGACGAGCTATCGATTACTAGTGTACACCCTCTGTCAAACATGAGGGAAAAAACTTATGCTTTGTCAGTGTTCGCACTCATTGTTTATCTACACATATTACTATTAGCTTACCTCTTCAAGAAGGCAGAGTTGGATACAAGGTCAGTTTTTAATGTGGGGAAAATCCAACTCCCCAAAAAGGGACACTCTGAATTGGGACAAAAATAAAAAGTACCTCAATCTAGAAGGATTTCTCCTTCACTGACCGAGAGCAGATTAAGTTTAGTATCAGAACAGATACTACACTTAAAATTACTTATTTGCAAAAAATATAAAAATACAATTTTGATTTTAAACAAATTAGGCACCAGGCCATCAAAAGTGTAGGGAATGGAGGTTTCATTGGTCGTCCTCTGTCTATCCTACTTTGTCTAGAATCATTGCAGTCATCACAATACCACATTTACTCCAGGGGGCATCCTACTTCAAACATCACCAAATACACTTTGATCTTAGCCAAAAGGCCAAGGGGAAATGTCAGTAATTTACTTTTCATACATAAATTATTATTATCATCTCTGATGACCTAAAGAAAAAAGACTGTTGACTTTTAATTATAGAGTGGGGGATTTCTCTCAGAATTAATTTCAGGCAGTAGGATAAGTCTGAGGTGGTTGTCTGACTTGTTATTTGCTTTCTTACTTCTCTCACTACTTGAAATGGTTTCGTCTAGGGGCTAGAAAAAGGCATGTGTTTTACTCACTAACTTTTGCATAACGGGATAAAAGTACATATATTTATTTATATACAAAATATACATTGGTCTTTATTATAGAGTGCAGGATTATACTAAGGCTGAATGAATCGACATTTGTTTCCTAAAGGCCTTTTCCTATATACTTTAATGACACAAAATACATGCTAATATATCCTTTATTCTGAGTTTGAGTTATGTTTGAAAAAAATTTCATTCTTATTCTTTTTATACGTCGTAATTTGTAATTAACTGAACAAGTCGCCCATCTCTGACTTAGCTATCTATATATCTCTATTGCCTGCTCTCACTGTATTTTTTTAATATCTTTATGAGCATTTAAAGTAACAGTGACTCCCTTTTTTCAGCATTGCTTCTCAATTGCTGTACTTTGCTAGCTAATTTACACTGTGTGTTCGTTCACACCATAAACATGTATTTAAATCAGATCGAAATAATAAGTCTCTTTACATCTATATCTACATGAAAAATCGAAACGGTTTACTGTTATTTAAATCAATAACACAACATTGTATTTACCTCCCCAGGAGGTTAGGCACAAGGCCTGTTTTATCTTACTCTCACAAGGTAAGATGTGATCCAAGGTCGGGTCGGGAAAGTGGGACTTGAAAAGCCAGCGCCCGAGAAGGTGAGTACTCTAGCCATTAAAAATTGCCTGGGCAGCCCCGTCGGCATTCCCTGGTAGGAGCGCCTCAGGCAGTAAGCAATAAACTTACTCCTCCCCAAAGAGGGGAGGCAAAGCCTGGGAGGGTGGACCTCCTAGAACTGCACAGGACAGACCCATAGACCAGCGTAAATCAAGCCCCGAAGGCCAAAACGATACCAGTTTATGGCGCGTATCAATGATACGACATAACAATTTGAAATATCGTATATATAGTACCGAGGAAAAGCCCCAAGAGAGTCCTTAGAATGCCTAATTTGCATAACTATTTTTTGAACAGTTTATATAAATTAATATTTGGTGTTATTCATTTAGCATTTTATTGTCCTATTTTCATATATATATATATATATATATATATATATATATATATATGCAATAGTTTTGTCGATATTAAGAGTAATCAATTAAAGTTGTAGATGAACAAGGGAGAATGACACTGGTTGCTAAGGATGCCAGTGGATTATTCCCCTTTGAGCAAACTGAGTCAGACTCGAGGAGAGAGACTGGAATTCACCACAACTGGACAGGTTTCCACGTGGTTGGTAATATGAAGAAGCTCTGTTCTGTCTAATATTTCTACCTTACCATGTTCGGTAGAATCCCACCATCAGTGCTGAGTAAAAACCTGTGTATTGTATGTTCTGTTATGCTGTGTTGTAACTAAGTTCACTTTACATTTGTAGGTATGTAAATAGATGTGTATATTGTATTTGGTCGTATTTTTCCTCAATCTGTGTGCCTCATAGCATTAAGTTTAGTAGATATGTTTTCCCTTAAAGAATGGTAATAGTAATGTAGCTAATAACTAACAAAGTGATGTAATAAAAATAAAAAGGATAAATTAAACTAACTTTTCTGTTAACTAACTGTGCCAGAAAAAATTAAATTAAAAAAGTTTTGACTGTAATTCAACCGAACCGAATTTCGTGCAACCCACTTTCTGCCTTTCTCTCTCCAATCCAAAATCGCTTCTCCCCTGCCCAGCTGTCCTCTTCATTTATCTCCTCTGTTATCCACATATGCAAATCACATAAACACCTGCACCTAAGAAGAGAAGCCCTTTTTAAATCTGCATACGACATGCAAAGCACCTCCTTCTTTTTCCTGATGGTGAGTGTTCCTCTTTATTGTCACACTCCTCCCTGATCGTATGATCACACAAGTGACAGATGGTGGCTGGTCGCTTTATCCTAGTACTTCTCCGTAGTGGGACAGTTATTTCTTCCTCTCTTACATCAGATGTACCAGGACCTGAATTGGCAATGGAATAAGGCAGCTCAACCAAGGAACGTCTGTCCTCTCCCTCACTTTCAGATGCAGAACCACTACTACTTGTATCGGAATCTGTTTCTCTCCATTCAGTACTCTTTCACAAGTGAAATTATCGTGCCCAGTCTCCGCCTTATAAGCATCTCACTTGCAGCCTTGGTGCTCAATCGAGACTTTCCCGTCAGCACATTGGTCACCCAGTGGTACACACACACAGAGTCTGTTTTTATGTGTAACACATTGGCATTCCATTTGAGTGCAAGGTTTAGTCCTTTTAGCACGGCATCCAGCTCTGCCACGTTTATATGTTGGGTATCCTTTGTTGGTCGCAACCAGCTTGCATCCTCGATGATGGCTCTACTGGCGTCAAGAGCTACTCCCGCAGCAAGCGAGCTTGCGTCCATCCACACATTCAGTTCCTTTATAGCCACGCACCATTTTCCTCGGACGGGATCTGATTGCTGTACACGGACAAGTGTATCTGCTATCATACACTCCAGCGGAGTATCGCTAACCTTGTCATCCCAGTTCTGTGTAACAGTTGTAGTGTAACGTTTAATAAAGCCTGTTGCCACTCGAAGCCATCCACACACTGGAAAGTGCCCCACCAGTTTGCCATACATGGAGAAGATACATCTTCGTGTCATAGTTCTCGGCGCATCCACAGTACTGGTTTCTCGCCATCATTGCAGTTGGCCATGCTCTGCCCAAATTTCTAATCCCAGCACTCGTGCACGATTTTTCAGTTTTTCTGGGTCCTTATTAGTAAGTCCATACAGGTCCAGAGTCTTCCTTACGGATTCTGCCGACGCCACATCCTCATTAATATATATGTCATCAATATACGCCGACGTTGCTCTCCTTATCTTCTCATCCTTGGCTAACACAGCCTCGAGCACAGCCCGCATTATAAGAGGTGCCACATTTAAGCCAAATCCTAACCTAGTTAGACAATATCTTTGTCCTTTGAATATGACTGTCTGGTACGGCCAGAGAGATCTCTCAACATGGATCTGTAGGTATGCCTTCCTGAGGTCCAGAATGGATACATTCGTTCCTTGCTGTCTCCATTCTCGCATTTTCTCTGCGCAAACATCTGCATCGCCAGTGAATGCATCAGCATAGGTGTTTAATTCACGATAGTCCATCACAGGACGCACCTTATTTTTATTGGCCTGTAGCACAGCCATCAGTGGTATTAGTTTCTTGGGGAGGGGGGCAAACTCTTCCTGATTATATGGCAACAACCAACCGTTGTTCATCCAGGTCTGTAACTCACATTCATAATCTTCGCTTAATTCATTAGACATTGCATATTCAGAAAGCCGAGTTTCCAGTTTCTCTGGTGCATAACCTGCTGACCATTTCCATGCTGCAACCCACACTTTCTTCTGTTCGTCAAATTTGGCAACAAAATCAGCTTCGTTAATACAAAGTGCTGCGCAGATGGGTTGTGCCTCCCCAAACTCCACACTTCCAGATTGTGTGATGCGAACGCCACCGAGTGCCTTAATGGCGTCAATGCCAAGCAGCATATTGAAATCAACAGGTTTACCTTGCATAATCAGCACCTTGATTGTGGCAACGTTACCAGTCTCTGTATGAATCCTAATGGTGCCATTTCCGCTAATGTAGCGCCGGTTAATGTAGTTACCATTATCTTCTGCTTTGACCAAGACCGACATAGCTTTGCACTCAAGATAGAATGTAAGCATCCAGTGTCGAGGAGAGCCAGGCATGGTGCATCATCAACATAGATGGTAATGACAGGTAGCGCCGAGTTCACATTCTGATTGGGGAATAGACTGGCGCTGATGTCTTGTCCCCAACTTCGTTTCCCGGACAATCTCTTACCAGATGACCAGTCTTGTTGCACCGATAACATCGTTGACGGGTAGTCTGCCTCCTTTGCATGCAGTCTCTTGCAAAATGATTAGGGCCGTTGCATTTGTAACATGTATAATCAGATTGCCCCATGCCCACAGGTGGTTGAGTGATTCGGGTAGGCTGTGTCGCAGCCACAACTGATTCCCCCACTTCAGCATTGTCTGTCGTCAATGCTCGAGCTCGAGCCAATAGCTCTTCTAAAGTCATATCGTCCACCCTAGAGGAGGACCGCAACAGCCTTTTCACAGGGTTGGGAAGCCCCCGTACAAACACACACACCAGCACATTATCTGGTATTCCTCCAAATAGCACTGACAGTTTCCGCAGATCTGCCAAATATACGTCTACAGTCTCACCCGGACGCAATACACGATTTAGTAAGAATTGAGTTAGTTGCTGGTAAACTGCGAATGCTCCCCCAGTTAGCCGAAGTGGGATGACATTTTCAAGCTGCTTCACTCCAGATAAGTCACACACTAATTCCACCTTCTCAATCCATTCAACGACTGCCCCAGTCCCATCAAACTCAGGAATTATCTTTAGGTGAAAACGGCTGTCCATTTTAAGCCGAAATAGTGCCAGAAAAAATAAAAATTAAAAAAGTTTTGATTGTAATTCAACCGAACCGAATTTCGTGCAACCCACTTTCTGCCTTTTTCTCCAAACGTTTTTACTGTCTTTCAATTTCCAACAAAATTTCGTGACTTTCTGCCTTTCTCTCTCCAATCCAAAATCGCTTCTCCCCTGCCCAGCTGTCCTCTTCATTTATCTCCCCTGTTATCCACATATGCAAATCGCATAAACACCTGCACCTATGAAGAGAAGCCCTTTTTAAATCTGCATACGACATGCAAAGCACTTCCTTCTTTTTCCTGGTGGTGCGTGTTCCTCTTTATTGTCACACTTTCTTAAAATATTTGTTTGTGAATTTTCAAGGGAGGTAATTTAAATTAAATTAACATCGCTGGCTAGGGAGAGGGTGACTGCTTGCTCTCTCTCTCTCTCTTTTTCTCTCTCTCTTTTTCTCTCTCTCTCTCTCGCTCTCTCTCTCTCTCTCTCTCTCTCTCTCTCTCTCAATCGCTAAGACTAATTGTATTTCTGTTTTCTTTCCATTAACGGTTTTATTTGAAAAATAAATAAATTTGTATCAAAATAACGAAAATGTTACTATTTATTTATGAATAAAAGCGAATGTTTCTGTCTTGTGTTTACATCAACCTTATGAACGAAATGTTTATTATTTAAAAGTGGTGTTTTGCAAAGCTAGCTAGTTATCCATAAGAGGTTTATTATTTTGAGTTATGCAAGAAGAATGTCTTAACAGGTGTGTTACAGTGCATGGATTTCAAATGAAACCAAAGTAGAATAAATAATGGTAGTGGTTCTGACCCAACGGGGCACGGGTACGTCTAGTAGTTATTATAAATTATTCATTTATTGGTTAAGTTTGTCTGTTTAACGGCATATCAACCCTTTTTCAGATTCATTAGATAACTTTACCACTCTAGAAAGTACCTAACTCCTGATGCAATCTTCTACCTGTATAAGAGTCAGATACAGCCTAAGATGGAGTACTGTTGCCACATCTGAGGAGGTGCCGCCCATAGCGCTTTTTCTTGCCTTGACAGACGTGCAAAACTGACTCTTATATTAAATGAGGGATCATCTCTTCTTTACAGCCCCCTTTATTTTAGGAGAGACGTTGCTAGTCCCTATTTACTTGCCTCCCTACGAAGGCAGAGTTCGACACAAGGTCGAGTTTTCATGTGGCGAAAATCAAGCTCCCAAAAAGAGGCATTCTGGATTGGGACAAAAATAAAATTTGCCTCAGTCTAGAAGGACTTCTTCACCACCCGAGGACAGAACAGATCTCAGTTAATAAGCCGCCCTCTACTTCATTGTTATTTCCATGGTAGATGCTCGACTGAGCTCCAACCTCTGATTCCTCCCTGTAAAACATTCACAGCAAGAACTCGTTCTATTACTACCACTGAAAAGAACTTTCCTTTCTTTCTTCGTGTACGTTGTATCAAACAGAGTTTCCATGAACAGAGTTTCTTTCCTAGAACTTTCTGTCTGTGGAGCACGTTACCATTGAACTGCTTCCTTGCAGACTACAACATGGTCATCTTCAAGTCCAATGTCAACAAATGCTTGTTAAGTCGTTCTCTTAAGTAATCAAATTCTGTCCATTTAGTCCATCGTTTTTAACCCTCTCATAGTATTATTCATCACCCAACTGACAATCTCTCTTATTAATTTTTATCCTCGAGCGACTTTTGACCTTGGTAAAATCGAAGGCCTGTTGAAAATAAATCGGATGATCATCATCATGATGATGATCGTAATGATTTATTCATCTTTGTCAAGAACGTATCCAGTTTAAAAAATAACATTTACCGATATTGTGTTTATGGTATAAATAATGCACTGCATAGACATTACTGGGAGCTTTCAGATGAGATTTTTAAAAGAATTTGGTGGTATGCAGAAGTCTGGTGATGCCCAGGGCCAATTTCTTTTCAGATTGTATACCCCAGAGACTAAAGTATAATTCCTAGTACTCAGAAATATTATGAGAAAAAAGACATAGTTTGAATATGATTGGATACCCCTGCTCACCAATTTGGATGCGCGGGGCCACCGACCCCCCTCTTCACGTTACTGTGTGCCTGTAATATATATTGAGACAAGGCTGAAGTTAAGAATTAAAAGAAAACATATACAAATAGAAAGGATTAAAAATATTTCGTGTTTACATCATGAAGACAATAATATCTATGATGGTAAGTTCTTATTTGTATGAGAGATGTGCGTTTGTATGTCTGCTAACTATTTTTAGTCTATTAGACATGGGAATATGAAATTGTGTAGGAATGATCCCCAACTTATCCAGATTGTCCTGGTTGGAGGGTGGCAGTCTCAGGCAGCAAGAGTCCACACCTTTTGAGTACCCGCATCATATTTGGTTTAATGTGCATTTTACATGCCGGCATGTGTTGGACAGCTTTTAGAAATTAACTTCCAAATTAACTTATCTCTATCCAGGTTTTTATTTATTCCTCTTTCTCTAAAATTCTTCCTCACCACTTCCCTCGATGTTTTTCTTGGTCTTCCCCTGCCAGCTGACCCTGCTACCGCAACTGTTCTACATCTACTAACTCAAGAACTCTCACCCATTCTTTCAATGTGTTCTACACACATCTCTCTATACTGTCCAGATTTAATCTTTCTCTGAGGTCATCAGATCTATGTCTGTCTTTAAGACTTATATTACACATCCACCATATCGTTCTCATATCATTTCTTTCTATGCAACATATATCTGCAACCCTTACTGGACAGATTTCATTTCCATACATCATCAAACTGCATATACATGCCTGATAGATTCTTCCCTTGGTCGACAGTGGTAACGCTCAGCTGGTTAGTAATGGCAGAAGTTCCCTGAACTTACTCCATCCACTCCTAACTCTTGCCATCACACCAGCACAAACTCCTCCCTATGCTCCAATGGTATCACCAAAGTAACAAAACTTCTGGACAACTGACCCTCCTACACCCTGCTTCCCAGAAAATATACCAAAAACTATATGTAAAACAGTAAAAAAATAAATAAATAAAATAATACAAAAACGCCAAAGCACACGTGGGCAATGCCCTTAGCCAATTGGATAATTGTGTGAGTTTTTCTCAAAATCAAAAATAGAATTTATAAAAGTTCAGAGTTTTACAAATATTCTCATGGGCTGATAACACATACTTACCTCAGTTCTCAGGACTCTTAATTTTCCCTCCTAAAACAAGAGAAAACAATTTACATAAATAAGTTTATTTAGTACTAGTTGTTCCTACCTGGCGTTGCCCGGGATTCATTGCTTGCACCTTTTTAAATTAATTTAAATTAAAAGTACAATTTAAAAAATATGTGCGAAACAAAGTAAAATAATAAAAAATAATATATATGTCACATATAAACGAGAAACACACACATACACAGAAACATGCAAAGTTGTCACAAAATTTTATTAATATAGAATATATATATATATATATATATATATATATATATATATATATATATATATATATATATATATATATATTATTAATATAGAAGAGAAGAGAAAAAATGCTCAAAAATAATTCAAATAATGTAAAAAAATAAGCCATATTATAAGCTGAAAAGATTTATCTCTCTTGCATAATTTCATTCATTTAAAATTGTCGCCATTATAACAATCTTCCTAAGCGGAATAATCTTTTTTAAAACAAACTGAAGTCAAAGACATTTTGGTATTGTAAAAACATGCTGAAAGAAAAAAAAATTACAAAATGGCTAAGTAGAATAAAATTGTCGATATGTCAGATGCAATGTTATTTAGGTCTAAATTCTAAAATCCGACAAGATAATTTTATATATTAAATTAATTGCATACACAATGCCATCTTCTATATAATTCTCTTTCCTACATTTGAACTTTACGAATAACTAGAAAAACTGAACATTCATTACCATTAGATATTTATTAGGATGACCATCAGAGGAAGATTAAATCTGGACAGTATAGGGGGATGTGTGCAGAACAGGAAACATCGATAGTATGGCTACGTTGAAAGAATGGATGAGAGTTCTTGGGTCAGTAGATGTAGAACAGTTAAGGTAGCAGGTTCAGTTCACAGGGGAAGGCTAAGGGAAACATGGGAGGAAGTGATAAGAATGGACTTGAGAGAAAGAAGGAATAAATAAAGACCTGGCAAAAGATAAATTAGTTTAGAAGTTATGCAAAGTCAAGTAAAACGGACGTCAAACCGACGACAACGACAACGATGACGAAGACGACGACGACGACGACGACGACGGAGACGAAGAAGAAGAAGAATTGTATAATTTTACAAAAACTAATATTCTCAAAAATGCAACCACATGTTCTTTTTTTTTTAACATTTAGGATTTTACGCAAGAGTAAATACATATAATGACCGGTGTTATTTGACCTCATCTTCTTCACACTTCTCATATGCTGTGACTCTGTCATCAGAAAAGACTGTGAGTAGTAATTTCTTAATTTGGGTTGCGTTGAATTTCTCCTCCTTGGTCAGTTGTTCGTAAGTCGTTAATGCTCCCTCAGTTAGGCAAAGAGGAGTGACGCGATTAAGCTGCTCCATCCCAGAAAGTTTGCACCAATTCCAGTTTCTCAAAAAGACATCACATCACCTCAAGAGATTATAGAAAAGTGAATGAGAGAAATAGAGAATATGTGTTATTAAATATGATTTGATTAAGTACTAAGAAGTGTGTGTTGGGAAGATGCCGAAAGCTCTCCGAGGATTGTGCTGAAAATGCATCACATCACACCGAGAGATTGTAGAAAAGTGAATTAAAGATAGAATAACGTGACTGACGTCATGCGTTCCAGATATTCAAAGATGTTCGTATCTTAGTATTAAGATATGCTATATATTCGCATACGGTATAATCATGTTAACATACCGTTTCTCGTTAGATAACTCAAGTTAAGAAGTTAAGTAACGATAAGCTTGGCTAGTACCAGATGGGTGATTATTTGCGAATACTAGGCGCTGTATATGGGAAGACGATGATATCTCCTGGCAAAAAACTACATCAAGTATTTTAGTCTAACCTGCTTAACCACATATAAAGAATGCACTGCATAGACATTACTAGGAGCTTTCAGATGAGATTATTAAAAGAATTTGAATTTAATGACAGTGGTGTGCACAACAAAACAATCGTACCATGGACGAAAGTTCTGTTCACAAGCATGTGGAGAAACTCTCCAGAGTATGAAGATACATGTATAGACACATTCATATGTTTTCACTTCCTTCATGATTATTTAACTAAATCTATCTCTTTATGAGGTAATTTCCGAAAGTATACATGCGGCTGGGGAACTCATGAATTTGATATTCCCTAGAAACTTCCTCTTTCAGAGGAAGCCGACTCAGCCAGGACGAATATCATACCAGGTAATTTCATAAAGTATGGTCGCTTGTTATTTACAGTGAAATGGCTTTTGGCATTATTCTCGAACAACTTATTTTGTTCTAAAATCATGATTTATATCATTTTATTGAGTAAAAACAATACTTAAATATTAGGTGTTTATCTGTAATATTAAAACAAAAACATCATTATGGTTCATTGGTGCTCCTATACCAAAGATAACCAGAATTTCCCAGAGGAGCCACTAATCTACAAAAGAACCTTTATTCCTATCAGTCTATTCATATTATATATAGTAACAAGAAAATATCCTCTCCAGTTACATTATTTTGCTCGTTCACGGCAAATAAAATTATTCCATTTCTCAAGTAATTTGAAAATTTAGAAAACTTAGAAAAGGGAGATAATTAATGATACAAGTTACTTCCCTTGAATACTTATTTTTTTTAAATGTTATTAAACAGTATATATGTATGTCAATGAAGAAAGGTTAGAAAATTTATATAAAAACTAAAATTGTATTCATATGTAAAATTTTCTTAGGAAAACAATGGGAGTAGTACTGAATCTCTAAGTGCCCCTTTCAGGGAGCTATAGGGCAGAACTTCAAATATATCCTATTTGGATGAAATTTAAATCATATGTATGAAATTTTCGGGGAAGACAATGAAAGTAATCCTGAATCTCTATGCCCCCCCCCCCTCCCCAAGGGCGCTATGGGGCAGATTCCTCCCTCGCTTAACATTTCAAATACGTATTTTATGAAATTTAAACCATATGTATAAGATATTAATTTAGAGAGTTTTCCAAAAATTCCAGCCTTTTCAAACTATATTAGGGGGTGGGATGATATATATATATATATATATATATATATATATATATATATATATATAAAGGAATCACCATTTGCCACCATCTGAAAAGGCATAGTTCATTGGGTAAAACCAATTCGAGCTACCGGCATTTGACAATGTTTACATTGAGATTCCACTTGCATTCAGCCCGTGTCGCATGAGAGCGTAGAGGTAGAAGCGCCAACTGTCAGCTCGACGGTTGAGTTTCAATCTCGGCTTGAGGCACTAGCTGATCTAGCTGCACTGAAGAGCTGTGATACAGCGAAGGTGAGTTGAGATCAACAAAATTTGAACATTGTTCCAAGAATTCAAAACCAACGAATTATATGGCGTACGATCGTTTCCAAGACAATTTGGAAATATTTTATTCTGTATTATTGTTCTGAAGACTCCAAAACGTTTCTTCGTCAGCGCTTCATACAACATCACATACAGAAGTCCCTCAAGAAAACATCAGATGCCAGTAGTATCTGAAAAAATATATTCAGACAATAACCTCTCATAACGTAACCACATAGTTTTACATCGATCAGTTCAAAAAAGATATAGCAGTGAAGGTACCTTAGAAACAAATAATTAACAGCAAATCAAATAACAAATTATATATTTAAAATATTCACAATATAGGATGAATCAGGAAGAAAAAATACATAAATAGATAGATAGAAAATAATGAAATTAAATTAAAAATATATATATAAAGAAAAAATACAATGCTAAAATTAAGGAAAAATACTGATAATAATACTAATAATAAAATAAAATAAGATAAGATAAAATAAAATAAGATAAGATAAGATAAATACTAATAATAATGATAAAATAAGATAAGATAAGATAAGATGATAAAATAAGATAAGATAAAATAAGATAAATGCTAATAATAATGATAAAATAAAATAAGATAAGATAATATAAGATAAGATAAAATAAGATAAATACTAATAATAATGATAAAATAAAATAAAATAAGATAAGATAATATAAGATAAGATAAGATAAAATAAGATAAGATAAAATAAGATAAATGCTAATAATAATGATAAAATAAAATAAAATAAGATAAGATAATATAAGATAAGATAAAATAAGATAAATACTAATAATAATGATAAAATAAAATAAAATAAGATAAGATAATATAAGATAAGATAAAATAAGATAAATACTAATAATAATGATAAAATAAAATAAGATAAGATAATATAAGATAATATAAGATAAGATAAAATAAGATAAATACTAATAATAATGATAAAATAAAATAAGATAAGATAATATAAGATAATATAAGATAAGATAAAATAAGATAAATACTAATAATAATGATAAAATAAAATAAGATAAGATAATATAAGATAAGATAAGATAAGATAAAATAAGATAAATACTAATAATAATTATAGCATAAAATAAAATAAGATAAAGTAAATAAGAAAATAAAATCAAGAAATAAAAGTATAAAAATATAAAAATGATACCCAATAACTATAGAGAATACTATATAATAATAAAATAAAAAATGAAATAATGAATAATAAAATATAATAAAGTATAATAAAACAAAATTAAACAAGAATAAATGTATGAGAATAAATTTAAGAATGAATTAAAGAAGGAATAAATAAATGAATAAATAAATAAAAATTTATTTTATTTTAAAGAAAACAAGATATAGTAAAGTTAAAATTAATGAAAAGTTAGAATAATTAGAAGATAAAAGGTATATAACAGACTATATAGAAATATACCGGGAAATAAAGATATAACTTGAAAATATAATTTTAATTATAAAAAAAATTGTACCATAATTAGAAAAAAAGTCAAATAATAATGAGGATGAGTAGAGAAATAAACACACACACACACACATATATATATATATATATATATATATATATATATATATATATATATATATATATATATATATATATATATATATATATATATATATATAAATACTGGGGAAGAACAACAAAAAAACTCAAATTTAAAGTAGAAAAAATAGAAAGTAGAAGAAATTATTTAAGTAAAATTAAGAGAAATTGGAAAAATTCAAAATTAAATAATAAGAGAAAACACAATAATTGGGGAAAATAAGAAATAGAAACAATAGTAATTAGAAAAAATAAAAATAATATTTAGAAAAAAATAATATATATATATATATATATATATATATATATGGTAAATAAATTTGACATATTCATTTACGTACGTTCCAAGAATTCAACATAAACACAATTTTATGTACGATTGTTTCTGAGACGATTGTAAATTTTTTTTTTATTGATATCAGGTCTCATCATCAGCACAGGGAATAGACACCAAGTTCGAAGTTAAAACATAGCATCACGACTAGCGTGTAGACATTATATATATATATATTAAAATGACAATAAAAGCCCTTTACAATGCAAGACAGATTTTTTTTTTTTTTTTTACTTTTATCTTATATATTTCTGAGACATTTTTTTCCTCTTTTTTTTTATAAAAATAAACAAACTTAATACTTATCATTCATTCAATGCTTAAAAAAAAAAAGAACGACCAATATTTTAATATAAAATCCCAGCATGCCCTGGCACTTCCATTCTACTAATAACCGCAAATTCCATCACAGCGGACAATACGTCATATCAACACAAGGACGTCTTCTCGATACACAAAACTAAAAGTCTGTTTATTTTTATTTTAATAAAAAGAGAAAAAAAAATATCTCTAAAGATGGAGAATGTCTCCGAAATATATAAGATAAAAGTTAAAAAAAAAGAAATAAATCTGTCTTGCATTGTAAAGGGCTTTTATTGTCATTTTCATACTTATCATTCATTCAATGCTTAAAAAAAAAAAAGAACGACCAATATATATATATATATATATATATATATATATATTTAAATGTTGAATTAAATTAAAGATAATTGAATTATCGTTTAATAATAATCTATCGTGATAATATAAAGCTCAATATATTGAATAGAGCAATCGATTCAAGAGATGAAAGATGAGAATAATAAATTGTGAAGATACAATATTTATTAGAACATCAAAAGTTCAAAGCAAGGAGCTTCATATCCTTAATCCATGGATTTTCTAAGATAAACTCTTTTCATCAGAGGATAGAGAAAAAACGACAATATAATTGTAAATATTATCGGCAGCATTTAACTTTGAAATTTTTTTTACATAAAATAAAAACCAAAATATAAAGAGTCTTTTGTTGAGATGAGAGCGCAGAGTTAGGGTAGACGCCGTCAAAAAAACACGTAAAAAATAAAACAGCCATTATATTGAAAATGAATGTTTGAAAAAGAACAATTTGAGTATTATTCTTTTTCAAACATTCATTTCCAATATAACAGCATTTATCATTTCCAATCCTCTCATCATATTAATCATCATTCAACTGACAATCCATTCATTTTATTAACCTGACTTTTAGCCTTGATAAGTGGTGACTCATTAGTATAAAAAAACTTAATATATTTCTCCACAAAATATTAAATATAATTGTTTTATACAATAATAAATTGCTTTGAAATAGTGTTCAACGGCATTTATTTAGACTGGGGTTGATTCAGTTATTTAATTGCTTCCCAGCGCAGCAATATGTGACACAAGGTCGCAAGGTGGGGGAAGAATCAAGCCAGCGCCCCTAAAAGAGGAGCACTGTGGCCTAACAAAAATAGCCTAGGCAGCCTTTTCGGCATTCCCCGGTCAAGGCGCCTCAAGCAGTAAGCAATGAACTTACTCCAACCCAAAGAGGGGAGGCAAGGCCTAGGAGGGGGGCACCTCTTAGTACAACCCAGGACCGAATACCTCAGCCCAACAGATAAAAAGCCACCAAAATGGCCCAGTTCCTGCCGGACTGTTTGTTGAGAACGAATCTTCGACTGGTATTACCTTACCCCATCCCGAAGTCCTCAATCAACCAAAGTTAATGAGAGACTGAACTGGCTGGGGTTGATTCAGTTATTTAATTCCTTCCCACCGCAGGAATATGTGACACAAGGTCGGAAAGTGGGGGAAAGTCAAGCCAGTGCCTCTAAAGAAGGAGCACTCTGGCCTAGCAAAAATAGCCTGAGCAGCCCCGTCGGCATTCCCCGGTCAGGGCGCCTCAGCGATAAACTTACTCCACCCCAAAGAGGGAGGCAAGGCCTGGAAGGGGGCACCTCCTAGAACAACCCAAGACAGTATACCTCAGCCCGGCAGATAAAAGGCCACCGAAATGGCCCAGTTCCTGCTGGACTGATTGTCGAGAACGAATTCTCGACTGGTATTACCCCATCCCGACATCCTCACTCAACCAAAGTTAATGAGAGACTGAACAGGATGGGGCGGACCCAACACTGAGAAGCAGATACTCCCAGTATTTATGGTGACTGGAAGAGTCCAAAGTCCGTTATAGATAAGGTACCATAACACTATCTTAAAGGTAAAGTAAGAACAAATCTTTTATTGTACGTTGTTGTCTTTCATAAATGTCAACTGTAAATAAATGTGTTAACCGTACTTTCTCCAACTTTTGTTCTAATATATGAGCTATGAAATAATACTCAAGTGGCTTTTAGCCTTGATAAGTAGTGACTCATTAGTAAAAAAAAAAATTATTTAATTAATGTTAACACTTCTTTATTAGAGTAATGGCCTTGTTAATTGTAAAACTGTTGTAGTTGCCCTACGAATGCTTGAGAGAAAAGTCTATCCTACTATTCCACCAATAGTTTTGTATATATTTCTTTAAAAGATTCTAACACTGGGAAATGCGTATATTCTCATATTTGCAGCTAACAATTTTAGAAAGAATACAAGAAATTACGGTGTTTGTATATTCCAAGCAAAGCAACGAAGCGTAATGTTCCCATGAGTATGACACACAGACAGGCATACATCTACGTTGTATCGTTTTTATTTTTTATTTATTTTGATTCTCACGTTGCATCTAAATAATACAAACTGCCAATCAAAATCCCACACTTGGAAGAAAAACCGGTTAGTAAAGTGACTATTCGCTTTTATGCCCGTCTCGCGTTCCTAATTTACAGCTTGTCCTTTTTTGCCGGCGCAGGTTGTAAACTCCCATTTTAAAAATAATACAAGACAAAGAAACTTTTGTTTCATGCACAAGAACTGCAATCAAACCTTTGACCTCAGAGGAAGAATCGTCGTTAACAAATTATTAGTTGAAACGATAAAAAGAACAGCCAGAACGAACAAATTTCACGAATATTAATTAAAAAGAAGAAAAACGACCTTTTTTATAGACAGGTTGTCATGGCTAACTTCATTTTTCTACTCAAGCTAAAAGAGTCTTCATCCAGACTCAGGAGTGGCCAACACCAGGCAACGTTTCATGCATGTGTTAGAATAAACGTTATTTTATTTCATAGCTCATGCATTAAACATATATTCCAAACATATCCATCATCAGAACGAAAAACTAAGACCAAAAGTACGGTTAACACATTTATTTACAGTTAACAATTATGAAAGACAAGCAACGTACATTGTACAAAACAATAAAAGATATTTAGTATTATTTAGTTTATTCGGACTATTGTTCTCATCTAAAATGTTATTCTCACAACGTTTCGGCCGATGTAACCTCCGACCTTCTTCAGATACATCTTGTCGAACTCAGGAATCTTTATATATTAAACTCGAGAATCTGTACCGAATTTTGAACAGACCCCTTTATTTAATGCACGGGGGTAGCTTGTTCTCGTTCCATCAGCCATAACATCCAAGATGAAAACAGTAGTCCGAATAAACCAAATAATATAAATTACCAATCCTCATCTAAAACATTTGGAAACATAAAAGATAGTTAGTTCTTACTATATTTTTAAGATAGGAACATTGCTTACTGGAGGGGACATAGATTCTTCATTTTGTGGAGGCACCATGGGAGTAGTCCAACAGCGGTGGTGTTCTTAATCTCTCTGCTCTCTTTCAGGCACAATCAAGGGCAAACAATGAGCAGTGCTCAGAATCGGTTCATCATCAGAATCGGTTACCTACATCTGTTATCCATGCAGTTCGGTCCAAAGGGTTGATATCAGCCAGATTGCATGCAGTTATATCGCTTCTTACACTGTAGACAAGAAGGCAATATCAAAAGAAAGAATGACAAAGTCTATCCATACAAAAATATATCAAATTTTATTTGACAACTTGTTAGAACATCCAAAAGTAAGAGTTTGTAGATAATGAGAGTTCAAAGTGTCCAAGAACGTTCATAGTGAAGAAGGAGTTTTTGCATGTGTAAGAAGAAAATTTTATTGTTTATTTTGTCTCTCGTTGTATAAGTTTGTGTGTGACGGTGTGTAAGTTCGGTAGACTAGCAGGTGGTTTGCATATGTATGTTTGCCTTTGTTTAGTCAGTGTATGATATGTGAACTTGTGTACGAGTGAGTAGTTCGTGAATGAGAGAGGTAGAATTTTCTGCATGAGAGTATGTGCGAATTTGTGTGTATATGCGTTCGATAAGCAGCGTGTATCTGCTATAAATGTGTTTCGTAGTTCGTGAATATTTCTTGTTGTGTCTGTTGAGGACCTCTAGCCCATAGACCTAGACTGAATTTAAGAACATGCTCTTTGTGTTATCTCTGAAAGAAAATGAAAAAGAGAAAGAAAATTATAGTGTTTCGGTTTTTATATTACGTGCAAGATTTGGAAATGAATATTTTTGTGCCTGTGATTAGTTGAAAGAAACTGCTGATCAAGGTATTGTCCAATCGAAAGTAGATACTTTTAAACAATATCTGCTGCTACCACTGCTGTGTTTTATAATGCACTCGAACCACATTTTCTTTGTGTTGTATAGACAAGAGACTTAGGGGACTCTCCGATCCCCATGTTACCAATTACTTATAATAGAGATCTTAGCAATTAACAGTTCAATCATTATAATTAAAAATTATACCATTCTCTTCTTCACCAGTCATCATGTGTGTGAGTGTGGAGTGCCATCCTGCAAGACTGATGACAAACTCACAGCTACAATCGAAACCACTTCAAGCACAAGATATTAATTATGTAACAAAATTAATTAACCACATTTTTTCAAAGAAGAATTAATGCTTTATTTGACCATGTTTGTCTTTGGGTTGGAAGGCAAATAGGAGGGAAGGCAAAGAGAGAGAGAGAGAGAGATGTTTATATTACAAGGGCATATCTTAATTTTTATAAGTCGTTAGACCATCTTGTAAATATGTTTAATCGCTTCAAATTTTTAATCCAGACTCACAACTTCACGTTCTCAAATCAATCAGCTGACGTCATTTCTAATAAACTTGCTTCCCACGTAGGACTGATTTGCAACCACAAACAGCGTTCACCATGTCACCCAAGTAGCAGAAGGTGGCGTCGATATCAAGTAGGACGCCATCTACATATACAGATTATCTAATTATAACCTGAAGAAAACTAAGGGCGGGTAATTTAAAAAATCAACCGAAAATCAGAGAATTATCGGATTTCTATGAAATATCAAGTATTTTGTTTTATATATATGTTTTATATATATGTTTTATATATATGTTTGTTTATATATATTCCTAACTTCAAAAAGATATCGTACACCTGGAGCATGTTCAACAGTTAGCAACCAGGATGCTGACGGTATTCTCCACACTTACCTACAAAGAGTGGCTTCAAAGGCTAAATCTATCCTCACTTGAGCAGTGAAAGATGCGAGGGAACCTAATTCTGCCCTATAGCATCATCAACAGAAATGTAAATCTCCCTTTTAGAGGAGTTTTCCACCCCAATACCTAGTCCCCATCTCCACGGTCTCCCACAGAAGATGTACCATCGTCGCTTTCGTCTCAACAGAAGAAAGGCAGCATTCTCTCTCCGTGTTTCTGGTCCCTGGAACAGACTGCCAGAGAATGTTGTGTTGATGCCTACCATATCCAGATCAAAATCACCTTGGACAAACATTCAGACAGTATATAGATGCAATATCTTCTGTCTTTTTACATGAATTGCTGTACTTTACTATTTTGGGCCAATAAAATTGATTGATTGATTGATATGTCGAGTAGACGACTCATAATAAGGAGACAAGACAAACACATGTTCTTGTTAACACTATGTTAGCAACTAGTTATATCTACCAGGCGTTGCCCGGGATGTAATGAAGCCGTTGTAGTTAATTTTAATTTGTTTGCAAATTTATTAATCTTATACAGAAAAAGAAATACAATTTTAGTTGTAAGGGATACAACTTTTTTCTATTCTTCATTAATAACATGAGTTATTAACCTTGCTGATTATGTTTTTTAGGTTATAATTGAAAAATGGTTCCCTATTATCTGTTGTCCAGGTGGGATTACATCATTTGAAAAAAAAAACTATAGTAAATCATGTTATATGTTACATGCCAATAAAATGATATAACAATAACAAATGAAACTTTGCTAGTCAAAATCAAAGTTTGATATGTCAGCTTAAATTCTATTTAGGTTCAACTTTTTAAATCTCACAAGATAATTTTATATATTAGATTCCCTTAGGCATCAGACAACAGCAACAGTTGTGACTTAGGATAGTCACAGAGTAAATTTTATTCTAGTGTGTGTATATAACATTTTACTTTTAGTGTTTTTTATACGCTATTGTAGAAGAAGTTTTGTTATTCTTCCTCTTGGTATCGTAGTGTTAATCTTTTGTTGTTGATGTGTTTGGGTGGGTTGATTTTGGCTGTTAGGTTTGGGGATTTCTAGTATAATGTTGTAATAGTGAATGTCAATATTTATTGGTTCTTTTGTTTTTAGTAAGTGATGATTGTGGCGTTTTATTTGTTTTCCCTCTTCGTTTAGTACTAAATAAGAATGTAGTTATGGAGTTGTTATGAGTGCGCGTTTGGCATGTTTAATGAACATGCCAGACGCGCACCCATAACAACTCCATAACTACATTCTTAATTAATTGTTTTTATAATAAGTAAATTAGTTTTATCAAAAATATTTCGATGATATTTTTGGTCATTTTCAGCCCCCCCCCCTCATTTGCTTGACGAAATTCATCCAGAAAATTTGTTTTCTAGTCCCATTTCTATAAAGACTAATTCCGAGAAATAGCCCACATTAAAAAAAGTTATAAGCATGCCAACACATAGAAAATATGCTTTAGAAATGAAAACCATTTTAAAAAAAAGTGTTTCTATTTGGTTAAATAAATACTTCAAGTGCACCCCAGCCGTTCGCAGGTCGGGTCACATCACCAATTTGGCCGTTCCTGAGTTCGTTTTGTCACCTGGCACTGTTCGGGAAAAGTCGCTGCTCTGATGAAGGCCGCAGATGTCGAAGGTCTTGGTCCAGCAATTACCGCACTCCCACGTTGTGTTTGATAGATCAGTGGGTAACTATCCGGATTGTGTAAGCAACTTGGTACCACTGCGAAGCGAAGGGTCATTTCAAGTAAAACAATTAAAAGAAAAAAGAAAAAACTTCAACAACTCGGTCTGTAGGTTTTTTTTTTAGAAGAATAATTATTTGGTAAAGAAAATACAATAATTATTTGGTAAAGAAAATACAATTTACAAGGTAGCTCTATAATCTCTAACTCTTGATTCTGTGTTTTTAGACCGACGTTCTAAATACTTCTGGGCGATTTTTAGGTTTTTGGCAAGATTGCCCAAATCCGGGAGGGCGGGGGGGGGGGAGGTGGGGGGTCTCAGAGCGACGTGGATTTGGTGGGCAAAATGGAGTCTAGTCTTTTCTAACTCTGTGTCTCAAACAGGCAAAGTCCCAACACACCCTGGGCGATCATGACATAACGAGACCAACACCAAACCAAGTCTGGTGGGGGGAGGGGTGGGCGTCTTCCACAGACGTGGACCCCGGTGGCGAGCAAAAGCGAGCCCCCAAAGCCTGTTACGCTTCGCCTTATATTGAAATCAGTTGGACATGCCCCACCCCTCTTCTAACAGAATTTAGTCAGAGAACAAAAGGAAAAAATATGTTTCCTCATTATCGTTCTCTCTTTCATATTTTGGATTTTCAATCCGCCCTTCCATCCCTCACCGCTCAATGGTGAGAGGAGGGGGAGGTCCGTCTCTTTGACTCATTCACAGATAACCGAGAAAATCTAATCCCATCAATGGCCGTAAGTCCTCTTAACTTACGTCCACCGAAACGGGTGGCTGTTATCGGTTCAAATCTAACTTGTCCTGTGTACAACCACGACATGGAGCGGAATAATGACATGCTTTCCAATAAAGCCAGACATGGTGGCGCATATTTCCACAATCCTTGCATTTGTTATCAAATCTTATTTTCACCGACCACCCGTTTTTCTATATTGGCCGTTATTTCGGCAACCACAGTGGCATCTAGTGCTGACCGTCCTAGACTGGCCGGCGCCATTATCTGCTTTTATCGGTTGTGGTTTAATGAAAATATCCATGTCTTTCTCTGTTAATTCATGCTAGCACGATACCCTGGTCGTCGACTTTCATAGGCTCACTTCTAATTCATACTAGTGTGTATTTTGGTTTTCATCTTCCGTAGGTCCGTTCAATATTATCACACCAGTTCGTTTTTTTACAACCTTAATTTAATATTTTGAAAATAGAACGGTTATTTTTGTTCCTGAATCAGTTCATTCAAAGTAAATCAAGCGAAGCTGTGGAAATTGCAATGCAATTACTATGCACAATGACAAACAAAACTCTTTGAAACAGACACTCTGCTCCTCTGGTATCACCTGTCAAACGTGGCAACTTACAAATTACAGAAAATTTCAGCGTGCTCTTTAATTAAAAAAATAGGAAATCCTATTGATTTCATCGATTACATAATCCATCCAACCCAATAATTATTTTAGTAGCAGACACTTTGCGATATTCACCGTTTCTTTTCAATGGATAAACAACATAGATAATTATCCAATGAAAACGCGGAATTTATTACATGGAAAATTCAAAATGGGGTCTACAGTCGCTGGGTACGTATTTATTCATATCTTTTGATTTACTTACATTACAAATACGTTCTAAAAGTTAAATTCAAACACTTATTTTATATAAGTTTACTTATTCACAACTCCATAACTATCCTCTGCTAGAAATAATAAAAACCTACATACATAAATAATGCATGTGGATTGAGAACAAAATTTAACAAAACATTTTTTTAATTATTACCTTTAATAATTAATCAACAAAAAACGATGCATTTTACTTAATTATTTCATTAAAATTCTGAACATGTCATATCACGATGGGGGATAAAGGCAACCTCCTAAATGCAAAGAAGGTAGCCATCTTGACTTTGATTTTTTTTCCTACTTGCTCAACGATACGTCACGTGTATGCGTGTAATGGTGCATAAAACAAACAATCGATAACTGATGCACAATACTTAATTAAAAACTAAAATGTCATAAATACATTAAAGTTTCAACATCATATTTAATAAGGCAAACCGCGAGAAAAAGAGATAGTGAGAGAGATGAGAGTTCTTATTTGTTTATAAAAATGCATCGGTTTCTATTGCGCAAACGCAAACAGAGAGACGGAGATAAATTAGTGTTTGACAGTTGTCACCCCAAATAATGGAGAAAAGTGTTTCACTTGTGTGTATACATATACGAAAACACACGAAAAATACGATTAACTCATACTTGATTAAAAAAAAACATTTATTACAAACTAAAGTGAATACATTTCTGTTTCAACATCATATTTAAGAGAGACAGATAAAGAGAGAGAGAGAGAGAGAGAGATGGGCGTTTTATTTTAACAGTCTTTTTGCATAAATTTCGTCATGAAATTCTTGTTCAAAATAAAAGTAACAATTCCTGGGCAACGCCTGGTAGGTTACAGCTAGTATATATATATATATATATATATATATATATATATATATATATATATATATATATATATATATATATATATATGGAAAATGAAAAAGGAAAAACCAAAATTATTTATATGTTCATCAACGTTTCGTCTTTATATCAAGACTTTCTCAAGAAGATTGATTTGAAGAAATAACACACAAGTACAATAGTTTAAAATATTTAGTGCGTTTTCAAATATTGTACTTGTGTGTTATTTCTTTAACTCGATCCTCTTGAGAAAGTCTTGAAATAAAGACGAAACGTTGATGAATATATAAACAATTTTGGTGTTTCAGTTTCCATCACGTTGGAATATTATTTCCATAATTTACATTATAAAAATGTTTATACAATAACTGTCGCTTGTACAGCAGCATTGCTTCTAACAAAGCTTTCATCAGATGATGACTCTGGGTTCTGGCATGTTTCGGAGCCAAAGCATCAGTACCACTAACCCAGAGCGTTCCAGCAGTATCTCACGCAACTACCAGACTTGGTTGGATTGTCATCACTCTATGCGATTGCCATATCCACGCTGATGCAGATAGAGCCTTGTCTTGTATTTTCTTTATGTATTTTTTCTTGTCTGATGGAGAAAGACCAAGATTATTCAAAAATGCGGAGGTTGAGTTGGCAATAAAACCTCGACATCCGACTTCAATAGGAAATACAATGGTTTTCTAGCTATTTCTTACACATTTTTCTCAAACAATGACAATTTCTGCCTATTGTTCTCATGTTGGGTGTTTTTATCACAACGTTTCGGCCGATGTAACCTCCGACCTTCTTCAGGTGTACTTTGTCAAACTTGGGAATCTTTCTGTCGAACTCGGGAATCTGGACGGAATTTCGAACTTTGAAACTTTGAAAGACTTTGAACTATTTCCTTCTTTTACGAAATGAATCGTTCTACTGGTGACATTAAGAGCTATATTGACAGTCTCAAAACATATCTTCGAAGCCTCTGCAACAATCGCCAATACTTCATTGTGTCTTCATGTGTAGTTCTCAGGGAATGCTTGCATCCAGGGAGAATATGTTTGAGGTTGGCAGTTTTCCCACATGCTCTACATCGATCGGATGTAGTTAAACATCAAGCATGAAGGTTAACTGGTGTTGATAAGATTTCGTAGACTGCCTTTAGGAGAAAAATTTATTTTTTAGGCTACATGTATTTGAGGCCGCGCCATGTGATTTCTCTGTCTTTTGCACTTTCTCACTTGGTCCATGCACCCTGTTTACTTTGACCTACAGCTGTAGCAATGCGTTTGGCTTCTTCAAGATGATGAATTTCTTCTGAAACCATTTTCCTTTGCTTTACAGGGGATTCTTTGGACCATCAAAACTGTAGGTGGAGACCTAGACTTGCTCTTCCATATGCCACAGTGCTAATTATTTCTTTCATCTTGTTTTGCCTTCCATTATATATATATATATATATATATATATATATATATATATATATATATGTATATATGTATATATATATATATATACATATAATGGAGTTGATTTTCCCCCTCCCAACCCAGTTAAAGTAGACTATAAAACTAATTCATCAAACGCATCACTTAACTCGCCTACTATCTTCGTGCGTGTTTCAAGAAACTATAAATTAGTTTTATAAGCTAAACCAAAACATTACTCTCCCAACTAATTGAACCAAAGAGAGGGTAGCACGCTAATTTCTAGTTTCTTGAAACATGCGCGAAGATGGGTTTGAATCTTTCGACCAGCAAGAATTAACATCTCCTACACTGAAGATTACATAAGCATGAAATACTGGTGTCTGTAGGTAATAATAATAAATATTTATTTTAAAAAATAGTGTGTATATGTATAAGATTTTTCTATGTACTGTTGTGCCCGAAATAAGTTTCTAAGCAAAAGCTAGATAAAAAATCTGTTCAGTCAGTAAGATAGGGAAAATATTAGTTTGTGTTCTAAAAACAGTTTTATATCCAATCGATTTTATTTTTTTTATATTTAATCCGTTCTACAGTTTTCGTTTTCATTACTATCGAGGGAATATGGGGAGATAACTCTATTACAGTCACAAGTCATCTTACTGTTACCAGAATTACTGGGACTAAATATTTAGCAAGAGACATATTTTCTGATGCACCGTTTACTCAGCAGTAAAATAATAACATGAAAACACATTTCCTTTTTTTTTCAGTTTACAAATAATGATATAGTATTTATTTTTATTTTAATCATCTTTTTTATATTAATATTTTATGATAATCATTTCTTTTTATTTAAGTGCATTTTATCAAACATATTTCGCAGACAAAATTATTGTTTGTTTGTCCCTTTTTTGTGACTTTACTATGTAGCATCTATTAAAACAGAGAGATGAAGGTTAACCATGCACAGGAGAAGACCCTGTTATACACTGGGTCATTCTCAGGTCAGAATGTAATTCCTTTCTCTATTTCTTTTACGTTCTTTTTTTGTTCAATATTTTGTTCTTTTTGACACCTCTTTTGTTATAATTTTCAGAGAAGCATAATCATTCGAAGTAAGGGATTGCCCATCAACAGTTTTTTGTAAATGAGGAAAACTCAGATATTTTTTCCCTATCGCACGCATATGCACACACGTTCTTACTGGCTGCTAACTTGTATTGACTCTGGAAATAATCTTATAATGTAAGGACACACACACCAGCACATACAAAAACACTAAAGACTATTGTCCATGATTTCTGGTCTGTAAATGCAAATAATTTAAACAAAACCTAATAATTTAAATAATTAAGAATGTATTATTTTATACAAAAAATATCCCCACACACTCATGCATCTATGTATATCGAAATACTTAGATCATATTTTTTTGCTATTTTTTTTTTTTTTTTTGGTGGTGTTAGAAAATGCAAATAAATTGTAAAAAAAACTATCTTGAGTAGCTATGTCGTTATGCCATTTTAAGTTTATAGGCTTTGGGAGTAATCTGAAAATATAAGGACACACACACACACATACACAGCACATATCCATACAAAATTCTTAGGTCTTATTATCTATTATTTTGGGACTGTAAATCAAACTAATTTTTAAACAATTCAAAATACTTACTTGTGGAAGACATCCCTGGTTTTATGCTATTTTAAATGTGTTTCTGAGCTGTCAGCTCGGTATTAATTCACCTTGTCGCTTTAATATATTACTGTTCTCATATCTTATGATTCTTTTTTTTTCTCTCTAAACATAGATTTCACCTTTGGTTAAAGCTTTTAGGCGTGTTAGACTTACATAAAATCGACTAAAAGATTATGGGTATAAAATTTCTTTCTTTAATGACCACTCTTTCAAGCCCATTTCCTATTTTAGTACAGGGTTTGTGAATTGTCTGTGGTTTTAATATCTCTGATTTCGGAAGAAATTCTGATATAAGTGTTGTTTTTTTGTTGCTACTGTCCTCCATCGGAAATATGGTCGTCTGGTAAACAACACTGCTTAAGCTGTATTTTCTTCTAATGGGACCATCGTTCTTAATTTTGCAATTGTACATGCCAGTGTTGGTATTTGCCTTGTTTGTTTGGCTTGTTAATTTGTAATTGTGGGCATTGATTATGTTACCCATTTTTTCTAGTGCATGAATACCTAATATTTATGGTTTTCTATTAAATAGTTTGTGTAAGAGATTGTTGATGTTAAAGTGCTTGTCTACTAGTGGTGTTTGATAGTTGACAGATAGGGGGAGTGAACCAAAATCAGGTTACTTTTCTTGTTAATTGATTTAGAGTTGTTACATTTATTGCAAACTAAAATATAATAAATACATTTCCGTTTCAACATCATATTTAAAAAGAGAAATAGAAGGATAATGTTTTTCCTGCTAATTGATTTATAACAAGCCGCACGTGCGTGGTCACCCTCTGTATGTGACTCGATGTGGCGAGTGTAAAATGCAATAAATTTGGGCAATTTGGGGCATTTTTGACCCCCATTGTACCGCCTGGGGGCGCGAATCAGAATTTTTCTGAGGTCAGGAATGCTCATTTTATATCCAGAACAATTGCCTCTACATTTTGGCCAAGTTTCAGAAAAATTGAATGGCTGGATCAAACGTTATGGGAGAAAAGGGTCATTTTTTGCCATTTTGGGGGCTTTTGACCCCCTGAGGGCGCGAACCAGATTTTTTCCAAGGTCAGCGATACTTATTTTCTATTAGGAACATTGTCTCCACATTTTGGCCAAGTTTCAGAGAAATTGAATGGATGGATGAAAAGTTATGGGGCAAAAAATGTCATTTTTTGCCATTTTGGGGCCTTTTGATCCCCTGGGGGGCTAACCAGATGTTTTTTCAAAAATCGGAGAATGTCACTTTCTAACCTGACCAAAGTTACAACTTCATGCAAAATTTCAGAGAAATTCAATCGATGGTTGCGGAGAAAAATCCGGACGGACGGACGGACAGACATGCCTCAAAGCATAAGTCCCCCCCGGGGAACCAATTATGAGATTTGGGGTGTTATTTTTTTCTATACATGCCATTCTTTGTAGATTAGTAATATAATTTGAATGCTATTATAGTTTTTTATGTATGAGGGTGTACGTAATATTTCTATATCTATCAAAATGTTATCGGTGTACACTATGGTATATTTTTTCCTGTATGTGTCTATTTTATATTCAAGTGCGTGTTTATACATCTGTGTGTTTATCGTTATATTGGTCCCCCGATTTATAAAATCGGGAGACCTATGTTTTGAGGCATTTCCGTCCGTCCGTCCGTCCGTCCGGATTTTTCTCCGCAACCATCCATTGAATTTCTCTGAAATTTTGCATTAAGTTGTAACTTTGGTCAGGTTAGAAAGTGACATTCTCCGATTTTTGAAAAAACATCTGGTTAGCCCCCCAGGGGGTCAAAAGCCCCTAAAATGGCAAAAAATTACCCTTTTCTTCCATAACGTTTGATCCATCCATTCAATTTTTCTGAAACTTGGCCAAAATGTAGAGGCAATTGTTCTGGATATAAAATGAGCATCCTTGACCTCAGAAAAATTCTGGTTCTCGCCCCCAGGAGGTCAAAGGGGGGTCAAAAATGCCCCAAATTGTTCAAATTTATTGCATTTTACCCTCGCCAAATCGAGTCACATACAGAAGGTGAACCATCACGCATGCGCGGCTTGTTTTTAATGAATATTTCATATTGTTAATATATTATTTAAATTATTCTTAAATAAGAATATGCAATTTTATTTATTTATTTTCGATACTATTGAAACATAATTAATTCTAGAAGGGAATGAAATAAATATTTCCTCTAAGAAAGGAAAGTTCTTTGCAGTGATGGTAGTAAGATGAGTTCTTGCTTCGAATGTCGCATGCGGTTCTAATAACAACACAAATGGAGGCACATGGTGCTCGGAGGACTCTACTCGACTGAGCTCCAATCTCTGGTTTCTTCATGTGAGACATTCACAGCAAGAACTCGTCTTTTACCACAACTGAAAATAACTTTTCTTTCTTCCTCCATGTACTTAAAATCAAATGGAATTTCCATGAAAAGAGTTTATTTCCATCTGTAGAACATGTTATCACGAGATTGTTTCCCTTTTTACTACAACATGCTCAATTTTAAATCCAATGTCAAGAAATATTTACCAAACCTCTTAAGCAATCAAATTTTGTTCATTATATTCATCAGTTTCAATCCTCTCATAATATTCTTTATGATTCAACTGAAAATCCTTGAGTGACTTTTAACATTAATAAGTGGTGACTCATTAATAAGAAAAAGAAAAAAGCATAAGAAAATCTAAGATGTTAACCAAACCGCTTGTCATGACAAGCGACAGCTTGTTGATTCGACTGTGCAATAAATTGAATGTTGAGTTTTTTTTAGCTTTTTGTTTGACATTGGCGTTACTGACTTGCAATTTACACTTCATTTTATTTCGCTTCTAAAATTACAAAACAAATTGATATCTTATCGTTGTTGTCTAGTGCGATTATTTAACGGTGTGTGGAGATATAAAATATGAATAAGAATAAAATAAAATAAAGAATATAAATGAAAGAAAAAAATCAACGAGGGTTCAACGAGGGTTGATTAAGAAAACTAGAAGAATACCCGTCCCAGGACGAGTAAAATTAATTCCCTGAACAGTTTTGCACCACATTTACGTCTCCTTTACGAAGATTAAAATCAAGATATAATCATACTAAACCTTATGTCTAGAATCCTTATTACAATTTTGATCAAAATTTATTACATGAGTTTCATTCTTGAAAATGTCTAAAATTTAAGACTTAAGCTTAAGTAGTCTTATGAAGAAATTTAAATTCAAGGAATTTTGCTTCATTGGTGTCTAATGACTCTGGGTCAATTTTAATGCAAATCTTAAATATATGTATTCTCCAATTGGAGGTTTTTCCTATATTATGACCCCTAAGACACTTTTAAAATACTCTAAAGAACCCAACATTTGTGGAATGTTTATTAATTGATGCCTAATATCTATTATTAAAATTTCACAAAGGTCTTCCATCCCCTATTTGCATAAAATTAAATTAAAGTAAATATTGCCTACATTTTACATTGGTGTTACTAACTTGCCAATTTTATTTCTCTTCTAAAATTACAAAACAAATTCATAGCTTAGCGTTGTAGTCTCGTAAGATTATTTAACAGTATGTGGGGATATTAAATATGAATAAAAACAAAAACAAAAATAAAGAATATAAATAAAACTTATCGATGGAGTTGGGCTTAAAAATATATAAAACAAGAACATAAGTGAGTCGTGAGACTGCATATCTCCGCCTGACAGCGTAAGAATAAGACAAAGTTTTATCTGGGCCTTACTTCTCCACATTGTGTAAAGTATTCCCGATGCCATGGAAACGTTGATAACTCAAAAACTATTTATCTGAGCAGGCTGAAATCTTGCATGGTGCTTACTGTTATCAAAGAGCATTAGATCCATACATCAAATTTAGAAAAAACGTAACTTGAAATTCCGCCAAAATATCGACTTGACCGAACTTTCAAGGTCAAAGGTTATATAAGATGCGGGACTTCATTGTCTACAATATGGGCTAAGTAGTGAGTCTGTATGATGAATAGAACTGAAGACATCGCCAAAAAGTGTGATTTTCACCTTTTCTCTGGCTTTGACCTAGATATAACAAAATTATCTCAGTTCTAAGTTAGACTATGACCAATATTTTGATCAAGTTTGGTGATGATTGGTCAAGTGATGTGGACACTAGGCTGTACACAAACAAACAAATAAATTCTATGAAAAAACATAACCTCCTACAGGGCCGGTGGGACAGTTATAAATGTGTGTGTGTGGGGAGGGGTTCTCCTAAAAAGTGTGTGTGTGGGGGGGGGGGCACATTGCGCCCAGAATGCCAAATATGGGAATAAATTCAATATCTTGACTAAAAATGATCGTCTGATAGTGGGTGAGAGCTCGTTAGAAGCGGAATGGAATTCTCTTGGTGATAGAAAAAGAAACATTCAAAATATTTCATTTTTTTTGCGTCTGGGCTCAAATTACCTTATTTGGGCAAATTGGGGAAAAATCACTGTTTGGGGCATATTTTGGTTTAAAATGATCGTCTGGTAGTGGTTGATGGCTTGTTAGAAGCAGGATGGAATACTCTTGGTGATAGATAAAGAAACATTTTAAAAAATTCTAGTTTTTGACGTCTGGGACCAAACTACCATATTAGGGCATTTTGGACCAAAAATACCTTTTTTGACATAATTTAGACATGAATAGTGGTTGAGGTCTTGTTAGAAGCATATTAGCAAGTCGCTTCTGGTGAAAAAAGAACAAACAGACATTTCAATTTCGGGGGCCTGGGCCTAAATGACCATATTTGGTCATTTTGGGCCAAATACACCTTTTTGGACTTAATCTAGACATAAAAATATTTTCTGACACTGCTTGATGGCTCATTTGAAACATATCAGCAAGTCGCTTCTAGTAAAAATGACAAAATTCAAGAATTAATTGGTTTATCAAATATAGAGAATACATAAAATTAAAAGTATTAACTGACAAGGTACATTTAAAAGTACAAAAGTAAAAAGTATAAAAGTTTAAATGTATTAAGTATGAAAGTATAAATGTATGTATTGGAATTGGAATAGCTCGTTGAAAGCGTATTAACAAAGCAGACTTGCATTGTTTCTCTGTTCTTCACTTCAAATTGCAACGTTCATGAGTAACACCAACATCATCCTGCCTATCACCCAGTCTGTCACAAACAAATGTGTGCATGTGGAAGCATTGAAAACCTTGGGCATCGAGATAATGCTTCATCTCAGAATTGCCTTCGTCGATGAGAAGGCTAAACCATGGATTATGATAATCCCGAGCTACCATCAAATGTGTGCCCATAGTTCAAGTGGAATAACGGTAAATCGATAGCAAAATGGAGTGAGAGTCCAGTAGAGTCTTGGAACAAGCACGTTCGGTCTTTCCTAAGTGGTCCAGCTGCATTGTCCCGGCAACTGTCCATCAAGGACAATATTCATGATATACTTCGACGAATGTTAATAATGTCTCACCCTAAAATCGCTTCACGACGCCCCCGACCTTACTGTAATATTTGTGATGAAACTGGACACACAGCAAGGTCAATCAAACATACCAAGTCGACTGCTTCAACTATGAAACAAGCTCAAATAGATTCATTGTATTATTGACAAGTTTACTTTTGTTTGTTCGTTCATTGAACATTTTTTGCAAAATTTTACTTAAATACCGGAAAATTAAAATTTTCCTTGAATAATAAAGAATTTGAGAAAATACTGTGTTTGACTCCTTAATACTTTTTGATTGGTGTCTTTTTAATGATAATGTGTATAAAATCTATTTTGTAGTACACCAGGTCCCCACAGTGAGAAATTATGAGAACGTTTTCAAAAATTATGATTTTTCTGAAATATTTGGGGAAAATTGACGGGAATTATGTGTTCTGAATAATTCACCCCTACCCGACTTCAAGTTAAATTTTTTTAAATTGAATGCAATCAAAGGCTTTTTCTTTCTACATATTCAGAAAAGGGATAAAAAAAAAAAATGCTTTCAGATAGATGGAAACAGAATTTTTCCATCTGTTGATAACTGTAAAGGGGGGGGGGGCACAAGTCAAAAAGTGAGGGGGCTTGAGCCCCCCCCCCCCCTTCAAGGTGCCGCCGTCCATGTCCTAGGTGAGGTGGAGGTAAATATTAACATCGGAAAGTTCTTGTTGACAGCCTGATGAAATCTGAGATAGAAACACAATTGCGTTTGTGTAGCTATTTAATGTTTTGTCAAATCATATGATCTTTTGGTAAACCGGAAGATTAGATGACGGTTAAGATTTTTAAAGATTATGACATGCTGAACGTATTGGAGTTAAAATCAATTGAGTATCATCATCATCATCATCATCATCATCATCATCATCATCATCATCATCATCATTATCATCATCATCATTAACCGGTTTATTTGTTGAATCAGGCCACAATTAATTCTCTGATGAAGGTGGGGCCTGATTGTTTAGTCTCAATATAAGTCTTCTTTCCCTCCATTCTTAGTGAGGCCCAGCGATCTATGATCGGCCTTTTGGTCGAGATCAAAGTGTAGTATCTGTTCCGATGGATACTGCACCCTATAGACTGGTATTGTCTTGGCCTTCGGGGCTTGATTTACGCCGGTCTATGGGATTGTCCTGTGCAGTTCTAGGAGGTCCACCCTCCCAGGCTTTGCCTCCCCTCTTTGGGGAGGAGTAAGTTAATTGCTTACTGCTTGAGGCGCCCCTACCGGGGAATGCCGACGGGGCTGCCCAGGCAATTTTTGATGGTCAGAGTGCTCACCTCTCGGGCGCTGGCTTTTCAACCCCCACTTTCCGACCCAAGCTTGGGTCACATCTTACTTGTGGGAGTAGGATAAAAACTGGCCTTGTGCCTAACTCCTGGAGAGGAGTAAATTACTCTTCTCCTGTATTCTTGTCTTTAGTGAGGCCCGGTGGAATCCATATCCATGGCTTTTCTTATAGGACTAAAAAACACCTTTTATCGGCTGGCGGCATAATCGATACAAAAAGTGGAATGGAAACAAGGTGTAATGAAAAGAAGTAAAGTCTTTTAGTGAGTTATAAGAATAATTTATTTAAAAAAGAATAATTTATTTAAAAGAGAATAATTTATTTATAAAATTATTTGTTTCACAACATATTTCTCATAAATCTTTTAATTTAAATTATTTTTTGTATAACTTACTAAAAGACTTTACTACTTTTCATCGAATGTACTTCTGATTCCAGTTTTTAGCGAATAATCTCGATCCAATCGAACATGTCATCATCTAGGAAATAAGCCGATAATACTAGCGTATTTACTTATTTAAAAAATGTTTTTCTTCAGACTTCATACGTAATACTGAATTGATTTTTAACTTCAATACGTTCAGTATGTCATAATCTGAAAAAAATTAGAATTTTATATCGCCTTTTCGAAAAGTCTTAACCGTCATCTAATCTTCACGTTTACCTTATTTTATACCTACCCTGGCAGTTTCAGTTCTCTTGGGTTCGTCCAATATGTTCTAACTAGATTTCTAGTTATGTTTACACAGTGCTATCCTATTTCAACTTACCTGTGGTTGGTCGGTGTCATCGGGTTATGCAGGTTGGTTTCTGAACTCAAGGATTTTTCTTAATATTTCGACTGTTTTCGTCAGTGCCGTCTTTTGTATGGTGTCAATCCTTCCAGTGAATTACCATTCCAAACCAGTCATGTATATCTTTATACTCCTTTTGAGCTTGCTTGCTACATTTAATTATAATTTGGTTTACTGTTTCGTCTCTTTGTCTACAGAGTCTACATTTCCTGTTTTCCTGTGTCTTATCGATCTTGGCTATTATGTAGTTTCTTTTAATCGCATTGTTTTGTGTGGCTGTCAGTAGCGATTACGTTTCCTTTTCAAGTGTCCTTTTTGTAACCATGTCCATGTATTTTGTGAGCAATTTCTTTGGTTCGTCTTATAAGCTGTTTCCTTCCCATTTTTCTTTTCTTGTCTTTTTGTTTCCTGTTTCACTCTTCTCCGTATTGGTCATCTTGGTTGTGTTTTTGGCGGCGATAATCAGGTGCTCTTTTGGGTTTCATAATCACTTTCACAAAATACATCATTCAGACATCAATTCCAAAACCTAACCAAATCAACATGGCAGAACTTTTGGAGCAATAATAAATAAATAATTTAATAAATAAATAATTTAATAAATAAATAATTTAATAAATAAATAATTTAACTAAATAAATAATTTAATAAATAAATAATTTAATAAATAAATAATTTAACTAAATAAATAATTTAATAAATAAATAATTTTACTAAATAAATAATTTAATAAATAAATAATTTAATAAATAAATAATTTAACTAAATAAATAATTTAATAAATAAATAATTTAATAAATAAATAATTTAATAAATAAATAATTTAACTAAATAAATAATTTAATAAATAAATAATTTAATAAATAAATAATTTAATAAATAAATAATTTAACTAAATAAATAATTTAATAAATAAATAATTTAATAAATAAATAATTTAACTAAATAAATAATTTAATAAATAAATAATTTAATAAATAAATAATTTAATAAATAAATAATTTAATAAATAAATAATTTAATAAATAAATAATTTAATAAATAAATAATTTAACTAAATAAATAATTTAACTAAATAAATAATTTAATAAATAAATAATTTAATAAATAAATAATTTAACTAAATAAATAATTTAATAAATAAATAATTTAACTAAATAAATAATTTAATAAATAAATAATTTAATAAATAAATAATTTAACTAAATAAATAATTTAACTAAATAAATAATTTAACTAAATAAATAATTTAATAAATAAATAATTTAGTAAATAAATAATTTAACTAAATAAATAATTTAATAAATAAATAATTTAATAAATAAATAATTTAACTAAATAAATAATTTTACTAAATAAATAATTTAATAAATAAATAATTTAATAAATAAATAATTTAACTAAATAAATAATTTAACTAAATATGTATGATGACGGAAACAAGTTTTTTCAAAAAATCTGACAAAATGTAGAAGATGAAATGGAAAAAAACGGATCTACCAAAACAATACAATCAAATCAACTCGCATCGTGAGATTTTCATATATATATATATATATATATATATATATATATATATATATATATATATGAAAATCTATATATGGGAAAATGAAAAAGGAAAACCAAAAAATGGATTGGTGGAGTAAAAACATTCCAACTTACTTTTTCCCCTTCAATCTTGACCGCAGCCATCTGGTCAAACACCTCCCTCCTCCCTCTCCTCCACTCCCTCTCTGCCATCCACTTTATCCCTGCTCATCCCCCCACCTCTTTCTCTTACTACCAGCCACAGTAGTCCTTGCTCACCCCCATCTTTCCACTTCTTCCCCACTCATTTTCTTCAACATTCATTTTTTTTCTCCACCAAGTACGGACGTCCACCCAGTAGTGGCCATTATTTTATTTTATTTATTTTTCCTCCCAATATGTCAACCCTACATGTATCTGCACTTGCATGACATTTTTTCTCTATTTTATCATCCTGATGAAGTCTTATAAATAAAGACGAAACGTTGATGTACACATAAAAAACATCCATTTTTTGGTTTTCCTTTTTCATTTCCCCATCACGTCGGATTACCTTCATCCTTCTCCTCCCATATATATATATATATATATATATATATATATATATATATATATATATATATATATATATATACACTAGATAGATATATTCGACGTTGCCCGAGGGTTGGGTTTATGCATAGCAGATTAAATAAAAGTGGACTTTCATTACGTCAATATCGGTGAAATTACAACCAAGTTCCAAATAACTGAATAAATAATAGAAAGAATTTTATTTTAAAGAGAACAGTTTTTTGTTTTTTGTTTTTCGAATATGCATTTAACGAAAGAAAGCGTAGATTATGTATGGAACTGTAGTGGAGATCATTCGAACACTGTCCCCAATGATAACGGTCGCCCACGCCGGTCTAAACGTCGACGACTTGTGTGCTGTCTCTGTGGTAGAAAAGGGGGACGCTTACTATTCTACACATCCAGAACAGCGAAGCGAGCCATGTCAGGTTATGCAAGTAATTCGTTTTATACAATCAATTGTATATACGGAAATTGGGGGCCACAAACCGAATAGCAGGTAGTTATGTAAATGAGTCGTTTTGGGTTCAATATAAACAGTCATAATTCAATATTTGGTAGTTGATTTCTGAACCTAATACTTTTCGGATCGGTGTTTGTGAGAATGTTTTGTTGCGGTGTATGTGTTTTGTAGTCCCATACAGGACCGGCGACACAGTTATAAAAGTGGGGGCCTCTCCTAAAAAGTGGGGGGGGGCGGTTAAACACATGCATATATAACTTCATTATTGATGACCGTAAAGTGGGGGGGGGGGCAAGTCAAAAAGTGTGTGGAGGGGGGCTGTAGACCCCCGCTGCCCCCCCCCCCCCCCGGTGCCGCCGTCCATGCCATATGAAACGTTGTTCTGGTTATTCGTGTTTACTGCTTATTGTGAGAGACTGCTTTATTCAGTCGAGTTTCCCCCCTCAATATTTCGATAAAACTCTTAAAACTTTGCATTTATGTGGATTCTTTTTGCTGTCCTGTGGAAGTCAGAGCGCAAGTGGTGCCCTGGTCAAGTTGTATTTACAACAATAAGTTTAGAAGATAATTATGTGTATTATTTTATAAGTATGATTAGGAAAAAAAAAAAACGTTTCAATAACTGGTCAAAATTGAGGAGGTGACACCGATGAAATGACTAACGCCTTCTAAGTAGCCGAATAAATCAAAAGAAAAATGTTATTTTAAAAATAACTTTTTTGTGTGTATGCGTTCAAGGGAAAGTAGGGAATGGATGAGTTAATTCGATGTTTATCAATTTATTTATGTGTGTATATAAGTTTTAAATACTAATTTGCTAAATCAGTTATTTTTTTAAAGTGGGGCATTTCTAAATAAAAAAAAGAATTATTTTATTACTAGCTGAAATACTTCTAAGAAAATAAGGATTAAAGTGATGGCGAAAACTCATTATTTGTCGTAATTATTCTGTATAGAATTAATATAAACTGAAATATTTCTAAGAAAAAAACTAATATGAAAATTATATTTAGACGGCGACATTGGGAAAGAAAGAAGACGAAACGAAATACTACGTGCCTTTTATAGTCACATGGCATCCTTGAGCCCTTCTCCTCGAGGTTAAAAGGAACCGGAAAGGTGGGGGTTCTGTTCTACTCGGCGAACAAGTCGAAACGACGGATTTTCTTTGGTTGAACCCCCCACATTCCCGTGTCAGTTGTTTGAAACTTACAACTTATTGCTAAAAATCACAATACTAAAGATTAAAGTGACATAACACACACGGTAAAAACTCATTACTTGTAGTAATTATTCTGTATAGAAAAAATTAATACAAACGAAAGTAATTTATTATTTCACTATTGGATAACGATCAACTGCCAAGCGACCATGTTACTATTAAAATTGTATCCAATTTAATTTTTAGCCCCCAAAGTATGTCGTGAGCATTTCCTTTGCAATACTGTTCGAAGTATTTTCCCAGGAGATATTTACATGTGATTAAATAATTTTACTTAAGGTTATTGTGTTGTTGTTGTATTTTGTATAAAACGAAATGTCACCTTTTTATTTATAAACCGATCCGGACAAATTATTATCAGAAAAAACTTAAACGAACTAACTTATGTTTCGACTAATACAGGGTGACTCAAAAAAAAATGGCCCCGTGTACACTTTATGTGATATCTCCTTTATTTATTCACCGATTGCCCTTATTTTACAGGACATGGCAGAATCAACGACCGTGAGTACACCAAGACCTCAGTGGGAGCTGGGACAAAGAATACACTGTTAAATTTTACTACAAGACAGGCTCGTTTAAGAAAACCCAGGGCAGTTTCATGCATCAGTTCGGATGTGAAAAGGCTCCATCCAAAAGCATAATTCAGAACTGGGTGGACCACTTCGAGAAGTATGGGACCGTGGAGAACTTCAACGCTGCCAGTGAGAACCGTACAAGCCACTCGGCATGTCCCAAGAAGCGGACAGCCGAGCTGGTCGAAAGTGTGAGAGAGTCTCTCCAGAAGAGTCCGAAACGCTCTGTGCGTAAGCGAAGTCAGTCCCTCGGTATCTGTTGTGATATCCGTATACATTGATTGATGTCGATTAGACGAAAATACAAGGAGGCTGAAGTGAAACACGTTTATTTACTTAGGTGTACAAACCGGAACTGCTGACGGTGAGCCCGAAACCGGAAATGGGGATATGGGAAGGGAGTGGGAGGAGGGCTAGCTAGATTTCTATTGCTGATACTACAACATCCCCTTCTGTATTAAAGGAGAAGTACGTTGGGCTGTGATGGGCTGGAGAGGTTGCGGGGTGGGGGAGATAGTTCATTTTGTTCTGTTACAGGTCGAGCCGCTGGGTGGGTTTGCTCGTCCTGTTCGACCTACGTAGTTTGGCAGGTGTTGATGGAACTGGTGGATGTGTGCTTGAGATGGTTGATGGTTGATGGTTGACCACTGGCTGGCCGTGGTCCCTGTGCTGGGATAGTGCTGTGAGGGTAAGGGACTCGGTGTGTGCCACAACAAGTTTTCCGTTGGTGCTGGCATTTCGTGTTGTCCGCCTTTCCCTTTGTTGGCCTTAATAACTGCCGGTTTCTGCGATGGATTCCACCGTTGGCGAATTTTACTACATATGACCTTGGCTCTGCTGCGATCTGCACAATCTTTCCAGGTTCCCAGAGTCTGGTTCTTTTGTCCTGAACATGAACCTGTTGGCCGGTATGTAACTGTGTGTGTTGATGGCTATTCTTTCGGTCATACCACTTTTTTGTTTCTTCTTTGCTCTTCTCCAACTCTAGCTTTGTTTGTTCATCCCCTAGTTGTTGTTTCGACACTAGTGGGGTCCTCATGGGTCTTCCATTCAGTAGTTCTGCTGGGGATTTGATTTGAGCTGATAGCGGTGTGGCCCTGTACGCCATCATTGCTAGGTGGGTGTCTGTGTTCGTTTCTCGTGCTTTCAACAACAACTTTTTACAGACGCCCACCATCCTTTCTGCGAACCCGTTTGACTGGGGGTGGAGTGGTGACGAGGTAGTGTGCCTAAAGTTGTACGATTTGGCAAAATCTTCAAACTCTGCACTGGAATACTGGGGCCCATTGTCACTGAATACTGCCTCCGGGACACCTCGTTCTTCGAACAGGAGCTTCATTTGTCGGATTACTGCAGCTGATGTCGTCGAGTGGAGACGCCGTATGAAAGGGCTGCGGCTGTAATGGTCCCCCACCAGTAAAAATTCCTTATCTTCCATGGTAAAGATGTCGGTACTGACATACTGCCATGGGTAATCAGGGGTCTCGTGCTGGAGTAGTGTTTCTGATGGGAGACTGGGTTGGTACTTCTGACATGTGGAGCAGTCTCTAATTAGTTCCTCTATGTCTTTGTTGATACCGACCCAGAACACTGCTGTTCGGGCCAGTAAGCGGGTTTTCTCTATCCCTTGGTGGGATGAATGTAGTTGTTGTAGGATATCTGGTTGAAGTGAGCGAGGTATGATGATTTTGTTGCCTTTAAGGAGTACTCCATCTTGGAGGCCAATTTCGTCCCTATAATTCCAAAAAGCTTGTACGTGAGAGTGGCAGCAGGATCGATTTTCTGGCCATCCAGACATAACTGTGCTGGTGAGCTGTTTTAATACTGGGTCTTTGGGTGTTTCTGCCTTGATATCTAGCAAGCGAGTTGGGGATGCGTTCAGGTGTGCGTTAAGTAGATGTATGTTGATGTCTACATCCCTGATTGGTTCCCCTGGGATTGGTGACACCCTGGACATGCAGTCGGCTATGGGAATGGATTTTCCTGGATTGTATTTAACTGTGAAATCATAGCCTTGGATTTTAAGTAACATTCTCGCTAACCTTGGTGGTGCATTAGCAAGATTCTTTAGGGCTATTGATTCTAGCGGTTTGTGATCAGTTATTATTGTCACTGCTTGGCCCCATACATAGTGATGGAACTTTTCCAGCCCAAAAACCACTGCTAGCATTTCGCGTTCTATGTTCGAGTACCTTGTCTCAGGCCCCGACAGGGTTTTGCTTGCTAGAGCGACCGGCATTCCATTTTGGATGAGGGCTGCGCCCAGTCCAGCTGATGATGCATCAACCTGTATATTTATTGGCGCTTTTGGATCAAAATATTTAAGCACAATTGCTTATCCTACTTCGTCTTTTATGCTGTTAAAAGCCATCTGTTCCTGTTCAGTCCAGATGAATTGAGTTTTTGTTGACAGAAGAGTGGCTTGGTCAGCATTGCCAGTTGTGGCGAGAATTTGTTTAAATAATTTGCTAGCCCAAGAAAGCTTGCTAATTGTTTTTCGTCTTTTGGTGGTTTCATTTGGACGATCGCCTCTGTCTTCTTTGGGTCTGGTTTTATTCCATCCCTTGATATAATGTGGCCAAAAAAAGAGATTTCTTGCGTGCGGACCACTAATTTATCCGGGTTGAATTTGCAGTTCTTAGACCGAGCTCTTTCTAGGAGTTTGTTGAGTGCTATGTCATGATCGCTGCCATCCTCCTCAAATCCAACGATAACGGTGTCGTCCGATATTGAGAGGACATTTTTAATGTCCCCAAAGGTCTCAAACATGGCTCGCTGAAATTCGTCTTGCGCGCTCTTGACCCCCATTGGGAAGCGCTTAAACATATAGCGTCCCTCAGGAGTGATGAATGTTGTAAGTTCTCTTGATTTTTTGTCCAGCTTCATGTTCCAGTAGCCTGATTTCACATCCACTATTGAGAACCATTTTGCTCCATGAAGTCTGGAGATGATTTCCTCAAATGTTGGTGTAACAAAGTGTGGCCGCAACACTGCCCTGTTTAAGTCCTTAGGGTCCAGGCATAGTCTGACAGATCCATTGGCTTTTGTGACGCATACAAAAGAGTTGACCCAGGCTGTCGGTTTTGTTACAGGGGTTATTATATCTTGAGCTACAAGGGAGTCTAACTCTGCTTTGAATTTCTCTTTCAAGGCTATTGGTACCCGACGGGGTGGGTGTATTACTGGGGGTACTGACGGGTCAATCTTGATGCTGTACTCCCCTGGCAAGCAGCCAATGCCTTCGAATATGTCAGCAAATTCCTTGAGTATCCGTTCTCTTTCTTTCGTATCTCCTTCTGGTTTTGATTGTACTGCCGCGGGTAAAGTGGTGTGGTCTTGTTTTGGTATATTGGTCCCTATTGTAAAATTGAGGGTCACTAGTCCTAGTTTCCTAGATGTCTGGAGGCCAAGTAGCGCGGGTCCATCACTTCTTACTACATGGAAGTTGGTACTTGTGAACTTGTCACCATATCTGACTCCTAGGTGACATACGCCCACTTGGTCGATTTGAACACCCCCAAAGGCTAATAGTCGGATAGGAGTGTCTTGAAGGTGTACATGCTTGAGTTTTTTTAAGTATTCCCAAGGGATAAGGTTGCTCATAGCGCCTGTGTCCACCTTTGCATTTATTTTTATTTGGGATCTGTTGTTCCCTATTCTTAATTCCGCATATGCCTCTCTAGCATCTGTTGGAGTATGCGATTTTGCTGATATGGTATGGAAATATGCCTCTTTTGGCAAGTCGTCGTCTTCTTCGTCGCTGTGTGCTGTTATGTTGTGAGCGTTTCTATATCTTGGGGGTTTTGCCGATCTTGGAGGTCTATCGTGCTTATTAATGGAGTCTTTTGTGTCTCTGGTGCGGCAAACAACTGCAAAATGCCCTGTCCTCCGGCACTTCCCACAGGTTTTTCCTTTTGCTGGGCATTCACCTCTGTAATGGCCTTTTCCACAGAAGTAACATTTATTATAGTACTCCTTCCCCGTCTTTATTGCGTGGGCATCTTCTGTTCTTTCCTCGGGGATCTTTGGTTCTCTATGTGTGTTTTGTATTGCCTCCACCTGCTTCAGTGTTGCCTCTTCCGTCTCTGCAGCATGTAGCGCTTCTGCGATGCTGAGATTCTTTCCTTCTTTGAGTAATGCCTTTTGTGTGGACTTTATGTTCAGTCCAAAAATAAAAAGGTCGACCAGAAGGGTTTTCTCGACGGGGAGATCGTACTCGCACTGTTTTATTATTTGCCTTAGTCTCTTCAAGAATCCGTGGGCTGCTTCATCAGGTTGTTGCCGGCACTGTAGGAGCTGGTATCTCGCGACGCGGAAGTTTGACCTCGGCTCTATATATGCGCGAAATTTCTTGATGTAGTGTTCTACATTGCACGCTTCACATGCCTCAAATTCAAATGTGTCACTCAACTCTTGGCCTTCTATTCCCGACCATAGCAACAGATAATTCACTTTCACGTCTTCACTTGCATCTTTGAGAGGTCCGTTAAAGTGCAACATAACCTGTCGAGCGAATCTGTCGAAATCTTTTGGTAAATTGGCACTCTGCCAATCCATAGACGGGGGAGGTAATTGACAGGCCATTGTTGATAAAGTGAATTAGTACACGTAGAAGAAATGAAAAAGAATACGTATTATTATTATTTTTTTATTTTTTTTTTATTTTTTTTTTTTTGTTGTTGTGTAACTTGAGTTATTAGCGTACGGTATTTGTATATAAATTATTTTGTTGTTGTTGTTGGTTTAGAAAAATAACAATAACAATATGGATATGAATAGCGAATCGCCTACCTTCACAGGGTCTTGTTCTGGCGTTTTTCGACAGCGTTTCTCTGTTTGCTTGTTTTTTTTTTTGTTTTTTTTTTTGGTATTATGTCCGTGACTTTGTAGATTCACTTTACACCGTGACTTACTTGTTTTGAGTTCTTCTTTTACCGTCTCCACGTGTAGACTGCTGACCCGTTTCTTTTTTTGTTTTTTTGTTTATCTTCTCTATTTTTTTTTTCTCTGTTGTTGTTCGACTTTTCTACGATAACTGTAGATGTCTATAACTTATTTGCAACCACTTCTGACAACATGTTGTGATATCCGTATACATTGATTGATGTCGATTAGACGAAAATACAAGGAGGCTGAAGTGAAACACGTTTATTTACTTAGGTGTACAAACCGGAACTGCTGACGGTGAGCCCGAAACCGGAAGAGGGGATATGGGAAGGGAGTGGGAGGAGGGCTAGCTAGATTTCTATTGCTGATACTACAACAGTATCTCCCGTGAGACTTGCAGGAGAGTGCTGGTGAACGATATCAGGGCTTACCCATACAGAATACAGACGCTGCAGACCCTTACAGCCTCAAACAAGAAGCAGAGGAGCGCTATGGCAGACAAGATGCTCGATAAGATCGAGGAGACACCAGGTTTCCTTAACCTCTTTTGAACCTCAGATGAAGCCCACTTCCATCTTGACGGAAGGGCGAACTCCAAGACAAATGTCTTCTGGGGGTCCTCCAGACCCAATGAAGTAGCCACCAAGCCCCTGCACTCTCCTAATTGCACGGTGTGGGCTGCAATCTCGGTCAGAGGCATCATCGGACCAATCTTCATCGAAGAATCTGGCGCAGCAGTGACAGTCACCAAGGAGCGGTATGTGGAGGTCCTCAAAACCTTCAAGAGTGAGCTCCAGACCCTCTACCCGTCGCTCATGAGCAAGTTCTGGTTCCAGCAAGACGGAACAAGTTTTCACACCTCAAACCTGTCCTGAGATTGGCTGAAAGAGAACTTCGGAGGCCGAGTGATCAGTCTCAAGACTAATTTTGAGTGGCTCCCCTATAGCCCGGACCTAAGCCCCCCAGATTATTTCCTTTGGGGCTATCTTAAGGACAGAATGTACGCAAGGAAACCCAGAACCATCACGGAACTCAAGGAAGCCATCAGGTAGGAGATGAGAGCAATTCCCAATTCAGTCTGTAAGAACGTCATGGACAACTTCGGTTCTGCGCCTCAAGAAATGCACGGAGCTAAAAGGAGTCCATCTAGAACACATGCTGTAGAACGGAGAAAAAAAGGCCAAAGACCCTAATGTTTTGATATGATGTTGTGAATATAATAAACTAGTTATGCCCCAAAATTCATTTCATTCGGACGAAACACTAAGAAACAGGGCCTAATAAGATTTGGGGCCCGTTTTTTGGGGGGTCACCCTGTATAACATAGTAGAAGCGAAGAAAGGAAAATATACACTAGCCTGCATCAAGTATTGATATGTCAGACGGATTGCTATTTGAGTACTTTTAAAATCAGACAGGATAAATTTCGGTATATATATATATATATATATATATATATTATTTATAATAATGCAGTTAAATTATGTTTGATAATTCAATTCTTATTCCTAATATAGCTCACATAGAACTACTTATAAGAATTAACGTATCAACCTTTTTATGTAAAAAGCTTACATATATTGCTTCAGAAATTCGTTCACACAATAAAAATTCCCGAATTCCAAATTATTTTGATCTGCAGGATTTACACGCGTTTCAGGGATCATAAGGTCCGATTGTGGTTGAATGAAGATGAAAATACAACAATTCAAAGTCATTATTTCAACGATCGTCTTCTCACATGAGTGAAACTTAAACATGTCTCCTTGTCAGAATCTAGCTAAAACAAAAGACTTGCCATCCTCCTGCATCACCCATTGAGTCTGTGAAGTGTATCAGTAAAGTATCCGTGTGTTGGCAGGGAACAAGAGAGCAGTAGTAATGTCAAATGTTATGAATTAGATCAAACAATTTGCAGAATATTCATGCACGAAGACAGAAACCAAGAACAACTGAAATGGTTATTTTGTGACAATAAAGAAGACTTACCAGCTAAAAAGAGAATGAAATACTTTGCATGTCGTGCATGCCCATCTGCCAGAGTAAAAAAGGGATTTTATACTTGAGACTGATCTGCACATGTAAATAACTAATTTTCATGTGGGGAGACCAACTGACTCAAATAAAATGACTAATGGAAAGCAGTGAGTCGATTTTCAGAGAGCAGAGAGAAAGTGATGGTGCTGGAAATTTGTTTGTAAGTTGAATTGTCTTGATAACTGTAGTGTTACTGCACCGATGATTCACAGGTCAGGGACGAGTTACGGCCCCTGGCGATGACTCAGTGAGAATGTATTTTGACCGCCAATAAACCTTGTTATTTATCCTATACGTCTCTCCGTCTTACTACTCATTTAACCCAGCTGATAACATTACATGGTGTCAGAAGTAGGATACAATTTGTGGAGACCAAAAACAAAAAAAAAATCGGATATCGTAGTAAGAAAAATAAAGGATTTCTAAGAGAAAGAAAATTCTACTATCGATAAACAAACGACTTACGGAAAACGGTCCCACAAACAAACAAAACAAAGTAAGAAAAGAGAGAACAGTGAGTACAGAAATTTGTTTTTTCATATATATCGTATACTTTTGAAAAATGCCTCACACGGACATAAAGCAATATTCTGCAAATATACCACCCCCCAAACGAATGACTCTCGTTGGAAATGTTGCTAATAACTGGCGAAAATTTAAACGAAATTTTCTCAATTATTCGATCGCTAGTAGATTGTCTAAAGAAGCAGATACTTCATATCAGACATCGGTATTTTTAGCAACTATCGGGGAGGATAGTTACGATATATATGAAGGGTTGAAGTTTAACTCTGAGGAAGAAAAGACGGACCTAGAGAAGGTGATGAAGAAGTTTGAGGATTTTTTCGTGGGCGAAACACACGAAACTTACGAATCCTATACATTCCATCTTCGCAAGCAAGAAGTATCGGAAGGTATCGAGACTTATATAGCTGCTCTTCAGCAACTTGCAAAGAACTGCAATTTCGGACAGCTACAGGATAGGCTTATTCGAGACCAAGTCGTTGTCAGAGTTCGAAGCGATACCGTCAGAGAAAAGTTACTGTCTGATAAACAGCTTACTCTAGACAAGTGCCTACAAATAGGTAGAGCCTATGAAACTTCGAAACAACAGACGCAGACCATTTCCTCCGGTGCCGATGCAGCGGGTCCTCAAATCAACCGGATTATGAAGCGAACCTACAAGACAAACTTCACCAAACAACCACATCCGAAATCGAAAATGCCTAGCAAATGCACACACTGCGGGAAATTTCTATTCCACAATAGAAAAGACTGCCCAGCAAAAGATGCACGCTGCAGAATTTGTTCGCAGAAAGGGCATTATGCAAAATTTTGCAGAACCGATAAGGCGAAGGTTAGAGAAATAAGAGAGGAAGAAGAAAATCATTTTTTAGGTTCTGTCACTCTCGAAAATATAGGTACAATTACCACTGAGAATAATACAAATTGGCAGGCTAAAATCAAGGTCACCACTAAGACCTGTACCAAAATTATAAATTTTAGGCTGGATACAGGTGCAGATGTGACCGTAATCCCGGACCGGTTCTTCAGGAAAAATTCCCCACTCATCCAACCCACAAACAAAAGACTGTACGGACCGGGTCATCATGAGATAAACCTCATAGGATGTGTGAAGGCCAAACTGGCCACGGAAAAAGTAAGCTCGCAACAAGATCTTTATGTTATAGAGAGTCTGCAAGAACCTCTACTGGGAGGACCAGCAATCAAAGCAGTTAATAGAGTGACAAGCGAAGAGCACCAGTATAAGAAAGAGTTCCCAGAACTGTTCACAGGACTAGGGAAACTGGAACATGTGTACCAGATACGTTTGGAGGCAGAAGCTCAGCCCTTTTCCATTGCTACCCCTAGAAGATTGCCGTTGCCTATGAAACAGAAGGTTCAGAAAGAACTGAAACGTCTGGAGAACGAGGACATAATCCGTCCAGTCAAATCACCAACTGACTGGTGTGCCCCAATAGTCGCCGTCCAAAAAGCTCATGGTAAAGTTAGGTTATGCGTCGACTTTACCAAGCTAAACGAGAGTGTGAAACGGGAAAAATTTCCTTTACCCACCACAGACCAATTACTGGCCGAGCTCGATGGAGCCACAGTGTTTAGCAAGCTCGACTGCAACAACGGTTTCTATCAAATCGTCCTACACGAAAAATCGCAGGTCCTTACCACATTTATAACACCTTATGGGAGGTACTGTTTCAAACGACTTCCATTCGGGATAAGTTCTGGGCCAGAAATCTTTCATAGAGAGATGACACACATTTTGTCCGGAATACCAGGAGTCATCTGTGATATAGATGACGTCCTAATAAGTGGAAGAAACCAGCAGGAGCACGACCAGCGATTAAAAGCAGTACTGCAGAAAATGAAGGCTGCAGGAGCTACACTCAACGATAAATGTGTATTTTTTGTCAGGAACATAAAGTTTCTGGGTCACATTATATCAAAAGAGGGAATACAAATAGATCCCGAAAAAGTAGCAGCAATTATGGACTTGCCCAGACCTGAGAATGTGTCCGAATTATGACGCTTACTGGGCATGGCAAACCAGGTCGGAAAATTTGCTAGGAATCTAGCCGAAACCACCAAACCACTCCGAGAGCTTCTTAGGAAAGAGTCAGAATGGATCTGGGATGAGCCTTAGAAAGCAGCATTCCAGACCCTGAAGAAGCAACTGAGTTCTGCACCAGTACTGACTCATTACAATTCCAACAATCCGACAAGGGTATCAGCAGATTCATCTAGCTATGGCCTAGGCGGTGTACTACTGCAGAAGCAAGAAAATGACTGGAGACCGGTATTTTATGCTTCACGAGCTCTGACAGAAACAGAGCAGAGATATGCACAGGTTGAAAAGGAGGCACTAGCAGTCACTTGGTGTTGTGAAAAATTTGCGGACTACTTGGTCGGAATGCCAAAATTCACAGTCGAAACAGACCACAAACCACTGTTGGCACTGTTGAAGTCGAAGCGACTCCAAGAATTCAACGTTTCCGCATGAGGTTAATGAGATTCTCCTATGAGATCATATACACAGCGGGAAAAGACCTCACAACAGCAGACGCTTTGTCCCGAGCACCTGGGAGTAGTCCCGTTATACAGGATATCCAGCAGGAGACAGAGACCGACTCATTTATCCGCTCAGTCATAGGAAATATCTCGGCGAGCGATAAACGATTGGAGGATATCCGACTAAAACAAAATACTGACCAGGTCTGCAGTCAGGTAATCAAATATTATGAGATGGACCACTGGCCCGAAAGAGCAAGGCGGGACCCTGAACTAAAACAGTACTGGTTTGTCAACCAGGACCTAACAGTTTACCAGGGACTTCTAATGTACCAGAGTCGGCTTATCATTCCTAATGTACTTCAAAAAGACATACTAGAGCATCTACATGAGGGACACCAAGGTATTGTCAAATGCTGAGCACTAGCTCGCGAAAGTGTGTGGTGGCCTGGCCTCTCTAAACAAATTGCAGACAAAATTGGGAAATGTGGTATCTGTGAAAAAGAACGAAAATATCCACCAGAACCACTACAACCCACCAAATTACCTGCATATCCATGGCAGAAAATAGTAATGGATCTGTTCGAATTCATGGGGCACCAATATCTTCTGATTGTCAATTATTTTTCCAGGTGGATTGAAATAGCCCATTTACAGACAACCACCTCAGCCAGCGTAATAGAGCATTGCAAATCAATATTCGCTAGGCATGGGATCCCAGAGACAATCATATCTGACAACGGTCCCCAATTCAGTTCTAGTAAATTCAGGAACTTTTCAAATGTTTTTGACTTCCTGCACCTCACAAGGAAACGGAGAAGCTGAACGTGCAGTCCAGACAATAAAAAAACTTATTGAAGAAAGCAATTGACCCACACATAGCACTGCTAAATTATCGCAGCACTCCTCTGCAACACGGCAAGAGTCCTGCAGAGCTGTTAATGAATAGAAAACTAAGAACACGGATCCCTACCATTCCTCAAAGGAATTCATTTGATCAGCAAAACATCGAGGAACATAAAAGGGCAGACATCCGGCTCAAAGCCAGACAAAAGCAAAACTATGACAAACGTCATCGGGCTAAAGATCGTCCTGCCTTTGAAAAAGGACAACCAGTACAGCTGTAGTAAGTAAAACTCTGTCACCAAGGTCAGTCCTAGTTAAGACAGATTCAGGACTACACCGACGCAACAAAAGTAATCTGCGCCTAAGGAATGGCTTCTCTCAGGTGGCTACCTCACAGGAAGCAAACACCTTACCACGTTCCCCTCGATATGGATATATGTATAGCTGTGATGATGACTCAACAGATCTTCCCAGTAACCAAAGAAACATCCCACTAGAGAGTTCCAGAGGTTCTGACCAAGGGAAATATACAAGAAGCGGTCGACAAGTTCGACCACCTAAAAGACTGTCCTTGTAAAGAACTTTACAGCCGAAAAGGGGGATGTAGTATTACTGCACCGATGATTCACCGGTCAGGGACGAGTTACGGCCCCTGGCGATGACTCAGTGAGAATGTATTTTGATCGCCAATAAACCTTGTTATTTATCCTATACGTCTCTCCGTCTTACTACTCATTTAACCCAGCCGATAACATTACAATAACCTTTTTTCATACGGTTAGATTACATATTTTTAATCTAATAATATATAAACACAAAGTACCAACATATTTCTTACTATAACTTGCCATGTTAAAGCTATCAGTTAACTAAATAGGCCAATATATTATAGTAATTGGATATCTAACTACACAGGTATATTAGATTGAGGAGGTATTATGATATAAAAAATTGGAAGTAAAAATTGAGACCACTTGAATGGTACTAAATCCTAAGAAATCTAGGCTACAGATCCTAGTAAATTAAGTCCTAACCTAACAAACCTAACAGCTTTTGTAGGGTGGACTATATGAGTTAATTAAATGCTATATTATTCCAATCTTAATATTATAGCTGAGAGAACTATATTTTAATTAGATGCAATTATTCAAAAGTGCAGAGTTAGAACAGAGTCAGTTTAATTTTTCAGTTAAACTAATTTTAAATTATTGATATTTTAATTTTCTTTTGTGTAAACAATCGAAAATAATTGCCGATTTCATATTAGGAATATCAGAACTTTAAAAAAAAAAAAAAAAGCTAATACTTCAGCTAAACACAAATTACAGTTTTTAGAAGCAGGGTATGTAATACGGGTTTGCTTTTTTAATGATTGACTATTCTGTATGATATAGGGTCTGCATCCGATCAAGAGCCTAAATATGCTTAGATAGAAAGGTAGCGCTCACTAAGTTTTCATTGTTAAAGGAATTGAGATGTACTGCAATTTTTGATTTGTGATGAAGTAGAAAGGATGTAGGTTAAATCATTTATATTAGTGCTATTCTTATGATCATTGTTGTTATTTCTATTATAATTACTATTTCAGGATCTATTGACATTATTATTAATATTACTAATATCATTACTACTATTGCTAGTGCTGTTGGTAACTACATTATTATTGTGACCATGATTATTACTGTTACTTCCATGTTTGACGACACATTTGTAAACAAGAGTACTATGCATGCAATCATTTTTAAGGGGGCAGTTAGCCCTCTTCCTGCAAGTGCAACGTGACAGAGAGTGCGGCTAATTTATGCTGCTACATTTTACACATTTGTTTCTTGTCTCACTCTCTAAAGAGTTTTGTCGAAAAAGCTCCCACCTATTAATGTTCACGTGATCTGGTTACTGTCATTTTCATTGTAAACTTTATATATATATATTTTGTTTCAGTATTTACTTCAACAGTGCTGAATACATGAGTAGAGCTTAGTAGTAATATACAAATATCTGTATGGCAAGTGAGCTACACAGAAGCGTTTGTGCTTCATTCTCCAGGGGAAATCATCAAGCTAAATATATATTAGTGAGATAAAAACTGAATTGTTTCTACATTTGGTTATTGGAGAAGTGGTCATTTGATTAGTACCACTGGAGATTTATGAATTTTATAACTGTTTTGTTTTTAAATCTCTGAAACAATTACAATTACGTTTAATATTTCACAATTTAAGTTAAGGTCCCCTGTTTTTGTTTCACTGTTATATACTTGAATCCCCTTTTGTATTTGTAAATTTTCAAGCGGTAAGTTGGCTTATGCAAGTGCTAAGTCTGCGATATTTTGGATTTAGTTAGTATCTCTGAGAATTTAAACTGCATTTTCTTTCTTCGTTTAAAATAACTCAAAGCTTCTCTCGACTGCACACATACACACATACGCATATATATATATATATATATATATATATATATATATATATATATATATATATATATATATATATATATATATATATATTACAAATAAAGGGTTACTAAATTGAGATTATCAGAGAAATAAAATGTATTTCATAAATCAAAGCGAGACAAATTTATCTTATGTTACCATGTGTCTTTTTTTATTCCCTTTGAACCCAAAATTAGTCATAAAGTAAGTAATGGTATTTCTGTTGGACCGATGCCGTAAACCCACCCACTATCCTTGCACTTAAGAAAAGCGAATCTTGCGTCCTATTAGCGACTTCCCGCCTCCGTCTTGAACCAAGCCGAGAGGAAGTCAGACGATACACTCGCTAAACTGTCGTCTCTTAAAATATTTACGAACGTCCTGACCTCACATCAAATAGCAAAGTATCGTCGCTTTTAAACTCTTATTTCCGGTTAGCGACACCCTCCCCTCCATCCTAAACCTTTAGCCGAAGGGAAGTCAAACGTCGGCCAAACATACCGTGTCATCCATTAACATTCACGAATGCCTTGACCTCAAATTAGTGCAATATATCTTCGCCTGGTAGCTCAAAGAAACTTTCAACACACCCACCTCCCGTCTATGCTTCTCAGCAAAAAATAGACATAAAAAGGGGGTCGGCGAATCAACCAGTTAGTTCCTGTCAGCCGAAGAGTAAACTGTCGCAGGTCGAGAATCAGTTACGACCAGCGTATGCGCTGTGAGCTATGAAAAGGAAAAAAGAAAAAAAAGACGAAGAAGAGGAAGAAAAGAACGA
>OY744547.1:33602682-33695182 GCA_963556195.1 Sepiola atlantica
GCTCGGTCGAGGGTATTTTCATTGAGGGAGTACGAGTTCAATAAGTTCATCAGAACACATTTCATGGACGTTCTTGTAAAACAAGAAAAGGGATGCAATACTGTGGCGATTCGACAGGTGCTGAAGCTTAGCAGACAGTGCGTGACCTATTAGGTTAGATTAATATTAATCGATTATTTACTCAAATTAAAATTGCAATAGAGTTAAGTACCAAAACAAACTTTTTAAAAATCTTATTTTAAAAATTGATTTAATTACGAAATTAAATCCACCAGAATGCATTTCGGTTTCTTCATAAACAAGTCAGACATTTTAATCTTTCGTTAATAGTTGAAAATTTTAAAACTAATTGCATCGTAACCCTTCGGAATTTGAAAGAAATTTGAAAGCATTTAAACTTTCTATTGAATTTATTTCTGGCTTTAAAATTCTTAGCAAATCCTCATGTATAGATTGAAAGTTTTTTTACATCCAATAATTTTATAAATAAAGATCGAAACCACATTACCTTAACAAAATTTGTTATAGTTTTATACCAATTTGGTTAAATTATTCTGGCAACTTCGGATCCTGAATCATCTTTGCCAGGATGAGGTATGATCCGGCTCAGTCCTAGGAAGCGTACCCTCCCAAGCATTACGACCTTCTTCAGGTGGCACATTTCGGTTATTTTTATACCCTTCTAGAGTGCCCCCTCGGGGGACCTGATTCTTTCCCCAAGTTAAATTGACTTCATTTCTAACTGTGCTTCAAGTGGAAAAACGGATAAATAGTGGTTCAACTATTAATTTAACGGCCAAACGATACCGTAATAATTGAATTTAACTTTTAAAATCCAATTTTTTGTTAATTATAATAATTTGGTAAAAATACACACACAAAAAAAAAACGGCATAATTAAAAAAAAAAAGAGAAAAAAAAAGAGAAAAAAAAGAAAAAAATGAAAAAAAGAAAACAAAAATGAAAGTTAAAGACTCCCGGGTAGGTACAACTAGTAAATAGATAAATGTTCGCATAGTCCCAATTTACTTGCCTCCCCATGAGTGCAGAGTTAGGCACAAGGTCGATTTTTAATGTGGGAAAAAATCTAGCTCCCCAAAAAGGGGCACCCTAGATTGTGTTTATATACCTCCTCGCTAGGTGAAACACAAGGCCAGGTAGGGATTTGAAAAGCTAGCGCACTAGAAAAAGTGCACTGGCCTACAATAAATGCCTGAGCAGGCCCGTCGGCATTCACGGTTGGAGCACCTCAAGCAATTAGCAATAAACCTCAAATCTTTACCTTCTATTTTTGAGAAGTAAAACCTGGGAGGGTGGACCTTCTAGGACTGAACAAGACCATACTTCAGCCGAACAGCAACAAAACCATTCTCAGACTGATTGTAGAAGACATATCATTGACTGGTATGAACAATACCTACTCGGAAACCAGAGTTATTGGGACAAAATTAAAATTACCTCAGTGTGGAAGGATTTCTTCTTCATTGACCAAAGACAGGAAAAATTAAGTGTATTATAAGAACAGATACTATCATTCGATCGGTTGTCAATCAGTTGCATTTTAGCTTTTTTAGCTTTTTTTCTCTATATTTGTATCCTGAGACAAATGTAAGAGAAGTTTCTTGGTAAGAAGAAGAACCTGTATTTTGCTTTTGTGGATCTCGAGAAAGCTTTTGACAGAATGCCAAGAGATATTGTCTGGTGAGCATTGCATAAACTAGAGGCAAACGAGTGGTTAGTGAAGGTTGTTTAGGCAATGTATAGAAATACTCAATAGGTGTGTTAGAATAAACAGCACATTTAGTGAAAGCTTTAATGGTAATGTGGGAGTGCATCAGGGCTATGTACGGAGTCGGTTGCTTTTGATCTGTGTCTTAGAAGCATTGTCCAGGGAGTTCTGTATGGGTTGTCCAGAAGAGATGCTGTATGCTAATGATTTAGTACTTACCTGTGAAACAATGCACGGTTTACTTGTTAAGTTAAAACCTTAGAGGAATGTTATGGAAAGTAAAGGCCTGAGAATGAATGCTCCAAGACTAAAGTGTTGATCAATGGTTGTAGTGTTGGAAATTCCTCGAAAAAAGGAAAGTTCCCATACTCAATTTGTGGTAAGGGAGTCAGGTGCAACTCAGTTGTCTGTGGTACATGCAGGCATTGGGTACACAAGAAGTGCAGTGGAATTACTGGTAGGTTGAGAGAGGACAACCAGTTTGTGTGCAAGAAGAGACGAATGCGAACTCAGATATGGAGAAAATATATGTGGATGGTAAAGTTATTGAGGTTGTTACGAAATTTTGTTACCTTGGTGATACCATTGGAGTACAGGATGAAGCAGGTGCTAGTGTGATAGCAAGAGTTAGGAGTGGATGGAGTAAGTTCAGGGAACTTTTGCCATTACTAAACAGCAGAGCGTTACCACTGTTGACCAAGGGAAGAGTCTATCAGGCATGTATACGCAGTGTGATGATGTATGGAAGTGAAACCTGGCTAGTGAGGGTTGAGGATATGCATTGCATGGAGAGAAATGATATGAGAATGATACGATGGATGTGTAATGCAAGTCTTGAAGACAGACTAAGATCTGATGAGCCAAGAGGAAGATTAAATCTAGACAGTATAGGGAGATGCATGCAGAAAAGGAGGCTTTGATGATATGGCCATGTTGGAAGAATGGATGAGAGTTCTTTGGGTCAGTAGATTTAGAACAATTGAGGTAGCAGGGTCAGCCCACAGGGGAAGGCCAAGGAAAACATGGGAGGCAGTGATAAAAATGGACTTGAGAGAAAGAGGAATAAATAAAGACCTGTCCAGAGATAGGTTAGTTTGGAAGTCAATTTCTAAAGGCCGTCCAACTCATGCCAGCAAGTAAAATGGATGTTAAACCGATGGTGGTGGTGGTGGTGAAGAAAAAGAAGAAGAAGAAAAAAAAAAAAAAATATATATATATATATATATATATATACCCTAATAGCTGGATATGGCTATAATCATTTTGATACACAGGATTCCGGAAGATCACCGAGGTTAAGCAACGATGAGTCTCAGTCTAGGACAGAAAAGATAAAGTGAAGCGCTGGAACAGATACCACACCTTGCTCCTAGCCAAATATTTTTTACAACAAGATTTTAAGTAAGAAAAAAATAAAAAATAAAATAAAGAGGGGGGCCCCCAGAATGCTGTGGAAATCACTCCCACCCGCCACGCGATCGTGTGGGTAGGTAGTGGCGCCTCTACCTTCTATATCATTGTATAATCTTCTTGAAAAAGAAGATTATACAATGATTAATTCAACCCCGGGGGAGGGGGGGGTTACAAGAACGATAATACTGACGACCCAAGAGATATAAGCAAGAAAGGATAATACAACGTTTCGGCTGAAAATCTTTTTTTCTTTTTGTTCCTTTTTCTTCTTTTCTTCTTCATTTCCCAAAATATTTGTTATTCAACACGTAAACACACTTCGGATTAAAAAAGACAATAAACATAATAAAAAAAAAGAACATTACATAAAACACACTATATTTGAATAATTAAATTACAGAGGAATGATTAATCTATTATATAAAGGAGAATGGAATTTTCTGTCTGTGTGTCCGACGTCAAATCAGAAACTACACAATATACACTCAGAAACCTCACGCCATCGGATTCAGTGTAACCCTGATCTGATTATGATAAAAAATATATAATATTCATTCCCTTAGGGTCAGCAGGGACCAACTTATTATCGTAGTTGTTTCAAAAATAACACTGAAACTAGGTTAAACAGTCAGTCAGCTATCTTTTTCTTTCCTTTTTTTTTCTTTCTTCTGGATTTCTATCTTTTGGAGCTCTGGTAGCAGCACAGTATCAAATTGGAAGGTGAATTTGGGATGCTAAAACCTATACATGTGGAAAATAGTCTCAAAGCCACGGTCTAACTTTTCTTTCTTTATGTACATTAATTATTAATTTTAATTAATTTTTAAAAGGACAATTTTTCTTTTTTCTTTTCATTTATTTAAAATCAACGAGAGTAGAAAACAGTTTTTTAGTTATTATTTAACTCCTTAACATTAAAAGGCTTAAGTTAAACGTGATCACTTTATTACAATGAAATATTTATTAATTACTACAATGCACAGATCTTTACAAAAAGAAAGGTTAGTCTAGTCGAATTTAGATGTCATTTTAATTAATTTAAATAAAACTTGGTGCTTAATTAATGTATATGAAGAAAGAAAAGGTAGGCCGTGGATTTGAGACCATTCCCAAGTGGGGAGCTACAGCACACACACTTAGATGTACTTCTTTAGCTCTGTGCTATTATGCTGCAGAGTATGCATGTTTTATTTGAGAAAGATGAATGCATGCCAAACAATTAGACCCAGCGTCGAACAACATCTGTCGCTTGATCAGTGGTTGCCTGAAGTCTACCGACCTGGACAACGGGCATCTCCTCACTGGTATTGCTCCTGCAGATGTTAGATGGGAAGTTGCCAGCTAAGTAGAGATCACAAAGGCTACCAGTGATGAATGGCATCTCCTTCATGGACGGGAACCAATGGCCTAACGATTGAAGTCAAGGAGAAGCTTCCTCAGCCATGTCGAGCCGACATCTCAGGAAGAAACAAGACTATATCTGTGAACCAGGGTGCTAGAGAGTGGCCTCCCCCTTCTACTGATATGAGACTCCTTTATTCTGAGGCCCTTCCTTCTGGCTCTGAAGCATCCTGGGCCCAGTGAAAAACACTCAACCGCCTTAGAATGGTAATGGGGTGATCTACAGTTGCTATGGCTAAATGGGGCTACAAAACCGACCCAACCATCTGTGAATGTGGAGAGAAGGGGCATACGATGCAATACTTTCTTTCTTCTCTGCCCTCTACTGCCCAACCAGTGCACCTTGAAATATAATGCAAATGAATACGTAACAAAGTGGGAAACTGTCGTATGACCACACGCTTCAAAGACATGCAAAGAAGAATTCAGGAAATTAACAAGTGAAATAACTCTATAAATAGTTTAAACGTATTTCTCCTGTACCAATTACAATTGAAAATTATAGAAATTAAAAAAATAAGAATAAAATTGATAATATAAGGAATCGGGGCTGGGAGCAGGAATATACAGGGAATTTATTCATTTCCGGGCAACGCTGGGTAAGTTTGCTAATGTTGTTATAAATAAGTCGTCTGTCTGTGTTAGGTCTCACTTGGCTCAGAATAGCACAGAGCATGAAAGTGAATATAAAGAATGAACAAAATTAAAATAAATAATTATTAACTTGAAGGCCATCCGGGCAACAGGCTTAGATCAAAGTGAACTATCTGTGCACAGATTTGGTTTCGTCCCTTTTGGCGCCTCCCAAAATGGGTACTGGGATGACAGAAGACTTTTTAAAATGACCTCTGCAACTTCTTTTTCCACCCTTTCAAACTAGAAACTTTATATTTCAGGTCAAGCAAAGCATTATTTTATTTTGAAGACTGGCTGTCCCGACCCAGCGTTGCTCAGGATGGCGTAAAGTCATTTTAGTTTTTAATTTTTATTTGTTTGCACATTTTTAAACTTATACATAAAAAGAAATAAACTTTTAATTTTAAGGGAGACAAATCTTATTACATTATTCAATTTAAAATATGAGTTATTCCCTTTTACAATATTTGAATTATGCTTATGATTGAAGAAATCTGTTTATGAATGTCATATGATCTTTTTTCGACACAGAAATTTAAAAGTTTTTGGATATTACTTATTTCTTTCCATGGCAAATTTGCTATGTTAAGGAAAAAGAAATCGTTATTTTTGTTAAAAGAAGTATGAAGAAAAATCTTAGATCTATCAGAAGTCTATTAAAGTTTCTTTTTTATTATTGACGTAAGCTGATTTTTATTTTTCGGTGATTATTTAAAAACGTTTCATATTACCAGTCATTCGGCTCGGACTAAGTCATAAAATTTCGTCAGCTTAAATACTATTTAGGTCCAACTTTTAAAATCCGACAAGATAAATTTATATTAGATATTAAAAATTTTTATTGATGTGAACTGATTTTTATTTTTAGGAGATTATTTTTAAAAATGTTTATCTTATCAGTCGTCTGGGCCAGACTAAGTTATATTTTAAATGAATTGTAGCAAAGTACATTATCATATTGCCAATAACATAGTATAACAATAACAAATTAAAAGAAAAGTTTGATTTGTCAGTTTTAATGCTATTTAGGTCCAAATCCGACAAGAGAATTTTATATGTTAGATATTAATTTATTTTTTTACTGACGTAAGCTGATTATTTTTTCGTCATTATTTGAAAATGTTTCATCATACCAGTCGTCCAGGCTGGACTAAGTAATTTGTGAAATAAATTTTTAAAGAAGTAAGTTATTATATTTCCAATAACATGGTACAACAATAACAGATGAAAATTGGCAAGTCAGAAGCAAAGTTTGATTTGTCAGCATAGAGTATATTTAGGTCCAACTTATAAACTTTATATTTTAGATATTAAACTTTTCTTTATTACTGATGTAAGCTGATCTTTATTTTTAGGTGGTTATTTTTTTATTCATATTACCAGAGCTGCCAAACTAAGTCATTTTTTAAATAAAAATTATAGTGAAGTACGTTATTATATTGTTAATAACACGGTACAACAATAACAAATAAAAATTTTGATTTGTCAGCTTAAATGTATTTAGGTCCAACTTTTAAAATCCGACAAGATAACTTTATATGTTAGATGTTGGAGATCTACGAAATGAACAATCTTTAAATTCCAATAAAACTTTTTTTTTAAATTTGTGTGTGCGCGTGGTCGTGTGTGCAAAAAGAATGTTCAAAGTCTAATTGTTTGTGCCAAAAAAATGTTCTCTTTTTGTGTACAATGAAATTTTAAAAAATAAAAATATCTCAGGTGTAAGAAACAAACAAACAAAAAGCAACACGGCCGCTAGCGATTAACACATTGAATTAAAATTAAATTCTCTCTGCTTTACAAAGTAAAGTGGGGCATAAATCTTTTTAAGCATGTGTCAGTTATGTATGAGTACGTTAAATTTAATTCAAATTTGAATAAATAATTATTATCAGTGACACACCTATGACGACATTTTCACAATAATTTCTTCAATCTGCAATTACACACAAAAATATGTTGATTTGGAATGACGTATCCAAAACCAACGAATATGCAGACAAAAACAAACTCCAATCACAATTCTTAATTTTCTTTTTAAAAAGAGATTTATCTCAAAATAGATTAAATACAGTGTTTATACTGCTCATTCATAGAATTAAATCGTTGGGCACATGGATAAAAATTTTGAATTATAGGTCTAAGATTCGAACCGTGTGGCCGGCAGGTCAATTGTATATGTAGCCACACTGATGAGTCTTAGAGAAACGAAACAAGCGCTTTTGACATAATATCTATCTATCTATCTATCTATCTATCTATCTATCTATCTATCTCTCTCTCTCTCTCTCTCTCTCTCTCTCTCTCTCTCTCTCTCTATATATATATATATATATATATATATATATATATATATATATATATATATATATATATATCGTTGAATATGACAGATCACTTATATCTGGATATCTTTGTGTGGATCCTTTCCAATAGCCGAATCAGGGTCTTTGTTTCGGTGGGGAATTGGCCGGTGAATCTGCCATAATCGTTGGTGTCCCAATTACATTTCCATACCCTTGTGCTTCATCAAGGAAACAGAATGAGAAATCAAAAATTAATAAAACCTCCAAGAAAAACAACATCAACAAGAACAATAATAACAGCACCATCTCGGTGGGTTCTAAATCACCCCTTTTCGCCTCTCCGATGAAATCAGTCAAGTCAGATGTTCTCCTTAGCATGATAAAATCTAGAGGGAGGGGAGGGTCGATGAATGTTAAGCGCGTCAAAATCTGCCATATTATTACTATATATATATTCATTACTTCTCCTCCCCACCACCACCACCTATTTTATTCTTTTATAAAATTTATTAATAATTTTCAGCAAAAAAAATGAAAGTGAAATTTTCGCTCTTACGGCTCAACCGAATTTAGAAGCTTACCAATTATGAAAACATTACCAATATGTATATATATATATATACACATACACATGTATAAATGTACACACCCACATATGTTTGGTTTTGTTTGTTTTACAGTATATCAATCATCTATGGGTTATTTAAAGGATATTAAAAGAGATGACACTTAACTATCTCAATACATATAGTTTCTAAAGATAAATGATAGGGTACCCATCCTTAACCGGGGCATTTTAAAGAGGGTCTCAACACCTCCGGTACACAACCCTATGTGTTATCTCTGTCTTAATGAAAAAATAGCGATCATTAGGTTCCCAGATAGATCAATTATTAAACCAAAGAATTGAATTGGAAATTATTTGTAGGCATTTCAAACATATTACTTTATAACCAAGAGATAATATTATGAGATTCTATAACGGAATTACAATTATAAATATAAAAAAATATTTTAAAACACCATTAACTACTGTAAACATGTTACGCAAATTAACAAAATAATAATAATAATTCCACTGGAAATGTAATAGATATTAATCTAAATTTCAAATGAATTTTTTTCCAATTAATTGTTTCCAATTATTGATTTGGTCTAAGAATGAAAATTTTCCTATTACTTATTTTCAATTGTTGATTTCGTCTGAAAATGTTTTTTCCAATGAATTAATTTCAATTCTTAATTGGATCTGAGAATTAAATGTTTCCAATTAATTGTTTTCAATTGTTGATTTGGTTTGAGAATGAATTTTTTCTATTAATTATTTTCAATTGTTAATTTGGTCTGAGAATGTTTTTTCCAATGTATTATTTTCAATTGTTAATTGGGTCTAAGAATTAAATTTTTTCTAATTAATTGTTTTCAAGTGTTAATTTGGCCTGAGAATTTTTTTTTCCAATTAATTGTTTTCAATTATTGATTTGGTCTAAGAATGAAATTTTTCCTTTTTTTTTAACATAGTTCACACTAAACAGAGCAAGCTGCCACTGTAGATGTAAGGGACTACGCAGAATCAGGGTGAAAGTTTGGGGTTATCCTAAATTGGGAGCTGTGCAGCAAGATGTCTGTTCACATTAGTTTTAAATTTCTGCATGTCGGTACAGTCGGGGAAATAAGAAGCAGAGAGGAATTTCCAAAGACCGGCAGCATGAGGAAAGAAGCTATTGGAGTAGCAGCCTCTCCGGCATGTAGGAACCTCCACAGTGAATGGATGGGATTTAGCTGATTGTGGGTTGGTCGAGTGTATTTACATCGAGGAGCCACCAGAGCAGCAAGTTCATCGGAGCACATTCCATTGAAGTACTTGTAGTTATTGAAAGAGAAGAGCTTTGTCTTAGCAGCATTAAATGTTACCATCCATTTATGAGCCTATTCAACTACAAACTGGAGGTCACTTCCTAAGGATTCAGCCATTGCCTCGGATATGTGTGCGTACGTTTTGCCCACATGACAAGAGTAGAGCGTGGTGTCGTCAGCAAATATACTCATCTCAGACACAATGTCATCAGAGAAGTCGTTTATGAAAATCAGGAACAATAAAGGTCCAAGGATCGATCCCTGGGGTACACCTGAATTTATGTCATGTTGTTTGGGCAACCTGGATCTTTCTTTTGGTTAGGAAGGATCTGATTATATTAAATATTCGTCCAGTAATACAATATGAATGAATTTTTATGAGAAACTCTTTATGCCAGACCTTGTCAAAGGCTTGTCCAGTGTATGGTATATGTGTTCAGAGATGACCATTAGGATATCCACAGTAGACCGTGCTTGCCTACATCTATACTGATGGTCAGAAAGAAGTTTAGCATTAACGAAATGCCAGACTATCGCTAGATTGATTTAGGATTCAAAGATTTTAGCAAAGAGCGGGAGTAGACTGATGGGGCGATAATTCTGAGGGTCTCATACCTGACAGTATCCTATATCTCTTATCGAACTTTAATGCAATGCCTTAATCGTTGAAGGCCATGTTGTAATTTCCTCTTATTTTTTTTCTGTATTTGACATCTATAAAAAAAGGAAATAAGTTTGAAATAATGAACAAGTTAACAATGATTTTCAAGTAAATGAATAATCCTTAAGAAGATAGTCGTGTTCTTGGCAGGGGAATAAAGTCACAATAGCAGGAACAAGTTAACAATGATTTTCAAGTAGATGAATAATCCTTACGAAAATAGTCATGTTCTTGGCAGGGGAATAAAGTCGCAATAACAGGAACAAATTAACAATGATTTTCAAGTAAATGAATAATCCTTAGGAGGATAGTCGTGTTCTTGGCAGGGGAATAAAGTCACAATAGCAGGAACAAGTTAACAATGATTTCCAAGTGAATGAAGAATCCTATGGATGTGAGTTTGCTTGCTTTGAATACTTGCTCTGATTACAGATGGATGCATGTGCGTTAAGTGCCTTTGGGCACCTCCGGTCCTCATTGATAATGGTTCTTACTCCCACTATCAATGACGCAACCAGAAAAACTCAACTCAGTTGACAGGCCTTATATTACGACGGCCGTGGCTGTAGATGCAACTACATGCTAGGGACACTTAAGAAGTAAAATACTACATATTTCTCATGTCAACACCCATAATAGTTACAACCATGACATTATGCGTCGAAAAACGATAGCCAAGCAAACTCCGGATATTTAGTTGTATCCACAGCTTCTTATCATCAATACGAGGATGTGACGTTGGTGGTTGTGGTTATGTTTGCAGTAAACACACATTAAATAGAAAATTTGAAACAAAATTTTTTTTTAAAGATATGCGTAAAGCAGACATAGTTCAAGGAAAGTTTCAACAATGGGTAGAGAGTCATTGTAACAAAAAGATATTGAAAATCCAATTTGAAAATCCAATTTGAAAATCCAATTTGAAAATCCAATTTGAAAATCCAATTTGAAAATCCAATTTGAAAATCCAATTTGAATATGGAATTGTGAAGTGAAATGATTAAATCAGATACAATCCAGAGCCAGAAGTCCCTGAAGAGAGAGAGAGAGAGAGAGAGAGAGAGAGAGAGAGAGAGAGAGAGAGAGAGAGAGAGTGATTTAATTTTTATTAAACAAAAATGAAAGCTTCTGTTTATTCTTTTTTTGACTCAATCTTTCCAGTTAGCAGACCAGCGATCTGATGTTATGTTACAGTGTGATTGCAAGCGCTTTCGACTCCCATGAGTCGTCCTTGGCACGTGATGGTGTTACATGTTACTCATGCGAGTCGAAAGTGCCTGCAATTATGGCGAGTTCCTATTCACACGTGAACATAACATCACATCGCTGGTCTGCTAACTGGAAAGATTGGAGCAAAAAAGAACAAACAGGAGCTTTCACTTCTGTTTAATCAAACTTGTATCAATAATTTGACATTTATTTGAAAATAATATTCATTTATAAATAATTGTGTATATATATATATATATATATATATATATATATATATATATATATCCAGGGGTCGGACAAATTAATGGAAACACCTTGAAACCCTCCAATGAAATTCAGCCTTGTGGAGCTCTCGGCAAAAAATTTTTGTTGAAACGGGATTATCCAGATAATTGTTCAGCTCTTCTGTAATTTTTGGTGCCGTGGTTTTGTGCTCGTTCTTCACGATCCTTACAAGGGCCCTGAGATCTCTTTCAGACAGCTTCGGCATTCTTCCAGAATTTTGTTTAGAGGAAGATATTTTTCCTTCCTTTTCATAGGCTGTCATTACCTTCGAGACAGTTCCTCTCGATACGGCCACCATCTCACCCACTTTCGTTACAGTAGCATCTGCCATACGGGCACCAACAATCTGCCCTCTTTGGAAATCTGCTAGATTTGTCATTTGTTCTTACTAATATACATTATCTGAAATAAAAAATAAATTTAACCAATTAATTCAGTACAACAATAACCAGAAATTAAAAAAATGAAACCAACATTTTGGTCATTTTTTTTCAATTTTTATTGATAGATAGATAGATAGATAGATAGATAGATAGATAGATAGATAGATAGATAGAGCGAGAGAGAGAGGAGTGAGGATAGATAGATAGATAGATAGATAGATAGATAGATAGATAGATAGATAGATAGAGCGAGAGAGGAGTGAGGATAGATAGATAGATAGATAGATAGATAGATAGATAGATAGATAGATAGATAGATAGAGAGAGAGAGAGGAGTGAGGATAGATAGATAGATAGATAGATAGATAGATAGATAGATAGATAGAGAGGGGGGAAGGAGAGGGGGATCAACCTGTGACGAGAGTAAGCCTGGTAGAACTTGATAACACTGTGTTTTCCCGACTGACAATGATGATTGCGTCAATCAGCATTCATTGTGTTTGTTCGACGTCACACTACCAATGGCCATTAATAGATTTTACTCGCCCACATCCGTAAAAGAGATCAGATCGAAATTGGCGCACTCCTACTACTACCACCACTACCACCACCACCATCGGCAGCGGTCTGGGCGCTTCTTTAGGTTTATTTATTTTGTCCCTTGTCTTAAAATGTCGCTGGGGGATGGGGGGGGGAGATTATGTATAATCACTTTTAACAGTAACAAGATATAAAAAATAAATAAATAAAACACTACCGTACATGACCCTAACAGATGACCTTCGCCCTCTTATGTTGCATGAGTTCAAGTTGGACACAATGCCTCCGAAACTTCTGCCAACATCAATAGAGCATGGGAAGGTGGATCCACAAGCGATCAGATAGTACGAAGGTGGTTCCAGAAATTCGATGAGAGCCTTGAAGATGAAGAAAGTAGAGGACGACTGTGTAATGTTGACAATGAACAAAGAGAAAAGGAACACGATTTAGTTTTTAAAAAGGATTAAATTGGATTAAAATATAAACAATGACATGCAGTGTCTTCTGTTGAGTGAAGAGGCACCGGTCAGGGAAGATGAACGCATACTCGAAGCAGAAGAGGGTTGAAGTTCCATCTGTTGCAAGGATGGTTGAGTGAGGTAGGTGGGAGAATGTACACTAGCGTCGTTTGATGTCGGCAGGGAAGGACCCCTGAAACTGTGTCTTTGGGTCTTCTGATAAACTGGTTTTAAACGCGAAAATGCCTTACTTATTCACAAAAATTCGGATCACTATCTGTTCTGTCGTCGGTCAGAGGGAGAGAAATCCTTCTTGAATAGAGCACTTTTTATTTTCGTCCCATCCAGAGTGCCCTTTTTTGGGGGGGAATTGGATATCCCCACATAAAATATTGACTTTGTATCTAAATTTTCCCTCGTGGGGATGCACATAAATAGGCACTTGACAGTATTTGTCTGTGTGTTTTCTTTGAGACAACATCCACATTTTCTATAGTTATTTTGTTTACGGACCGGAAAAAAATGTGGAGCCCCTGCGCAGAGACATTTTTCATTTTGTACCCTGTACTTGGTGTGTTCACATCTGTTGATTAGCCTGATTCAGAAAGAGATCTGATTTTAGTCAACTATAAAAATATGAACGTTTATCCTTTGGTGTTATTAGGTCATTACAAAAATAATAGCCGCCTGAAGCGCTGGGTTTTTAAAAGTCATTTTAACACAAAATTTGTAGTTCATTTTTGGTAAATTTTAACATATATAATAATCCATGTGTTTTCAATAATAATTTGTCACTTTTTACAGATAGAAAGTATTTTTTAAGCATAGAAGACTCTCAATGATGAACATGCCAAAACATGACCATCGCCTTCTTATGTTGCATGAGTTCAAGTTGGGCACAATGCCTTCGGAACTTCTGCCAACATCAATAGAGCATGGGAATGTGGATCCACAAGCGATTAGATAGTACGAAGGTGGTTCCAGAAATTCTGTAGTGGAGATGAGAGCCTTGAACATGAAGAATGTATAGGACGGCCGTGTAATCTTGACAATGAACAATTGCAAGCACTTGTTGAGCAAAATTCACGTCACAAAAATGTCTCATACACTTGCTGTCAGCAGTGGAACAGTTTCACATCATTTACAGAGTATTGGAAAGGTGAACAAATTTTCATGAATAAATGTAGGTTTCTGAAATCGGCCATTATTTTTGTAACAACCTAATATTTTATAATCAATCAATCAATTAAAATCTATTGGCAACAAAAGTGCATAATGTCGTGTAAAAAAAAAAGGGTGAGTTGTGGGTGAAAAAGTTATGTATAAGTATATACATCCCCAAAACAGTTATCCAAGGCTCTCTTGAATGCGCTTGTGGTGGGATGCTGGACTACATCCTGCGATAGTCTGTTCCATGAAGCAGCGATGCAAATAGAGTAAGTAGCATTTTGTCTGTTGAGCAAAAATGGTGGTCGACAGTACAGCTTGTGTGTATGACTGCGGGGAGTGGGGGATATGGCACTGGGGTGAAAAAATCATTCAAAGCTAGATTGACTTTCCCGTTAATAGCATTGTAGGTTAGGTTAGGATTAGGTTGCTCCACAATCTTCACTCTTCCCGTTCTCCGGTTTCCATATGGAAATCATATCTACTAGCAAGACCCATAAGAATTCTACTGAATTGTTACACTTTCCTCTCACTCTCTCTCTAGACATGTGAAAAATAAATTCACTTCCCGAACCCTGTATACCTACAAAGAATCCACTTTCTCTGTCTCTAATTAATTAATGTAATTGAATAACAAAATCTATATTTAAATTTTTTTAAACAATACTCTTCAGTAGTAGTTGTAATAGTGTTCTAAACAGTAAAACTATGCTTTTATTTTTTTCATAAAGGGTAACTATGTCATTCGATTGACTTCGGCTTGCAATAATGTAATCGTTAATTTTCAATAATTTCCGTTATTCGAACGCAGATTACTGGTTCTTCCATTGCAATATTTACTGAATTTTGCTTTGTAATCTATTATTATCTACTAAAGTTAAAATTTGTTATCATTGCCCTAACAGAATTATTTATTTATTAATATTTTTTTTTTTTTAAGTAAAGAATTAGAACTCATAACCGGCAACATATTTATTAATATGAGTTTTACATAATCAATATGTTAATTAGTTATAACATTCTGTGGACCAGGATTTTGATATATATATATATATATATATATATATATGAGTTTTAAATAATCAATATGTTAATCAGTTATAAAATGAGATAAACAAAATTAGAACATTATTTATATTACTTCCAAAAATTCAAACACAACGAATATTTGGTGTACGATCGTTTCTAAAACAATTTGGAAAATTTTATTTTCTATTATACTTTTAAAAATTTACACACACACACACACACACACACACATATATATATATATATATATATATATATATATATATATATATATATATATATATATATTTGTATGTACAGGATTCATTCCTAAACTAATTAACCGATCATTATCAACTTTGGAACACAGCTGCAAGGCGTAAGAAGTTCAATTGTGAGCTATATTTAGTCTCATGCAAAGGGGCTGAAAGGGTGTGGAAGCCCTTCCTGAAAATTCAGATACTTTAACAATAGTTATTAGATATCAATTAATAAATATTCCCCAAATTTCAGTTTCTTTGGGGTATTTTAAAGGGTATTTAGGAGGGTATAATATGGGTACAACCTCCTATTCGAAAATTCAAATGTTTCAGATTTGCATTAAATTTGATCCATTTTATTCTTCTCGTACACACACACACACACACAGACATTGTTTTTTAATCAACCTCTTTGATATCTTTCTTGAAGCTGTTTTAAACTTTATGACTTTGATGAACTGTATAAGTTTAACAAAAAAGTATGTTTTGGGCCGATATATTTGCTGTTTTATATACTTTTATGTATTTTTTCTACATATTTTTTTATATATTTTCAAAGTTTAATTTTATTACCTGCGGTAATGGTCCTCTGAGAAGATTTTCTTTGAAAACTCATGAGTTAAGGACTTTAAAGTACTTTGCTTGAACATTGAATTCTAATCAAATTTGATTCGCACCTTATTTTATTCTTTCACTTTATCCAGTGCTATATATATATATATATATATATATATAAATTGAATAGTGTATTTTGATTAAGTATTTTGAGACATGGTATAAAAGACATTATTTTTTGCTGATAATTAACATTTTAAAAATAAAATTATCTCAAATATAAATTTACAAAAGTTGTAACTGTATTACCGGTTGTAGGTGTTGTAACTTATTTTGTATATACGTACCTATGCATTACTGATAACGTGACACAAAACGAACGAACCAAGGTAGAAGCGTATAAATATACAAATCCTAGCTTGATTGAAGCAACAGCGTATGAGTCGACTTTTTCAAAAGGGGAAGGCAATCATTATAGCGAAAACCGTATGCTGGAAAACGGACTCCACCTAACTTCATTACGACGAAACACCTGCTTCCATTTATCTTCCTCCCACAAGGTAAGATGTGACACAAGGTCGGGAAAGTGGGATTTGAAAAGCCAGCGCCCGAGAAGGTGAGCACTCTGGCTTACAAAAAATGCCTGGGCAGCCCCGTCAGCATTCCCTGGTAGGGGCGCCTCAGGCAGTGAGCAATAAACTTACTCCTCCCCAAAGAGGGGACGTAAAGCCTGGGAGGGTGGACCTCCTAGAACTGCACAGGAGGCCAAGACGGTACCGATCTATGGGGTGTAGTATCCATCGGAACAGATACTACACTTTGATCTTGGTCAAAAAGGCCCAGCCCCTGCTTTTCCGATATCAGCGAGACTAATTCAAAGAAAGATTACTCTGTATATGCATCGGATTATTTTAATTCTAAATAATTTTAAAACTACACCAGTTAATTCAATAGTCATAATAATATTTGTTTACACCCCCCACCCAAAAAAAAGAGTAAACAACTACGAAAGAATATAATTAAAAATGTTTTTTAATTAATTTATATTAAATTATTTATTAAAAAAAGAGATTTATACTTAGCTTGAAGCATTGTTTGTAGTGCATTAATATTTTGGAAGGCTGTGATACAACTTACATTTCCAACGGGTACACATGTTTCCCAGGCACTTTTGACAAGGAGGTGATACCTAGAAATATTAGAACTGTACCGATTAGCACTCTATCAATTGAGGAAGAAATAGTGGTAAAAGAAAATTAGTACCCACAGGTGCCAAAACGCCATATATTATTGTTGTTTTTTCCTTCTTTTGTTCAGTTTTCCCGGTATCTACACCTTCCATCATTGTCGACCCTAACCCTAACCCTAGCACCTTCCATCATTGTCACAGCCTTCTCAGACCTATTAATATTCTAGTTATTTAGTTATTTTAACATTTATATTTTAATCGTTTTATTTCTATTTTATTTTCATTGCTATTTGCGACAATTGACATGAAACAAATTTAGTTTGGTTAATAATCCTGTCACTGAGAAGTCTACTAATATTTTGCCGCTTTTTTTTTCTTCATGAGTATTATCAAGTCTGGTATTTAAACTTGGATGAGGTTGTTTGCATTTCAAAGTTTCAAGTGATTTTATGTCTTTCCTTTTCAAATAATGGCTTCTGTTTGTGTGTGCACCATTTCTCTGTGTATCCAAAGTGTAGTAGTTTGCACAGATCACAGTAGCCTACCTTTCCACCCCAGGCATGTTTATTTTCATATTCCTTTTTAGACTAACTTTCTGTATTATTTTCTTCAAATTCAATGTCAGCAAATACTCGTCATACACCAACCCATAAGTAATCAAACTTACTTCATACCATTCATTGTTCTTCAGCTTTCGACTGAGAATCGTCGTTCCCGCTCTTATCCTCGAGTGGCTCTTGGCCTTGATGGGTGGTGATCCAACACTAAAAAAAATATTTACACTGAAATCGGTTTGGGGCATTACTCGCAAACAACTTAGATTTACTTTAAACATAACGTTTTAGTTAAGCAATTATGATATTTATTAGTTTTGCTAAAACATAAGTTGCATGCTGAGACGTAATGCCGAAGCCCATCTCACTGTAAATAATTTTCATGACTGAAATAGCAATTAACCACTATGACGTATGACGCAATGTCATTTGTCCTACATACGATCTTTTCGTTTTTCAATTTAAAAAAAAAATGCATTTCATCGTTAACACGTGATTTTATTTGTTATATAGATTCACTTTTGTTTCTATTTAAACAAAAAAACATGCGTTCACATAACTTTACAACGTGCAAAGTCCTTGGCCTAAAATCCACAGGCAACATGAATTTGAATAAAAAGATAGAAGATGCTGCTACGTCTGCTGCAAAGAAGGTGAGCTTCCTCTACCGAGATAGTAAGCTTCTCACACCTGCAGTATTCTATATCTCTATAAAGCCACCATTCGCCCGTGCATGGAGTATTGTTGCCACATCTGGGCTGGTGCACCAAACACTAGTCTCTCCCTCTTGGACAGAGTCCACAAAAAAGAGTTTCTAACCTAATAGGTCCAGCACTGTCTACCAAGCTCAGGCCCCTGTCCCATCGCCGCAATATTGCATCCCTGTGCTTATTTTATAAGTACTTCTACAGAATGTGCTCCGACGAACTTGTTGCACTTGTTCCCCTCAACGTAAATACCATCGACAAATCCGACGAGCAGAAAAATCCCACCCCTTCACTGTAGAGGTCCCCAGATGCCGGAAAGCTTTCTACTCTAATAGTTTCTTTCACCTGCTCCGTTTGCCTTTGGAATTCCCTCCCTGCTCCGTTTACACCACTGTACCAACATGCTACTATAAATCTCAGTACGTCTTAGTAGCAATGTGCCTTGGTTACGGTGAATAAAAGTAAAAATAAAATAAAATAAAAACAAAAATACTAATAATAATTAAAAAATATAGAGGAGTATTAGAAGGCTATCACAATGCAAGAAATGGAAATATGTCGGCGTTGAGAAGTAAGACAAAACAAGTGATTTTAATTTATATATTTTTTCAAAAACTTTTTTTTAATAATTTTTTTTCCTATATAGCAAACCTTACTTGATTAGGCAAGACTTCAACACTGTGATGTAATGTGTGTGACCGTGTTCCATAATATATTTCGAGGAAGATCTCTTTGTCAAATGGTAGGTGTTTCAAATCTCAAACAACGTGTGGATGGCAATATTGCTCATAACACAATAAATATTAATATCCGCAGCAAATGTAATAAAACTAAAACTATAACTGATTTTTTTTTTATGATTTTAATTACTTATTTAATTTTTTTTTTTCCTGAATATTTTATATTTTAACCCACCGATGAAGTGCCATATATTTATATAAAAAAGAAGAGCAAAAAAGAGAGAAAAGAAAGAAGAAAACTTTTTTTTTAATTTGGAGGAGGGGGGTAGGGATAACAGCCAAGAGCGGTGTACAATTAATTTTTTTTTCTAATATTTATTTAATTTTTTTTTATATATATACTATTGTTATCTTATTTTATTCTAACAACATTTACTTCTTTGCTTTTCTGAAAAAAAAAAATAAAATAAAAAATATTTTCACAATAACCTACGTCTGGAATTCTCTAAGATAAATAATTAAATGTGTTTTAGTTAACTATTAGACTATTTTTTTTAAATTGCTTTTGGATCATATTAGTTGATAACCTAATTTTATTTCAAACAGCTAATAAAATTATTGTTTTAGTGAAATAGTGCAAGCAGCGTTTGCAATTGTAACAATGTCGGACGCTACATCAGGCGAAACAATATCTATAATATGAACATAACTCGCTCTTCATATCTACTTACCTCCCCATGAGTGCAAAGTCAAACATAATTTCAATATCTATTGTTACTGGATATCCGGTATGACACGAGGCATCAAGCCCACTTTCTACAAAGTTGAATTTTTCTACGGTCTTTATCCATTATGATTCCTCAAAGGACGTAAACTCATATATGTGTTTAAAGATACGTGTGATAGCAGGCGCAATGCCCTGTTCTCATCAGACGCCATACAAGGCTGATAACACAGTTTGGGTTGCTAAGTTGATACTGTTGTGATTTCACCAAATTAGGGATGTAATTTTAGAAATATCTGGGATGGGAGATTAACATAAAAACGGCAGGAGAAATAGAACACAAACAACTTTTTAAATTGAAGCACTTTTATATAAGATATGCTGGAGAGAAAAGGAGAATGAGAGATGTCATTGTTTTACAAATAACTGGTATCTATGAAACATCTGTGTAGTATATATGTTCGTCCAAATAGCAGTTCTAAAGTTCTTTCATATAATTTTGTGAATATATATGGGTGAGGAGAAAATGTCAGTAGGGTTTTGCATATTCGTGTTCATGCATCTGCCCGGCTTTCCCAAACCTATTAAACGTCTGTTGTAGCAGTCAGAACGTTGCTGGGGCTTCTATAAGAGCCATGATAAAGATAAAGATTTTTTAAACATGTGCAGATTCGTCGACCAAGCTAGTTTGGTTAGGCGACCTGTCATTGGTTCTTTCTCGACACATCATAGACATCGTTACAAAGTGGACCTGTTCAAAAAGAAGGTAACTCTAAATTATTTAATAGTTTTTATAATAGTGCCACCTCTGGTGCCACCTGCTGCTTTTGCCACCAGACAGAATATAAAAACGTTTGTTCATCATTGAAGATTCTTACTGAAATGCGTTTGCTTTCGGTTCGCCACTTGATGTCACATAAACACGAGGAATAGTAATTTGGTAAAGAAGAAGAAGAAGAAGAAGAAGAAGAAGAAATTACCATTAATTTCATATTCTGAAGTGCTATGATCCACCAAAATATCACTTCCCTGTTGAGCAGTGAACTATAGAGGTCTTGTGATGCCTGAGGCCAACTCCTTGATCGTATGTCCCAAACACTCAAGTATAAGTCCTAGTACTTATAAATATTATAAGAAAAGAAAATAGTTTGAATATGATTGAATGCCCTCCAATTTGAATGCCCAGAGCCACCCTTCCCGTCACTGGGCGTGGTAATAACATTAATCCTACATGTAAACCAATTTTGCTTACAAATAATTCTTATTTACGGATGTAGGTGTGTGTCTATAGATAAATTATCAACAATAATTTCCCACGAATTTGTCTAAGTCAGTTCATCTGCCTTTGCCCTTGTCTGAAATAGGTTAGAAATAAACTTGATGAGAGATTGAGAGAGGGGAGATAGGGGAAACGGTAGGTGGGGGATTTTTTTAAAAAGAGAGGAGGCAGGAGGGGAACAGTTTTTTTTAGATGAGTAAATCACATATAAAAATAGATAGGTCTTATTTATTTCTCACTCTACAGGTTGTTTTTTTTTTTAATAATATTTCAAATCTTTCTTCTTTTTGTTTTGAATAATTACATTCAGTAATTATTACATGAGAGTGCAACAGAAAAACAGACATTAACTTATGTAGGTGACGTTGCACTGTCTAAAGTAACTATAACAAGTAACAATAGTTAATCTTATAAGATCTCATTACATTATCTGTCTTTTTGTTAATAATTATGTAGAGTTTTTGGTTGGTGTGAATTCAATACCGAGTCTGGAGATCGCCATTGTGTAGAGTTTCGGGTGATGTCTGTCTGGACTTTATCTGACTCGGCTTGCTTGAGATGAAGAAGAAAGAAAAGGTACCCCAAAATTCCATATAAAAATACCAACATCTTCTTTACAATTAAATCAACTTTTTTTTACAAGAACATAGGAATATAAGACAACAAGGCAAGTTGGTTCGGCAGGCACATATTAGAGTAATTGAGTCCAAGTATTTCAACTTGATTTTGGAGCTCCCCTCCCATCTAAGCGACGACGAGAGACGAGCTAAAAATTTGACATCTTCTTATGTCTGTATCTCGGATGGAACTAAATTATATTTTCACATGAACAAGGTGGGCGGAAATAGAAAGTTGCGTTGTAAATCTGGGGAGACTTGTTGTCACTCAGCTTCGAGGGAACACCATCTGTTATTGTCAGTGAGCGATTACTAATAATGACTCATAAAACTCTCAGTGATTATATACTACTACTACTACTACTACTAATAATAATAATATTAATAAAAAGATGTACAAAATACCTGACAAAATTATCAGTCTTATAAATAAAGCAATGGCAACATAAAGGTTGGAACTGACAGCAGGAGAACAGCACCTAGCTGAGATAAGAAGACAGAGAAGCATTTTCCAAGGAGACTTTCTATCACTGCTACTATTTATCATAGCCATGATGCCACTCATTAACATACCCAGGAAATGTAATGCTGGATACAAATTCATTGACACAGAATAAAGAATAAACCACCCCATGTATATGGATAACATGAAGCTATTTGACCCAAATAAAAAAGAATTGGAAAAGCTGATAAACACAACCAGTATCTTCAGCTAGGATATTCAAATGGAATTTGAAACGAAAAAGTGTGCACTACTAGAAATAAAAAGGGGAAAAGTGGAGGGCATGGGACTACCTAACTATGAGGAGATGAGGGCATTTGGCGAACATGATACATACAAATATATGGGAGTTATGGAGCAGACGTCATCAAATCAAAATAAATTAAAGAGAAGATTTGAAAAAAAAAACAAGAAAACTCTTAGAAACTAAGTTATTTAGTAGAAACTTAATAAAAGGTATAAACACATGCGCAGTTTCTCTAGTAAGATATTCTGAACCATTCACAAGCTGGACAAAAGAAGAACTCAGGCAACTGGACCAGAAGACTAGGAGACTAATGATAATGAAAAATGCACTTAACCCAAAGGATGATATTGATCGACTCAACATAAAAAGGAAAGAAGAAGGAAAAGGACTGGTAAGTATGGAAGACTGTGTGAATGACACACAAAAAACTAGAAAAATAACTAACTCAGAACACCAAAAGGCTGGTGATTGCAGAAAGAAACACTGGAAAAATGAACAATAGAGGGAGGATTGAAACTGAAAACAAAAAGACGAGAAAAAAATGGGAAGATTCATAAGACTGAGCAGAGAAAAGACACACGAAAACACCTGGGCATGGCTATGAAAAGGTCACCTAAAAAGAGAAATGGAATCGCTACTGGCAGCCACACAGAACAACGCAATTAAAACAAACTATATTGAAGTGAAATTAGACAAAACCCAAGAAAACTGTAAATGTAGACTTTGTTGACAAAGAGATGACACGGTAAATCACATAATAAGGAGATGCAGCAAACTAGCCCCAAAATAATACAAAGAACATGCATGACTGCATGGGAAAAGAAGTCCACTGGAACTGTGCAAACGTCGTCACTTTAAACATGCAGACAAATGGTACAAACATAAACCAGAAACAGTATTGGAAAATGAAAATCACAAAATTCTCTGGTACATGGGGATGCAAACAAACTTATCCAAGCAAGGAGACCGGACCTGATAATAGTCAAAAAGAAAGAAAAACTGCCAAATCATAGATTTGACGTCTCAGCAGATCACACAGTGAAAATTCAGGAAACAGAAAAACGAAACAAATACACGGAACTGAAAGGAATATGGAACATGAAGAGAATCACCATAATACCAATAATTGTAGTAGCACTAAGGACAGTCCTGAAAACACTTGAGAAGAAGGAATAAAAGAGAAGATTTAGACCATACTACGAACGGTCATGATTAAAACAGCCGAAATCTTAAGGAAAATCCTTGAATGCAGAAATTAACCAATGAACACAAATCTAACCACAGACAATTTTAAATGGAAAAAGAAACAAACATATAGAAAGAACAACACATGAGGGAAGTGAACACTAGTAGAAATCCATTAAATTATCCCCCCCCCCCCCAAAAAAAAAAATCAGTCATACTCCTGGATATGATTACATCAGTTTTAGTTGGTACTACACAAAACTGTCGTGAAGGGTCAAGGAGGATGAAAAGACCGAGGAAGGAGAGCACTGACTAGACCTCCACTGGAAGGGTGCAGGGAGTACTGGAACCTTAGGAAGGCTTAGTGCCACTCAAATTCCAGAGAAGACGAACGGTCGTTGCTAGCGATAAATCAATGGTAAACTGCTCTTGCGATAATGCAAAGTGATTTGCATTGGCTATCAAAAAGAGGTGGAGAGTGCTGGAAATCTGGGGAGACTTGTTGTCACACAGACTCCAGCGAACACCATCCGTTGTAAGCAGTGAGTGATCGCAGATAATGACTCGTGTCACAACCTTTAGTGAGTAAATATTAATAATAATAAGTCTTAGATACAGGGGCTTTTACTGGTAGGGCACAGGAACCAACATTTAGAAGTAATTATATAAAATACTGAATTGACTAACACCAAATGGATGGTTACATGCTACCAAGACAAAGCTCCTTTCCTTTGACAATTATAAGAAACCTTTCCAACCACCGATTGCTATGGTTGAGAGCACCCTTCTCGAGAGTCCAACGTTCAAACTTATTGTCCTAACATTCACAAGCAACATTAAGTGGAATAAATACATAAAGGATACTGTCAAGTCTGCTGCAAAGAAGGTGGACTCCCTCTACCGGGTTAGAAAACTTCTAACACCTGGCAATATCCTATATACCTATAAAGCCAGTATTCGCCCATGCATGCAGTATTGTTGCCACATCTGAGCTGGTGCACCAACCATCAGCGTCTCTGTCTTGGACAGGGTGAAAAAAAAGTATCTTACCTAATAGGTCCTGCACTGTCTACCAATCTCCAGCCCCTGCCCCATTGCCACAATGTTGCATTCTTGTGATTGTTTTACAAGTACTTCCACAGAACGTGCTCGAACGAACGTACTGCATTTGTACCTCCTCAACGTAAAACCTCCGACAAACCCGACAAGCATGAAAGTCCCACCCGTTCACTGTAGGGGTCCTCAGATACTGGAAAACTTTAATAGCTTCTTTTCTTTTGAACCGCTTGCCTTTGGAATTCCCTCCCTACTCCCTGTTTCCCCGACTGTACCAACATGCAGAAATTTTAATGCAATGTAAACAAACATCTTGCTACACAGCTCCCACTTATAAATTTGCCCCCTATTCATAGAAGCCCCTTACTTTCACTTTACTGCCTTGTTTGGGGTAAATAATGTTTTGGTTTTTTTTTAAACCACTGCGGAAATTAATACAGCACGTGTCATGACAGATCAGGACCCAGTGGACACAACTCGCACAAAAAGAGAAGAAAGGTCGCCAGGACAATGGATTAAGAATAGTCCACTGGGAACTATGTAAAAATATGGATATGAAGGGATAGAAAAATTGTATGAGGAAGAATCGACAGGTGTTACGGAAAATAACCAAGATCTTGTGGGATTTCATGATCCAATGAGATCTCGAAATAGGGCATATACAGTGAGTTATTGTGGTGATGAATAAAACAAAGAAAGACAGCAGAGTTTGTGAAAAGGGAAAACGTAGGATAGATATGAAATTCTGACATTGAAATAACAAACCTCAGTAAAAGAGTATAACACCCGAGAATCGTGATTTCCGCCTGAGAATTAGTTCAGAAGAAACCGGGTAATGGCTAAAATCTGTCCCCAGTATATTAGTTCTACTAATCAAAAATTATGGATAAATTAGTTGAGGAAGTAATTACAGCAGCTGACCTGTTTTATTAATATATCGTTGAAAGTCTTAATTATTGAAACATGACAATTTGATAACTAGCCCGGAAAATTTCCAGTCATCTCCAGGAATTTCTCTGGCACCATCGAATGAAAAAAAAATTCTTTGGCAATATTCTTTATTGGATATGTTTTTATTATGAAGTTTAATCTAATTTATTTAATTTCTATTTATAAATTTTTTTAATGTTTTCATTATTAAGTATTTTTGGACAAAAACATATTTTCGTTATTAAATATGCATGTGAAAAAAAAAAAAATTTGATTATTTGTAACCATAAAAAAATACTAAATTTCCAATTACAAAATTCATTTGAGTATTTGCATAAAAAGAAAATATTCCAATTATAAGAAAAATATTTGTAATAAAAATAAAATTCACAATTTCCAATTACAAAAATCAGTTTGATTTTCTTATGTGTTGACCTAAAATACACAGGGGACAGATTTTAGCGGTTCACCGGTTTCTTCTGAACTAATTCTTAGGTGGAAGTCGCGATTGTCGGGTGTTATGCCGTTTTACCCAAACCTCACACAATTATTTTCTTATGTTCTTGTTTTTTCCGCCTTGTTTCGATTATCTTCATCATTCATGTTTCAACATATAATTGTGGGGGAAAAATTATTTCCTTGGTGTCTGTAAATGTGTATCCGACATTTTACCTCCTGAGTGTGTTGTTGAGTGTTATCATGGCTATGATAAACAGCAGTGGAGATAGCGAGTCTCCCTGGAAAATGCCTCTCTGTATACTTATCTCTGTCAGATGCTGTCCCCCAGCTGTCAGTTCCAGCCTACCATGTTTCTATTGATTTCTCAATAAAGTTAATAATTTTGTTAGATATATTGTACATCTTTTAGCATTCTATTATCCATGCTTGGAAGATTGTGTCATATGCTTTCTCGTAACCAATCCATGTCATAGCTATGCTCGTTTTACTGTTTTTTAATTCCTTCAGTATCTTTTGGTCGATGTATTTGCCCCTCGTGTTGCTTTCCAGCACACTTTCTGTTCCTTGGCTAAGAATCTCTTCACTAAAGATCTCTTCACTAAGTTGTGCCGTTAAGATTTCTCACATGTTTGGTAGGCAGGTTATCGGTCTGTAGTTGTTCAGGATCTTTCCCTGCTCACTGTTTTTGAATTAATGTGGTTTTCCCTTGAGTCATACACTCCGTTATATTGATTTCGTATATACATCTTCGGTTATATTAAAGATTTCAGCTTTAAGATGGCTACCATTGAAACAACATAACTTAACCAAATTAATTATAGTTTTATAACAATTTTGTTCAATGACACAATAATACCGTAAAAATATGACCTATGTAAACGGTATTATTCGGTCACTAAATTATTAATTGAACCAAATTGTTATAAAACTAAAACTAATTTGGTTAAGTTATGTTGTTTCAATGGGAGGCATCTTAAAGCTGAAATCTTTAATATAACTACATTTTCTTAGGTTTTGCGTTAGTCTTTCATGTAGGTTAGTGAATTTCAATTTCAGAAGCCTTAATGTAATATTGTTCAGAAATTTTTTGTGTCTTTCAAGTTTATGGGATTTTCATAATAATTTCATTGGTTCTGTTAGTATTGGATTGTGAAAGCACGAAAAGCGGATACACAGATGTACACTTTTTTATTTTCTAAATGAATAAATGCAATTTTTTCCCCGTTTATCTGTTATTCTGTTCATCCATTCAAATATGCTCAAATGCCTTATATATATTCACTAGAAAACACCTCAAACACAGCTATCCATTTGCTTAATTTGCATACTTATTTTATAAACAGTTTTTAATAAATTAATATTCTGTACGAACATTGGTAAATTTGTTCTCCTATTTTCTTATATATATGCAATAGTTTTGTTAGTGGTAGTAGTAGTAGTAGTAGTAGTAGTAGTAGTAGTAGTAGTAGTAGTAGTAGTAGTAGTAGCTAAAGCGATTTAATGAAAAAAGTTTAACATTTAAAATGATAACTTCCGGTTAAATTATTTTAAAATTCGAATGATGACTTCCCGTTAAGTGTACGCACGAGTACGCTTACATACACCAATAACCTTGCAATAATTTCTTTCAAAAATAAAATCTGCATTGAACGCAATGACTAACAAAGTTTTTATTTTAATAATTAAATAGATACGTCTATTTTTAAAACTAAATTTATTTATTAATGATGATGCTGATGATGATGCTGATGATGATGACGATGCTGATGACGATGCTGCTGCTGCTGCTGCTGCTGCTGCTGCTGATGATGATGATGATGATGATGATGATGATGATGATGATGATGATGATGATGATGAAATCAATTCAAACTCCGCCCCTCTCTTTTTAACGTCCTATACATTACACATTAAAATAATATAACTATCATTATCATTATTTTAGATGCGTTATTTTCATTACAAACTTCGGCCTTGATGATGTACAAGCAATACTGAAACGTAATTTCGTTTATGTAGGCCATTTTAAATGTTTATATAATGTATATTTATAGAGCTCTACCTTTTAGTGAACACTTTTGAAAAAATATTTGTTTTAAGTTCATGTTATCAATATATTTAAACTTTTAATAGATTTTATTCATTTTAGTGTTCATTTTAAAAAAGTATATGCACAAACATATATTTTTCCCATATATATAAAGTTAGGTATGTGTATATGTTTATACATTTCTATGTATAGGATTCACTCTTAAACTAATTAATCGCTCATTAGAATTTTGGAACACTGCTACTAGACGTAAAAGTGGGTAATGTGAGCTATATTTAGTTTAATTTAGTTTTAGGCAAGTGGCGCAAAGAAGAGGTGAAAGCCCTTCATGAAAATTCAGATACCTCCGTGAAATTTTAACAATAGGTAGTTTACATCAATTAATAAATATTCCCAAAATTTCAGTTTCTTCGGAGTATTTTAAAGGAATTTTAGGGGGGATAATATGGGCACAACCTCGCATTTGAAAATCCAAATATTTCAGATTCGCATTAAATTTTATCCATAGTCATTAGATATCAATTAAGCAAGATTCCCTGAATTTCAATTTCTTTTTAAGAAGCTTAAGACTTGAATTTTAGACATTTTCTAAAATCAAAATCATGCAACGGATTTTGATCAAAACTAGAATAAGGATTCTAGACATAACGTTTAGTATCATTATATCTTGTTTTCAATCTTCGGTTCTTTTTAGGGGAATTAATTTTACCTGTCTTTGGACGAGTATTCTTTTAGTATTTATATAAAGTTAGGTATGTGTACATGTTTATAGATTTTGATGTATAGGATTCAGTCCTAAACTAATTCACTGATTAGTATGGATTTTGGAACACGGAAGCTAGGGGTAAGAGGTCGTAATATTGGCTATATTTAGTTTAATTTAGTTTTATGCAAACTGTGTAAAAAGGGGGTGGAAGCCCTTCGTGAACATTCAGATACCTTGAATTTTTGTGAAATTTTAACAATAATAGGTATTAGACATCAATTAATTTGCTAAAAGGAAATAAAAATCCTTTTTTTAATGTGAAGAAATAGGTTATTTGATCCTCTCTTCTTGTGTTTTTTTTGTTTTGTTTTTGTAATGAAGATCTACCTCTTTTTCAGTAATTATTTTGTAGATAATTTAATATAATATTAATTGTAGATAATTTAATATAACAATATTATGCCTATTATTTTGCAGATATTATTAAAGTGCATTTTTTTATTTCAATAATTCTTTGGAGTATTTTGGAGCCTGGTCTCTTGAAATAAACAAATAGATTGGCGGTAGTCAAGGGCGACCCAAAAGCTCCCTTTTCATTGGCTACTACACTGAGATGTAGATGAGGACGCTACTCCTTTCTGTGTATTGCACCACTTACCTATTTAATGCTGAATGGTTAGCAAGGAGGCACCAAGTACCATTTTTTAAGACTTTGATCAAATTGAACCCTGATCTCCCGGTCTATAAGTGAACACGCTAACCATTACGCCTAAATAGGGCAATCTCTCACACTTATTCAGTGTTTTAAGTGTGTCTTATAATTTTGAACCCGTTCTGCGATGGGTATTTCAACTAGTATGGCTATAGTTTGTCTATAACTATCCATCAATTAAAGATGTTCACTCATTGAGAAGCCAAGACCCTTGTTCGAAGTAGCAGTGACGATGTATGTTGTTTTTACATATCGACTCTTGATTGGACAAAAGCTCAAATCAGCAGTTTCCTTCAACCAATCAAAATACAAGAGATATTAACTTCCAAATATTGCACATCGTACAAAAACCAAAACACAGATTTTTCATCTTCTCTTTCCTGTTCTTCCTTAAGAGATAACGCACTTGTGTATGTCACAATGCCACCTAGGGCTTTTTGAGGTAAAAGGCTTTCGGCAATAGCACACACATGACGAAAGACATTCATGAACTTCTGTACGCCCAGCAAAGCACACACACACACACACACACACACACACACACTGCTCACCAAACGCATATACACAGTTCATACATATACTCTCTCACTGGCAAAACAGTCATGCTAATATACACACACATTTTTTCGTGTATATCCCATTTACACATGTAAACGCATGCGGCGCCAGCCGAAACAAATATGTGTACTCAATTTTTCCTTACAAAAAAAAAACACATTTGTTTCACCAGAACGTTCCTAGACTCTTCGAACTCTCATTCATTTCCAACATTTCATTTTACATTGTCTTGACATGTTGTCAATAGAAATAAATTATTTTGTAGAGCTAGACTTTGTCATTCATTATTTTGATATTGCCTTTCTCTCTACATCCTCAAAATCCTTCAAAATTAGGTAAAAATTAAGTTATTTCAATACAACAGGAATAATTTTAAACCTTTTTTTTTTCCATGAATAGAAAATTATTTTTACTTCTAATAAAATATTTATTCATTCAAAAATTAATAATTATTTTTATTTTTTGTCTATTTACGGGAAAAATCGCGTTCATTTCGAATAGATACGGTTTGTACTTTTGTCCGCAAAAGACGTTTATTTTAAACTAATTTTTACCTATTTATTATTTACGAGCTCTGTTTAGCCGGTATTGCCCGGGTGGAGGGCTTAGAGAAAAAAATTTTTTTTTAATTATTAGCTTTACAATTATTAAAAAAAAAATTGGGATTTAAAACATCGTTTTAGATTTCCCTTGTTTTATTTTTGATTTTAATAAATATTTGATTAATAGTAAATAAAAAAATAATTCCATGTGTATTTATTAAAGTTACGTAGAGACGAGAAACAGGTGTATTAGCACAGAAATGACCTTTTTCTTCATTTTTTTATTTTATGAATATCAATTTTTTTTTCTTGTTTATTTTGTTTTTTTCTTTTTATGTACGAACGAGTCACCGCTTGCCAAGGCCAAAAGGCCACTCGAGGATAAGGGTTACTGAGTTTATCAGTTAAACGGTGAGACAAATACCGTGAGGATTGATAACGTTGTTGAAACTGAGTAGAATTTGACATTGGACTTCAAAACGACCGTGTGGTGTCAGCTGGGAAGTAGCCCCACAGTATTGTGTTCCACAGACAAGTAGTTCTTGGAATAAAACCTTGCTCATGGAATGTTTCGTTTAGTATTAGGTAGACAGAGGAAGAAAGGGAAATTATTTACCGTGATTATAGCTAGAAGAGTTTTTGTTGTGAATGTTTTACAGACGAGGGAGGGGGCACATAGATTGGAGCTCAGTCGAGCAGCTACCATGAAAATAACGATAGAGTATTGATTTACTCCTCTCCAGGAGTTAGGCACAAGGCCAGTTTTTATCTTACTCCCACAAGTAAGATGTGACCCAAGGTCGGGTCGGGAAAGTGGGGTTTAAAAATTGCCTGGGCAACCCCGTCGGCATTCCCCGGTAGGGGCGCCTCAGGCAGTAAGCAATAAATTTACTCCTCCCCAAAGAGGGGAGGCGAAGCCTGGGAGGGTGGACCTCCTAGAACTGCACAGGACAGATCAGACCCATAGACCGGCGGAAATCAAGCCCTGAAGGCCAAGACAATACCGATCTATGAAGTGCAGTATCCATCGGAACAGATACTACACTTTGATCTTAGCCAAAAGGCCAGTAGAGAAAAGCTAGCAACATCTCTTCTGTGAGAGAGAGGCTGCAGGAAAGAGAACAGGAAATCCCCTACTAGATTTCGAAGTCGATTTTTTTTACTTTGTCAAAGCAGGAAAGGGTGCCATGAGCGGCACCCCCTCAGATGTGGCAACAGTACTCCATTTTAGGACGTACTTGACTCTTATACAGGTTGAGGATTGCGTTAGGAGTTAGGTACTTTCTTATTTTTTCTTGTTTTTCTTGTTTCTTCTTTTTTTTTTTTTCTAATTTTTTTATGTTTCCTTTTATGAATAGATAATTATTATTTTCTTATTCTGCTTGTTTCATGAATACATTATATTTTTACTTATAATAAAACAATTATTGATTAAAAAAGAATAACATAGTTTAGGTTTGATGTTCATGTGAAAAAGAGCATTCGTTTCACACGGAATAAGATCCATAGATTTGGCGGCAAAGAACATGTTTATTTTAAAGCATTTTTTTTTTATTTTATTATTCTACTTTGGAAAATCTCTGCCATTACTGGCAGAATAAGTAAACGCTTGTTATCAGTTACTAGTAGAAAAACCAGGTATTGCCCGGGATTAAATGAGGAATGCTATGTCGTCCGGCCATAATCCATATCACCATATTACTTACTTTATTTTTTATCTAAATGAATAAATGTGCAAGTTTTTTTATTTATCACACCTATATTAGCATCAAAACAGCTCGCTGTTATTTAAATAAATAATACAACATAGAATTTTTGAAATACTGTATATATAGTAGAGAGCAAAGACCCAAACCACAACTATTTATATGCCTAATTTGCATAAGTATTTTTTAAACAGTTTATAATAAATCAATGTTTGGTGTTATTCATTTGTAATTTTATTGTACTATTTTCCTGTATAAATGCAATAGTTTTGTCGATATTAACAATAATTAATTAAAGCGATTTAATATAAAAAAGAAAAATTACCAAAACTTTTCTTAAGATATTATGTTCATAAATGTTCAAAGGAAGTAAATGCAAACTATTAGTTTTAAAAATTACAACAGATTCACATTAAAGAGATGTTGTTTTGGTTGCTTTGTTTTACGGCATATCAACCCTTATCTGGTCATTTTGGTAAAAGTTTTTATGCTTCAAGTTCTTTATATCTTCAAATATTTATTCATGATATTTGGTTTGGCTGTTTTGTCAAGGAAAATTGTTGTTTTGTTTTGCAAAGGAAAGGAAAAAAACAATAACATCAATGTTTGGTGCATTTTAGGCTAGGAAGCCATTATCTTCAGGCAGCCTGATCTGGTAGCACCAGTAAAGATATGTAATGTAAGTTTTATATTTAAAAAGAATACTTAGAACTAGATGGCGGGTAGTGTTTTGATTGTATTTTATAATAGTCAATAATCGGGCACAGTGAATGACGTCACAAAATGATGACGTTATCCATCAAATAGGAGAGAGAAGGGACAGAGAGATATTTTAAAGATATATATATATATATATATATATACAATGTTTCATAATTTTTTAGATGAGGATTGATAATTTAAATTATTTGGATTATTTGGACTACTGTTCTCATCTTGGATGTTATTCTCACAACGTTTCAGCCGATGTAACCTCCGGTGCGTCTTGTCGAATTCAGGAATCTTTATGTCGAACTCGAAAATCTGTACATGGAAACCTTTATTTAATCCATGGAGGTAGACTGTTCTTTTCCCGTCAGCCATGACCCGGTAGAAGTCTTAAGTAATTCTTAATTATATTCTTTGTATCGCCTGTGCTGAGGATCGAACCTTCAACCTCCAGAAGACTCACTTATTATGACTTATCACTTTATCCATTGCACCACGGGCCAACTCCAAGATGAGAATAGACGTCCAAATAATCCAAATAATCAAAATATTATTCAATTAATGTAATGACCAAACGACACCATAATTCAATTAAACTTCACAAAAGTCCGATTTAAACAAGTCAAAATGGACCAGCATGCAGCAGCTGTTTAAAAAAATATATGTTATTTCTTACCATGGACGGCGGCACCGAGGGGGGCAGGGGGGGGGGGCTCAAGCCCCCCACTTTTTTACTTGCCCCCCCCCCCCACTTTACGGTCATCAATAATGAAGTTATATATGCATGTGTTTAACCGGGCCCACCCCCACTTTTTAGGAAAGCCCCCTCCCACTTTTATAACTGTCCCGCCGATCCTGCTTACTACGTCTATGTTGTCGTTAAAAAAAACAAATTCGAAAATATTTATGAGGTTTAAATTTCAACATTTCGTCCTATCGATTTTATTGCCAAACCAATTTTTTAATTGACATATCTTTCAAAAAATGTAAATATTTTCTTGCAAGAAATTAATTTAAAGAAAACAAAAAGGGGAGGGAGGGTCGATATGGGAAAATAAAATGAAAATTAAAAAAACTCCTGGGCAACGGCGGGTAAATAGTGTACAGAATTCACTACTAAACTAATTAACCGATTATTATGAATTTGGGAGACGTACGGGGTCGTAATGTGGGTTATATTTAGTTTCATTTAATTTTAATCAAAGGAGGTAAAAAGGGAGTGGAAGCCTTTTGTGAAAATTCAGATACCTCTGATTTTTGTGAAATTTTAACAATAAGTATTTGATATCAATTAATAAATATTCCTCAAATTCTAGTTTCTTAGAAGTATTTTAAAGGGGTTTTAGGGAGCATAATATGGGCAGATATTTCAAATATTTTGGATTTGCATTGAATTTAATGCATTGTCATCAGACACCAATTAAGCAAGATTCCCTGAATTTCAATATATATATATATATATATATATATATATATATATATATATATATATATATATATATATATATATATATATATATATATATATAAAAATAAATAAACTATATGACTGGACATGAAATTGAAAAACAAAACCCAATGTAAAACTTAAACCCAATTTTTTCCAAGTTCAATTTTACGAGGAATTCAATGGTAGAAATAGGAAATCAGAATAAAAATGGTTATTTGCCGCTCATGGCTGGGAGAAGTAGGACTCAGGGTCCTCTTTCATTCCCAGGCAATGCCGGGATGCCTTATAGTGAGATATAAAATAACATTTAGAGCTAGGATCAAAGTGTGGTATCTGTTCTGTCCTCAGTCAGTGAAGGAGATATCCTAGACTGAGGCAATTTTAATTTTTGTCCAAATCCAGAATGCCATTTTGGTGGTAGCTGGATTTTCCTCACATTAAAAACCGATCTTGTGTCTAACTCTGCCTTCATACAAATGGGAGTACTGAGCTCTAATCTCTGGTTCCTGTGTGTGTATGTGTGTGTATGTGTGTGTGTGTGTGTGTGTGTATGTGTGTGTGTGTGTGTGTATGTGTGTGTGTGTATGTGTGTGTGTATGTGTGTGTGTGTGTGTGTGTGTGTGTGTGTGTGTGTGTGTGTGTGTGTGTGTGTGTGTGTGTGTGTGTGTGTGTGTGTGTGTGTGTGACATTTCATTTTCCAGCAGATTTTCTTTTCATCCTCCATGTGGCTAACGTCAGGCAAAATTTCCATAAACAGAGCTTCTTTGTGAGGGCTTCCCGTTTATGGAGCACATCACCACAAGATTGCTTCCCTGCAGATTACAACATGGTCGTCTTCAAATCAATGTCAACAAACATTTGCCATAAAGTGTCACCATAAGTAATCAAACTTAGTTCATCCGATTAATTATTTTCAATCCTCTCATAATATTCTTCATCTTTCAACTAACAGTCATTCATCCCATTAACTGTTATTCTCGGGTGGCTTTTGGCCTTGATAAATGGTGATTCATTAATAAAAATGAAGTGAAGATTTTTTCTTTTAGATTTAAAATATTTGGGGGGAAAAAAGAAGGGTATGAATATGTATTCACTGCCTGAGCATGGCACATGGGGTTCTGGGTCCTTTCTGGTTAAAGTAGCCTCTTAGCTAGTTGAATGAGTGACTCTGCCCCCATTTTAGTTTTCGGTAATAGAGATCGTCCAAAATGCTCACACCCAACTTTTATTTTTGCCCTTGGCCTCCCTAAATTGTTTTATTTATCTTGGAAGGACACCATTCACTCCCTAACTCGATACATATTTGTTTGCTCCCACTTAAGTCTCACTCCCACTTAGAAATTGACTTGCTTGTTTTCGGTCCTAAGCCGACAGGAAAACAGCAAGCAGTCTACTCTTAGAAAGTGGTTGGTTAGAGTCTTACTAACCTGCCTCTGATTTTATTTTGTTTCTTTGTTGTTTCTTTGGAGGGAAGATTGTTGTCCAACTCTCCATCTTTTTCCCATCTTTTTCCCATCTTTTTCCAATTAAATTATAAATATAAATATCTTTTTGTAAATAGTTAATCTGGTCTATGTTTAGTTTAATTTAGTTTTATCCAAAGTGGGTAAAAAGAGGATGGCAGTTCTTCGTGAAAATTCGATTGTTGGTAAATTTTAACAATAGATCTTAGACAACAATTAATAAATATTCCCCAAATTTCAGTTTCTTTGGAGTATTTTAAAGGGTTTTTAGTGGGCATGATATATACACAACCTCCCATTTGAAAAGTCAAATAATTCAGATTTGAATTGAATTTGATCCATAGTCATTAGACACCAATTAAGCAAGATTCACTGAATTTCAGTTTTTTCTTAAGATTTTAGACATTTTCTAGAATCAAAATCATGCAATGGATTTTGATCAAAATTGGAATAAGGATTATAGACATAGGGTTTAGTAGCATTATATATTGATTTTAATCTTTGTAAGTGAATATAAAAGTAATAGCTATTTATATATAAAGATATTTAAATAGACAGGTAATGCGTGTTATTGCAGGAGAAATTGGCAATAGGTAAAAGATGGATCACTATACCTAAGTGAAAGAATTGTTGTTGTTGTTTACGTTAGTCCCGAGCTATGGCGGGGTTTTATTTACTCCTCCCCAGGAGTTAGGCACAAGGCCAGTTTTATCTTACTCCCACAAGTAAGATGTGACCCAAGATCGGGTCGAGAAAGTGGGGTTTGAAAAGCCAGCGCTCGAGAGGTGAGCACTCTGGCCATTTAAAAATTGCCTGGGCAGCCCCGTCGGCATTCCCCGGTAGGGGTGCCTCAGACAGTAAGCAATAAACTTACTCCTCCCCAAAGAGGGGAGGCAAAGCCTGGGAGGGTGGACCTCCTAGAACTGCACAGGACAGACGTGCAGTATCCATCGGAACAGATACTACACTTTGATCTTAGCCAAAAGGCCAAGGTTTGGCATGATCACGGGCTTGGTTCAGGCTTGGTCCGGATGAAGGCCAGTTTTAGGGAGATCATTGTGCAAGGCGTCTGCTCATCTCATCATTAGCATTCTTCTTGGTCACTTTCCGGTAACTTCAAATTTGAATGCTAGTTTCACGTCGGCCATATCCGAACTATCTGAGCCACCATTCCCATATCTTGCCCTCGATCAGCGCAATGCTGTAACGCCTTCGGATGTTGAATAAAGAATTAATAAACATATCACTTATCCAACAATGAAATGCTAAAAGAACATTTGCATATTAAGTGATAGATTTCTCTTTTAACCAGTGGGCGTGGAGACTTCTTGAGTGATGGATCCTCTGACGCGGTTGTTATTATTGTGGGATATTGGGGGTATGGTGTCGTGTTTGATGGTTGATACTAAAGAGGTGAGTGTTTTTTTTTTAAGAATTCTGTTCGTCATTGTGCACTGTAAATACATTTCAGTTTGGAAACTGGACCATAATATGCTTTTGATCAAAATTTTCTAAGGACCTGAAGAAACGTTTTATGGCATAATTAATTTCGTTATTTCACTAAAGATCTTGTATTTGTACAAATGAAATAAAATATTAGAAAACTTGAAAATTGGCGGCCATTTAAGTCTTGGGCTTCTTAAAGTAAAATTGAACTCAGATACAGTGTAATGATCAATCCATTTTTTTTTTTAAGCCGGCATAAATGGAGTGCTGAATGTACATTTGGTCCTTTTGTTTTCTTTCGCATGAAAATTCGAATTACAGAGGTGAGAAATTATATTAAAAGTAGTTATTAGTAATTATAATTAATTAGCACTTCTGCCCGGTTATGGCTGACGAAACGAGAACAAACTGCCCCCAGGGACTAAATAAGAGTTTCAGTTTGAGGTTCTGTATGGGTTTCCGAGTTGGACAGAAAGATTCCCAAGTTCAAAAAAATATAATATACCTGAAGAAGGTCTGAGATTACATCGGCCGAAGCGTTGTTAGATATAACAACCAAAATGTGAATAGTAGCCCGAACACTCCAATTAATACTAGTTAGTAGTAGTACAAAAGTACAGCATAGTTTATATGCATTCTTGCAATACTTTCACTCGGGATAAAAACGAATCATTAACAAAGTCATAGTTTAGAATAACCGAAGCGAAAAGAAAAGGGGAGACTCTTTCTTTCCGCCTTCTTTTCTTTTCTTTCGTTATTTACTGCCTTTCATTCACAAAAAAATATCAGCCGAAACGTTGCCGAACTTGTTACGTAATGGCGACGCCCCCCCCCTTTCTCTTTCTCTCGTTCCCTTTCATTCTTTCGCTTTTTTTCGATCTTTCTTGCGTTCATTCTTTCTTTCCGCCTGTTTTTCTTTCTTTATGCTGTACTCGCATTTGCCTTGTCTACCACTGTGTACTATGTACCCGTGCTCCCAGCTCTGAACTCTATATTACTATTTTTACTCTTACTTTTTTTTTTTAATTTATGTAATTTCTCATCATCATATTTCGTTTAATGTCCGTTTTACATGCTGGCATGTGTTGGACGGCTTTAAGAAATTGATTGTCAAACTAAGTCTTTAATAATCCATCTTTCTTTCAAATCTATCCTTATCACTTCCTAACATGTTTTCCTTGGACTTCCCCTGTAAACTGACCTTACTACCTCAACTGTTCTACATCTAGTAACCCAAGAACTCTTATCCATTCTTTAAACGTGGCCATACCATCGAAGTTTCCTGTTCTGAACACATTTCCTTATACTGTCAAAATTTAATCTTCCTTTGTTATAGAGAGAGTTGTATTGGGAGAAGTGGAATGGAGTATAGTAGTAGTAGTAGTAGTAGTAGCAGCAGCAGAGAGTAAGAAATGAAGAGTAAGATTACGACATAAATCGATAAATTATATATTACGATTTTTACTCTTATTTTTGTTTAAATTTCTATAATTTTTAATTTTCAAGTTATAATAAAATAAAACATTGTCTTTGCAGTGTATGGATGCAGACCCCACAATATTATTGTAGACAACCCCATCATCATCATCATCATCATCATCATCATCATCATCATCATCATCATCATCATCATCATCATCGGTTTAACATCTGTTTTACAGACTGACATACGTTGGACGGCTTTAAGAATTTGACTTCCTATCTAACCTATCTCTGTATAGATCTTTATTTATCTCTCTTTCTCTCAAGTTCATTTTTTCATCATTTCCCCCCACCCCCATGTTTTCCTTGACCTTCCCCTGTGAACTGGACCTGCTATCTCAGCTGTTCTACATCTACTAACGCAAGCACTCTCATCCATTCTTTCAATGTGGCCATACCATTAAAGTCTCCTGTTCTGCACACATACTTCTATATTGTCCACAATTAATCTTCCTCTGAGCTTATCAGAACTAAGCCTGTCTTCAAGACTCACATTACACATTCATCGTATCATTCTCATATCATTTCTCTCATGTAACGCATGTCCTCAATCCTCACTGCTCAGGTTTCACTTCCATACATCATCAAACTGCGTACACATGCTTGATAGACTGGTTAGTAATGGCAGAAGTTCCCTGAACTTACTCAATTCACTCTTAACTATTGCAATCATATTAGCACCTGCTCAACCCTAAGCTCTAAGGTAACAAAACTTCTCGACAACCTCAATAGCTTCGTCATCCTGATATACTTTGTCGATATCTGAGTTCTCATCCATCTCCATCGTCTTACACTTCATGCACATAAACTGGTGATCCTCTCTCAACCTACCAGTACTTCCACTACACTTACAAGTACCATACATGATTGAATTGCACCCGACTCCTGAGCAAAGGAAATTTCTTCTTTTGGGGAGCTTTCCAACACTACAACTATTGATTATTACTTTGGTTTTGGTAACATTTACTCTCAGACCTTTACTTTCCATAGCATTCCTCGAAGTCTTTAATTTAACAAGTAGGTCTTCCATTGTTTTGCAAACAGCTATTAAATCATCAGTATACAGCATCTCTTCTGGACAACTCGTACGAAACTTCCTGGACAATGCTTCTAAGACACAAATGAAAAGTTACAGAATCAGTACAGAACCCGGATGTACTCCTACATTAACATTAAAGCTAAATGTGCTGTTAATTCAAACACGACTTTGAGCATTTCTCTAATTTGCTTGAACAACCTTCATCAACCACTCATTTGCCCCTAGTTTACACCAGACAAACTCTCTTGCCACTCTGGCAAAAGCTTTTTCTAGATCCACCAAAGCAAAATACAGGTTCTTCTTTTTATTAAAGCACTTCTCTTGTATTTGTCTCAGGATAAATATAACATCAATGGTATTTTGGCCAGACATAAAACCAAACTGCATTTTATCTAAGCTTATATGATTTCTTATTTGCTGCTTAATTATTCTCTCAATCATTTTCAGGACTTGATCCATCAACTTGATCCATCAACTTGATCCATCAACTTTAAGCATCTGTGCTTCCTCATTATCCTTGTAACAATTAATAGTTGTACTTTCGGGATAACCTCTTAACCACCATCGGATTCCTTGTTAAATTACTTGATAAAAATTGTGTTTGATCTTGGTATAGAATTTTGTTTCAAATTGTTTCCCCAGACAGAGAAACCTGGTTTTCAGGCTAGAATCAAAGTGTAATATCTGTTCTCTGTTCGAAGAAAAATCCTCCTAAATGTAGGCAACTATTATTTTTGTCTCAATCTAGTGTGTTCCTTTTAGGGAGCTGGATTTTCTCCACATTAAAAAACTGACCTTGTGTCTAACTCTGCCTTCGTAGGGTAGGCAAGTAAATAGGGGCAAAAAGAAACATAGACAGAGACACCTCAACAGCATAAAAAGGTTTGGGACTGTACAGAAGGGCATAAGAAAGCAACGTCACCGGAGGTATTACCAATGGAAATTGCATAAACTGAAGTGTGGAGGGGTGTATAAAGTTCAGAGGGGCCTCACTTACAGAAACACATCTCGCATGAAAAGTACTTTGCATCATTTTAGCTAAATAAAAAACACAGCAATATCATCCCCACCCCGAAACAAGTCATAATCATGTCAAATTCAATAATGCTCTGGTTTTGTTTTAATGTATATAATACTAAAAATCTGACAATTTTGCTTGTTTGTTTGCACTTTGAATATTTTAGATGCTGAGAGCAGAATCGAATGACAAGAGAAATGCTGTGAGTAGTAGTAGTAGTAGTAGTCGTAGTAGTAGTAGTGGTAGTAGTAGTAGTGGTAGTAGTAGTAGTAGTAGCAGGAAAAACGTAAGAGATGGAGAGGAACAGGATGACATAAATAAATAAATAAATGACGTAAATAAGTAAGAAAAGAAAAATACTAAAGTAGTAGTAGTAGTAGTAGTAGCAGCAGAAGTATAATAGGAAGAGAGTAAGAGGATGATGTAAATAAATAAATAAATAAATGACGTAAATAAAGAAGAAAAGGAAAATCCTTAAGTAGTAGTAGTAGCAAGACAGAGTATGAGTATGTCATAAATAAATAAATAACGTAAATAAAGAAGAAAAAGAAAAAGACTAAGGTAATAATAGTAGCAACAGCATAAGAGACAGAGAGTAAGAGAATGACGTAAATAAATAAATGACCAAAATAAAGAAAAAAAAGAAAATACTAATTCGTAGTTGTAGCAACAGCATAAGAGCAAATGAGTAAGAGGATGACGTAAATAAATAAACTATATAAAGAAGAAGAAAGGGAAAATATTAACGTAGCAGTAGTAGAAACCGTATAATTGAAAGAGAGTAAGAGTATGGCATAAATAAATAAATGACGAAAATAAAGAAGAAAAAAGACTAAAGTAGTAGTTGTAGCAACAGCATAAGAGCAAATGAGTAAGAGGATGACGTAAATAAATAAATGATATAAAGTAAGAAGAAAGGGAAAATATTAAAGTAGTAGTAGTAGCCACCACATAATTGAAAGAGAGTAAGAGTTAAGCATAAATAAATAAATGACGAAAATAAAGAAGAAAAAAGACTAAAGTAGTAGTTGTAGCAACAGGGTAAGAGCAAGTGAGTAAAAGGATGACGTAAATAAATAAATGATATAAAGAAGAAGAAAAGGAAAAGATTAAAGTAGTAGTAGTAGTAGTAGTAGCAGCAACAGAGTGTAAGAGATGGAGAGTAAAAGGATGATGTGAATAAATAAATGATGTGAATAAAGAAGAAAAGACTAAAGTACTAGTAGCGCAGCAACAGCGTCATTGAAAGAGAGTAAGAGTATGACATAAATAAATAAATGACGTAAATAAAAAAGAAAAAAGAAAAGACTAAAGTAGTAGTAGTAGTGTATGCTATAAATGTGAAAATTTGACACCAATGTTACAAATGTGTAACTTAGCCACGAATGTTATAAATGTGTAAGGTTGGAAACACCCCCGACACTAATGCATATATCCAGAAGTGATGTAACTGAAAACTTTTAAAAGCTTACAACGTCATGCCATATGCTGACACCAGTGGTATTTTCTCCGCACTTCTCACGCCACACGTCTCCTATCCTTTGTGTTTTTTCCAGGGCCTGCGAGTCGCCTGTTAGACTCGCTGTTAGTGAAAACGACTTTTATTTATTTTTTGATAAAACAGTGAAAGGGAGACAAGCAAGTAATCGTGCGAGAGAAAAAGCAAGACACATTAGAATCACAATTTATAAACATAAAAAAATAAGACACTTGTAAGAATGAACAAAGGCGATATTATGCAAACATAACAAGTGTTTATTATTTCAAAATGATCAACGAAAAGTTCTGCTCCACTCTAGGGGAGTTCTTGATAATATATTGATTTGTTAAGACCGAGAATGGTTGATCAGTCAGGATGTTAACTCAGAGTCAAAAATTAGCAAATACGAAGGTTCATAGTTTTGGACGGACTAAATATGAATTTCCTTTTTTTTTATATAACACATATTTCAATGAACAAATGAAAAGTTGTTCTTCGCTCACAGGGAGTTCTTATAGAGGGGATGGATTTGATAAAAACTGTGGTGATTGATCAAACATGAGATCATCTATGAGACAAGATTGAAAAAATACGAAAGTTCAAATTTGGACGAATTAAAATATGGAAATCTTTTTTTCCATAAGACATGTTTTTTGTGTGATGGTTTACACATTTAGCGAGTAAAGAGGGCTCGATTTCTGAACGGCAATCGTTAGTTGCCGGCTGTGTGAAAAGATATTATCATAGAATTTTAGATTCTGATGTCCGTCTTTCGCAGACTATTTTTAGTGTGGCGAGATATATGTAATCTCTTCCAGAAAGGAAAATGTTGACTTTGTGGTCAACTTTGTCGTACTGGGTTTTTCCTTGTGATGTCTGATAGACAACGGTAAGATCGTTGCTATATTTTTCTCATCTGATAAATCTTGAATTCCCTTTTATGTGTGCGGGGGTATACTGTTTCAATTTGACTGCTGTGTGAGCACCAAATCTTGACACGTTTTGTCTCGTCCGCTCTTGAAATCTGCCTCCTCATGCTTCCACTTGCCAGGTTTTCCCGCTATTCCATAGGGCCTTTCGTTCGCTTAGTAACAGACTTTCCTCCAAATTGATTGGTTGCCCTACTTCCGCAAACTGCGTTCGCTGATCTCCCAGCTTTTGGCCTCACGCTGGCTAGACTACATCCGGCCCCAATTTTTAATGTGTGTTCGCTTTTTGGCGAATTGCACCTTACTTTTTTATTGTAGGGGAACATGTGCCAAGTCCCCTATTCTTCCTTTCATGCTTTATGGGGCAAAATATGTGGATATAACATGTATATAAAAATTGGATGTTTATTTTCTCTTACCTTAATATGTGTTGTGCATTTATTCTCATAAAAGAAAGAGAATGAGCCATTGCAGCAAAATACGTTTCTACTGGCTGGTAACTGCTGAAGAATATGTGGTTGTGGTGAGTAGGTAGAGTTTTCGCAACTTCTCTGAAAACTAAGAAACTAGAACAGACTCGGCTTACCTTTAAATTGGGGGACTGCCTAATGGGAAGATCAAGACTAATATTCATATTGAAAAGTATGGAAGGAGCTAGGGACATTAATTATACTTTTTTTAATAACTTTATTCACACAAACAAGGCATATTGCCACTGAAGCGCAAGAGGCTACTGTGGTAGAGGCCAGATTTATAGGGAGGAGGCAATCTGAGTTGGGAGCTGGGCAGTAAGATGTTTGTTGACAATCTTCGCTGTCCTGTTTTCAATTTCTGATCGCATTTTTCAAAATATTTATGTTTTCACGTTTTCCTTATTCCAAACAACAAATGAAAAATGTTTATGTTTCAAATCAACTCTTACCTCATGATCTGTCAAAATAACACCCGAATTCCAAAAGCGCATTCCAAATCAAATTCCAATGTTGACCTATATTTTATCAGCCCACTTTTGTAAGCCAATCTCTCATAATCGTAATAAGTATTGCTAATTATTATTATTATTATTATACTTATTATTATTATTAGTTTCTCTAACTTTACAGGTTAATTTCGTTACATCATGTAACATTGTTTCTTACAACATTCACCTGCGCTTTTTATCGTCTCCCTTCCTTATTTATTTCGTTTCGATTCGACAGATTTCAATAAAGATAATATTTTATCTAATCGCTTTCCATCTGCATTTATTTGTTTGTCCTAAAAGTAAAAACGTGTTCGACGAAACGTGAAGTTGTCCTTTGTTTTTTTCAGTTGTTGATACGCGTTTTAGAATATTTTTAGTCAGGTTTGTTTATCTGCCTCCCACAGCGATAAGGTTAGGCACAGGGTCAGTTTATAGCAGGAATCTAACTCCTTCCAAAAAGGGGCAGTCAAGTCTAACTGAAAAAATAACATAGTCAGTCTCGTTGGCGTTCGCTCACGGATGAGGACGTCTCAGGAAATAACCCCACCCCACCCACCCCCAAAAGAGGCAAAAGGCAATAAACCCATGCCCTCTCTAAAAGTGGTGAGAATAGGAAGTGAACCTTGGGTTTACTTCTAACAGCCTTGTAAACTCTTTCACTCCCCCCTTACTTTGTCCTTTAATCTCACATTCCATGAGCGATTTTCTGGGTCGGCTGTTGTTTTGAGTCAGTGGTATATGAGGATTTTCAATCCTCTCATAGTATTCATTATTATTCAACTGCCAATCTATCCATCTCATTACACCTGATCCTTGAGTGGGTTTTAGGCTTGATAAGTGGTGACTCATTATATATATATATAATTGCCATAGACATATTTTCATACTAATACTACTACTACTACTAAGCTCTATTCATGTATTGAGCACTGTTGAAGTACTGAGAATCTATACACAACATATTATATCATCTCATGTATATATACATGAAATAATTACATATATATATATATATATATATATATATATATATATATATATATATATATATATATATATATTAAACTCCATTCAAGTTGAGCACTTTGAAAGAAATCAAATTGAGATTCAAATTTAGAAACGTTGCAAATTTTCTCCCTTTGTTTAGATAATAACACTGTTTCTCACTACTGTGTTTATAAATAAACATGTCAGACTCATTTTTCTCGCATTTGAAACTTGATTATCATGCCGACTTAGCAGTAAGAGGCTTGGGTTCGGGTTATCCGAATCCGGGGTTCAAATCGTTTGATCAGCGGTACAGTTACAACATCCATACTGATGATTGTTGGTAACATGAAACATATATGTATATAGATATTAAATAGTATTTATTTATTAAAATAATTAAATATATTTGTGTGTATATATATATATATATATATATATATATATATATATATGTACATATTTATTATTAATAGTCAAACTATCAAAGCTAAAGCTCGATAGATGTTAATTTTTTAACAATAGGGCAAGTATATAAATAAACAATATAATGCAAAATTCCAATGAACATTTCTTTATTTATTTTTCAAAAATTTGATATAAATTCATGGGCCGTTTCGTCTACACATGAACAACCAAATATAGATATATATACATTGGGTTTTTCATACATGTGACTTTCCAGGAGTCCAAAAATCGTGTTTATAAACATAAAAAAAGGATATAAATATATGGTTGTTCATGTGTACACAGAACGGTCCGTAAAGTTATATGGATTTTCTCAAAAATGAATAAAGAAATGGTCATTGAAATTTAGCATATATAAAGGACGAGGTAATGTCTGGGAAAATGCCCCCCCCCCTCCATGTGATGACATGTATAAATACATGTTATGTGCCAGGTATTTTAATTAGTGCACATCTCTAACTGCTGAAAGTATTGGTTATGGTTTAAGGGCAGTTAGGTGATAACACTAGTGTAACCGGATACTGAAAGATTTATAGGATTAACATTTCTTTCAATCCTATAATTATTAACAAATAACGTGGGCTCAAACACACAAGCCACGCCTCAAAATTATACATACGGAAACCTAACATATTTTGGTACATATATCGGCTTCAAATGACAAAAGACAAAATTGTAAAAAAATACCACGTGACGTAATCTGTTTTCAAATACGTCCGCAGACAAAATCAGTTTTCCAAAACAAATTCACTTCTGCAAGCCGATTGTGAACGCTCTGCCTCCCTCGCTGTAGGGGAGGGATGAAGGCAATGGCTACTGTAAATGTATCCACACTCATATTCACACTGATTAAACAAAGGCAAGCATATATACTCACACTGCATACGTAGCCTACTGAAGTTACATGAACACACACATATACACACTTTTTACACAGACTAAATCATTCTTCAATGCGTTTCAAAATAATGGAGACATTGCTACTGTATTTTTACATTTTGTAAATGATTGAAAAAGAGAGTAGGACTTCGAAAATTCTCACTCCCCAATGGGAAAAGAAAAAACTATATTTTTAATAATATATTAAACTATACTTATTAAAAAAACGGTGAAAAGATACCAAACACATTTAACCAACAAAGCAGTCGATCGCAGATATATGTAATTAATTTGATTTTTGTATCTATTTCTTACTAGCGGGTATCCTGCACAAAGTAGAGTAAAAAATTCTTGGATCCAATCTTGAACTATGAAATTATTTGCTGCTTATGGTTTTCCCGTACAAACACAGACACCATGACACTAATGTAAAACAGCAACTGGAAAAATGAAAAAATAAAACTTTAAATATGAAATTTGCAATTTATCGCACCTGAAGTTATGCCATGGAAACGTTGATAACTCAAAAAACATTTATCTGATCAGCCTGAAATTTTGCATGGTGGTTACTGTTACCAAAGAGCATCGAATCCATGCATCAAGTTTTGAAAAATCAAAAGTTGAAATTTCGTCATAATTTCAACCGTGACCAAACTTTTAATGGTCACAATCAAAGGTTAAAGGTTAAAGTCAATATCATATAAGATGCGGGACTTCATTGGCTACAAAATGGGCCAATTAGCGAGTCTCTACGATGAGCAGAATCCAAGTTATCACAAAAAGTGTTAGTTACTTTTGCCGTTTCCTTGACCTTGACCTTTGACTTAGATAAGCCAAAATTAAATCAGTTCAAAGTTAGACCATGACTGATATTCTGACCAAGTTTGGTGACGATTGGTCAAGCGATGTGGACGCTAGGCTGTACACAAACAAACATATTGACAGATTCGACCGAATACATAACCTCCTTGGCGATGTGGACGCTAGGTTATACATAGTGACGAACCAACAAACTCGGCCGAAAACATAACCTCCTCAATGGAGGTAATGAAGCCGTGAAATTAGTACAGCTGCACGACAGTTCTGTCACTGTTGGATTCGATACATTTAGAAGGTTTTTTGTGAGTGTCCGACATTAATAGAAGTAGTGTTACTCTTGCATGTCGCTATCTTAGCTGTTATTTATGTAATCTCAAGCATGACTCACAAACGATTATGCTATTTGGTGACTCGTATTATACAGTATCACTGTTATAGCGATGTCAGCGTCGCGTTTCCTAGTTATTTCTAGAAAAGTTGACTAAGCATTATTTCTGATGGGAAACTTCTTTCTAGGTTTTAACTTCTTTTTTTACAAAAATTTCTGTGCTTCTCGATGAGGGTAACATGTGACACATAAGTTCGTTGTACTGTTGTCATATTTGAGCTGGTGAATCTCTGTCTCATTTGAGGCTTCTTGATAAGGTTCTGTAATCTATCTGTAATTTCGTTGGCCTCACCCTTTTATTTTTCTCTGCACTCTCTCTCTCTCTCTCTCTCTCTCTCACTGGCATGATTTTGCTAGTCTCAGTCTTTTCTATAAATACTATTATAGCATGTGTTCTTCAGAATTGTCTGATCTATTCTCTGCCTCCTTTGTTCCAGCTCCTTTGGCTCGTTGGTCTAGTGGTCTTCACAAATTCGCTGTCTTTATACCTGGTTATAATACAGGTTCCTATTCCAGTAGCTTCTTTCCAAGAACTGTGAGCTTGTGGAACTCTCTTCCTGCTGACTGTTTTCCTTCTATCTATAGCCTTCGTCTGTGCAAGACTAAGTTCAATAGGTATCTTTTGTCTTTGTGATAATCGTCTTTCGTTCTTTTTAGCTCCTTACATCAAGGTGCTCCATGTCTTGTCGAGCGATTTCTATTAAAAAAAAATGACCAGTTGTAAAAATAGCCTAAAAAATCATACGACAGGCAACAATAAACCTATCAGAGATACTGCTAAAGGGTGTGTGTGTGGGGGTGGGGGGGATGGCACTGTGCCACAATTTCCAAGATAGATATCCAAAGTAAAGTATTCATATTAACATCTCATCTAATATGATAATATGTATCATATCTCTGTTTCAATATATGTATAAATAGCTATTTTATTGTGTGTAATCATAAGGGATGTAATTCAGTATATATTCAAGAGAACGTAGCCATCAGAAGCAGATGACTGAAGTATTAGCATTGTTTGCAATGTAAACAAGACAAGTTGTCGGTAAGTTAGGAACCAACATTTGTCGAAGAAACGGGAGTTTGGTTTTGGTTTCACAATGTTTGCAAAAGTTATTTTTGTTTAAGCAGAGTAAATTATCTATCTAAATATGTATGTGTAAAGTGTAGTGGCAGAATATGTTTGTTTATGTTGTTATGTGTGTCTATCTGTTGGCCAAGCGACATAATATTAAGCATTAGCAGTAGCTAACCTGAAGTATTTGCATGGTTTGTAAACAATGTGACAACTGTTTTTTTTTTGTTTTTGTTTTTTCAAATGACTTTAATTATAAAAGTTGTAGGTAAATTGAAAAATAAATGAAAAAAGGATGCCGTCATTTTTTACGACGTGGGCACACTAATATACTAATATTTTTTTCAAACACGCATAAATTAATAGTTACGTGTGAAGTGTCCACAGTCTGCAAAAAGACTCCAAAATAACAGAAATTCTTGTAACTATAGTCTACCAGAAAATAAATTGGTCAAAGTTTTGTTTAAATAAAATTTAAAAATCGCAAATATGTGATAAAATACTAGATGTACTCATGACCCGTTGGGTCACAAGCACTACCACTATTTATTCTACTTTGATTTCTTTCGAAAATTCAAAAACTGTGGCATATATTTTAAGACATTTTCTTTCATAACTAAAAATAATAACTTTCTTTACTTCTATATTATTATTATTATTATTTGTACTCACTAGGAGTTCTCACACAGATCATCGTTAGTGATTGCTCACCGACAACAACCAGTGGTATTTCCTGGAGTCTGAATGACAACAAGCCTCCCCAGATTTCCAGTATCGATAACCACTGCAAATAACCTTGCGGTATCGCAACAGCCTCTTACCATTGATTTCTCGCTGGTAATTATTATTATTATTATTATTCTTTTATAGAAGTATTATTGTTATTATGTAGAAATAAAGAGACTTTTTATTTTACCATCTAATTTACATGTGTGTTTGTGGTATGCACAGACACACGTATGCAAATTACATGACCATACTTTAAAAAGAGAGTCACTATTTCTCTAAATGTTCATTAAGAAATACTAAGAATATATAAAACAGAAATGAAATTCAAATTTCAAACAAGGTAGACGAAGCAATTTTTCTTCAAGAAATTACCAAATTTTCTAACGACACGTTTTTAACTAAAAAATGGTATTTCTTGCTGCAAAAGAAAATCTTAAAAAGTGATATGAAATTTTGATAAAATATATAAAAGTAACAAGCAAATTTCGCTTAAGAAAGTAAAACATATAAACTACTGCTTAAAATGTTTGGGTTTTTTAATTAATAATGGTGAAAAAATAGTTGTAAATAAAATTAAATTTTGAATTTTTACAGTATACTCACAAACTTATAATCCAAATGTAATTTATGATATAATGCAGAATTTCAACTGAAATAAATTTGATTGGTTAGAATTCCTGTTCAGAATTTTCTCGGGCCAATGAGAATGAAGTGTTAGCAGCTAAAAAGATATCTGCTGACTGACTGGAAATCTTGCCTCCAAATGTTAAATCTCTCGTACTTTTATAAGGATGGTATCAAGAAATATTAGAGTAGTTGAATCAATAAAGAGTGAGAAGCGCGAGAGAAATACATATATAGCTAAGAGAGGTATGAGTGATTTGTTCAGTTAATTATAAATTACGGTTAATTAGAACAAGTCATTTTTTTCAAACATAATGTATATTTTAGGATGTATTTTGTGTTATTAAAGCGTATAGGAAAAAGGCCTTAGGGAAACAAACGTTGATTAACTTACATTTAGTATAATACTAGATAATTCTAGCGAAAATGGGTGGGGGATTTATGAGCAAGAAACGCAATCGGAAATGTCAAAATGTATAGATGCATCGAGACTGCCTATCTGTATAAAGAGAGATAGAGAGTGTTTCCAATTGTTCAGTTTAAACTTGCTATGATTGGTCAATAAATATCACGAGTGGCGATTTCTGCTGCATCAGTGCTCGTTTGTTCAACTGATGTTATCTATTTGAACCACTTATTAAATGTCACCTTTTGGAAGGAGATCATGGTTTTAGTAAGCGTGGTTGGATCGTGTGTGCATGCATCTTGGAACAAGAGTGGATGTTCTTTACTTTAAAAAAAAAATGTTACTGCTTCTTCAAAATCTACTTGAGAGCTAAAATCCAACTTCTTCTCTCGACAACTCCAAAATTAATGATCTAATGATCCCAATTAATAATTTTCCCAATTTTCCAAATTAGCTTTTTCGTACTTCAATCTTTTGCCAATTACAGCGACTCACTCATGAGCTGAATAATGCCTGCTATCGCCATTTTATCAACTGGAAAGAACCAATATTGACCAATCAAATTCTCCAGCGAGAAATATGATATTCAAAAATGTAGAAACGCCTTCAGTTGATTCAGCATTTTACCTGGAAATTATTTCTTTTTTTTGTAGAAGTAAAATCGTTTTGAGGCTTTTGAAAAAAAATTCATATTATTATCAACTAGCAGGATCTATGTCCCGCCGTTGACTGGGAAATTATAGGAACCCAAGAAACTTCTGCTCCCAACCGTCAACTCCATTTTACTATATTTATTCTTATTTTTTAATTTGTATGATATATTAATTTTGAAATTATAAACGACAAATTAAAAGAAAACAAATTGTAAATCTGAAAGCTTCAAATCGAATAACGGCCGCTAGTTCATAATTTATGTGTAGAAAAATGAAAATGAAAAATAAGTTAAGTATGGCGTATTTAATTTCGCTCCTCTTTACAACCAAAAAAGACACGCGCAAAGTTTATTGAAATGTTTAAACACTTTATTTATTGTATGTTATTTTTTTAAGTAACGTCCCAGTTCGATACTCAGTAAATGTTATCCTGACGCCGAGTCGTAAGCGCTTAGAAAAAAAGTTGGTATTTTTTTACTATCACACCCATCGTAGTTTACAACAACAAAATATCAGATTCTACTTTTTAAGGGCGATTACATGTAAACAGCCTGAAAAAATATTTTTTTAAAAATTAGAGTGGGGATCACTTTCCTATATACATTTAACGTAAAATGAACATGGTTATTTTAAATAGCGATTAGTGTTTCTATGATGAGTAGTTCCTTATGGCTATGTTCTTGGGTGAATTTGATTTTTGGATGTAGGTTTTGGGTTATATTGTTAAATTCGTTGATATCCCCCCATGAGGATTTCCAAAGGATAACACAACTATCTTGATATCTCTTCCAAGATTTTATGTTTTAATATTTTGTTCGTATTTATGTTTTATTTTTTTCCATGAAAGTTTTCTTCTAAGCCAGGATTAGGGTGGTATATGTCATTTTCGTTCCCATTGTGTTTGTATGTAATTTGTCTTGTCGAACTCAATAAAGTTATTGTTGAAGATTAAGTCTATACTTCTTCTTTGCGTGTCTTTGAAGCATGTGGTCATACGACAGTTTCCCACGTTTTTACATAGTCCTTTGCATTATTGCTGCACTCTGTGTGCATATAGTATATTTCTAAGTTTAAGTAATAAATATATTCTGCACACATGTGTATTAAACGACCTCAATTAGTTACGTGCGGCTCTCACAACACTACAAATCGACCCAAATGGCTCTCGGGGGAGCCTGCTCGACTGAGCTCCAATCTCTGGTCCCTCCCTATAAAACATTCACAGCAAGAACTCGTCCTACTACCACCACCGAAAAGAACTTTCCTTTCTTTCTTTGTGTACCTAAAACTAAACAGAATTTCCATGAACAGAGTTTCTTTCCAAGAGCTTGCTATCTGTAGAACATATTACCACTGGACTGATTCCCTGTAGACTACAACATGGTCACCTATAAAAACTCAATGCCAACAAATACTTGTCGCACCATCCTTTTAAGTAATCAAATTTTGTCCATTCCATTTATCGTTCTCAATCCTTCCATAGTATTGTTCATCATCCAACTGACAATCTCGTTAACTCTTATCCTCGAGTGGCTTTTGATCTTAGAAAGTGGTTACTCGTTAGTATATATATATATATATATATATATATATATATATATATATATATATATATATATATATTTGCATTCCTTAGACCATGGTGAATTAATCCAAAACCATAATTTTCATTGGTTTTGAACACTTCTTTATTTCTGTACTTCAGATTATTTTTTTCTTTACATTTCTCATTTTGCACACAAAAGTAATTTATTCAAATTTAATATCCATTCCTATCCCTTACGCATGTTTCATTGCAAAATTCAGATAAATGTATTTTTTCCAATTAGTCCAATTTTGTCAATCTTCAGAGGGTTGCAGTATACGTTTTGAGTAGCGAAAAAACATGTCATAACAAAAACACCGGAGGGGAGATACGGTGAAAATCCAAGTTGATTTCTGATAAAAATCCGGCAAACTGAAGTATATAAAGGCAAAACACCCTCTTGGGAAAAAGGTGATCATTTCAGAAAAAAGAAAACAAGGGAAAAAGAAAAAAAGAAAAAAATTCCACCCCCAATAAGATTTTCACACTCGAGAAAACACAAGAATCAGATTTCTCAAACGATGGCATCAAAGCTAATATTTACGAAACTAACCTAAATAATTCTTGCTAGTAGATGGAAATTTCTCTATTAAAACAAAAGACCCCCCCGAAGCCCTCGAGACAATCAGTAAATTATTTCTAGCTGTTATTTATTATTAATTAGTACTCAAAAAAACTTAAAGTGTCTAATAAGACTATTTCCAAAACCAGAGATGAAGTGCGAAACCTCCATTGTTTTTATGCTAAACTATGAGAATAAACAGCCCTGCAGCAAATCGAGTGCAAATATATTAAATCATTAGTATCGGGGAATTAAAGTTTCAAAAAGAAATATCTCCTAATCATTTATTTTTAAATGAAGAAAAAACTAAATTTTAATTGGATTTATAACGAGAGTTGGTTTTATTTATCTATTTAAAACTACGAAATTAACAATCAACCCATATAGATTTTTTTAGCCACACGGAGAAAGGGCGGTGAAGTGCGAAACTTCTATTGTTGTGGTGCTAAATTATGAGAATGAACAGCCCCGCAGCAAATCGCGTGCAAATATATAAAAACATTAGTATCGGGGAATTAAAGTCTCAAAAACAAATCTCTCCTAATCATTTATTTTTATTTTTGTTTTTAAGTGAAGAAAAAACCATTGCATTTAATTGGATTCATAACGAAAGTTTGTTTTATTTATCTATTTAAAACTACGAGATCAACCATCACTCCATAGAGGGTTTTTAGCCACACATAGAAAGGGCGGTAACTCTTATTTTAAGAGCTAAAGAGTTATTTCCCCTTGTTCAGAAATTTAATTCAATCCCAGAAGTATATAGACGGACTCAGTTTCTAATTTGCTGAAGAGTTAATTTACTTGTTATAAGGCAGTGACCCTAATATTATTAGTAATCCAATAAATTCTAATGCAACTTATACGGATGAAATTAACTTGTTAAATTAGGATGCAAAACCAACTTTGAAAACCCTTCTTAAGTTACCCTCTATCCCTCCCAAAATTCATATTTAACCCCGATGAAACATAGAAGGAACCCATTTCCCCATTATCATTACCAATTAGGATGACACTGTATCAATGATTTTCTTAACCTCCCAAGCCACTGGATAACTCAATACCCAATACAGAAAGCTTAGCTACTCCATTCCAAGAGTTCCCTTTGAATTTATCGTTTACTGGTTTGGATACAACGCTTAGTTCTGATGATAAAATACTTTTCATCAACCCAGTGTGTTTGGACTCGATTCGGAGCGTCAAAGAATTTTCTGGGATTTTTATATTCCCTAGTAGAACTTACATGCAGTATTGATCCCATTTCCCCATTTATTTTTCCTAGTAAAATATTAATATACTAGAGTTACTATTATTGCTGAACAATTCTCATGAAAACTATTTAATTTATAATAGAACCTCTTATATGCTTATCATCAAAATTATTACCTAATTTTTCATGGCATATCCAAAATTCCAGGTAATGTTAATTTATTTGTTGCCGCTAATTAGTTGCACATATTCTCTAATTTTAAATGTAATGAAAGATAAGGCAGAATTATTGGGAGATCATGTATCATATATTGCGCACCAGTTCTAAAAGATAAAGACTATTCTAGAGATAATCAAATTAGATTTCTGAATATGTTTTTAAAAATATTTATTGGTTCCCCAACTATATTCCAGGCCTAAAGCTAAATCGTATGTAACAGTTCCAGTGCAGACAATTCTATAGAATCTCCTGCCTAATGTTTAGCAAATTATCATTCGAAGTGATTGTATGGTAACATTCTCAAGTGCACAGGTTGCATTTTTCCTTTTGTTAGGTATATATTTGTTGGCTCTACCTACTATGGACCATTTCAAATTAAAATGAATTTTCTTACTAATTAATTCACTAACAACATTTGCTAGCGATGTAGAAGTTTTCTTTAAATTTGGATTATAGTTTTTTTCTAAATGAACACGTGTGGTTTCTATACCTGTCTTTGAAGGAGCCACCGATGAACCTGATATAGGTTCTAGTGTTATTCTTCGTCTTTACTTCGCATTTGAAATCAGACAGCTACTTGTAAAGGACACTCGTTAGTGCATTTACAATTGCATTTTGGGTTCTAATCCCGGATAGCATTGTTGTTAGTTCTAGTGCTACCATTGGTCCCATTCCTTGCGTTATTTATTTTGCCGTTATTATATCCAATAAACGATGAAGCTAAGTTTTCGAAGGGTAAAAAGGATAACTTTACAGTATTTTTGCTTAAGAATTTACCTATCCTACTATCACTAGGAGAATTTTTCTCCAGGATACTGTAAAAGGCCCTAGGATATGCTGACTATACGAAGGCTTTAACCAAATTGAAATACGCCTCCTGTTTTTTCGGCCTCCCAGTTCTTTGGGTATCTGGTGGTTGCTCAATTGAATTAGAGTTTAGATCATTTTGTGGCATCCCATCATTATTGCTTCACTAGCCCTACTATTTCTTCCCCTCCCCATGGCCTGTTGTATGAAACCAAATTGCCCATTCTTCTCATGCCCCCTCTATTTGACCCATCTTGGTCCAAGTCTGTTTTGATATAACATTTTTTTTTATTATACCTAGTTAAGGCTTCGTTGTAGTATTGCTTATTTTTATTAAATAAGTGTTCATTTTTGGATAATTTGGTAATTATGTCTCCTATTGCAGGGACTATTGCCCATTTTACAAGTGGCGGATGGTTAGAACTTTTATCTATATAGTACAGCGTATGGTTTGGTTTATGGTAGGACTCGTAAATATTGTTAGTTAAATCTAATGTGATATCTAAAAAGTTGACTTTATAGTAGTTGACATCTATGGGTATTTTTAAACCTAAATCCCTAAACAGATCATGCAGCGTTATTTTTCCTTTTCTTCGAGTTTCTTTCGCATCATCTCTATATAGCCGTTCGAAAACTCAAGCATTTTCTTATACAGTTCTCTCAAAATGTAAAGGCCCACCATATCTGTCACCTATGCTGATCAGGCTAACCCATAGTGATGTTAGAATTTCTGACCCTATTTTTTCTTGTCAATAACTTATCATTATATATTATTATATATATAATACAGGCATTTTGAATTTACCTATAATAGCTATAGGTGATTTATTCTGTTGTACATTTATACTCTACTTAACCAATGAATTTTGACTTCAAACTTATATATATATAGAATTTTGCATTCCTCCCCTCCGCGTTGATAAAATCAACATATTTAGTGAGATTGAACTATTATATTTTCAACTAAAAAGACATTCGCCTATTTCCACTGATGAATTAACTAGCGTTAAAATCCAGTTGGGTGAATTAGGTCGGAGGTTTTCTGCTATACGTACTAAGTCTAGCGATTGTATTTGGCAGAAAAATCATTTTGAAACTGCGAAATTACTCAAGTCGAACTCTGATATTTATATCACTCGTCCAGACAAAGGTTCAGGCATTGTAATCCTGAAGCAAGTAGATTATATCTCCAAAATGTGTAACATTTTGGATGATAAAAATAAAATTTTCAAGATGGGTGGTTTAATCCACGATGACACTCTTCGTATGGAAATAAAAATCCAGAAAAGGCTTCTTCAACTTTATAAAAGCAAGTTTATTTCTAAAGAGATATATGAGAGAATACGACCTATCGGCTCTCAAAGGCCTAGAATGTACGGCTTACCCAAGGTTCATAAACCCAACGTTCCTTTATGGCCTATTCTATCAATGTTGGGTTCTGCACAACATGCACTTGGTAAATGGTTAGTTGATATTCTTAAGCCCGTACTTACTTTTTATTCGGACTATTGTATCTCTGATTCCTTCCAATTTGTGTCTTCTATACACAAATTATCTCTCTCAAAGGATACCGAGTTCTTGGCTTCCTTTGACATTAGTAGTCTGTTTACCAATGTACCTTTGTATGAAACCATTGGTATATGTGCAGATTATCTTTACCGTGGCCCCTTAAAGTCTCCACAGTTTCCTGAACGAATTTTTGTTGAACTGATGGAACTTGCTACTAAATCAGTTTCCTTTAGTTTCAATAATACAATGTATCTTGATGGTATATCCATGGGCAGCCCTCTTGGTCCATCGTTAGCCAACATTTTCGTTGGATTTTTAGAAAACCAATTATTTTCCAAAGTGACCAAGCCGGCTTTCTACACACGTTATGTTGATGACACTTTTGCTTGTTTTCCCCCACGGAGTGATGCTGAACAGTTTCTTCGTCTTCTTTGTGACTTGCATCCATCGTTGCAATTCACTATGAAGGTCGAGGATTGTGGTTCCTTGCCATTCCTCGATGTTTTAGTGTCTAAATCTGGTTTATCATTTGAAACCTGTGTGTATAGAAAACCAACATTTACAGGCCTTTATCTAAATTGGTTTTCCTTCGCTCCAAGAGCAAGAAAAATAAATCTTATTGGTACTCTCACTCATCGAGCCCTTATGATTTGTTCACCAACACGACTCGATGCGGAACTTGGTGAAATTACAAATATTTTTCTTGCAAATGGATATCCCATCAATACTATAAAAGGCACCATTGCACGTGAAGTTGCTTTATTTAATGGTGGTAAATTTATTGGCCCGTCACGTTGCCCTATTTATTTGAAATTCCCATGGTTGGGTTCTGACGGCCTTGACATTGTTAAAAGGATTTCTTCTTCTACTCAATGTTGTTTTCCAGCAACAATGTTGAGAGTAGTTTACACGACTCAAACCTTTTTTTCTTCTTTTCGTAAGGATGTTTTGCCAGCCATTCAAAAGAATTCTGTTGTTTATAAATTGATGTGTCAGTGTAGAGCTGACTACATTGGCAAGACATCCCAAAGATTAGAATTTAGAATATCCCAACACATACCACGTGATATTCGCTTACACAAGGTTTCGAGATCATCCGGGTATTTTCAGGCATAGGAATCAGCCATCGGTAATCACTTCGTTAGTACAAATAGTTGTTCTGACAACTATTCCAATGGGTGGTTTTCTGTTTTACACAGTGCCAGGTCGAACTACTATCTCAATATTATTGAGGCGTTAGTTATTAACAATTCTCGACCTAGCCTGTGTAGACAAAAGATTTTGAAGCATCAGTTGGAGATCTTTAATGATTCAAAGCCACCATAACGTTGAGAGATTTACCTTTTTTTTTCTTCTTTTTTTTTTCCTCTCTCAATCGTTTTCTCCAACTGAAACAATTTTTTCCGCTCATATCTCATTCAACTTTTAGTTTTTAATTTACCATTCTGACGTTTCCTCTTAGAGGGTCAGACGATAAGGCCTTAAGGTAATTTTTAAAATTTTCCTTTTTTTTTTCCACCCGCCTGTTTCATTGATTAAAATAATGCTTCCTCTAAAATTGATCATATATATATATATATATATATATATATATATATATATATATATATATATATATATATATATATATATACACACACGAGGGGTGTTCAATAAGTAATGCCCCTGACCCATTTCCCATAGCAGTAGATTAATGAAACTTGGCACAGTTATTAGTCTTTCTCTACATAAGAACCACCCAGAGTTATGCATTTCTCCCATCGTTTGATGCAGCTCTGGACACCGTTTTTGTAGAACACCCCAGGTTGCTCCTCCAACCACGTTGTAACTTCAGAAATCAAGGCTGCATCATCTGGGAAACGCTTTCCTTTCAAAAACAACTTATGGTTGGGAAGAGATGAAAGTCATGCCAAACCGGTGGGTATTCATGTTAGCTCAGAATACAGAATGTGAAAAGATTTGAGAGAAGATTATGTAACAGCTTACACAAATATTTTTGCGATGATTCAAATTTGTCGATGTAATTTCTCTTTGTTAAGTTAAAATGGTAAATTAGACGCACTTTCATTACTTTATACTTGAATACACAGAGAGGATTGCGCGATGGCTAAGTGGTTAACGATGCGGACTGAGGATCCAGTTCGTTCTACAAAAACACTTTCATCAAAACCCCCACCTGACCTTGTGTCTAACCTCCTGGAGGGGAGGTTAATAAAATACTTGAATATACAGAGACAAGATAGAAACATTATTGAGACGTACTTTGTATTCGTGTTATTATATAGCTCTAAACTGTTCTTTTGCATATTTTTTTAATAAAAATTAAGGCCAAAAACCACTCGAGGATAAAAGTTACTGAGATTATCAGTTGGATGATGAACAATATTATGAGAGGATTAAAAACGATGGGTGGAATGGACAAAATATGATCGTATCAATAAGTATTTGGTGACATTGAACTTCAAGACGACCATGTTGTAGTCTACAGTGAAGCAGTCCCGTGGTGATGTGTTCCACAGACGGGAAGTTTTGTGAATAGATTAGTAAAGATGCAAGTCGTAATGTAAGGTTCTGGTAGATAGGGGCGCTTAGACCAGGCCCCTCTAAACATAACCAGAAACAATTCTTAACGAAGTTCTCGTAAAAGCGGATAAGATCCATAGCGCTCATCGATGAGTGTCGTGAAACCTAAGAATTTTTATAATTGAGATATTTAATTCGTTTTTAATAGTTTAGTCACTTTCTTTGGTCCCTGTTTTTACTATTATTATTCCCATGGCTATTTACTTATTAGAGTCTGGAATTTCATTTGTTTACCAAATCCTAATAATATAGTTAAGCCACTGTCAGAGACTGACGTCACATAAATTCTTAATACAATTTCGTTTTAATGATTTTTAACAAAAGAATTTGTCTTTTTAAATTATAGATTCGACCATTTTGTCCTTCGTCAGTAAATCTATGATAAATTTAAACGTCGTCCGTCTCATCGCATTACATTCTAAGAGTATTAAATATTCTAACAATAACAGTTACATCCTTTTGTAACACTTTGAGGTGAACATTTTAATCAATTCGGATATAAGGGAGACAACCCAATTCGTACTTTCATTTTGTTTGCTGCAGTTGTTTCCCTTTCATAGGTTCCTTAATAAGGCTGTGAAATAAGAAATAATAAATAATAGACATATAAGGTTTGGGTAAATTGTACAAAGAAAGAGTCTCTTTTTGTTTTCTTTGACCTTTGATACCATGTCTTTTGCCAACGATCTGTTCTCAGATTTAATTGCTTGTATGCGTTGTCGTCAGATTCTGTTGGGTAGAAAAGGTTCTTGCATGTTAACTAAATGATTCCCGGTCTGATGCGTAAACTTCTACTCCCCGGAGGCCTTCCCTACCAGGGTTCTTGGTTGTTTCTCTCCAAATCAAAGACATAACCCTATATTTTGTTGGTTTCCACAAGTTTATATAATACTTGTTTTACGTCATATTATATCAGATTTCTTGTCTCCAATTTCCAAAACGATATTTTTAATTTATGGTTTGACCCAATTTCATAATTGCTTATTTTTTGCCTCACTGTTTTGTTATAATAAATTACTGTAACTCTTCAGGAAATGAGTCATGGTTATTCCCCTTTGGCCGGAACTAAGGATTCCGCCATATTGACTTTGCCAAACACGTGTATATATTTTAAGCTGATAAAACCTTTACGAAAGGCATTCTTATTCATTCTTCTTTTATCATTACAATTTTATCAGCTTAAAATAAGAAAAAAAAAAAAAAAAAAAAAAATGGACAAATTACTGCGGCCAGAAAGATTTAACACAGAACCAACTGCTCCGAATTCGGAAAAAATATACAAACATTGGAAACTAACATTTGAATATTACCTACGCACGTTAAATAACGACCAAATCGAAAACAATGCGCAAAATCTTTTCGCATTGATCAATTCTGTCTCGGCGACAATTTTCGAAATCATAAGCGACGCCACGGATTACAACGGCGCCATAGAAACGCTAGACGCTATTTATATGAAACCAACAAACATTGTATTTAACAGACATCAACTCCTGACAAGTAAACAGAAACCGACACAAACCATCGACGAGTTCATGCAACAGTTGGAAGTATTCGCTAAATCTTGCGAATTTCAAGCGGTAAGTGCCGAGGAAAACAAAAAACAATATATACGGGACGCGTTCATTAGCGGCATCTCGTCTTCGTCTATCCATCAGCGCCTACTTGAAAAACCTTTCTCGACACTACAAGAGACATTTACAGTGGCTAGATCCCTAGAACAAGCGGAGAAGCATACGGCCAGCTTCGATTACCACCCGAGCGTAACAGCTACCGTAGGTCAACCAGAAGAAACTCCCTTAGCCGCTGTAAAAGGAAATACATTACAAAAAGGAATTTGTTTCTTCTGTGGGAACACACGGCATGCACGGGCGATGTGTCCTGCACGTAATGCCGAGTGTAGAAAATGTAAAAAAAATGGCCATTGGGCTAAGGTATGTAGATCATCCTCCTCTCCTGCTGCTGTGTTGTACGACCCGGACTCCCCCCCACCCAATCTCTCCTGACTAGGAACGGGTGCCAAAGACATCACCTACACCAAATGCGAAATAAATGGGCAGGTAGTGAATGCTATGGTAGACTCCGGCAGCGTGAGGACGTTCATTAGCAAAAATACAGCAAGAAAGCTGAAACTTTTTGTTATCCCCAAACTGAAAACCGTAGCATTGGCGGACCCGAATCATCATGCTAAAATCATCGGCGAAACTGTTGTTGACATCTCTCTAAACGGTAAAAACCACCACGCCATGACGGTGGAAGTAATTAAGGACCTGTTCACGGATATGATTGTCGGAAAAGACCTTCTAAAACAATATAAAACTGTGACGTTGAAATTCGACGGTCCCAGGGAAGAACTTGTTATTGGAGCGATGGGTAAGAGTAACAGTTTTCCATGTATCAAAATTTCTCCTCCTCCCCTCTTCTCTCATCTTTCTACTCGGACGACCCCTATTGCCACCAAATCTCGTCGTCACTCATTCACTGACAACATTTTTATTAAAGAGGAAACTGCCAGAATGCTGAGGGAAGGCATAATAGAGCCCTCTATATCTCCTTGGCGAGCCCAAGTTTTAGTGACCTCTAACGAGAATCAAAAAAAAAGAATGGTGGTCGACTACAGCGACACCATAAATAGATTTACAGAACTGGATGCCTATCCCATGCCTAACATTACTAAAATGATTGATGACATAGCTCGATACAACGTTTTTACAACACTTGACCTGAAGTCTGCTTACCACCAAATCCCAATTAGTCACGCCGATCGGAAATACACAGCATTCGAAGTAAATGGAAAACTTTACCAATTTACTCGTATCCCTTTTGGAGTCACTAACAGAGTGAGTGCCTTTCAAAGATGCATCGATGACATTGTAGAAAGAGAAAAATTAACAGATACTTTTGTGTATGTAGACAATGTCACGATATGCGGAAAGGATCAACAAGAACACGATTACAACCTTCAAAGGTTTTATAATGTAGCAAAAAAATGCAACATCACACTCAACCAAAGTAAGAGCATCATTTCTACTACTTCTATCACACTTCTTGGGTACACAATCCAGAACAATCAAATTACTCCTGATTACCTGAGGCTAAAACCACTCCTTGAAATGCCACCGCCTCTAAATCTACAGTCGCAAAAACGAATAATTGGTATGTTCTCTTACTATAGTAAATTCATTCGAAATTTTTCTGATAAGATACTGCCGCTGAACCATAACAGGGAGTTTCCACTACCCCCGTCTATTCTAAATTCTTTTCAGACGCTGAAGACCGACTTAAGTAATGCCACCCTTATAACTGTTGACCCGGACAAAGAATTTGTAGTGGAAACTGATGCCAGTAAATACTGCATTGCTGCTACGCTGAACCAACAGGGTAGACCCATTGCATTCTTTTCTCGGACACTAAGTCCGAACGAGATTAGACATCACGCGGTCGAAAAAGAAGCTGCTGCGATTGTCGAAGCTCTTCGAAAGTGGCGACACTTCTTACTCGGGAGACATTTCAAAGTTATTACAGATCAAAAGAGCGTCAGTTTTATGTTCGATAATAAGAGAAAATCAAAAATTAAAAATGATAAGATATGTCGTTGGCGGATCGAACTGTCACAATTCAAATTCAGCATTACTTACCGCCCAGGAACGGAAAATACAGCTGCTGATACGTTTTCTCGCATCTCTGCATTAACGCACACTTTGCAAGACCTCCGCGACTTGCATGCTACACTATGCCATCCTGGAGTCACGCAACTCAGCCACTTCATCCGGACAAGAAACCTTCCTTTTTCTTTAGAACAAATTAAAAACATAACAGACTCGTGCCCCTCCTGTCAGTATTTGAAACCTAAATTTGCCAGTTGTAACAAAGGAACACTCATACAGGCTATATTACCTTTCCAGCGACTAAACATCGACTTTAAAGGCCCTTTACCTACCTCTGTACGTGGTAACAAATACTTACTCACCATAATTGATGAATATACTCGCTTTCCCTTTGCCTTCCCCTGTAAGGATATGACTAGTAAAACCGTGATCCATTGCCTAAACCAACTATTTGCTATTTTTGGCATGCCCGATATGATACACACTGACCGAGCTGCTGACTTCCTTGCAGGAGAAATCAAAGATTACTTACGTGGCAAAGGTATCGCCACCTCTAAAACAAGTAGGTATCACCCTGAGGGTAACGGGCAAGTTGAGAAGCTCAATGGAACTTTATGGAAGGCCATCCAAACGACCTTACACTCTAGCAACATGAAACTGCCTCATTGGGAAGAGATACTACCAAACGCTCTCCATTCAATCAGGTCGTTACTGTGCACTGCCACCAATATGACTCCTCATGAGAGAATGTTCAAATATAGTCGTAGATCTTCCTCCGGAACTTCTGTTCCCACTTGGGCGAAACCAGGCCCAGTATATGTCAGAAACCATACTAAGTCTAGTAAGCTCGACCCTCCAGTAACCCCTGCTACCTTATTAGACATCAACCCCTACTATGCTCATGTACGACTACCCTCTGGTGCGGAAACTACTGTCAATGTGCGAGACCTGGCCCCTAACTCCTCAAACCAAGAAGACGAACACGATGAAAACAATACTGCAAGCCCTGAAGCCCATAAAGAACCGCCACCTGACGAAAACAATATCGACGTGGAGGAGAAGAATCCCTTACCTGATCCTGAACATATCCATACTAGCTACGATGTGGATGCTGAGAACAAAAATCCCTGTGAGTCAGTGCGGAGATCGTCCAGAATGCGGCGATTTCCAAGTAAATATAAGGACTTTTTAACCTAGTACAGAACAGACTAAATTTAACTTCTGTAATTCCATACTTGATTATTGTTGAAGGGGAAAATGTTATAATAAATTACTGTAACTCTTCAGGAAATGAGTCATGGTTATTCCCCTTTGGCCGGAACTAAGGATTCCGCCATATTGACTTTGCCAAACACGTGTATATATTTTAAGCTGATAAAACCTTTACGAAAGGCATTCTTATTCATTACTTGTTTTACGTCATATTATATCAGATTTCTTGTCTCCAATTTCCAAAACGATATTTTTAATTTATGGTTTGACCCAATTTCATAATTGCTTATTTTTTGCCTCACTGTTTCACCCGGGTACTAATTGTCCCATTGTTCGTCTTATTGGCGGTAGGCGAAAGGAATTTAGTGTTTATAATAATCCTTTCGAATTTTTTTATTACATGGCTTCGAGTTGTAGACGGCTTCATCCGTGTTTCTAACCTAAGATGTCCCTTATCTGCATCATATTATTACACCTGGAAATACAACTTTTTTCATGGTTCAAAACTCATTCGGTTTTTGTTTGAAAATGCTATACACTTGTGCTATTTTTAACTTGATTAGATACTTTATCTAACAAATATTACATCTACTGGGTGTACATTTTGTTTTCATTTCTGTTTCCGACCACATCTTAATTAAAAGAAAAACGCCCTTTTCTCTTAATACCTTGTAAGAAACTATTTATTTTTAGAAAGTTAATTCAATGAAGATATTTTGGTTATCGAATGATTGTTTATATTGGGATCAAGTAGCTCCTAGAGGCTCCAGGAGAATCCGTTTCAAACGAGTGGGAGTATTTCTTGTTGATTGAGGATTCTCGAGTTAACACCTAATGTTTTGTTTTCCTGAACCTCACGCTGTGTTTGTGCAGACGTTATACAGAGTAATTGATTTAAGTGCGTCCACTTTCCACTCGGTACAGAAAGAGAAAGAAGTGAAAACAAAAGAAGAAAAAAGAGTAAGCTGAACGGAGGGAGAAAGAATGAGAGTAGCTTATACAAGCTGATATTTTTCCACGTTCGCTTGTATCGCATGCCTATTTACTAATATACCACAAAGGAATGTATGGCATTAATAAAAAATAACAATTTTTTTTAAGCTAAACTCAGAAAAAAAATAATTACAAAGAGTTTATGTTTAAAATAAAAGTGTAGCTTGCAATCTTTGGACAATCGTTTTCCACTTATTGTAGATTTTTAAAAATGTGTAAGTCACGTAGAGGCGAGAAACACACATACACACGGGAAGTAGTCGCAGAATTTTATTAATATAAAGATTATATATGTAAATAGATTAAAAGTATTGTTCTTGTCTGTTAATATTAAGAATACTACACGCAAAGATTGTTATGCAATGGCGTCACAGACAATCTTTATTCGGTGGACATTCACGAACAACAAAAAAAACAGAATACGAAATATTTATTTCGCCGTCGAATATTTGCATTTTAGAGAAATCTTTTTTAGAAGCATTTTATTTCTTTTTTTTATTTAGCGTTTAAGATATTTGACTGTGTGCACGACATTGATGTGGGTGAATGAACTAGACAAGGTGGTGGGGTGATTTTTTAAGAAAAATTCCTTTCCGGGTTTTTTAATTTTAATTTTTATTTTTTTATCAGTTCTTTTCTTCGTTCTTTTTCCGCTCTTTCTTTCTAGCTTGATTTTTCTTTATTCTTTCTTTCTTTATGGTTTCATTTCTTTTGCCCTTTTTTTCTTTTTATCGTTTATGCGTTTTATTTTTTTTTATTATTATTTTCCTTCTTGCTTTGTCGTTCTTTCTTTCTCTTTTTCTTTCCCCTGACTTTTGGCTTTTTCATCGTTTATGCGTCTTTTTTCTTTCCGTCTTTCTTTCTTTTTATTTGTATTCATTTATTTTTTTCTTTTATGTTCTTTTTTCTTTCTGTTTTTCTTCTTTTTCGTTAAGCCGTTCATTCACTTTTTCTTTCTGTTGTTTTTTCTTTCTCTTTCTTTCATCTTTTTTCTTTTTAACGTTTATTCGTGTATTTCCGTTTTTTCTTTTCTTTCTTTTCCCTTTTATTTTTATTTATTTCGTCTTTTTATCATTTATTTGTTCTTTTCTTTCTTTTTTCTTTTTTTTACATTTCTTTCCTTCTTTTTCTTTCTATTCATTTTATCGTTATTATTTTTATTGGGTTTTTTTTTGCATGCTCTTTCTTTTTCTTTCTTTCACTCTTTCTGTTTGTTTTTCTTTTTTTAACTTTATTTCTTTCTTTCGTCCTTCCCTTTCCCGCCTTTTCTTTTTTTTAATTTTAGCTTTTCGTTTTAATTTATTCCGTTGTTTTCTTTAATCATGTATTCGTTTTTCTTCTAAAGTAGAAATGCTTTTCATCTCCTTGGAAAACTTCATCAGTTTGTCCAGCATTCAAAAATAATGGAGATAGGTCTTCTGCATCTCAGTACAGGCCGATCAGTTTCTTATGCTTCATGAGTAAGTTGTTTGAATCTGTGATAAATCAAGAATATGTGAACTACATCAGCAAAAGCAATATACTCAGTGACAAGCAATGCGGATTTCGTCCTGCAAGATCAACTGCTGACGTGCTGATTTTAATATGGCATAGGATCAGTGAATCTCTTGGTGGAGGCTTTGTTTCTAGAGCAATAGCTCTCGACATATGAAAGGGGTTTTATATGATCTGCCACAAAGGATTGCTGCACAAATTTTCTAGCTATAGAATATCTGGCACTGTTTTCGCAACCACCCAATCATTTCTCTCTATAATAGGTTTATAAAAGTAGTTGTTGATGGACAGAAGTCTGAAGCACATAGTATTAAGGCCGGCGTGCCGCAAGTACCTACACTAGGCCCAACTATCTTCCTGATCTTCCAAATCATGTTTTGAGATCATTTGTTGAAATCTATACCGACGACACAACTGTCTATGGCAGCATTCCGAAGAGCATTGGTTATCAAGACATTGCTGATTTTTTTCTCTTCTGATCCGGAGCACGTCGGGTAATGGGGGAAAACTGGCTTGTCACTATTGACACCTCTAAAACCAATCGTCTCTCCTTTCATCATCAAGTGGATCTTTGTTTTACCCCAGTTGAAATGAATGGCTCTCTCCTTGAGGAAGACCCTTGCTTGTTTTGATAACGACTGACTTTGATAAGGACTCCTAGGACTGACTTTCACTCCAGATCTAAAATGGAACGCTTACATCCAATATGTTGCTAAGGTTGCTGCAAAAATGTTTGGATCATTCTATCGCTCCAGAAAGTACTTCACTCCTGATGCAATCATCTATCTGTATGAGAGACAGATACGATGGAGTACAAAATCGACTTTGCAATCTAGTAGGGGATGATCTCTTCTGCTCTCTGCAGCCCATTTCTCACAGAAGAGATGTTGCTAGTCTTTCTCTACTCTATCCTTATTTCCATAGAAATTGCTCCACTGAACTCCAATCTCTGGTTTCCTCATTGTAAGACATTCACAAAAGAACTCGTCTTTCTACCACGACTGCAAAGGAGTTTCCTTTCTTCTTCCATGTGCCTTGCATCAAACGGAATTTCCATGAACAAAGTTCTTTTCCATCTGTAAAAACACATTACTACTTTCCTATAGACTACAACATGGTCTTCTTCAAATTCAATGTCGACAAATACTTGCCATAAACTGTCCTCATAAGAATTCAAATTTTGTCAATTCAATTCATCATTTTAAATCCTCTCATAATCTTCTTCATTAGTATGCTGACAATCCGTTTTGGCCTTGATAAGTGATGACTCATTAGTAAAACATGGCATTCTTTCTTCCTTTCTTTTATCGTTATTTTTGTTTTTTATTTATTCCACATAATTTTTTTATCGTGTATTCATTTTTTTCTGTTTTTGTTTGTTTATTTATTTAACATTTTCTTATTTTACCATTTATTCGTTTTTTTTCTGTCTTTTTCTGTTCTTTCGTTTTTTTTTATTATTAATTTTATTGCAAAATGTTAGCCCGTTGCGTCATATCTTCAAAATGTGTGTTGTGCCATAAACATATAACAGATAATAACAATCCACATTCAGTTGACATGTAAAATAAAGCCGCTCTTCTAAACAAATGGCTGATAAGAAATACAAAACCTTTTCAGCAAGAAAAGTCTGATATTTACGTGAGTTGCTAAACGAGGTGTGACGGAAGATGGCGGATGACTACGATTAACAGCCTGGAAAACTTAATCGACGAACTGTGCCCAAATTACAATTGAGCTTGTTTGAGCTCTTTTCACACTCACACCCTTAATAACGGTATCAATCTACCTCAATTAATCTACCCGTTAAGTACCCCTCAATCTATGGATCTTATCCGCTTCGCTTTCTCATGAGTGGGGATTGAAGTTGTTTTTTGAATGATATCTCTATTGTATATAAAAAGGCAATATCAGAAAGAATCATAAAATCGATCCATACAAAAGTAAATTTTATTGATAACTTGTTAAGTCAATGAAAATGAAGAGTTGGTAAAGATTGAGAGTTCAAATAGTCCAAGGAACGTTCCTGATGAAATAAGAGTTATTTTATCTGTAAGGAGAAATTGAGTACACATATTCATTCATTTCGGCTGTCGCCGTGTGCGTTTACGTGTGTGTAAATGGGATAGGCATGATTATGTGTGTTTATATTTGCTTATCTTTTTTAGAGAGAGAGGGTGTATGTACGAACTGCATATATGCATTTGGTGAGCGGTGTTTTTGTGCTTCTGCTGGGCATACAGTAGTTTGTGAATGTCTCTCATTGCGTCTGTCAAGCGGCCGAGGTTAGCTTTTAAGGACGTACCTACGTGTATTGTCTGTGGAAGAAAAATAAGAATAAACGCTGTGTTTGGGTTTTTATTATCCGCGTGAGATATTGAAGTGAATATCTATTGCGTTTTGATCGATTGAAAGAAACTGCTGATTTGAGCGTACGTATGAGTATACGCATGAACAGCATTCATTGCCGCTGCTGCTTCGAACACTATCATAAGAAATTTATTTGCAAGAATACACCACTTCCGGTACTACTACTACTACTACTACTACTACTACTACTACTACTACAAGATCAAAGACAAACGTGGTATTGAAGAGGTGTAGTCATGAACGTTCAAGTGAAAATCGTCTGTTTCATAGTGCTGATGTAAATCTAATGACTATCTCTTGACACTGAGGAATTGAGGCTGGGCGCTGAAGAAATGGTGACCTCTCTTTGTGGAATGAAACAAAACTTCTTCAGTTGTCGTTAATTTTAATTAATCAACACAGAAGAATGATTTTGACTCGTACCTTTATTGATTCGACTTTAATTGTTGTCATGACACAGTGAGGGTGGGAAGAAAGAGACAACCCTAGTTTGCTTTGACTAATCATTTTAAGACCCCATTTTATACGTTCTGCTCGACCTGCTCCCAGTCGATTCCGTATAACAACAATATTTCCTAACATTGTCGATTACATTAATTCTCATGTGATTCCTACTTCTGCTTTCTCCGTTCGCAGGTTTGAATTTGACAACCAGTTGCACGATTCAAAGTCCACCTAATATACATCATAAATACCTTGAAACAATAATATAACTGTCCAACAACGAGTAAGTTGAAATAGAATAACACTATGTAAACACGGCTAGAAATGTAGATAGAACATATTAAGATGAACCCAATGGAACTGAAACTGCCAGATATATAAGAAAGATGTCATAATTGGAATCCCCTCGTCCGCACCACAAAAATAAGCAAAAACAGGGTGACACTAACGGTTGATACTACAGAGAATGATCGTAATGGGTTTAGGGGGGGGGGGTAGAAAGACTGAGGAGGGAAACTACCATCCAGACCTCCACTAGAAGGAGCAGGAGAGCCTCGGAATACTGAGGAGGATAATTGGCACTCAAAATTTAGAATCAACAAGAACTTGAGAGTAAACGACTGTTGTGAGAAGCACAGTAAGTGAAAGAAATGGAGAGAGCTGGAAATCTACATAGACTTGTTGTCACTTTGACTCCAGTGAACTCCACATGTATTTTCCAGTGAAACTAAACTACATAGTACTGGTTGTTATGGGGCGAGAAATCACAGGTAACGGCTGTTGCGAGAATACCAAATTAGCTACACTAATAATGAGAAGCAAGAAGATAATAAAAATTCAGGTAAAAAAGAAATAAAAAGAAGAAAACCACGATTTTTGGTGCAGAAACTCTAAAAGCTAACACTAATATATATCGTGCCGAGAGCCGGATGCGTATCTCTCTAATGCGAGGTGTGGAGGATCACGTTGGACGCTGTATAACGCAACACGTGGTCTAGTATAATTGTTTATGCCTATCTAATCCTAGAAGAAAAACCCGCTGTCTATGAATAGGTGAAAATACCTATCCGCATACGCACAGGTACACGATTAAACACTGAACACCTATGTTTATAAAACTGGTCTTTACGACAGATGTTATGAATTTAAGAAAGGCGTGGTCTCTCTCTCTCTCTCTCTCTCTATATATATATATATATATATATATATATATATATATATATATATATATAATCCAGGTAAGGTTTGAATCCACAGGTTAAAATTCGAAAAATCTTCACAGATGTTATAAATTTAAGAAAGGCGTGGTCTCTCTCTCTCTCTCTCTCTCTCTCTCTCTCTCTCTCTCTCTCTCTGTCTCTCTCTCTCTCTCTCTCTCTCCACACACACACACACATATATTCTCTTTTTCTCCCTCTTTTCCTTTATGTGTCTACCTTCCCATCACCTCTCCCTTCATTATATGCCCCTCTTTCCACCTTATATTTTTATTTATTTATTTATTTATTTATTTATTTATTTGCCCTGTTTGTTTCAGATTTTAGATTTTAGATTTTTTGTTTTTTGTTTTTAGATTTTTTAGATTTTTTAGATTTTTAATTTTTAATTTTAATTTTTTAACGGCCTCAATTTTTGAAATGTTAAATTTCTTTTCTTCTTCTTCTCTTTCTCTATCCCTCCATTTCATTCTCTCCAAATATGATCTTAGGTTAAGATCGGATTCTAACTCTGCCTGATGAGATCTCAGTTTATAGTAACTGTTGATCGATAACATCGACATGCCAGTGTCGCAGATTTTGTACATGTCTGTGTAAATAAAATTATCATATATAAAGCTTTATTTTGATATTGAGCACTTTTTATAAACCCGGTTAAAATTCTCTGGATTACCACCCTGTGGATATTTTTCACCTGGATTATTACCATTATTATATATATATATATATATATATATATATATATATATATATATATATATATATATAATTCAGGTAAGGTTTGAATCCACAGGTTAAAATTCGAAAAATCTTCACTGAGTTTGTATAATAGCGATCAATAATAAATAGAGGTATTTATTTAATATAAGTTTTATTTATACAAACATTTGGCTACATGTTTCAACTGAAAATTTTTCCACTCAGTATCCTAAGGAAGAAAAAAATAAATATCTGTTCTTAATATCTTCAAATGTTTTTATAAATAAAAGTTTTATTATATATATATATATATATATATATATATATATATATATATATATATATATATATATATAGAGAGAGAGAGAGAGAGAGAGAGAGAGAGAGAAATTATTCAAGTTCAAATGTATTTATATAATGAACACAAAACCAATATTTTTCAATAGTGCTCAATACAAAGTGAAGCTTTTCATAAATGTTTATTTAATATTATCTGAGGTAAGGATCAGATTTTAATTCTGCCTGATGAGATCCCAGTTTCTAACAGCTGTAGATCGATAACATCAACATGCCAGTATCGTAGATTTTGTACATGTCTGTATGAATAAAAATAATCATATATATATATATATATATATATATATATATATATATATATATATATATATATATATATATATATATATATATATATATAGTCTCGGAAGTTTCTCAACCATTAAAACTATATACGGAAAAAAAACAACAAAAAAACAAACATTTTAATCCCAAGTCGTTCAGTAGAAAATCACTCATGTAAGTCAATTTATTTTTTGTAGTGACTATATTAGTTTGCTTCCAAGAATTTACACTAGTCTTAACATTATTTAAGGGATCATCAGTTGTTTACCATAAAAAACTGTTTCGAGAATTTATATATATATATATATATATATGATTATTTTTATATAATTATTTATAAATAAATATTATTTTCAAATTGACCCATATACACATGTGTTTCATGCTACCCTATAATCATTAGTATGGGAGGAAACAATCCCTGCCGATCACACAATTCGAAGCCCAACACTAAAGTCACCCTTGACTCAATAGTCGGAGCATTAACCGATGTGGCCATCACACATTGCCGTGGAAATGGGAGAGTAAATTAACGTCTAAATGTCAAATGCAGCAGGCATATTAGCAAGCTGTCAACAGAACTCAATATATATATATATATATATATATATATATATATATATATTTGTGTTATAGTGGAATAATTCCAGGAGGAAATCCGGGTATGAGAGCTCAATGTAGTAAACAGAGCAATAATAAAATATAATAACACGAAATCACATAATTGTCGATGCAATAATTTATTTCAACCGTTCGGTTTTTTCAAGCATCACTCAGACAATTACATTTTTGAGACTGATAGAAAATTGAATTTCCCTACCACAGTTCCAATACAATCATAGATGGTAGTAGTAGCAACCAATTTGATACATCTTTTATAGAGAGGGGGAAAATTTAAAATTAATTTAAATAAATTTAATATTAAGATATTTAATAGAAAAACCATTAAAATCAGCTACTCTTGCGCCAAGAACATGGACAGAATTATCAGCACCCATAATCGTAAATTACTTAACAATCCTAGTAAGAATAAGGTCACAGTAAATAAATGTAATTGTCAAGTGAAAAATAACTGCCCACTGGACGGTAACTGTAAAGTTGAGTGTGTGGTTTATAAGGCCACTATTCATCCGGAAGATAACAACAGGGATAAAAAGGTTTACATCGGCATCTCCGCGGGAAACTGGAAACAACGTTTTTATGACCACAAACACTCTTTCAATAACCCAGAACTCAAGAGCAAAACGGAGTTAGCTAAACAATGGTGGCATCTGAAAAATGAGAACAGGTCCCCGGTGATTTCGTGGTCAATCTTATGTTTTTCGAATATTCCAGATGGATTTAGACAAAGATGCAACTTATGTCTAGAAGAAAAAATAAGAATCCTAAAATATGATCGAAATAACCTCTTGAATAAACGAGATGAACTTATGGCTAAGTGCAGACATAAATATAAATTTAAAATAATCAACGACTAGTAATCCGATGGACCTCTAGACTTAGAACGGTGAAGATACCAAATTAAATAACATTATTTAAGGTAACCCCCCCCCCACCACCAACATAATAGTTATAATAATATCTGCTATAGACACAGAATTGCCGACTTGGTGATATATAGTATTTGTGTGTATGCGTATATAATGGTATTTTGAAATATTTATTTATTCAGATTATTTACTTAAAATAAGATAGTGTTTTTAAAAAATTCTGCGGTTATTGAATTAATATAAGTATAAATGCCAAATATTACCACTAGACATTATTAGACTTGAATTGGTAATCCGATGGACCTCTAGACTTATAACGGTGAAGATACCGAATTGAATAACATTACTTACGGTAAACCCCCCCCCCCCCATAATATTTATAATAATATCTGTGATAGACACAGATTTACTGACTTGGTGATATATAGTATTTGTGGATACGCGGATATTTATTATTTACTTAAAATAAGATAGTGGTATGAAAATTTTTTCTGCAGGTAATACACTAGTTTTTGAATTAATATAAGTATAAATGTCAAATATTACCAATAGACATTATTAGACTTGAATTAGTAATCCGATGGGCCTCTAGAATTACAACGGTGAAGATACCAAATTGAATAACATTAGGTACGATAACCCCCCCCCCCGCATGATATTTATAATAATAGATTATCAAATTAATCTAGAATATAAATAAGGTAAGACTAATTTTTAGAACTCATATTACATCAGTAAGAATATAGAGTGTTATGTAAATATTGTGTGTAGGTGTGTGGATATATATGTATGTGTGCGTACGTATATGTGTGTATATGTGCGTATATGTATATATGTGTGTGTATATGTATGTGTATGTATGTTTACATGTGTGAACAACTACATGCGTATGCATTTGGTCAATATTTCAAATAGATTCAGAGATATATATGGGTGTATTCATGTATGTATATGTATGTATATATATATATATATATATGTATGTATGTGTGTATATGTATGTGTGTATAGATATGTATATGTGTGGGTGTGTATGTGTATATATGTGTGTGTATGTGCGTATGGATTTGTATGTATACATATATGTATGTGCATGTAATCTTATTTCAACCCAGACGGACTGAGAATTTATGACACGCGGTCTGTCTATGTATTCTCTGTGCCTGTTAATTGTTTCTTTCTTTCTTTTCTCTAACCGAATTTGAGAACACGAGTTTCGCCGGACGCATTCTGGCTGGAGATGAATAAAAGTTGCGTATGTGATTATGCTTAGTTATAATAATGTGCGAGTGAGATTATGTATGTGAGTGCGCATATGATGTGTGCGTATTTAGTTTTGTGTATGCGCGTCAGTAAAATTGCCTATATGGTTGATATCGCCAAGTCGTATGTGTCATAATTTTGACATGGCAGTTTTTAGTTGATTAACTTAAAGATCCCTCCCCTTCGCCCGCCATAGTTAAATATAAGTTTTAAATTTTCCCCCTCTCTATAAAAGATGTATCAAATTGGTTGCTACTACTACCATCTATGATTGTATTGGAACTGTGGTAGGGAAATTCAATTTTCTATCAGTCTCAAAAATGTAATTGTCTGAGTGATGCTTGAAAAAACCGAACGGTTGAAATAAATTATTGCATCGACAATTATGTGATTTCGTGTTATTATATTTTATATATATATATATATATATATATATATATATATATAAATTTGAAAAAGTTCATCTTTAAAATTTAAAACTTAAAGAAAGAGGCAAAATGCCTTTAAAAAGCATGTGTTAGATGCAGATATTTTTATTAAAATCAAAAAAAAAATGTTTTTAACTTGACCTGTTTGCTAATAATTTCGCTCGGTACAACGAGCCTCATCAAAGCTTTAAACAAATAAAAAGGTATTAACATTATTTTTTTTGTAAGAGTCTTTCCTGGTCTTGTTGAAGTGGCGTCCGATGTTGTGTGGACTTACGGTGTAAATTTGAACGCATGGTCGCTAGTAGGTATAACTTTGGAAAAGTTTATTTCTTTAAGCACCTTTGAAACTTTAAACTTAAAGAAAGAGGCAAAATTCCTTAAAAAACATGTTATATATATATATATATATATATATATATATATATATATATATATTAAAGGTGTCCGGGTGTTAAAAAAAAATTGTAATTTGAGGAATCTTGCTAAATTGTTATCTATGGTTCAAATTTCATTATTTATTATTTTCTATTATTATTTATTTACTAGAAGTATTCACATGGGTAAAAAAGTCTTCCCAGATTTCCAGTGCTCTCCACCTCTTTCGATAACTATTGCAAAAAGTGCACACACAAATCAAAAATAAATACACAAATCAAAAATAAATACAAAAATTAAAGTGCACACACAAATCAAAAATAAATACACAAATTACAAGTGCATACACAAATAAAAAGTACATACACAAATCAAAAGTGCATACACAAAGTAGAAGTTTATACACAAATCAAAAGTGCATACACTAATCAAAGTGCATACACTAATCAAAGTGCATACACAAATCAAAAGTAAATACACAAATAAAATAGGCATACACAAATCAAAAATGCATACACAAATCAAAAGTAGATACACAAATAAAAAGTACATACACAAATGAAAAGTGCATACACAAATCAAATAGGCATACACAAATCAAAAATGCATACACAAGTCAAAAGTGCATCCACAAACAAAAAGTACATACACAAATCAAAAGTGCATACACAAAGTAGAAGTTTATACACAAATCAAAAGTGCATACACTAATCGAAAGTGCATACACAAATAAAATAGGCATACACAAATCAAAAATGCATACACAAATCAAAAGTAGATACACAAATAAAAAGTACATACACAAATGAAACGTGCATACACAAATCAAATAGGCATACACAAATCAAAAATGCATACACAAATCAAAAGTGCATCCACAAAAAAAGTACATACACAAATCAAAAGTGCATACACAAAGTAGAAGTTTATACACAAATCTAAAGTGCATACACTAATCAAAAGTGCATACACTAATCAAAGTGCATACACAAATCAAAAGTGCATACACAAATAAAATAGGCATACACAAATTAAAAGTACATACATAAATCAAAAGTGCATACACAAATAAAATAGGCATACACAAATTAAAAGTACATACACAAATCAAAAGTGCATACACAAATAAAATAGGCATACACAAATTAAAAGTACATACATAAATCAAAAGTGCATACACAAATAAAATAGGCATACACAAATTAAAAGTACATACATAAATCAAAAGTGCATACACAAATAAAATAGGCATACACAAATTAAAAGTACATACATAAATCAAAAGTGCATACACAAATAAAATAGGAATACACAAATTAAAAGTACATACACAAATCAAAAGTGCATACACAAATAAAATAGGCATACACAAATTAAAAGTACATACATAAAGCAAAAGTGCATACACAAATAGAATAAGCATACACAAATTAAAAGTACATACATAAATCAAAAGTGCATACACAAATAAAATAGGAATACACAAATTAAAAGTACATACATAAATCAAAAGTGCATACACAAATAAAATAGGCATACACAAATTAAAAGTACATACATAAATAAAAAGTGCATACACAAATAAAATAGGCATACACAAATTAAAAGTACATACATAAATAAAAAGTGCATACACAAATAAAATAGGCATACACAAATCAAAAATGCATACACAAATCAAAAGTTCATACATAAATAAAAAGTACATACACAAATCAAAAGTGCATACACAAATCAAATAGGCATACACAAATCAAAAATGCATACACAAATAAAAAATGCATCCACAAACAAAAAGTACATACACAAATCAAAAGTGCATACACATAGTAGAAGTTTATACACAAATCAAAAGTGCATACACTAATCGAAAGTGCATACACTAATCAAAGTGAATACACAAATCAAAAGTAAATACACAAATAAAATAGGCATACACAAATCAAAAATGCATACACAAATAAAAAGTACATACACAAATAAAAAGTACATACACAAATCAAAAGTGCATACACAAATCAAATAGGCATACACAAATCAAAAATGCATACACAAATCAAAAGTGCATCCACAAACAAAAAGTACATACACAAATCAAAAGTGCATACACAAAGTAGAAGTTTATACACAAATCAAAAGTGCATACACTAATCAAAGTGCATACACAAATCAAAAGTGCATACACAAATAAAATAGGCATACACAAATTAAAAGTACATACATAAACCAAAAGTGCATACACAAATAAAATTGGCATACACAAATTAGAAGTACATACATAAATCAAAAGTGCATACACAAATAAAATAGGCATACACAAATTAAAAGTACATACATAAATCAAAAGTGCATACACAAATAAAATAGGCATACACAGATTAAAAGTACATACACAAATCAAAAGTGCATACACAAATAAAATAGGCATACACAAATTAAAAGTACATACATAAATCAAAAGTGCATACACAAATAAAATAGGTATACACAAATTAAAAGTACATACATAAATCAAAAGTGCATACACAAATAAAATAGGCATACACAAATTAAAAGTACATACATAAATCAAAAGTGCATACACAAATAAAATATGCATACACAAATTAAAAGTACATACATAAATCAAAAGTGCATACACAAATAAAATAGGCATACACAAATTAAAAGTACATACACAAATCAAAAGTGCATACACAAATAAAACAGGCATACACAAATTAAAAGTACATACATAAATCAAAAGTGCATACACAAATAAAATAGGTATACACAAATTAAAAGTACATACATAAATCAAAAGTGCATACACAAATAAAATAGGCATACACAAATTAAAAGTACATACATAAATCAAAAGTGCATACACAAATAAAATAGGCATACACAAATTAAAAGTACATACATAAATCAAAAGTGCATACACAAATCAAATAGGCATACACAAATCAAAAATGCATACACAAATCAAAAGTGCATCCACAAACAAAAAGTACATACACAAATCAAAAGTGCATACACAAAGTAGAAGTTTATACACAAATCAAAAGTGCATACACTAATCAAAGTGCATACACAAATCAAAAGTGCATACACAAATAAAATAGGCATACACAAATTAAAAGTACATACATAAATCAAAAGTGCATACACAAATAAAATAGGCATACACAAATTAAAAGTACATACATAAGTCAAAAGTGCATACACAAATAAAATAGGCATACACAAATTAAAAGTACATACATAAATCAAAAGTGCATACACAAATAAAATAGGTATACACAAATTAAAAGTACATACATAAATCAAAAGTGCATACACAAATAAAATAGGCATACACAAATTAAAAGTACATACATAAATCAAAAGTGCATACACAAATAAAATAGGCATACACAAATTAAAAGTACATACATAAATCAAAAGTGCATACACAAATAAAATAGGCATACACAAATTAAAAGTACATACATAAATCAAAAGTGCATACACAAATAAAATAGGCATACACAAATCAAAAGTACATACATAAATCAAAAGTGCATACACAAATAAAATAGGCATACACAAATTAAAAGTACATACATAAATCAAAAGTGCATACACAAATAAAATAGGAATACACAAATTAAAAGTACATACATAAATCAAAAGTGCATACACAAATAAAATAGGCATACACAAATTAAAAGTACATACACAAATCAAAAGTGCATACACAAATAAACTAGGCATACACAAATTAAAAGTACATACATAAATCAAAAGTGCATACACAAATAAAATATGTATACACAAATTAAAAGTACATACATAAATCAAAAGTGCATACACAAATAAAATAGGCATACACAAATTAAAAGTACATACATAAGTCAAAAGTGCATACACAAATAAAATAGGCATACACAAATAAAAAGTACATACATAAATCAAAAGTGCATACACAAATAAAATAGGCATACACAAATTAAAAGTACATACACAAATCAAAAGTGCATACACAAATAAAATAGGCATACACAAATTAAAAGTACATACACAAATCAAAAGTGCATACACAAATAAAATAGGCATACACAAATTAAAAGTACATACATAAATCAAAAGTGCATACACAAATAAAATATGCATACACAAATTAAAAGTACATACATAAATCAAAAGTGCATACACAAATAAAATAGGCATACACAAATTAAAAGTACATACACAAATCAAAAGTGCATACACAAATAAAATAGGCATACACAAATTAAAAGTACATACATAAATCAAAAGTGCATACACAAATAAAATAGGTATACACAAATTAAAAGTACATACATAAATCAAAAGTGCATACACAAATAAAATAGGCATACACAAATTAAAAGTACATACATAAATCAAAAGTGCATACACAAATAAAATAGGCATACACAAATTAAAAGTACATACATAAATCAAAAGTGCATACACAAATGAAATAGGCATACACAAATTATAAGTACATACACAAACTAAAAGTGCATACACAAATAAAATAGGCATACACAAATAAAAAGTACATACATAAATCAAAAGTGCATACACAAATAAAATAGGCATACACAAATTAAAAGTACATACATAAGTCAAAAGTGCATACACAAATAAAATAGGCATACACAAATTAAAAGTACATACATAAATCAAAAGTGCATACACAAATAAAATAGGTATACACAAATTAAAAGTACATACATAAATCAAAAGTGCATACACAAATAAAATAGGCATACACAAATTAAAAGTACATACATAAATCAAAAGTGCATACACAAATAAAATAGGCATACACAAATTAAAAGTACATACATAAATCAAAAGTGCATACACAAATAAAATAGGCATACACAAATTAAAAGTACATACATAAATCAAAAGTGCATACACAAATAAAATAGGCATACACAAATCAAAAGTACATACACAAATCAAAAGTGCATGCACAAATCAAAAGTAAATACACAAATCAATAGTAAATACACAAATCAAAAGTGCATACACAAATCAAAAGTACATACACAAATCAATAGTAAATACACAAATCAAAAGTGCATACACAAATCAAAAGTGCATGCACAAATCAAAAGTAAATACACAAATCAAAAGTAAATACACAAATCAAAAGTGCATACACAAATCAAAAGTAAATACACAAATCAAAAGTAAATACACAAATCAAAAGTACATACACAAATCAATAGTAAATACACAAATCAAAAGTACATACACAAATCAAAAGTGCATACACAAATCAAAAGTGCATGCACAAATCCAAAGTAAATACACAAATCAATAGTAAATACACAAATCAAAAGTGCATACACAAATCAAAAGTACATACACAAATCAAAAGTAAATACACAAATCAAAAGTAAATACACAAATCAAAAGTGCATGCACAAATCAAAAGTAAATACACAAATCAAAAGTACATACACAAATCAAAAGTGCATACACAAATCAAAAGTACATACACAAATCAAAAGTAAATACACAAATCAAAAGTGCATACACAAATCAAAAGTGCATACACAAATCAAAAGTACATACACAAATCAAAAGTGAATACACAAATCAAAAGTACATACACAAATCAAAAGTAAATACACAAATCAAAAGTGCATACACAAATCAAAAGTACATACACAAATCAAAAGTGCATGCACAAATCAAAAGTAAATACACAAATCAAAAGTACATACACAAATCAAAAGTACATACACAAATCAAAAGTACATACACAAATCAAAAGTAAATACACAAATCAAAAGTACATACACAAATCAAAAGTACATACACAAATCAAAAGTGCATACACAAATCAAAAGTAAATACACAAATCAAAAGTGCATACACAAATCAAAAGTGCATACACAAATCAAAAGTGCATACACAAATCAAAAGTACATACACAAATCAAAAGTGCATACACAAATCAAAAGTACATACACAAATCAAAAGTAAATACACAAATCAAAAGTGCATACACAAATCAAAAGTGCATACACAAATCAAAAGTACATACACAAATCAAAAGTGCATACACAAATCAAAAGTGCATGCACAAATCAAAAGTAAATACACAAATCAAAAGTACATACACAAATCAAAAGTGCATACACAAATCAAAAGTACATACACAAATCAAAAGTAAATACACAAATCAAAAGTGCATACACAAATCAAAAGTGCATACACAAATCAAAAGTACATACACAAATCAAAAGTGAATACACAAATCAAAAGTACATACACAAATCAAAAGTAAATACACAAATCAAAAGTGCATACACAAATCAAAAGTACATACACAAATCAAAAGTGCATGCACAAATCAAAAGTAAATACACAAATCAAAAGTACATACACAAATCAAAAGTACATACACAAATCAAAAGTACATACACAAATCAAAAGTAAATACACAAATCAAAAGTACATACACAAATCAAAAGTACATACACAAATCAAAAGTAAATACACAAATCAAATGTTCATGCACAAATCAAAAGTGCATACACAAATACAAAATTACATACACAAATCAAAAGTACATACACAAATCAAAAGTGCATACACAAATCAAAAGTGCATGCACAAATTAAAAGTGCATACACGAATCAAAAGTAAATACACAAATCAAAAGTACATACACAAATCAAAAGTACATACACAAATCAAAAGTACATACACAAATCAAAAGTAAATACACAAATCAAAAGTACATACACAAATCAAAAGTGCATGCACAAATCAAAAGTAAATACACAAATCAATAGTAAATACACAAATCAAAAGTGCATACACAAATCAAAAGTACATACACAAATCAATAGTAAATACACAAATCAAAAGTGCATACACAAATCAAAAGTGCATGCACAAATCAAAAGTAAATACACAAATCAAAAGTACATACACAAATCAATAGTAAATACACAAATCAAAAGTGCATACACAAATCAAAAGTGCATGCACAAATCAAAAGTAAATACACAAATCAAAAGTAAATACACAAATCAAAAGTGCATACACAAATCAAAAGTAAATACACAAATCAAAAGTAAATACACAAATCAAAAGTACATACACAAATCAATAGTAAATACACAAATCAAAAGTGCATACACAAATCAAAAGTGCATGCACAAATCAAAAGTAAATACACAAATCAAAAGTAAATACACAAATCAAAAGTGCATACACAAATCAAAAGTAAATACACAAATCAAAAGTAAATACACAAATCAAAAGTACATACACAAATCAATAGTAAATACACAAATCAAAAGTACATACACAAATCAAAAGTGCATACACAAATCGAAAGTGCATGCACAAATCCAAAGTAAATACACAAATCAATAGTAAATACACAAATCAAAAGTGCATACACAAATCAAAAGTACATACACAAATCAAAAGTAAATACACAAATCAAAAGTAAATACACAAATCAAAATAACATACACAAATCAAAAGTAAATACACAAATCAAAAGTAAATAAACAAATCAGAAGTGCATACACAAATCTGAGGTGCATACACAAACTAAAAGTGCATACTCAAATCAACAGTGCATACACAAATCACACATAGACTGAAGTGCATAAATAAACATAAACGTGATATTAGCGCAATGAGTAAGAAAATAACACTAAAGAAGAAACGGTAGAGAGTGGTATTTGAAGTTATATGCATGAAAAGGCACAGAGTAATGGAAGCGCAAAACGCCCCTAAATGAAACTCTAATTGCCATATGGGCGTGCGCCGATGCAGCAGGTGCATACAAAGGACACGGAAGATTATTATATTATTGAAAATTTGAATCAGACGACAGGCGATGTTGCCACATGAGCTCAAACTACGTTATTTGAATTCAAAGACGCGTGTGAACTCATGTATACGGATATGGCTACACACATGTACGTCCAAATAAATATATACATACATATATACATGCCAATATTTCAGTCTATGTGGGTGGACTCATCTATACTATTTTTTCTTTCATTTTACTTCAGTCGAAGTTCTCATAAATATGAGATACATAGAAATTCGAGTGTTCAATCTAGATTTCCTACCTACCTCACAAACGTTGAGTTTGTAAAGAAGTAACGAACATCAATTCTCCTCTCCCCAATTGACCAGTTTACTGTGTTACAGTATATCTTTCTTGTGGTCACTTGGTCGTACCGGATTCCAGGGCAAGAATCCATCTTGTCTGGTGGAGTATCCAGCTAAGTGCTGTTACCTGAGGTAACATAACTAGGAGAAGGTGCACCATTCCTTGTGCTAGCCAGTGTATAGCCCTGTTGAGGGGATCTGATTTGGGCTTGGAATACTATGTTATTTTGAATATTCGGTCAGGATTTACTTGTAGGAAGAAGTATCCTCATGCCAGGATGTCCTGACAAACCCTTGTACAGAGAGACCTTAGACACTCGAGGACAGTAAGCATTCAAATATGGCTACACACGTATACATCCAAATAAATATATACATACATATATACATGCTAATGATTGGTTTCTTTGGATACATGAGTTGGAATAAATACATAGAAGATGTTGCCAAGTCTGCTGCAAAAAAGCTAGGCTCCCTCTACTGGACTAGAAAACTTCTCACATCTGTCAGTATCCTATATCTTTATAAAGCTAATAAAGCTACCATTTGCGGTGCATGGTGTATTGTTGCCACATTTAGGCTGGTGCACCAACCATTAGCCTCTCACTCTTGGAGAGGGTTCAAAAAAGAATTTCTAAACTTATAGGTTCCGTACTGTCTGCCACACTTCAGCCCTGTCACATCACCACATAATTGCATCCTTGTGCTTCTTTTACAAGAACTTCAACAGGGTGTGCTTCGATGAACTTACTCACAATGTTCAAAGTCCCCGACCTGACTTTCTCAGGCAACATGAATTGGAATATTGTTGCCACATTTAGAGAGAGTGCAAAAAAGAATTTCTAATAGGTCCCGCACTGTCTGCCAACCTCCAGCCTCTGTCGCATCGCCACAGCGTTGCATCCCTGCGCTTGTTTTACAAGTATTTCCATTGAATGTGCTCTGATAAACTTACTACATTGGTACTCCCAATGTAAATCGCCCTGACCCACCCGAATAGCAGCAAAATTCCATCCTTTCACTGTAGAGGTCCCTAAATATTTCATCTATAATGAAAGGCACGTCCAAAAAATTATTTTTTAACAACTCAATGGCTACGTCATAGTTGTCGTCCTCAAGAGAGAGGTTAGAAATCAACTGTGAAGCGTGGCCGGTCAAAAAACCTTTTAAGAGAGAAAGCTTCACCCTTTTGTTTTTAACCGAGGTGACACAATTCTCAAATTGAGCCAAGAAATTCTTGAATTCAAATTTCCCTAACTCTTCTCCCGAAAATTTCGAGCATTGTATTTTCGGCACGTGTGTATACAGGTGTTGTTCTGTAGCGCCATTTTGAACAGGAGAGATGGAGGCAGGGGGAGAAGGAACCGATATCATATTTTCTATATCCGAAATTTTCTCAGACACATACGAAATAAATTCGGCCTCTTCAACTTCCGACTCAAGCAAAGCACTGTTCTCCAAGACAATATCTGCTTTATAGCAAACTTCACTTATCTTAGTGTTTGCTGAATCCAAGTCAGACTTCCATTTGCTAATCACCTCTTGCTGTCTTACGAAATAAGATTTCTTAAGGGAATCCTTACGTATCATAATATCCAATACGGAGGTGATTTTCTTTTTAAGGGACTCTCGCGAGAACAATAAGGATTTAACCCCTTTTAAATCTCTAAAGTCGGTCATAATGCCACGGTAAGGAAAGAGGAACACTTCTTCTAAGGGACTTTTTATACGTTACACCGAGCGACCGTATAACACCGTTTGTAACTTTTAAAACTGTAAACAAACAGGCTTAAAACAAGTAGCGAAAGCTATTGAATGAATACACCACAAGCACCAAAGGGAAAACAAACAAAAATACGAAAAAGGCAAATCTAGATTTTAAGCAAAAGACAAATCATCTCCTTCAAGTCGAGCCACGTCACGTTAAGCCTTATGATCTTCTACTTCAACGCAGGATTTAACCTGCAAAATGCGAAAGAGTTCACGCTCGCAAAATGCGAATAAAAGTTATCTTAATAATGCCAAAGTAAAGGCATTACTTCTTTTGCAAAATGTTGGGATTTTTCCCGCTGAAAATGGAGGACGAAGCCTCAAGTCCGCTGGAAGAGAACTTGACGGCAATGTACGTGACCGGACAAGAAGAGAGAAGACAAACAACGTATATAGATTGAGAAGGATATTTATATAAAAAGAGGGGGAAAAAGAAGAGAAGAAAGAGTTGTTTGCAAAAGAAGTGTCTTTTGCGGACTCACTGAAATACCAGTCATCTTTTAACAGGATTCCTTCAGGTCACACTGGATTGTCCTTGTAAGTGGCTTCTTTAGGCAGAAAAAGGGAACTGTGCACATGCAAGGTGTGAAAGAATGGAGGCTCCCGGAACGGGTGGATTAGCCTAAAATGTTCGAAAGGGCCTTATCATTTAGGCCATATGTGCGTAAACGTACGCTAAAAAAAGGGGGAGTCCGACGCAGCTAAAGGCAAACCGGTGTTCACTGCTGGGCTGCTGGAATCAAAGAGGCCGAGGTTTTCAAATCGGCGCTCTCCAGTGTTTTCTGCTGTGAATGAAACAGTGGTCTGCGATTGGCTGACTTTTATCCAATCACAGGGCACTTATAATTCACTCCGCTTAATAATTCCAATACCTCCTCAAGGACGAAACTTTTTTCAATCCTATTTTCTTATGTTGGTGACTTTCTTTCTGCCGATTTGGAACACTTTGTGTGTTAAAAATTCAGTATGTTTTTTTTTCAGCCTCACTGTAATTGTTGTAATTTTAAAAAATCCGAACACACCACTCAGTCTTTTTCTAAAATCTAACATTCTAGTTGTAATAATGGTTATGTTGTATCCGACATAAGTCCAAGTTCTCGTTGCCAGTGTTGTGACCTTGAAGAGCTGACAATGAACAAGACGACATGGTGGTATATTTACAAGAGTGTGCATTTACAGAAGTACAGAATAGTATGTTACAGAAAGACTGCTCCGAGACTGCTTTGAAACTAGATATTTACTTCCTTCCCACCGCAGGAAGATGTGGCACAATGTCAGAAGGTTAGAAGAATCAAGCCAGCACCCCCCCCCCCAAAGAAGGGGCACTCATAGCATGGACGGCGTCACCGGGGGCAGGGGGCAGGGGAGGGGGCTCAAGCCCCCTCACTTTTTGACTTGGGCCCCCCACTTTACGGTCATCAATAGTTAAGTTAATATGCATGTGTTTAAACGGCCCCCCCACTTTTTAGGAGAAGCCCCCCCCACTTTCATAACTGTTCCGTCGGCCCTGCGTAGGACTACCCAAGACCAATACCTCAGCTCGCTAGATAAAAGACCACCGAAATGGACCAGTTTCTGCCGCACTGATTGTCGAGAACAGATCGTCGACTGATATCTTTCAGTCAAGTGTCTCTTAGCAACAGAAGCTGCTCCGAGCCGCTCCGAGCTTCGTCGTAGGCTCCTCTATACATAGTGTCTAGAAGAGTTCATATGGTCACGAAATAGGGTAGATCACCATCAGACCATAACACTTTCTTAATAAGATTAATAATCTTGTTGGACATCTTGTACATTCTTAAGCATTCAATTATGCTTGAGGGATTCTGTCGTAGGCTTTCTTGTAGTTAATCCATGCCATGGCTATGTTCTTTTTTCTGCTTTTTACTTCCTTCAGGATCTTTTGATCTATGTAAACAGCTCATGCGCCCCTCTTTTCCCTGTCCGACATCCTTTTTGTTGTTGTTGTTGTTGTTGTTGTTATTATTATTATTATTATTATTATTATTATTATTATTATTATTATTATTATTATTATTATTATTATAATAAATGAAAACAAGTTTACAAAATCCGATAACTTGGTTACGTGTGGATTGACAACTGTTTGCTTCTTTCTTCTTATTTTTCTTCTTTCTTTCATGCGGAAAATCTTCGGAGACGCCATCTTAATTAAATCGCTTATTGAGTGTTAATAAAGATAGGAATAGCATAAAAGAGAATTAATAAGTCGACATTTTAACATCTACAAGTCGACTTCTAACACACCTGACCGACAAACCGTGGTTAAATTGATTCTTAATTATAAAATATATACTAACCTGCCAAGGTCTTTATTAAAAAGTAGCTATATGAATCCAGCGTTGCCTGGGAGTGTTTTTACTTTTAAATCGCATAAATACTTTCGAGAGATGTTTTAACTCTTAAAATTTATAAATAACTAGCTGTCCTAAACCAGCGGTGCCCGGAAATCTGTTTACTTTCATTTGTTATTCTTTTACAAAATTAGTTATTCGTTTTTCGTATCAGGAACTCGATTTTAATTTTGAGTATTTAAGCCTCCACAAAACACAATAAATTAACACAAAAAAAGAGAATAAATGGAGGTAGTTCCCAGCATTGTTAATTTTATTTTTGTATGTTGTTCTTAAAAAGAAGCTGTGCATTTATTTGTTTTTATACTGAATTCATACTTATAAAAAATATATTAAACTATTCGATTTTATATTCGGATACCCCGGACAACGCCGGGTAACTCTGCTAGTAAATAACAAAATTTATTTTATTGGTAATTTAGTTTATTTTTAATGATATAAATGGCCTGATTTTAAACTGAATCGATATATGTATTTTAATTATAAAGAACATGATTGAAAAAATAAAAATTGGCTAGTCAGAATCAAATGTCGATTTGTCAGATGCAATGCTTTCGATTACAAATAGACCGGCTTCATTTTATTATATAGATGTACCAAATCAGCAAGCATGCCGATATATAGAGAGAGATGGGATGCTAATTATGTGACGAATGCAAGGAAGTAGGAACTGACCATGTACTTATTCTCTGGAGTGCGAAAAGATAAAAAGAGAGCGAATATTAATTAATCTCCCCCCCCTCTCTCTCTCTCTTTGTTATGTGAATTGTTTACCTCGTCTCATTTCATTACATTAAATAATTTTTTGTAAATAATATTTTTTTAAGTTCGTTTTAGTACTATTACGTTTTTAAGTCAACTAAAAATCGATTACTAGTAAATAAATACAAAAATGTGTAAGTCACGTAGAAGCGGGAAACACACACACAAGAAGTGGTCATACGTTATGCATGTGCTCCAGGTTTTAATTTCTGTTTTTTTTCGGCAAATCAACCCTTTTAGGGTTATTTAATGCCGAAATAGTATAATTATTGGAAAATATTGATTGTATACAATCAATCGAACACAATTTGTTATTTTGAGGTTTTAATTTCAGTCTTGTCTTTCTTTCAGATGATGAAACATGTCCATTGGAAGCTACAATGCATTCGGTTCGAACCTCGCCCGTCGACAGAACTTTGCCAACTCGAGCAACAGGTCGTATTACTCGAGCATCGGGTCGAACGTCACAAAGAGCGATCAGATGTGGTGGAACTATGCGGACAATGGCAAGAATACAGTCCACAACCAACGTGCGCTATTCTACAACAATGCGACGCGCGGCGAGGAGGAAATATGGGATCTCTCTGACTCCCTGGCCGACCTGTACAGCCGGGTAAACGAGGAGAATGCCGCTGCAGCGAGCAGTTTCACGATCCACCGTGACCACAGCAAAGATGTGGACGTGAAGAAGTGGATCAATGAAGACACTAGTCATGGATTTATCAGGGTGTTTGTACCCAACGGTGACATTGGTACGTCTCGCCTCATTCCGTGCACCCTGCGTACGACGGCGCAACGGGTGTGCATGAAGTGTGGCATACCTGCTACCTCGCTGCATGTCCAGTTTAATGGGGATATTATAACTAGGATGGAACCCACTGACCATCCGCTGGCGGTTCAAAATGAATTTCTCGGAAATCTCGGATATTCAGAGCCGAAAAAGATTCAAGAACAAGGATCTAATAACGAACTTCATTTCCTTGTTAAATTCTATTCAGGTAAGGATACATTAGCTTTTTCATTGTTTTATGTCTTTATAGGCGCATTCAAGATATATATTTCATTTAATGTAATTTTTAAATGTTACCTATATATATTAAATTCTTTTAAATTCACAAAAAAGTTGTGTTAATGGCTCAATTGTGTATATATTACTCGAGCTTAAAATATAATAATTTAATAAATGTTCGGAATTTGTTTTAAAAAGCATCTTTATTCATAAAATCATTTCTGCCCGTTCTCAAACGACACATCTTTTTATAATAAATTAAAGATGTTTCCAAAAGGCTTTTTCAGTGAATTTTTATTCCCATTTTTAAAACAAATTCTGAAGATTTATTAAATTATATATATATATAAATTAAACTATATAAATATATATATTATATTTTTTATATTTTATATTTTGATTTTAAGTTTTTGATTCTTAACGGTCCCAAATCACGTGACTTCCTAAATTTTGAAATTTTAAATTTCTTTTCTTCTTCTCCTCCTTTTTTTCTCCATTTCATTCTTTCCAAATATGGTCTACGGTTGAGATCGGATTATAACTCTGCCTGATGAGATCTCAGTTTATAATAACTGTTGATCGATAACATCGACATGCCAGTGTCACAGATTTTGTACATGTCTGTGTAAATAAAAATAATCATATATAAAAGCTCTATTTGATATTGAGCACTTTTTATAAACCCGGTTGAAATTCTTTGGATTACTACCCTGTGGATGTTTTACCTGGATTATATATATATATATATATATATATATATATATATATATATATATATATATATATTGTTTTAATAAATATTTATTATCCACAGACATATGTTTCATGTTCACTAACAATCATCAATGTGGATATATATAACTGTTCCGCCAGTCGCACGTCACTATAGATTCCCATCCAACAAACTTATCCATACGGCCGTCGTGACAGCAATAAAAAAAAAAAAACCTATTTATCTTTTTCAAATATAAAAAGCGTCAAAGAATATTCAATCTGCCAAAGAAATGCACATTCACAATATTGTCTAGATGGAAGCTTTTCATATCTCTCTCAAATAGTTCGTCCTTGAAGGGAGCTTTTAAATAATTTATTTATATAAATATTTAATATCCACAGACATATTTTTCATGTTAATTAACAATCACCAGTGTGGATATATAGAACTGTGATTCAAAAAAAGCTTTTTGCCATTTATACCCTCTCTCTCTCTCTCTCTCTCTCTCTCTCTCTCTCTCTCTCTCTCTCTCTCTCTCTCTCTCTCTCTTGTATTTCTGGTGATATCGGTATTGTTCTAACACTAACGTACGGCTTCCAAAAGAGTTAATTCGCAGGGATACTAAATAAATCGGCATATTGCACTTGGAATTGTAATACGTTTATATATATATATATATATATATATATATATATATATATATATATATATATATATATATATATATATATATATATATATATATATAAGGTTAATACAACAAAAGATATAAGAGGTAACTAATATCTTTAATTAGTGAACATCCGGATAAAAATAAAGCTCAATATACTGGATAGAGCATTAATATCAATAGATAAAGTGAAAGAATAAAATAAGGTGCGAATCAAATTTTATTACAATTCAATGTTCAGGCAAAGTTCTTTAAAGTCCTTAACTCATGGGTTTTCAAAGAAAATCTTCTCCTCAGAGGACCATTACCGCAATGACATTACTGCAGGTAATAAAAATTAAACATTGAAAATATATAAAAATATATATATAAAAATACATAAAGGTATATAAAACATCAAATATATCGGCCCAAAACATACTTTTTTGTAAACCTATACAGTTCATCCAAGTCAATAAGTTTAAAATAGCTCCAGGCAAGATATCAAAGAGGTTGATTAAAAAATAATCGAAGTGGTGAATGGTGGTCCAAAACCGAAAAAAGTTATCCAGGCGAGAAATTCGTTTGCTATCGATGCAGTAGATAACAGTGAAAATTGTATTCAAAGTGTATACAAATTAATAAAACGATAAAAAAAACTATAGAGAAAACAAATCATATGAAAAGTTCAGAAAACTCACTTGGTGTTGAATATTATAATGTCCAAATTAAGGGTTCTTAAGAGCTGATAGGAGTAATGCAAACCATAACTTCCTGGTTGTATGCAAGCTCCGCTAAATCCAATTCGAATAAAATTAAATAGACCTGATGTATTCGGCCATATTTTCTTCCAGGTCCGATAAAATTACTCCAAAGAAAAAAATTTACATTCAAAGGTAATCAGTCTCGCGCTAGCCCAGTACACAGCGTAAGAAATCCGAAAACGAACACTTCTCCTTGACAAGACAACAGCACGAACGTAAATGAATATCTACTGATTCAAACCGCGCGCTCAAACGGATGTTATATGTCTGCAGTTAAAAAGGAAAACGCCCACACATAGTGAGGGATGTGTACATTCAGTTATATGTAT
>OY744547.1:33697682-33727682 GCA_963556195.1 Sepiola atlantica
TTGCTTTTTCTCACCAGCTAGAGGTTAAATATGATTAATACTTGTGACTTGTTGTTGATATAGGGGAGTCAAATTTGACAAATAAAAATTATGGAAAACATAAAAGCATGTAAAATTATAAATTTAATTTAAAAATCTTAATATTTCGACTTGTCCGAATGAAATGAAACCATTGTGAAAAACTGGATATTATCAACTTTGTACAACGTTAATGTATGTCTTAATGTTCACGTCAGTCCACGCGAAGTCTATGTGCCTAATGGCAAAGAAAACCGTTCTTTTTTATTCTTAAATGAACGAATGTGTATTTATCTCGTCTATAAATTACCATTAAGAACAAATGATTCCTTTATCCAACAAAATTTAATTCCAAAACAAAAATTATTCTCAATCTGTAAAATAACTATACATATTGAAGAGTCCCACATCGGGGTCCAAACCAGTTTCTTGCGTGTTTAGTTTTAAGATCCATTTTGTTTCTTTATGTTTGTGCGCATATGTGGACAGAAATTTGGTGTCTATTAAAATACATTTCATGTTATGGAGTGTATGGTCCTTTTTATTAAAATGTTTGGCTATTTGAGAGTATGGTATGTTTGGTCTAATAACGAGTTTATGTTTATTTAATATAACGCTAAAAGGTAATTTTATTAGTCAAGTGTGAAGAAATTATTTTAACCAATGAACACATTTTAAATTACAACGAAAGCATACGTGAATATATATATATATATATATATATATATATATATATATATATATATATATATAGCTGTTGATCGATAACATCGACATGCCAGTGTCGCAGATTTTGTACGTGTCTGTGTAAATAAAAATAATCATATATATATATATATATATATATATATATATATATATATATATATATATATATATATATATATAGAGAGAGAGAGAGAGAGAGAGAGAGAGAGAGAGAGAGAGAGAGAAATGATAGAAGAGAAATAAAAGTTGTGAAAATATAAAATCTATTACGTATTTAGTTATTCAAAACAAGGTATATTCAATTAAAGAATATTTATTTTTCCTTCCTTAAGCTATGGCTTTTCAAAGAATGGATTCTTATCATCAGAGGAATACAAATAGATAAGTTGGTAAAAGAAATACCAAAAGTCATAATTTGAAAAAGATGTAAATACAAGTATGATAGATGAATTTTAGGAAAAAATACGGAAAATCTCAAAAGAAAACAGATTGAAAATATAGGGAAAAGTTCACCGTTGAATGCGTCACGAAGAATGCAGCAATGGGTCCAAAAAGTAGCAGATCCAAGAAGAGTTAATCTATCAAATGTACAAGTATATATATATATATATATATATATATATATATATATATATATATATATATATATAGTAAAGTTGATTTTCCTCTATTTAATCAGACATTATAGTTCTGTAAACACAAGGGATATATCGAATTCTGTTATGGGCATGATTTATGTAAAGTATTGATGCGTGTTTTGGGAAAATATTCTTCCGTTTCGTTCGCTTTTAGTAATTTGCTACCTTTTTTTCGGTTTGCGTGTCGCTCCTAAAGTAGTGATACATACAGCGAAACGGAGCAATTTTCACTCACACGCTTATATCTACTCCCACTGCCACAATCTTACGCCAGGAAGTATTCTTCATAGGATATTTTCTCCGTCATTATTTCGTTTTTCCAGTTCGCGATATTCTCTTTTACCTATTATACTTTTACTAGCTAAATACGGGGCGCTCCCTTCTACTTAAACTTTTTGCTTTCAGGGCGGCAAAGAGAAAAAAACTCTTAAAAGTTTCTTTTGGACTGCATTGAGACTAATTCCTTGTTGGTTTGCATAGTAGCAACTATAATGCAAAAATCTTATGAGCCACTTTTTTAAGAGGTTTTTTTTTTCTTTTCCTTTTTTCTTCTGTTTTCTTCTTAAATGACCTCAGTTAGGGCAACACCACATTGGGTATTGTCAGCTGTTGAAATTCTTGTTCCAGGTACATAATTCCCCTGGTGATCTGCCAAGCAATGACCTGCTTCGTAGAGAAACACGTGTAGGGAAAAAACTCTTTAATTTTGATAATTCTGATAGATAAATAAATAAATAAACATTGAAAGGAAAAAAGTCTTTTGTGGTGATGAATGATTTCGTGAACGAAATGTTTTGGTAAACTTTCAAAAAAACACATATATATATATATATATATATATATATATATATATATAGCCACACGTATAAAAAAAGTTTATAGTTTTCCACGTTATTCTAGCGACACCTATAAGTCGATCAGTCACGCTTATCTCTAAATGTACACATTGAATAAAATCAATGAAGTGGAGCCGACAGTAAGTAGTTTATTATATACATTTGCACATTTCTATAAGAAACCTGGGCCATCCGCCAGGCTGTCTGCTCAAGTTTCAGATAGCATTCTGTCGGCCTGCCCGCCAGTCTATCACGTTTAAAATAGCATTTGCATTGCTAAACAACATATTGAATAGGCGCATCGTAAGAATCGCTGTTTTTATTTAATTTATAAGCTTAACAGAAGATACTTTACCCTGAAGAAGGTAAAATTCAACGAAACCTCAGTTATCCACCTGCATAAGAAAATGATACTTGATAAAAAAAATAGATGGTTTTGCAGGTTAACCACTTACATAAGGAATATTTAAGTGATATTTCATAACGACCAATTTGTATTATTTAGATTATTTGGACTACTATTCTCGTCTTGGATGCTATTCTCACAACGTTTCGGCCGATGTAACCTCCGACTTTCTTCAGGTGCGTTTTGTCGAACACAGGAATCTTTATGTCGAACTCGGAAATCTGTACGAAATTTCGAACGGAACCCTTTATGTAATCCACAGGGTAGCTTGCTCTCATTCTGTCAGCGATGATGAAGTAGAAGTCTTAAGTAATTCATAATTGTATTCTTAGTATCGCCGTTACTGAGGATTGAACCTTTAACCTACAGAAAACTGTCACTTAGAACTGATCAGTACTTTTATGCGTTGCATCACGGGATCGTGCAATTAAATAGGGACTTATAGCACCGGTGTTTTATAGAGTCAAGCAGAATTGCAGCGAACAAAAAAAGAGTGTGAGTTGGTGATCATCTATTATTCTATCACTGTTTGAAAATAGATTTTTTTGCTTCGAGGAATATGATACGCTGATTGGATTCTAGAAATGGAATGTCACTAGAAAGATTTGATTATCCACAAGGGAACTATTTTGGCAGCGTTTAATTCAAAACTCGGTTATTAGGCTGACACGTCTATAATGTTCTCGCTTGTCAATTGTTATGTGAATCTATTAATATTCGGCTAGCGACATAATAGACACTTATACATACAATGCGAAGCGAGAACGTAGAATGAATAAGAAAGAGAGATATGGTTTGATGTTTACGCTTCCGAGACCTTCTTCTAAAGAGAGCGATCTTCGTCAGCATTCGTTTATATATGCAAGAGAAATATACAAAGGGAGATAATTATACAATGTAAGTGAGGTAACTATGATACACGTTGTTGTCTCCAAATGCAAGACACTACAACGTCATAAAATAATTTTGGAGCATTATCTGTATATGCTTGTGCTTTCGTTCGTAAGTACATTATCATTTTTCACACCCAGTTTAACAAATGGGGTCGTCCGATAGCCAAAGATGAAATATTATTATCGATCATCTGGAAACAGTCGAAGGTTACATCGAACGAAACGTTACGAAGCCAACAACCAAGATTAGAACAGTAGTCCGAATAATCCAAATAATCCAAATTATCAACCCTCATCTAAAAAAAAGTCCGAAAAATAACAGTCAATAAACTTTCATGAAGCTTATTAGTAGCATGTGAATGATCTAAATAATACTGAATGAAAATAGAAACAAATGCTATTTATCAAATGCAAGAAAGATAAAATGTTAGTGGAGTTCATTGAAAGCTTTGTTATGGTATGAGGAATATATATATATATATATATATATATATATATATATATATATATATGAAAATAATTAGATCTACAAAGGGAAGCAAATCTTTATCATCGGTTGTTCAAAACAATGACGTTTAGTAGATAACAATATTTATTTTTCCTCTCTTTCATTCCTTAAGTCAAACTTTTCAAAGATTAAAATTTTATCATCAGAGGAAGCTAATGATGAATAAGTTGACAGATGAAGATAGTCAATATTCGAAATTTGAAAAAAAAGTTTTAAAATTCAAACGGGTATTTTCCAATGTATAGGAATGTCACCAAAACGGAAATCCAAGTAGTATGGGGTTCAAATGTATTGGTAAATCCAAAAAAATCCGTGTAAAGATCCAGCGATAATGTCAGTAGTCTATGGAAAGAGGATCAGATAAAAATGGCCATGTTAAGAAAACGCAATTCTTCCTGTTTTCCATGAAGCGGATTCGAAGGCAAAAGCAACAAACAAGTTTTCAATAAACCCTAAGACGAACTGTTATATTGAATAGGGATTTGGAATTGTGGGATAGGAGAAAAGAGAGAGAAAAGAAAGAAAGAAAGAAAGAAAAAGCATGGGAGAGAAAGGAGAAGACAGAAAAGAAGGGTATGATTTAAAGAAGAAAAGAAGAAAGAGCAAGAAGGGTAGGCAAGCGGACAGGTGGGGGTTAATGGTGGTCAGTTCAAAATGATATTTAGGCAGAAGAGGAAAGGAGGAATAAAAATCTGAAAGGCCGTCATAGAATATTTAGTTAAATGGTCAAATTTCAGGTCAGCTAGGTGAATATCATATTCTAATGGATTTCCAAGGGGTTTAAGGGTTTAGATTAGAATATGATATTCACCTAGCTGACCTGAAATTTGACTATGGATTGTGTAGAGATGAGGCTCTTTTCATAATTAAACACGAGGGTCCGTTGTTAAATAAAAAGGACGAGGTATTGTCTACATCCTTACACAATTAGATGACCTCCACATATAAGAAATATCAATAAATTTCTTTAATACTTTAATACTTTAAAATCTGCTACAAATATAACAACTCTAAGTATCTTAATTATAAACTGGTCGCAATATCCCCGTTTTTCCCCAATATACATTTTAGTTTAAGTTAAGTTTTCTACACTGTAGATAGATTAAGTTCTTGTAATATTGCATCTATTACCTCTTACTGAACAAACATATCATTGCTCTATCATGTCTACCCCCTGACATTTGACTTGCTGGCTCTTTGCTTTTCGATGGCCTTTATTGTTTTTATTTTATTATTGATTTATGTATTTAATTGGATTTGACGGTGGTCAAGTGGATAACGACACAGACTGACGACTTGAGTGTGCCAGATTCGAATCCAGTCGGTTCCATAATATCACCAGAATCAAGCCGGTCGACAAAGTTGTACCATGTTGATTCACACGAATTTATTTACTATGTATTTAATTCAGTTTATATAGTTTTCTATCGATATTTTATATGTATTCTATGTATATTTACAATCGGCTTTAACTAATATTATGATAACCTTCCACCATTGAAATCCATTTATTTTTCTCTGACTAGTGAAATTATTACTTTAATTTAATTTATCCTCATATATTAACTCCTTCCTTTACGTATTTTACTCAACCATTTGGGCTTTGCAATTTAGATTAACAATGTGGTGTATTAACACTTTGATTTAATCCTTACCAAAAACGATGACATCCACATATATGAAATACCAATATATTTTATGTACCCCATTTATACTTTTCTATTACACTATTAATTTCTTCCCCTTGTATCATAACTCTATTAAGATCTTGAATTCTAGCTATACTTTTCCTCAGATTCATGTACCCCATTATTTTTCAACCCTTTTCTATCCATTTAATTATGAACTATATGAGTAACTTATTAATGTAGTTATTTTCTAATTATCAGTTGTCATTATTATTTATTGTATATTATTGAGAATTATTATTTATCATTATTACATATTGGTTTATTGAATGTGGTGCTGTAATTTTTTCTTTGTGTTGCGGGCCGTTAAAGGGTCCGGAAGAAAAACATGAACTCGGAGTTTAGAGAAATAAGTATATTGAAAAAAAAGTATAATACAAAAGAGAACAAGAGTGGTTGTACGTCTGTCGTGACTGCCAGTATTGGAATGGTGTTGTTCCAAGTATTTACTTCCTCCCCACTGCAGGAAGATGTGGCACAAGGCCGGAAGGTGGAGAGAGTCAAACTAGCGCCCCTAAAGAAGAAACACTCTGCCCTTTCAAAAATTGCCTGGCCAGCCTCGTTGACCTTCCCGAGTTCTGTTTAAGTTGCTTTAAAATCTTCCATGTTTAAAATGTGTCTTTATAGAATACGGCTTTTAGAAATTCTTTCTTTTATATTACGCTGCTAACGTAATCTTGTAAAAAATACACAAAAAAACTTTTTGGTACGTTTTTCATGTAACCGTAGAATTTACAGTCAGCACTTTAGTCAACAGAAAAAAGTAAGGTTTTAATTTTTTTCTTTCGGTGACAGGACTTTTCTTTTTTGAAGAGAAAAGAAAAATATCAAGTATTCCTTTCTTGTTAAAAATTAACGTAGTGCCAGGATAGCAATAAAAAAAATCACTGACCTTTCATCTTTGACAGAAAATAAGTTGGTCTTTTACGTGTATTTTTTGTTTTGTTTTGGGTCCGCCGATAAAGCCAGTTATTAGAACTAAGACGTTGTCAAGTGAATTTGCCGTTGATTTCTCAACGTTTGTCCTTTATTAAGATTCTACAAAAAAAACTTGATATACTTCGTTGTCAGTTTGGCGTTCGTTTTAGGGTTCTCAAAAATCCCTTACAGTACCTCGTCGCTAGTTGTAGTGGCGTCCATTTTAAGATTCTCAAGAATCCCTTACTGTACCTCGTCGCTAGTTGTAGTAGCGTCCATTTTAGGGTTCTCAAGAATCCCTTACTGTACCTCGTCGCCAGTTGTCGTGGGCCTGTAAAGGGTCCTGAAGGAAAACATGAACATGGAGTTTAGAGAAACAAGTATATTGAAAAAAGTATAATACAAAAGAGAACAAGAGTGGTTGTACGTCAGCCTTGACTACCAGTATAGACTGGTGTGGTTCCAGGTATTTACTTCCTTCTCACCGCAGGAAGATGTTACACAAGGCCGGAAGGTAGGGAGAGTCAAGCACACGCTCTTAAAGAAGGAACACTCTGGCCTTTTAAAAATTGCCTGGGTAGCCTCGTCGACTTTCCCCGGTCGAGGCAGTAAGCAATAAACTTACTCCACTCCAAAGAGGGGAGGCAAGGCCTGAGAGGGTGGACCTCCTAGGACTACCCAGGACCTAAAATAGCTCACTGAAATGGCTCAGTCCCCGTCGGACTGGGGTGGATCAACACTGAGAAGCCTGCGCTCCCAGTATAGCTAAGATACCATAACACTTCGCAAGTTCAAAACTGAATTCATTTTGATAGTTCCACGTGATCGTTTTTCCAAGTGAATTTTAGATAATTAATATATTTTTAGTATATATTTATTACAAGAAAAGTATCTTCTCAAAATCGGAACAAAGTTGAATTAAGACAACATACTTTTAATGCATAACGTATTCAATGTCCTTTTAGCTTTATAACAATAATAAATAGTAAATGTGTTCGAATGCGTAAAGCGTGGCAAAAGAACAGCAAAATACAGCACACGTTCTTACATGTTGGGACTAATTTTTTTAATTAAGAACATGAAAACACTTGCTAAATAAAACATGGCAATTAGTTGTAAGTTTGATATTTTTAACTTTATTGTTTGTTTGTATTTTGTATTTCGACAGGTAAACCAATTGAGGACAACACATATTCAAAAAATCAGTTATCATCTATTTTGTTTATACGTAAAGGAAAACTCATCTACCAGTGGGTCCAAAGGTTCTGTTCGATTGCCGGGACGCGACTCTTTATACACAGAGGTAATATTTGACTTATAAACCGCTCTGTTATTTGTGTTATTTACAGGGAACACTTACAAGTGATAGGATTCAATAGATTCGCACCTGTTCTCGTGAACCTCTTACTAAAGTATTATTTACCTCCTCTTTAGGAGGTTAGGCACAAGGCCAGTTTTATCTTACTCCCACAAGGTAAGATGTGACCCACGGTCGGGTCGGGAAGTGGGGGTTGAAAAGCCAGCACCCGAGAAGGTGAGCACTCTGGCCTGTAAAAATTGCCTGGGCAGCCCCGTCGGCATTCCCCGGTAAGGGCGCCTCAAGCAGTAAGCAATAAACTTACTCCTCCCCAAAGAGGGGAGGCAAAGCCTGGGAGGGTGGACCTCCTAGAACTGCACAGGACAAACCCACAGACCGGCGGAATCAAGCCCCGAAGGACAAGACGACACTGGTCTATAGGGTGCAGTATCCATCGGAACAGATACTACACTTTGATCTTAATAATAATACACTACTTAGTGCCTCAGTTATGACAGCAGTATTTTGTTACTAAACGAGAGTAGTAGGGAAAAATAAAAACCAAATACATAGAAAAAGTAATAAATATAACAACAATAATGAAAACAATAAGAAGGGCAATAATATAATCACAAGAAATAGTAATGACTCAAACAATAATAGCAATCACTTGAGATAAGAAAGTTAATAAAGAGAAAACTGTAACTGAAGAACTAGTGTTATTTGTCCACTACAAAATAATTGCTAAACCAAAGGCATCGTTTACCAATATGTGAAATGCGTATTGGTTGAATATAAATAATAATATTTATAACAATTATATTGTAAATATATAATCATAATATAAAAAGAAAATGTAAAATAGATAAACGCAGCTTCCTTTGATTAGTATGTACTATAGAGCCAGATGATAGCATATGTAGCAATCAATCCTCACTATGTCTGAGGTCATGTAGGCAAATATTTCTCATCGGTTTTCATGTTTTGTATGCCATTTTAATCCGCTGTAAATGTATTTTTATTTCTATGAACATAGTGTGCAAATGTTAATCAGACTTTATTAGTAATGTTTCATTTTAAAAATTATATATACATATATGGGGTCCACAGATGATAAAATACCTCTTAGGGGGTCCACAAACAAAATACGGTCTTATGAGACAAAAAGATGAAGACTCTAGATTGAATTGGCCGGATCGTTGGACCTGCTCCGCTTGACTCGAAGTTTCTTTATTAGATGCTTTTTCATACGGGCGTGTTTATGGCCGGGTCGATGTAAATTACAATTAATTGACACAAAGACATTTGGACTTAAAAAAAATATTTTTTTTATTATACCCTAGATACATTATTCGGGCAGAGAGACAGAAAAAGAAATAGAAAAACAATTAGAGTCTAATACGGACTATTTTAAGAGTTACATGCTAAGATGCTCATTCATCATGACTCTAAATAAATGCTGTCCCAGCTCTCAATATGCGAATTGAAACTTTACAACTTATATTTTGTCTTCGTCCAACAGAAGGAAAGTTTACCTGTTCAATTTGTGGAATGGGAGCCGGTTGCAGCTCAATCTTGTGTGGTACTCGTAAGCATTGAGTACATAAGAAGTGCATTGGAATTACTGGTTGGTTGAGAGATTATGAGTTTATGTTCAAGAAGTGTAAGACAATAGATACAAATGAGAACTCAGATGTGGATGGTGAAGCTATTGAGTTTGTTCAGAAGTATTGTTACCTTAGTGATACCATTGGAGCACAAGGTGGAGCATGTGCTAGAATGGTTGCAAGTGGATGGAGTAAGTTCAAGAAATTTCTGTCATTACTAACCAGCAGAGCATTACCACTGTCAATCAAGGGAAGAGTTTATCAGGCATGTGTGCACAATGTGACGCTGTATGGAAGTGAAACCTGGCCAATGAGGGTTGAGCACATTCGTTGCATAGAAAGAAATGATATGAAAATTATATGATGGATGTGTAATGTGAGTCTTAAAGACAGGTTTAGATCTGATGACATCAGAAGAGAATTAAATCTGGACAGTATAGAGAGATGTGTGTAGAATAGGAGACTCTGATGGTATGGCCAAGTTGAAAGATTGGATGAGAGTTCTTGGGTTAGTAGATGTAGAACAGTTGAGGTAGCAAGTTCAGTTCATAGGGAAAGGCCAAGAAAAACATGGTAGGAAGTGATAAGGATGGTCTTGAGAAAAAGATGAGTGATGGTGGTGGTGATGGTTGTGGTGGTAGTGATGTCATTCTCAAATTCACTTTAATATCTAATATTATAATTTGTTGTTTTTTGTTTCTGGTTTGCAGATAAGCATCCAACGTCTAAGAAATCGGTTATGCAATTGGCCAAAGGTTATGTGGAGGAGGTGAAATTCAAAGATCATCCATACGTTTTGAAACTGACGAGTACCTTACAAGGAGATCGATCGCTCTACATTTCCTTCCTCAGCGTCACGCTTTACAATAAGTGGTTGAAGAGATCACAGAAGGTTTGATACGGTTTCTTTCTTTCCAAGTTTTGTGTATGCATTCAGAGGCATGACGAAAACACACACACACTTTGTTTGTGGATATTCGCCGATATATGATATTCGCCGATATATGAAGATAAAAAATTGAAAGAACAAATGAAAGTTATGGTTGTGGCTGTTCAGCGATATATGAAGATAAAGAATTTGAAGGGGCAGGTGAAAGTTATAGTTATGCATTGATTGTTCCTGTGGTCATTGGAATACAACTATATATATATATATATATATATATATATATATATATATATATATATATATATATATATATATATATATATATCCACATCATAAAAAAGTAGAAGATTAATTTTAATCAATAATAATCACCAAGTGATAAAAACAAAAGTGACAAACTCTTTTGATCTGGCCATGGGTGCCCTAGACTCTGAAGAGGCATCATATATATATATATATATATATATATATATATATATATATATATATATATATATCCACATCATAAAAAAGTAGAAGATTAATTTTAATCAATAATAATCACCAAGTGATAAAAACAAAAGTGACAAACTCTTTTGATCTGGCCATGGGTGCCCTAGACTCTGAAGAGGCATCAGATCTTATCGGGTTATTTATTTTAAATACCCTCACAATGATATGTGATAATACAGATATCGGCCTATATAGAGATGATGATTAGGGATTCCAGCAAGATCAAGGGAAAAAACTTTAAGAAAATTATATATATGGAAATGAAAGAATTTGTCCTAAGAGTAGTAGAAGTACTGGTTAACATAAAAATAACTCCCTTTTTATGTCACTTTAAACTTAAATGAAAATACTTACGAGCCATATTTAAAGGATAACGCCAATCCAATATATGTAAACTCAAAGTCCAATCACACCCCTATCAATCATAAAACAGATTCTTAATTCCACCAAACGTAGGCTTAGCAATAACTCTAGCAACGAAAATGTATTTAAGAAGTCAAGCAACATTTACAACACAGCTCTAAAGAATAGTGGGTACCATACTATCAAAATTAAATATAAGCAACAGGACACCAATAATTATACTAAAATTAAAAATAGAAGAAAAATAAATATAATCTGGTATATTATTATATAACACAGTACTTGCGGGTTTCAAACGGAAGTCTAAATGTTTTTGACATTTCTTTCACCTTACGTAATTACACAGTGAATTATTATATTTATTAATTACTAGCTAGCTTCACACGTTTGCTATCGCTTTGTAATTAAATTCGTATTCACTACTTGAAATCAATCAAACGAAACTAATCGATAAGAAAAAGAAGACAAAACTAATGCTTTGTATTATTCGTACTAGTGTTCTCAATTTTTAAGTTACTCTCACAATGTTTTGGCCGATGTAATTCCGATCTTATTCGAGTGCATCTTGTCAAACTCGGGAATCTTTATGCCGAACTCGGGAATATGTATGGAATTTTGAACGAGAGCATGCTTTCCCGGTGGATTAAATAAAATGTTCCGTTTTTCTTCTTCCTCCAAAACTACCGAGAAAATAATAAAAACACAAAAAACGACAACAACAACATAACGAAAAGAAAACAAACCAACCCTTGAAGACGATCGTGAAAATCGAAAGCGCTTGAGATGGCCGATAAAAGAACTCTCGGAACCATACTCCACAAATTACCATCGGAAACCCAGAAACTTGCTCCCCGAGTCGAGACATTAATTTAAAAAATTGTGAAACTAGAAAATTCTGTAGTCTTCAATCAGACTCGTATCAATATATTTTTTTAATTTTTCTTATATATATATATATATATATATATATATATATATATATATATATATATATATATATATATTAGATTGAATGTGAGATATTAAATAATTGTTTTTCCACAATCAGACATGGCACCTCAGCCCACACACATCATGAAAGTCGGTCTGTGGCTTTTATCATCTGTGTGGGCTGCGGTGCTGTCTGATTGTGGAAAAACAGTTATATAATATCTCACATTCAATTTACTATTCAGTTTGTTCACGTGGTTCTCTTGCTGGGTGACATCGGCCTAATGAATGTAAAACCGGCCTAGATTCTTGCTAGTTGGGTGACTACACCCCTGGCTGAGAAGAGTGGGTTAATCCGACAATCGACTGTTAACCGTAGTTTCCGTGTTCTGTGATAGACTTTCTGATCTGTGGCGTGATGGATCACGTGGCAACGTATGTGACTCGGGTTTTGAATCCTGACTTATAATTTCTTAATCAAGTTCAAATATGTTGATAGAATGAACTTAAACCAATATTTTTTCAAAAGTGCTCAATACAAAGTAGAGCCTTATAAGAATGTTATAAACCTTAAATCAGTCTACATTAATTAATTTGTGTTTCTGTACTAAACGTACTTCGTTCAGCTCTGAATGAAGTACGTTTAGTACAGAAACACAAATTAATTAATGTAGACTGATTTAAGGTTTATAAAAAGTTTATATATATATATATATATATATATATATATATATATATATATATATATATATATAAAGTTCATTTTTTTAAGCATCCAAATGAAATTTAATAATGATTGAGGTAAAATAAAATACCTTCGAAGCATGTTAAAGATGCGATATTAATTTTGCACCAGCAGAGGCCGGCAATCCAATAAGATCAGATCTACACACACATTGAAAAGGCCAATTTTTGGCGAATTATTTGTATAACTATAAACTAAAAATGAAAGTTTATAAAAAAAGAAAAAAAGTCGATTTCAATTTTTCTTTTTATAATAAAATTAATATCGCATCTTTAATATGCTTCGAAGGTATTTTATTTTACCTCAATCATTATATATATATATATATATATATATATATATATATATATATATATATATATATATATATATATATATGATAAAGAATGGAAAGTGTACCGACATAATTAAAATTGAAAAAGGAAAACCAAAACATATTATTTATGCATTCATCAACGTTTCGTCTTTATTATAAGACTTCTTCGGGATGATTGTCTGAAGAAAAAACAAAAATACAAGTACCAAATGTTTGAAATACGAGGTGTGAGATTAAAATTAGGGCCGCTTGTGAAAAAATAAATTATGAAATACACATAGATGGGGACAGTGGGAGATTGAGTTGCCAGTAGAGAGTGTGGGGATGGTGGAGAGAACAGGAGGGTTAAAACAATCAGGATCATGTAAGGAGAGAGGAGAGCGAGGGAGAGGGGCGAGAGACAAGATCATGCGTGGGGAAGGTGCCCACATTAGACACCTACATGTATATATAAGCACATAAACATATTCACAATTAAGCATATATATAAATATGAACGTATACACACACAAAACACGCACGTAAAATCCTTCATGCTCCATATTCCTTTCAGTTCTCTGGCAAGTTCTGTGTATTTGCTCTGTTTTTCCGTCTCTTTGATCTTCACTCTGTGGTTTGCTAGAACGGCGAAGTCTACGATTTGGCGAGATTTTTCCTTCTCGTCGATTATTATAACATCCAGTCTCCTTGCTTGTATGAGTGTGTCTGTTTGTACATCTATATCCCAGAAGATTTTGTTTTTCGTTTTCCAGTAGTGTTTCTGGTTTATGTTTGTACCATTTGTCTATGTATTCGAAATTCAATCGTTTGCACAGTTCCCAGTGTACTGCTTTCCCCATGCAGTCATGTCTGTTCTTGTATTCTTTTTGGGCTAGTTTGCTGCATTCACTTATTATATGATTTACTGTTTCATCTCTTTGTCTACACAGTCTGCATTTACTGTTTTCCTGGGTTTTATCTATTTTAGCTTTAATGTAGTTAGTCCTAATCGCATTGTTCTGTGCAACCATCAGTAAAGATTCCGTTTCTCTGTTCAAGTGTCCTTTTCTTAGCCATGCCCAGCTATTTTCGTTGGTTTCTTCTCTTGTCAGTCTTATGAAGCGTCCATGTAGTTGTTTTACTTCCCACTTTTCTTTTCTTGTCATTTTGTTTCTGGTTTCGGTGCTTCCCAAGTTGTTCATTTGAACGGTGTTTTTGCTGCGGTGTTCTGTGTTCTGAGTTATGTATTTCTCCAGCTCTTTTTTGTGTCTTTCACACAATCTTCTATACTTACCAGTCCTCTTCACCCTTCGTTTCTTTTCATGTAGAGTCGGTCTCTATTGTCTTTTGGGTGTAGTACGTTGTATATGGTCATTAATTTTCCAGTCCCCTGGTCAAGGTACCTGAGTTCTTCTTTAGTCCAGCCTATGAATGGTCCAGAATATCTTATTAGTGCTACTGCCCAGATGTTTAGTCATTTTACTAGATTCCTGCTATATAATTTCGTTTCTAAGAGTTTTCTTGTTCTTCGTAAATATTCTTTTCCAGTCTTCTTTTTCATTTCTGTAGATTTGATAGTGCCTGATTCAAGAATTCCCAAATATTTATGCTCGCCAAGCGCTCTCATCTCCTCATCGTTGAGCTGTTCCATGCCCTATAATTTCCCCAATTTTCCCCTTTTCATTTCTAGTACTGCACACTTTTCCATTCCGAATTCAATTTGAATGTCTTGACTGATGATTCTGGTCGTATTTATCAGCTTTTCCAGTTCCTTTTCGCAAATAGTTTCAAGTCGTCCATGTACATCAGGTGGTTTATTCTTTGTTCTGTGTCTGTAAACTTGTATCCGTCATCACATTTTCTGAGTATGTATTTGAGCAGCATCATGGCTATTATAAACAGTAGTGATGATAGGGAGTCTACTTGGAAAATGCTTCTGTATTTTTATCTCGGTCAGGTGTTGTCCTCCGTCTGTCAGTTCTAGTCTCCATATTTCTATTACTTTCTTAATATCCTGTCGGGTATTTTGTATATTTTTAAACATTCAATTATCCATGCTTGAGGGATTCTGTCGTAAACTTTTTTGTAGTCAATCCATGCCATGGATATGTTTTTTTTCTGCTTTTTACCTCCTTCAGGATCTTTTGATCGATGTATAGCAGATTATGCGTCCCTCTTTTCCCTTTCCGGCATCCTTTTTGTTCTTCGGGGAGCAGTCCACGATTGTTCAGGGATTGGTAGATTTGTTCTCTCAGTTGTGCCGTTAGGATTTTTCACATTGTTGGTAAACAGGTTATTGGTTTGTAGTTGCTTTGGATGGTTCCCTTTTTGGCATCTTTTTGTATTAGCGTTGTCCTTCCTTTTGTCATCCACTCTGGTACGTTTGTTTTTTCGATACATCCTTTCAGTTTCTGCGCTAGCCTTTCATGTAGGGCCGTGAGTTTTTAAAACCAGTATACATGTATTCCATCGTGATCTGGTGCTTTCCAGTTTGCCATTTTCCTTAGGGTTGCCTTAATCGTTTCTTCATAAATTTCTGTTTCTATTTCTTCTTCAATTTCCTATAGTTCATCTTTCATGTTTTTCAGCCACTTGGAATTTTTCTTGTGTTTTTTAGGCTTTTCCCATATCTTGCTCCAGAAGTGTTTTGTCTCAGTTGGGTCCGGTTGTTCTGTTGTTGTTCGTTCTCTGTTTATGTTTTTGTAAAACTGACTTTCATTATTTTCAAAGGTCCTGTTCTGTTTTTGCTGTTCAGATTTCTATCTATATCTTCCTTCTATTGCTGCTATCTTTTGTTTTAATTCTTCATGTTTCCTATTCAGTTTTTCCTTGTGAACCAGATTTCTGCTCTTTTATCGTTTTCTATTCTCTTTCATCCTGTTTACGGTCTTAGCTTTTCTTCGAAGTTTGATAATATGGGTTTCCAGTCTGATTTCCCATCCAGGCTTTGTCGGTCCATTCTTTTGGACCGTATATTTTTCTCTTTTTAGTTTCATGCTTATTGATTTTGCTCCTGCATATATCAAGTTGTTTAGGTCTGTGATAGTGTCTGTTGGGATGTACGTGAGTACTTTGTTTACTTTCTCTGTTTCAACTTTTAACTTCTTCCAATCTTCGTTCCTTAAGGATGGGAGTTTTGTTTTTTCCTCGGACATGATTCGTTTGATGTTTTCCACTTCTATTGCTTCTTTTTCAGTGAGTTCTGTAGTTTCATAATCTTCGCCCTCTTCAGTTTCAATGTTTATGTTTTGCCCGTCTTCTTCCTGGGTGTTTTCGTCAGGTTGTGTTTCTTGATCTGTCACGCCATTAATCTTTTCTGTGATTTCCGTTAATTCCATCTATGAGAACCACCCTTTCTTGAGTATCTGCCTCGCTTGATCTGCTATCCTCTGTTCCGTTGTGTGGTAGTCAGTAGAAATGTCCCATAGATCTTTCATTCATTTCCGGTATCTTTTTTTCGGTGGGGTAGCAGCGTTTGTAGTGGCATTTCATTACCAGTCTGTTCTCTTTTGTGGTCCATTTCTTTCTATGGCTTTTTAGCTTGTTCTTTTGGTTCCTGCTTTCTTGTATTTGGTCCGTGTTCTTGTCAAACCTAGAATTAGAGGTTACTTACCTGTTTTTTTTTGTCCGTGATCTTATTATTATTATTATTATTATTATTATTATTATTATTATTATTATTATTATTATTATTATTATTAATAATAATAATAATAATAATAATAATAATAATAATAATAATAATAATAATAATAATAATAATATAGAAGTTTTATTTATTCTTAAATAGTAGTAAAGAGACTTGTTATTTTACATCTGTGTTTGTGGTGTGTACAGACGCACATATGTAAATTAGATTGCCACGCTGAAAAAAAGAAAGTTAAATGTTCACAGAAATATTAAGAAATATTATAGAGTGGCTGAATCAACATAGAATAAGAAGTTGCAAAAGAAATACGTAGACAGCTAAGAAAGAGATGGGTGACTTGTTCAGTTAATTATTAATTACGGCTAATTAGAACAATTTATTTTCAAACATAACTCAATCCCAGAACTAAGTTATATTTTAGCATGCATTTTGTGTTATTTACTTATATAAGAAAAAGCTTTAGAGAAAGAAACGTTGACCGACTCACAATTAGTATAATAATAGATGTTGGCGTGTAGTATGACTAATATAATAATTATTTTCAAGTGTTTATTGTACAATAGTTGTTGTATATCTCATTTACATACACATTTTTATAAGCCTGTTTTTTTAATAAATAACTGCCCAGTATTATTTGTTTAAAACGTGAGTGTATCATATTTCTTTGCATAAGCTATATAATTACTTTTCATTATATGGCTTATGGCCATATAATTACTTTTCATTATATGGCTTATGGCCATATAATTACTTTTAATTATATGGCTTATGCAGCAGTCATAAACATTGACTCTTGTGTAGAGTAACCCCTGTGAGGTGATTTGGTCACACAAGAACCAATCAGCTTCCAGGGCATGCTAATTTCAACCAACCCTTGAAGGACTGATTTCAGCCCCTTCGGGAATTGCGGACAGCATTCACAGAGTTTCCTGGCATCGCCGAAGGAAGACGTTTCCTCTCTTCTGCCTCTCTGCCAACTGGACACCTGAGCACCGGTTATCTTCACTCGAATATAAACTGCTCGTAGACTTTCGGCAGTCAACGAATTTTCTTACTTAATTCCTTTCTTCATTCTGACACTGTCTTAACTTTCGCCAACCTACACCCAACGGTGTAGGTAACATGAATAAATACCTTTCGTTGTTGTTTATGAAAGGGTTTTTTGTTTCTTTTCGTTTGACAGCCATTTTGTTGTTACAAAATAGTATAGGAATTTTTCTTACAGTCCATACTAAGATAGGCTCCTATAAAGGAAAATGGTAATAGAATTACGTTTTTCTGTAACATAGTACGGGGTGTTCGCTGATCGCAGACCTTCACAAAGTATCTTTGGTCGATATCGTGTTCTGTTGACACCTCGTAAAGTTTTCTATGATATTTACGTCTTTCAGATTCTTTTTCATTTTTTGTCCTGGTGGCTAATAGTAATGGGAGGAATTTAAATTGAAAAAAAAAACCCAAAAAAAACAACAACAAATAACGCCATTATTTGCTTCTGGGGTTTAGTTTACTTGTTTCAGAAATTTACAGCAATGTACATCTAGATGAGCTGCAATTTCCCGCTCCCCCCCCCCATAAGGGTTGTGGGTTTCAAAAAAGATGTCTGATTATAAGGTGTTGTTTTTTAACTGAAAGTGTTATGACCAACTCCGATAATATTATTTGTAAGTAACGAAAGCCGTCGCATGAAAAGAAAAACACAACCTTTTTTATAACAACAACGAAAGTGTTTATTCAATTACCGTTTTATATAGGTTGAAGAAAGTTGGACAGTGTCCGAGTGAGGAAAGGAAAAGTGAGAAAATCCTTTGTGCTGCCAAAAGTATGTGAGCAGTTATCTTCAGGCGAAAATAGTCGATGCTTGGGCGTCCAGTGGACAAGGACAGCAGAGAGTCTTTCCTCGTTGCTTTCAGGAATCTCTCTGATAATCGACTGTGATTCTCAAAGTGGCTTCTTGGGACTGATGAAATAAATGCGCTCTGCAAGTTGATTGGTCAGTGTGTAACCAAATCACCTAACAGGGGCATTTCTCCGAGAGAGAAAATAAGTCATTATTTATAGCCTGATACATGGTCACTTTGACGTCGTACACCCAAAAATCAGAATCTATCTCACTTCTCTGCCACATAGTCCAACGCATGCCAGTATATAAAACAGACGTTAAACTGAATATGATAATGATGTTGTTATAATAAGCGTTTGGTAGCAAGGAAAAGGGAGACGAAACAGAGTGAAAATTAAACAAATTGCATTATTGTTTCAAAATACATTAGATACAAAACAAAGATGATGTTGTTTTTCTGCCGTGGTAGAGCCGTTGCTGTTATTGTTCTGCCGTGGTGGAGCGTGGCCACCGAGAGTTACTACAGGCCAAGCAACTAACTTCCTGCCCCCCTCTGACGTCACTGACTTCCGTGTCAAAACAAGGACCGTAGTAATAACAATAAGAAGGCATTCCGACTTCTCCATTCACTAAATAATCCATCAAAATTCAGGAAATCAACCAATTTTAATGAAATTTTCAGGATTTATTAATTAATGATCACGGAATATAATAAATCCATTACTTTATTATAAAGCTTGGTGCAAATGTATTATTTCTTGTAAACACAAAACACCTTTACTAAAGTTATTCAAAATATCAAAACATGTTGAACATACGATATTGTAAATATTTAAAACAAAGCATTAGAAAACTTTAAAAATTGCATGTAAAAAAGAAAAGAAAAGAACACGGTTCGATTCATCTTGAAACTGATCTTTATTCAATATAAATTTAAAGAAAATAATAATTCACGATCAAATACTGCAAAAAACTGAATTATGAATTACCATTATTTAAACTTCTAACCCAATCAACCGTAAGTAATTCAGACTTTGAAATTTGCTTAAAAATTATACAAAAAAAAATTTCAATGTTAACTGTCTGTTTAATAATGGAATCAAAATTCAGGAAATCAACCAATTTTAAAATAATTTCGCGCTTTTAAAAATTTCATTTCATAATTCATAAAGTTAAAATGCCTACTACTGCATATGTTTGGATTTCCAAAAGAGAAATAATTACTGCAAATATGGATACACGTAATAATGTTTACACCGACTAAATATAGTGTAGTAAGTTTGAATTTTTTTTAATTATATAAAAAATCAAGTCTGAATTACTTATTCATTATTTGATAAAAAAAAGTAGTGTTCCATTTTTTTTATTATTACTTTTTTTCGATGTCTTAAGTGTAGTATAGTTTATCTTTTCTCTACTTTTGTAGATTAAATAAATGAAATAACATCATATTTAATCAAAATTTTCACAAAAAATATTAATTAAACAATGCTTTATTCAATGATAATATCGTTAATTCTTCGAGTTATACTGATTTTCTTAACAAGAGTGTAGGGGCATTTTCCGTAATATATACGAAATAGTTTTTTTTTTTAATATTTTAAACATATACAGATCTTATTTTCATTTAAAAAAATCATGGATTTTTTAATATATATAAAAATATACGTTTAGTAAAGGTGTATTTTGTTTTAAAAAAAATAATACATTTTCACTAAGATTTTTTTTAAATGTTTCACTATATCTCCTGTGCTTGTTTATTAATAAATATTGAAAATTTCATTAAAATTGGTTGATTTCCTGAATTTTGGTGAATTTTTAAGTGAAGGGAGGGTCAAAATGTTTTTACATTTTGGGGATCGGCCTTTGATTTTGCACGTACCTATCTCTTAATAGCAAGATAGGAGTTGGTGATTCCATTATTAAACAGACAGTTAACATTGAACTTTTTTTTTCTATAATTTTTAAACAAATTTCAAAGTCTGAATTACTTACGGTTGATTGGGTTAGAAGTTTAAATAATGGTAATTCGTAATTCAGTTTTTTGCAGTATTTGATCGTGAATTATTATTTTCTTTAAATTTATATTGGATAAAGATCAGTTTCAAGATGCATCGAATCGTGTTCTTTTCTTTTCTTTTTTTACATGCAATTTTTAAAGTTTTCTAATGCTTTGTTTTAAATATTTACAATATCGTATGTTCAACATGTTTTGATATTTTGAATAACTTTAGTAAAGGTGTTTTTTGTTTACAAGAAATAATACATTTGCACCAAGCTTTATAATAAAGTAATGGATTTATTATATTCCGTGATCATTAATTAATAAATCCTGAAAATTTCATTAAAATTGGTTGATTTCCTGAATTTTGATGGATTATTTAGTGAATAGAGAAGTCGAAATGCCTTCTTATTGTCATTACGACGGTCCTTGTTTTGACACGCAATGCAGTGACGTCATTTTCTAGCCAACCGGCCTGTAGTAACTCTCGGTGGCCACGGGTGGAGTCGTTGCTGTTGTTGCTGTTGTTGTTGTTGTTGTTCTGTCGTGGTAAAGTCGTTGCCGTTGTTGTTGTTGTTCTATGTGTGGTGGTGATGTCGTTGTTGGTTCGAGTGGGGTGGGTTAGTTGAGTGAATGGTCGATAGCGACACGACCGTTCAGTGTCGGATTCCCTGTGTGACTGCTGCTTGCTGTCGGTCCCCCGCTATCTAAGAGTAGTATGCGGACGGAGTCGTAAACATCCGGCTCCTAAACGACAGGGACAAAATATGGCCCTTGACTTTAGAAAACTGTGTTTCTTTTAAATCTTATTTTCACCATAGCGAGCACGACACATGAGTAATCGGCACAAAACTTTGTGGTGATGTGCATGAGTATGTGCTCCAACTCTGGTGCGACCATGGCGGCTAGAGAACAGATCTCAGTGGACCTAATTCCACTTTTAAGCAGTTAGGAACCACAGAAATAAGGCATACTTGGATGGCGAAAGAAAATCAGATCTAAAAATGGTAACAATGTACTTCCTCTAAGATGTCATATCCTGCAACGTAGTCATAACTCTAATGGAACTTTTCACTGCTCTAATCTTATGCTTACTCTAGCCTCGTGTGGAAAACTACCGTTTTTAACATTAGTTTTACATTTTTACACACCTGCCTCTAATCTTGCTATATTTCAAGTTTCGCCGATTTATATTCACAAAGTCGGCAGAGTTAATTTTCCGTGGAAAAAAAATGAAGGCCTATGCATAATCTTCTCTAATTAAAATATTGAGTAATCTATTTTTGGAAGCTTTTTGTAATTCTGAGATAAAAGTATTAACAAGCAAGACATGCATTTCATTGATTCCAAACCGCCTTTTCCTTAAAAAAAAACAATTTTTTTTTCTTTTTAATTCTAATTAATTCAATGTTAAGTCTCTCACAAATTACAGCTAAAATGAAGACATCAAAGAATAATCTATGTTAATATCTTATTTCATCTATATATTCGTTCGACATGAATACATCAGACACTTTGCGTGCGCATATTTTCACACCGAAGAATGCGACATGTCATATATTAATGATACAACGTTGATCTGATACTCAATAGCCGTATTAGATCTAATTTGCATAAACACTTTTTAATGTTTGTTTTAATAAATAACTATGTTCTATGTAATTATTTTTTTATTTGATCCTATCATTTTACTCTGTATACGTATATAAGAAGTAATTGAAAATAGGTTAAATAGCTAAAATTTATTCAATACTAGAGGATCCGTGACTCGTCAGTTAAATATTTGTTATATGCTACCTTGACCTTTTGGCTAAGATCAAAGTGTGGTATCTGTTCCGATGGATACTGCACCACATAGACTGGTATTGTCTTGGCCTTCGGGGCTTGATTTACGCCGGTCTGTGAGTCTGTCCTGTGCAGTTCTAGGGGGTCTACCCTCTCAGGCTTCACCTCCCCTCTTTGGGGAGGAGTAAGTTTATGGCTTACTGCCTGAGGCGCCCCTACCGGGGAATGCTGACAGGGCTTCCCGGGCAATTTTTAAACCCCACTTTCCCGACCCGAACTTGGGTCACATCTTACTTGTGGGAGTAAGATAAAAACTGGCCTTGTGCCTAACTTCTGGAGAGGAGTAAATCAATACTCATCTATATACTACTATCTCTAATTATACTAAATGTTAGTCCATCAACGTTTCTTTCTCTAGGGCTTTTTTAATAATACAAAATACATGCTAAAATATACCTTAGTTATGGGATTAAGTTATGTTTGAAATCAAATTCTGTTTTATTTGCTCTAATTAAGCCTTATTTATAATTAACTGAACAAGTCACTCACCTCTCTCCCTCTATCTCACATCCCCCCCCTCTCTCTCTCTCTCTCTCTCTCTCTCTCTTAGGTATCTGTGTATTTATCTAGCTACATCTCACTCTATGTTGATTCAAACACTCTCTAATATTCCTTAATGTCTCTGTGAGCATTTAGAGAAAGAGTGACTCTCTTTTTTAGGCGTAATCATCTAATTGTCTGTCACACCACAAAATAACAAGTCTCTTTACTTCTATATTAGAATAATAAAGAATACTAATACTTTTATATTATAATAATAATAATAATAATAATAATAATAATAATAATAATAATAATAATAATAATAATAATAATAATAATAATATAAATAATAATAATAATAATAATAATAATAATAATAATAATAATAATAATAATAATAATAATAATAATAATAATAATAATAATAACCTAGTAAAAGGGATAAACACATGGGCTGTATCACTAATAAGATACTCTGGACCATTCATAGGCTGGACCAAAGAAGAACTCAGGCACCTTGACCAAAGAACTAGAAAACTAATGACTATGCACAATGCATTGCACCCAAAAGATGACACGGACAGACTTTACATGAAAAGAAATGAAGGAGGTAGAGGACTGGTAAGTATAGAAGACTGTGTGGAAGACACCAAAAAAGAGATGGAGAAATATGTAACCCAGAACACGGAAAGACTGATCACCACAGCAAGAGACACCAGCCCAACAAACAACCCCGGAAGTACTGAACCCAGAAACAAAAAGACAAGAAAGGAAAAGTGAGAAGAAAAACAACTACATGGACGCTTTATAAGACTCACAAGCGATGAAGCCAATGAAAACAGCTGGGCATGGCTAAGAAAAGGACACCTGAACAGAGAAACGGAATCTCTGCTGACGGCCGCACAGAACAATGCGATTAGGATAAACTTTATTAAAGCAAAGATAGATAAAACCCAGGAAAACAGCAAATGCCGACTGTGTGGACAAAAAGACGAAACGATAAATCATATAATAAGTGAATGCAGCAAGCTAGCACAAAGGGAATACAAGAACAGACATGACAGCATGGGGAAAGAAGTACACCGGGAAATGTGCAAACAACTGAATTTCGAATATGCAAAAAAACGGTACAAACACAAACCAGAAACTGTACTAGAAAACGAAAAACACAAAATCATATGGGATATGAATGTACAAACAGACAAACCCATAACAGCAAGGAGACCGGATATGATAATAATCAACAAGAAAGAAAAATCCTGCAAAATCGTAGACTTTGCCGTTTCAGCAGACCACAGAGTGAAGATCAAAGAGACGGAAAAGAGAAGCAAATATACTGAACTTGCCAGAGAATTGAAAGGAATATGGAACATGAAGAAAGTCAGTATAACACCAATAATCATAGGAGCACTAGGAACAGTCCCCAAAAACATGGAGAAAAGACTAGGAGAAATAGGAATCAAAGGGATAACTGAGACCATACAAAGGACAGTAATGATCAAAACAGCTACAATCCTGAGAAATGTCCTCGAATGCGGAAACCAACCCACATAAGCAACGAATGGAGAACAAACACATGGAAGCACAAAACAACAGAACCGGGGAAAATACAACCGCACGAATGAGGCGCAAGCATAGGCTGACGCCACAAAAATTATGGACAGAGGGTCGAGGAGGGAAAGCGCAAACCAGACCTCCACTGGAAGAGCGCGGACAGCTCTGGGACCTTGGGAAGGCTTGTTGCCACTCGGGCCCCAGAGGGGACCGATGGCCCTTATCAGCGGGAAATCGTTGGTAGGTGGCTGTTGCGATTACCGCAAGGTCATCAGCGGTGATGAACGAAAAGAGGTGGAGCATACTGGAGGCCTGAGGAGACTTGTTGTCACTCGGACTCCAGGGAATACCACAGGTTGTCGGCAGTGGGCGACCACTGACGATGACCAGTGTGATAATTCCTAGTGAGTAAATAATAATAATAATAATAATAATAATAATAATAATAATAATAATACTAATAATAATAATAAAGAAGTAAAGAAACATTATTTTTAGTTATGCAAGAAGAATTTCTCACAGATATGTCACAGTTATAAAAATGTCTGGATCAATTATACTTGAGGCACTGCAAAATAAGCAACAACCAAAAGGACACATTTTGGCTTGACACCGATTTCTTAAACTTTTACTTCCGGTTGAATCATAAACAAAACAATACGCACATTTATAACTTATTATAATTATTTTATTTTATTATATTATGGTTGTAAAAACCATAATATAATAAAATAAAATAAAAATAGTCTTATTTACAAAATTTTTTATAACTAACAAACGAAAACAAATATTTAAAAAAAAAAAGGATTGCAGAGATGGTGTCCCTATTTACTTGCCTCCCCACAAGGACAGAGTTATACACATGGGCGGTTTTTAATGTGAGAAAATCAAGCCTCCCAAAAATAGCATCCTGGATTAGGATAAAAAATAAAAATTGCCACAGTCTAAAAGGATTTCTCGTTTACACAACAGATGAAGTTTAGTATCAGAACAGATACTACACTTTGTTCCTAGCGAAAAGGTCAATTTATTTAGACAAATAAAAATTATTTACAATTCTATTTGACTTAGGCATGACGCCCTATTTTTTTTTTGGGGGGGGAAGGGTCGAGTGTCATTCTTGACAACAAAAACTTTACCTACTTTAAACTAGACAATAGCACCACAATACCGCATTCACTCCATAGCTTAAATCCTACTTGAAAGATGCCAAAGAACAACTGACTTCATGTCTATACTTGCTGCACTGAGAAGCAGGAAAGTAACCTCAAGTCCATAACAGTGTTTCAGAGTCGGAGGTTTTGGAAGGAGTTGGAGTCGGACTTGTAAGACTGCTAGGAGTCGGATTTTTTCATCTTTGACGAATAAATAGCCTGAAGACTTTAAAATAAGGAGTCAGAGTAGGAATTTGGGGAATTCTATTTATATCTTCCGTCTCTGCAACCCTGGTCCATAACCCTGCCCTTTAACTAGAAAATGATAAACTTGAGATCTCGACTTGTTTATAAAGATGGCAACTATATTTTTCCTGCCTAGTTTTCATTACGGCGTTTCGCATTTACAATGAAACTTGCTATAACTTAGTCTTTTTAATTTAACTTTATCAAAATATGGTTTTAAGTAAAAGTTGTAGTGCCGAAATCATGTCACTCTCAATAATTTATGTGACTGAAATAGAAATTAACCAAAATAGCATTAGAATATACAAATACAGAATTAATTAAATTGTCTGTGAAGGCAAGTGTGCATATTTTTTGGTTTATAATTCAATCGGAAGTAAAAGAAACTGGTGTCAAGGCAAGATGTGTTCTTTTGGTCGTTGCTTATTCTGGGGTGCTTCAAGTATAATTGATCCGAATTTTCTAATGAAACTAAAGCATAATAAATTGTGGTAGTATTCTTTTGTTGTTTTTTAATGGAAATCACTCCAGACAAGGCATCAAACCACTTGATATAAGGAGCTAACAAGAACGGAATATGATTACGCAACGACAGAAGATGCCTATTGGCCTTAGTCTTAAAAAGATTAAGACTATAGGTAGGAGGAAAACAGTCAGCAGGAAGAGAGTTCCACAAGCCTACAGTTCTTGGAAAAAAGATACTGGTATAGGAAACTGTATTACAATTAAAACAGCGAATTGATGAAACCCACTAGACCAACGAGTCAAGCGAGCTGGAACAAACGAAGCAGGGAATAAATAGATCAGGCAATTCTGAAAAATACATGTCATAATAGTATTTATAGAAAACGCTGAGGCTAGCAACATCACTTCTGTGAGGGTGAGGGTGAGTCTACAGAGAAGAAGAAAGGGTGGAGTGCCAATCAAATTACAGATACGTTTCTGCACCTTATCAAGAACCCTCAAATGAAACAGATTCACCAGCCCAAATATGACAACAGTATTCCATACATGGTTCTGATAGTAGATTTGTAGAGATAGAAAATAGTCTCAGGTGTGAGAAAGTGTTTGAAGTGATAGAGAGAACCGACTTTACGAGAAGTAGAAAGAGCTATGGATCTAATGTATAAACTCCAAGAAAGATTTGATGAGAAAGAAAGACCAAGAAGTTTCAGAGTCGATTTCTCCTCAAGAGTAGAGCCATCCATAAGAATCTCAGGAAGAAAATGGACATGCCTACGATTGAAAGACACGAGCTGAGTTTTCACTGAATTAAACGAGTCAAGCTATTTCGTATCCTAATCCACAACCGAACCCAAGTCAACTTTTAGATCAGTTGCATATTCCAACTGATCCCAAGATAGAGAGTGGTATCATCAGCATAGATGTTAATCTTCTGAATAATATTCTCAGAGAGAACATTGATATACAGTGTTGGGCCTAGAATAGAGCCCTGGGGAACACCAGCATTGATAGGAAAAGAGAATGAGGAGACACAATTCAGAGTTACTCACAAGCTTTGAAAGAAAGAAAAAACCTAATAATGTCAAGAACCTTGCCACTAATAGACTACGGGTATATCTACTAAAACTCTGATTGTTGTGTTTGTTGTCTTGCTTGCTTGTAACTATGCACACTTCTCATCTGTACATGGTGGGAGGAAGGGGGAATAACGTAAGCAGCCGTAATGTGTAACTTTTTTAAAAGCAGCAGCAGTAGCTGTAAGTGCTGACTGCTGCTGATCTCTATAACACTAACAGTCTATTGTCATATATGTTTTTTTGAAGGCAGTAGCAGCCGTAACTTAGAATTTCCAAATATTTATGAAAACATTTTGAAATTTCAAATTATTTAATAATATATATAGTAAATACTGATCCAACGGGTCACGGGTTGTCTAGTATATTATTAAATATTTGGAAATTCCAAAATATTTTCATAAATATTCATATGTAATCAGAGCTTAAAACTTTGAAATATCTAAAATGACCTTTTGAAATATAAATCATTCAAGAATTGTTTTTTTCTTATTGCAGGCGACTGCGAAATTGCCAACGAAGGCTGATTTGTCAAAGTGCCATCTTGAATTCTTACCAGAAGCCTTGTTCATCAACGAAGACCTCCGAACGCTGAACCTTCGACATAATGCTTTAAAAGAACGACCAATTGAGGAAGATATTTATAATATTGGCTGGCTTGATGACTTGCCGAGGTGAGGACATTCATCAGAGTAAGAAACCATGTAAAGGACAGCAGTCACAGGGAGAGATTAGAAAGATTAGGATTAACTACTTTACTAGAAAGAAGAATGAGAGATGAGTTAATTGAAACTTTTTATATGATTAATAGTATTTCTAATTATAATGAAGTTCTCCTCTATCTGGAAGGTTATTGTTCCTATTTACTTGCCACAATAATAATAGGTTTGACTCAGAAGTTCACTTCCTTTTTTCACCCTTTTCGGTATCAGAGCATCGTTTGTTCATGTCTTCTCGCCACCAGACCAGTTTTGCTTGGCATGTTTGGGGACAACATGTGGTCAGTTTTCGCACTATTCGAGACCACTTCTGTTGCTGTGTTTTTAGAGACCAGATCTCTACAAATGTTTGGTAAATCCATCTTTCATTATACTCATATATTAGGAAGCTCCAACACGTGTGCATATCTTGAAGTATTACTTTTAAACATGAATAAATCCTGTTATATTTTATAAGTTATTTTAGTTCCTTTTGTCCATCTCGTTTGTTTATGTGTTAGAACAAATAAAACAACAATGTTTTTATCAAATTTCTTTTACACAAAACATACATTAGGTCGATCATTTGTGTCCCTATTTACTTGCCTCCCAAACACAAGGGCAAAGTTAGGCACAAGGTCAATTTTTAATGTGATGAAAAGGGACACTCTGGATAGGAATTAAAATTAAAATTATCTCAGTCTAGAAGAATTTGTAATTCACCAACCGAAGACAGAAAAGATGAAATGTAGTATCAGAACAGATACTACACTTTGCTCCTAACCAAGGTTATTGTCAAAAATTAGAAAATGGTGGGAAGAAACAAACATTTTCAACTGCAAACCCCTATTCGGATTGTGGGGAGTTACTAATTTTTTTTTTTTTTTTTTTTTGCAAATTAGATTAAAATATTTTTGAAAAAAATTATAATTAATGGAATGAGATGAATTCAGAAAAAATGGTTGAGAAAATAAATTAAGAGAACATTTCTGTGAACTATCGGATTAAATATTTAACAGAATGTTATATGTATATAAATTCTATTCCAAACCTAAGTGTGACAGACCAACGAAAATTCTATTCCAACCTTAAGTGTGACAGACAAACGAAAATTCTATTCCAAACCTAAGTGCGACAGACAAACGAAAATTCTATTCCAAACCTAAGTGTGACAGACAAACAAAAATTCTATTCCAAACCTAAGTGTGACAGACAAACGAAAATTCTATTCCAAACCTAAGTGTGACAGATAAACGAAAATTTTATTCCAACCTTAAGTGTGACAGACCAACGAAAATTATATTCAAAACTTAAGTGTGACAGACCAACGAAGATTCTATTTCAAACTTAAGCGTGACAGATGAATAAAATTGCTATTCCAAACCTAAGCATTATAGACTAACGAAAATTCTATTCCAAACCTAAGCATTATAGACTAACGAAAATTCTATTCCAAACCTAAGCATTATAGACTAACGAAAATTCTATTCCAAACCTAAGCACGACAGACTGTGAAACCATCATTTTAAAACCAAAACTTGATAAACCGACGAAAATGCTATTCCAAGCCTAAGTGTGACGTTGGGTTTTGGTGGAAGTCTATACTCTTAGAGAGATCTTTTTTGTAACTAATTTTATAAAATCATTTTCAGATTCCACAATTTATGCAGTTTAAATCTGGCCAACAATGATCTGAAAACGTTCCCGCTCGCCATCTGCAATATCCGAAGCCTCGTTGAATTGAATTTGGCAAGTAA
>OY744547.1:33730182-33752682 GCA_963556195.1 Sepiola atlantica
ATAAATAATTGATTAATAAATAAATGATACAAAATAATAATGTGTAAGTCACATAGTCACGGGAAAAAGCCACAGACAAAGGATAAGAGATGACACAATTTTATTAATATAGAGATGATATATACGAGCTTCATTTAATGAATAAAGTGATTTTGCAATTTCAAATTCAATGAAATGTGCTCCGACGAACTTGCTGGACTTGTCTCCCCTCAACGTAAATACCCCCGACCAACCCAAGAATCAGCAAAACCCCACTCCTTCACTGTAGAGGTCCCCAGATGCTTGAAATCTTTCTACTCTAATAGCTTCTTTACGCGAACTGCTTGCTGTTGGAATTCCCTCCCTGCTCTCTGTTTTCCTGACTATACCAACATGCAGAAATTTAAATGTAATGTGAACAAACATCTCGCTGCATAACTCCCCACTTAGGATACCCCTAAAAATCTGGCCTCTAATCCACAGTAGCCCCTTATGTCTCAGTGGAAATGTGCCTTGTTTGAGGTGAATAAAAGTTTAGAAAAAAAAAATGTTTTCATTTACCCAGGAATGATATTTCTTCACTTTTTCCAATACAATCTACATTCTTCGAGCACAGTTTTCCCATCGAAAAACAAACTCTTGTATTTCTTCACCATATAAATATTTGAAGCCGTTACCTACAAAGAACGGCTTCAAAGACTAAATCTGTCCTCACTTGAGCAGCGAAGGATGTGAATCTACCGTTAGAGGAGTTTTTGACCCCAACACCCAGTTGCAGTGTCCGCCTCACCCACAGAAGATGTACGTTTTCACATCAACAGAAGAAAGGCAGCATTCTCTCTGTTCGTGTTTCTGCTCCCTGGAACTATCTGTCCTATCCCGATTTAAAGTCATCTTGGACAAACATTTAGATGGTATATAGATGCAATACCTTCTAACTTTTATTTTCAACTATTAACAAAAGATTCAAATGGCTGACTTGTTTACAAAGAAACGAAATGAATTCTGGTGAATTTAATTCCGTAATTAAATTATTCTTTCAATAAGATTTTTAACATTCGTTTTATTTATATATAAAGATTTGAATAACTATTCGATTAAATAAAATAATAATGTGTAAGTCACGTAGAGGCGAAAAACATCTTTTTTTTTATCCCGGGTCAACAATTCTCTAATATAGAACTTTGTTCGTAAATCTTCCTAGTGGCAAATGACCACAGTTGAACTGTATGTAATTCACACATATTCACACATTATTCTTCATCTCTTCAACAATTCATACTTTCAGTGTTGTACATTACATTGGGACGGATTTATCCCTGAATTCAAATCCATGTTTTTCTATGTTATTTTGTTGCTCACACATTCATGTATTTTTTATTGTCTTTAACATGCTTTTCATGTCTTGTCGGCATTACTAATATAATGCTAGCATCTCTAATAAACCATACATGTATTTGCTAACAAGTTCCAATTATCCTTATTTTGAGAAGTATGTAAGTACATTTACATTCTGTGCATTAGCACATTATTCTTTGTCTTCTCCTCAATTCGTGCATTTCGATATTGTATTAATATCCATGTTTTTCTATGTTATTTTTGTGTTTCACACATTCATGTATTTTCATGCCGTCTTTAACATGCTTTTCATGTCCTGTCGGCATTGCTAATATAATCTGGCAACTATTAATAAATGTTAAATGTATTTGTTAACGACTGTTTCATTTCATCCTTCTTTCCTAACCACGTGTGTCATATCAGCGATAAAATAAAACATGCAGACTTTGTTGTAACGTCTGCGAGAATATTATATTCCCAACATGTGTACAATTATTTATAAAATTGGGTATCAAATATTCCACTATAAAAGCATATATTACATGTTTCAGACTTCAGATCTTACGCCTGCACAACAACCACCTGGCCAGTCTTCCAGACGAGATGGGCAATATGAAGCGATTAATTGTCATAATCTTGGCCTTCAACCATTTCACCACCGTTCCACCGGTTGTGCTCCGGTTGCACGGATCCTCCGAAGGCATGGATAGTATCATCATGGCTGGCAACTACATCGAGCGACTTCCGGGCGACTTACTGAGCAGAATGAAACTCATCAAGAAGATCGACTTCCGGATGAACCGCCTCAGCTTGCTGCCCAGCGAAATCGCTAAATTCCAATGCCTCGAGTTCATGACCCACCTGGACATCCGTGACAATAATATTCAAAATTTGGACATCCGAGCTCTCAAAGGTCTTGTTTATGTGAACTGCGAGCGAAATTCCATGTACAGTCTGCAATTAAGTGGAGTCGGATTAAAATATATTTATGCTGGACATAACGGTGAGTCTCTTTTTTGTTTTTAGTGTTTACTAATGAGTCAAGGCCAAAAGCTACTCGAGAACAAAAGTTAATGAGATGGATGGATTGCCAGTTGAAAGATGAGGAATATTATGAGAGGATTAAAAACAATGAATGGAATGAACAAAGTTTGATTACTTATGGGAACGGTTTATGATAATATTTATTGACATTGGATCTGAAGACGACTATGTTGTAATCAGCAGGGAAATAGTCCTGCGGTAATGTGTTCCACAGATGGGAAGCTCTTGCAAAGAAGCTCTGTCCATGTAAATTCTGCATGACGCTAAGCACATCGAGGAAGAAAAGAATATAATAATGATATGATGATGAGTCATTGCGTATATATGTTGTTCGTTAGTGCCATACCAAATATTGGTACCATATAAAAAGTTGTGCTTAATCTTGTTACAGAGCTTTGTTATAAATGAAAATAAAATGAAATAAAGTAAAATGCCGTTTGTTGCTGCTCATGACATAAGTGTGTATCTTCAAAACACACTTATTTTAACTGGTGCTATCAGATCAGACTGTCTGAAGATATCGGCTTCTTGACGTAAAATGCACCAAACATTTATGTTATTGTTTTTTTCCTTCCTCTTTGCAAAACTCAATCATGTTCTGCAAAGCTAAAAACAAAAACATTTTCCCTCTACAAAACAACTAAACCAAACACCATGAATAAATATTTGAAGGGATAAAGAACTTGAAGCATAAAAACTTTTATCAAAATGACTTTATTCAGCATTAAATAGCCTGAAAAGGGGTGATATGCCGTAAAACAAAACAACCAAACATTTATTTCATCTGATTTACTCAGAGATAAATATAAATACCACTAATGCTACTAGAAAAGTTGTATTTGATGTTGGGGCATGACTGTCTTTAAATTGCATTGGTGAACAGAGGCAGGGACCACAGCTGTGGCCCACTTAAAAGTAGCCCGATCTCTCAGTCACAATATTTGGTATGTCTTATGTTGAATATGTTGCTTTCTGATCCAGGTTTTTGGGTTGTTTTTTTTTGTATCACCTATAAAAAAAAGATGTGTAATGGTTGAGGGTGATTGATGGGTGATTGATCTGTATTCATCTGACTGGCCTCCTTTGATGAAAAGAAAAAGGGTCACCAAGTATTTTTTTTATGGAAAAGGCATCAAGCCACTTGATGATAGGAGTTAACAAGAAGGAAAGATGATTATCGCAACAACAAGAGATGCCTATTGGCCTTAGTTTTGAAAAGATCAAGATTATAGGTAGGAGGAAAACAGTCAGCAGGAAGAGAGTTCCACAAGCCTACAGTTCTTGGAAAAAAGCTATTGGTATAGGAAACTGTATTACAATTAAAACAGTGAATTGATGGAAACCACTAGACCGACAAGTCAAACGAGCTGGAACAAACGAAGCAGGGAATATATCACACAATTCTGAAGAACACATGCCATAATAGTATTTATAGAGAAGGCTGAGACTAGCAACATTACCTATGTGAGAGAGAGGGTGCAGAGAAGAAGAAAGGGTGGAGGTCCAATCAAATTACAGATACGTTTCTGCACCTTATCAAGAACCCTCAAATGGGACAGAGATTCACCAGCCCAAATATGACAACAGTACTCCATACATGGTCTGATTGTAGATTTGTTGAGACAGAGAATAGCCTCAGGTGTAAGAAAGTGTTTGGAGCGATAGAGAGAACCGACTTTACGAGAAGTAGAAGGAGCTATGAATCTAATGTATGAACTCCAAGAAAGATTTGATGAGAGAAAAAGACCAAGAAGTTTCAGAGTCGATTTCTCCTCAAGAGCAGAGCCATCCATGAGCATCTCAGGAAGGAAATAGACACGCCTACGATTGAAAGACACGAACTGAGTCTTAACTGGATTAAACGAATTTGTTTGGTTAAAAAAACAAACATCTTCTTTACAATTTAAATCAATTTTATTCAATATTTTCGCCAACACAGAATATGGTTCGGAAAGTGTTATGAACACAAGAATATAAGACAGGTTGGTTCGGCCGGCATGTATGTACTATAGAAGGGAAATTGAGTCCATTGTGAGAGACAAGAAGAGAAGTTTACGACTGGTCTCGGCGAACTCTCTGAAAGGTTTGTCTTCTCACCTAGAGGAAATATGATGTCTGTTCACCTTAGCAACTTCACTGGAACTATTCATAAATGGCTGCACAATGGAAAAGGGTTGTGCATGCACAAGGTGCTCTAATCGCCCAACGTATCACAATGCGAGTCTGAACATGCCTGTGTTATCTCACTGAACCACGTACTAATCACTCTGTGAGTGATAACATGCAAGTGCAATAGAAAATAGATCTCTATTATGAAACGGCTACAGATGCTTTGAAAAATAACAAATGCATAATAAGACATACTTTCACTGCCACGTTAGTACATTCTTTCAGTCGATTAGTATCCGGACTACTTTTAAATGGGCCAGTCTATAGTATGATTCGTGTGCAGATGAGAGGGGGGAGGGGGGAGAAAATGCATATTTTGTTCTGGGATTCAGCTATTTGTAAAATTGCATTTCAGACACGCTGCTAAAACATCAATTTTTAAGTGACTATATTTTCATACTGTTGAAATTGTTTTCTTTCCCCTAATACGCAACAATAGAGCAGCCAACCTTTGCCTGATTTAACCACAAGGTCACAAATATAATATAATATTTTCCCTTTTCTCGTCCTGACCGTCGATGTCACAACATCGTTTGCAGTGTTGTCAATTTAGCAATTTTCCCGCTAGATCTAGAGATTTTGATTGGAATCGAGTCAGTAAAATTTGGCTCTAACAAGTAGCGTTTTTTCATGTAAATTCTGGAGATTTCATTTACTACCCACACAACCGCAATTTCAGATTTCAGTTAACCGAATTTCCGTATTCATTTCCTAGCTAGTCATCATATGAGACTATTTCTTCGTACATGATATCTGCAGAACAGTAGTCATTGTACATTTCAATAAAAAATTTCAATATTTGAAAATAACCTTGGGATCCTCCGACCGTATAAATCCTAATCCACCACAACCTTATAAATATTGTGTTGATTAGTCAGACACGCAACTCGTTCATGAATTACTTGCCTTGTTTTTTTTACATTTAAATTAAATACAAATAACATTAAAGTGACAAATAATTTAGATAACAGTAAAATAAAAAAAAATATGTATAGAAAACACAGAATATTATGAAATATTTTTATATAGAGTACGAAAAGTAAAAACCTAGCAGCTTTATGGAGATTATTTTTTATCATTTGCAGAACTCACTTCTCTTAACATTACACCCAAACCGGAATGGCTCATCGACATGAATGTCTCACAGTGAGTAGCCATCTTTATTGGATATCGTTTATTCTCCTGGTTTCACTTTTGAATGTTTTTCTTCCCGTCATACATTTTTTTATACACTAAAAAAAAAAAATTGTCGACATATCGTCTTTTTGTTGCAACAAAGGACGAAACACGAAAAAGAAAATTAAACTTTCTTAAACACAGAATTGATACCACGTGCCAGGCCGGATATACAGTAACAATAGGTATGAAGAAAATTAATTATACTTGAGAAAGAGATGGCATCTCGAAATATAGTTTTTTTTAAATACAAATAATAAGCATTTAACATCTGTTTTATTAACTTTTATTTTCAAAATATTAATTAATAAAGCTTTCTAAAATGTAATGCTAATTTTTTAAATGCTTCCAATAAACAATAGCGCTATATATATATATATATATATATATATATATATATATATATATATATATATATATATATATGAATGATTTTTTATTCAAACATGTACATAGTCTGCAGACTATGTACATGTTTGAATAAAAAATCATTCATAATACAGCTCTATATTCTTATTGGGCACTTTTTTATAAGCCCGGTTTGATTCCCTTTGGATTTCTACCCTGTGGATGTTTACCCTACCTGGATTACTATATATATATATATATACACACACACACATAATATCCACATGCATATATGCTTTGTCTTAACCACGACTCATCAGTGTGGTTATATATAACTGTTCCACCGGTTACACGATTCAAACACTGGACTGAAATTACCTTTGACTTCCATCCGCCTCCCTTATATATATATATAAGATAAGATAAGATAAGTAAAGTCAAATGCTTAGACGACTTAGATAGTATCCTAACTTGACAAAGAAAACAACACCGCAAAGTTACGTAGATGAAAGTCCGTCAGGTATCAATGAATACTGCAGGTATTAAATCCACTCAATAGATAAGACTTTGACTCAAACAACTTAGAAAGATAAAAAAAAATTAAACAACACAGGTAAAAATTAAAAAACAAACAAGAGATTGACCGGTTTCGTTCAGATTAACGAACGTCTTCAGAAAAAGTGAATGTTTTTCTGAAAACGTTCATTAATCCAAACGAAACCGGCCAATCTCTTGTTTGTTTTTATTTCTTCCTGTGTTGTTTAATTTTTTTTTTCCATTGTGTCTTTGACTGCATTCCGTCCTCTCGACATTTCATGTTTCATTTTATGAGACATCGTGTATTTTATATGTTTTTCTTTCTTTTACTTCAAGTAACAAACTCAGCGAACTTCCTTCCTGGTTAGCAGAGTGCTTCTTTATGGCGAAATTAGATGTCAGTCACAACTATCTCACACAACTTCCTAGTCTGTAAGTCAGATCAATTTTTTACTTTTTATTTGATATATTTCACCCTTTTTCCTTTATATTTTCATCTGTCATTTTCTATCTCCTTTTTTCTACGGTTCTCTGTCTCTCTCCCTGTTTTCGAAAACGCCCGTGTCACTTTTGTAAACTTCAAAATAACATGAGATTCACCCTTTTCATCTACTTATTCCTCTCTTTTCTTCTTTCATCTTTTCCTTCTGTTATCAATTTCTCTTTCAAATTTCATTTGTCATTTTTTGACAAAATTTTAAATAAAATTTTTCAACTCAATTCTGATGAAATCTTTTGATAATAAATCTCACCATATTAATTGATTTCATTGTATTATTTGGTTTATCTGCCTTTTTCTATTTATCTTCCATGTATATATCATAACTATAATTATTATTATTATTACTATCATTATTATTATTAGCAGTAGTAGTAGTAGTAGTAGTAGTAGTAGTAGTAGTAGTAGTAGTAGTATAACTGTGAGTTAGTCAACGTTTGTTTACCTAATGTTTTTTCATATATATTTTAATAACACAAAATAGATGCTAAAATTGGATTTAGTTATGTTAGAAAATAATTGTCTTAACTATCCTAATTAACCGTAATTTATAATTAACTGAACGGTCACCCATCTCTCTCTTAGATTTCTATGTATTTCTATCGCATCTCTCACTCTATGTTGATTCAACTACTCCCTAATATGTCATAATGTTTCTGTGAGCATTTAGAGAAGGAGTGACTCTCATTCTCAGAATGACCATCTAATTCACATACATATGTCTGTACACACCACAAACACATTATTTTATATAGCAATAATAATAATAATAATAATAATAATAATAATAATAATAATAATAATAATAATACATTACTCGCTTAGGCAGTACATATACTGAAATTGAAACATGGTCCCTGTGCAAGGATGACCCACAAATTCGTGAAGCGTTCCATATTTTTGAACTGCAAGAAATTTCATGAACTGCTCCCCCCCACAAAAAAAAGTGATGGTACCAGCCTTGGCTGATACCACACAAAATAGGTGTGAATGGTCAAGGAGGGTGGAAAGGTCGAGGAGGGAGAGCACTAATCATACCTCCACTGGAAGGGTGCAGAGTGTGCTGGGACCTTGGCGGGGGGGGGGGAGTCTTATTGCCACCTAAATCCCAGTGAAGACGAATGGTCGTTGCTAGTGAGAAATCAATGGAAAGCGGCTGTTGCGATAATACAAAATCATTTGCAATGCTTAACGAAAGAGGTGGAGAGAACTGGAAATCTGGAGAGACTTGTTGTCACTCAGCCTTCAGGGAACACCACAGATAATTATCAATGAGCAATCACTGATGATGATCTGTGTGAGAACTCCTAGTGAGTACTGAATAATAATAATAATAATAATAATAATAATAATAATAATAATAATAATAATAATAATAATAATAATGATAATAATAATAATGATAATAATGATAATAATAATAATAATAATAATAATGATAATAATAATAATAATAATAATAATAATAATAATAATAATAATAATAATGATGATAATAATAATAATAATAATAATAATGATAATAATAATGATAATAATTATAATAATAATAATGATAATAATAATAATGATAATAATGATAATAATAATAATAATAATAATGATAATAATAATGATAATAATAATAATAATAATAATAATGATAATAATAATAATAATAATGATAATAATAATGATAATAATAATGATAATGATAATAATAATGATAATAATAATAATAATAATAATAATAATAATGATAATAATAATAATAATAATAATAATAATGATAATAATAATGATAATAATAATAATAATAATGATAATAATAATAATGATAATAATAATGATAATAATAATTATAATGATAATAATAATAATAATAATAATAATAATAATAATAATAATAATAATAATAATAATAATGATAATAATAATAATAATAATAATAATAATAATAATAATAATAATAATAATAATAATAATAATGATAATAATAATAACAAGCCGCGCATGCGTGGTCCCCCTCTGTATGTGACGAGTGTAAAATGTAATTAATTTGGGCAATTTTAGGCATCTTTGACCCCCCTTTGGCCCCCTGGGGGCGCGAACCAGAATTTTTCTGATGTCAAGGATGCTCAATTTATATCCAGAACAATTGCCTCTACATTTTGGCCAAGTTTCAGAAAAATTCAATGGATGGATCAAACGTTATGGGAGAAAAGGGTCATTTTTTGACCCCCTGGGGGCGCGAACCAGATTTTTTCCAAGGTCAGCAATACTTAGTTTCTATTAGGAACAATTGCCTCCACATGTTGGCCAAGTTTCAGAGAAATTGAATGGAGGGATGAAAAGTTATGAGGCAGAAAATGTCATTTTTTGCCATTTCGGGGCCTTTTGACCCCCTGGAGGAATAACCAGATTTTTTTTCAAAAATCGGAGAATGTCACTTTCTAACTTGACAAAAGTTACAACTTCATGCAAAATTTCAGAGAAATTCAATGGATGGTTGCGGAGAAAAATCCGGACGGACACACACACGGACACACACACGGACGGAAATGCCTCAAAACATAGGTCTCCCAATTTTTTAAATCGGGGGACCAATAATAATATAGAAGTAAAGAGACTTATATATTATATGCATTGTTAGTGGACAATAAGTATTCATTTAAAAATTTTTTGCTGAGATCTAACAATTCTTATGATAAAAGAAAACATCCAAAACCGATTGTGTATTGCACTTTTATGCCAACCCACCAGATATCCTCTCTACCCTGATGATGACTTATATAAGTTCAAAGCTGAAAGGGTCTCCTTATAAATGGCATCAATTCTGATAGAAACTATGTAAGTATTACAGATGAACAATCAAGCATAATTCTTGTCTGCCATAAATCCATACTGTTTACCAACGATTCTAGATGAAAAAAGGTTGATAATAACTATGATGTCCCTATGGGAGTGTATGACTCTGCTGTTTAGTTTATATCCTACATACATTAGGTAGAATAATGAATTCCGACCAGGTGGGCTTATATAGAGACGATGCTCTTGCCCTTGATAACCCTTTAATGGTCCTTTAATTGCAAGCAGCCTGAAATGGTCATGAAATCATTTTAATTCCTATGTTTTAATTGTAAAGAAGTAAATTTCCTAGACATTACACTTCGCAAATGCTAAGCATTTATCCACGAAATAAAACAGTATTGCTAAACAGAACTATATGTTATATTAAAATCAAAACAGTCATTCAATTTAAAAAAATCAATAAAAAAGAATAGTTAACTAATTAAATGTCCTTTTGCAAAGCAAGATGCAAATTTATGACTTAGATCGCATATATAATCAGTATATCAGAAAGGTAGGGTGCTTCTATTCTGCAAATTTGAACAAAGCGTTTTAATATCACTGTTAGTATGAGAAATTGTTACAACTTTATATATATATATATATATATATATATATATATATATAAAATAACAAAAGCCAAATATCAGGTTGGAAATAAAGTAATGTCGTTTTTGTCCAACACATTTATTTCATCTGAAACATTCACATTAGGGCATTTTTAATCTTTAAAATAATTTCCCTCATTTCTTATGATTTCTGTCCAACGATCAACTAGCTTCTTGATGCCTTCTTCAAAAAATTTCTCTGATTTTTGAGAGAAAAACAAATTTAGGTCATTTTTGAGTTAGTGGTCATTTTCAGAAATTTTATTGTTTAAGTGATGCTACAACGACCGGAAAAGATGGTAGTCGGATAGAGCAATGTCAGGTGAATAAGGCGGATGAGGCAAAACTTCCCAATTGAAACTCATGTCCTTTTCCTGAGTGAGTTTTGCTGTGTGAGGTTTCGCGTTATCATGCTGAAGCACTACACCCTTTCTATTGAGTAATGCTGGTTGTTTTTTGATAGAGAAATTCTTAGATCATCCAACTGCGAACAATATTTTACTGCTGTGATTGTTTGATTAGGCTCTAGTAACTCATAATGAATCAGTCCTCTCATGTCCCATAAACTTCTTTGGGTGTAGTCCTTGTTTTGGAACAGGCTGTGGACTTTGGTTTCGGTCTAACCATTGTCTTTTGTGTTGGGTATTCTTATAAATAACCTATTTTTCATCTCCAGTCACAATTCTTTGTAAAAATGGTTCTCGATGGTTCCTGGAAAACAAAGATGTGCAAACAGTCAATCTTTGATTTCGTTGAGCGTCTGTCAAATCGTGGGGAACCCAGAGTCCAAGTTTTGAAACTTTTCCTAACTCATGAAGGCATGAAATAATTGTGATATGGGTTATATTGAATTGTTGAGCTAATTATCTGCTGGTTAACTTTGGATTGGCCTCCACAGCGTCTTTAATGGCATCTTTATCAATTGATTTTGGCCTTCCCGAACGTCGCCGATCTGACAGGTTAAAGTCTCCAGAAAAAAATTCTGCAAACCACCGTTGACATTTTCGATTATTCAGAACATTAATCCCATAGACAGTTCCAATATTCCTTGTAGCTTCTGCAGCTGAGTTTCCTTTTTTGAATTCATAGATCATGCAATGTTTCAGATGCTCCTCACTAATATCCATTTTTGACAGCTGAGACTGTTAAACTTAATATTTTCCAACTAATTACTATATCTGAAAGGCAAAGCAAAATATTAAGACACCAATTCACAAAAAAATCTAGAACTGTGTACAACTTAGGAGGCTGCAAAGTGATGAAGTAAAAAATACAACATTACTTTCTTTCCAACCTGATACATAAATCTTTTCAGTTAATTAGTTCTGTTTATGTTGTTAGAAAATAAAGTTTTAGTTTCTTCATTTTTACTATTTAGTCCTGCTCAATTTTTGTTCTTTTCACTTACTCATTTTCACCCTCTGTCTGGTATTTACTGTGACTCTACTCAGTGTCACCACCACAAAAAATGATTGAATAATATCTTTAAATTCGTTCATTGCAGAATAAAAACAATGGTGTCCAATTTGTTTTACAATAATACGTAGACCGCTGGAAATATTGTGTGCATTCGTAATACTCATGGTTTTAGTATAGTGTGGGTGTGTGTGTGAGAGAGAGAGAGAGAGAGAGAGAGAGAGAGAGAGAGAGAGAGAGAAAGAAGCACAGACAAATAGAAATAGAGAAACTGAAAACACTATATAAGAAAAAAGGGGACTATCGGGTAGGGTAATTATTGTTTGTATAAATAATGAGTAAAAAATAATTTTATGCAAAAAGGGCCTTATTTAGTTCATCTTACGTGTCGATATAGGCAATACTGTATTCGGATATACAAAAGTCATGAGAAAAAAAAGAAGTTTTCACATCGAGAGTTACATTACAAATGGATAAAGAAATGAAGACCTAAATGTCAGATGAACTAAATGAAACCTTTTTCACATCAAAAAATATTTCTCATTACTATTTGTACCACCCACACACGCACACACACACACACACACACATATATATATATATATATATATATATATATATATATATTGCATACATTGTCCCCAAGAATTATGCGTTCTTTTCAAGTAAGTACAATTCTCATTTCCTATCTCTCTTAAATAGTAATTCACATTGTATGAAGATGTCTATAATTATCGATTTCTGAGATCAATTTTCACTTGGTAAAAGGAATGTTATGAGGATTGCGTTTAAAAGAATGAATAGATATGTGGGATCTTTTTTTAAATCACTTAAAACGCCAAAGTACACCTCCATTCTTTTCATTGTCTAACACACATACGAACACATATATACATTTACCTATGCAGGTTATCCTAAGCTTATATATATGATTAACTTAAGAGGAAACATGTTCATCAATGAAAAGGGGATAGAAAAAAATTTATTATGAGAAAAACTAATAAAATCACATAAAGGCCTTTTCGTCTGACTCTTTTCAGAAGAGAAATATCAGAAATCATAACAATAAAAACTAAGAGAAACCTCGAATGAGGATAGGAGTGGAAATGTGTATGTTGGAGATATGAGGAGAGATAAGTGGAAAAAAAATTTATTATGAGAAAAACTAATAAAATCACATAAAAGCCTTTTCGTCTGACCCTCTTCAGAAGAGAAATGTCAGAAATTATAATAAAAACTAAGAGAAACCTCAAATGAGGATAGGAGTGGAAATTTGTATGTTGGAGATATGAGGAGAGATAAGTGGAAAAAAAATTATTATAAGAAAAACTAATAAAATCACATAAAAGCCTTTTCGTCTGACCCCTTTTCAAAAGAGAAACGTTAGAAATTATAACAATAAAAACTAAGAGAAACCTCGAATGAGGATAGGAGTGGAAATTTGTATGTTGGAGATATGAGGAGAGAGAAGTGGAAAAAAATTATAAGGAGAAAAACTAGTAAAATCACATAAAAGCCTTTTCGTCTGACCTTCTTCAGAAGAGACAAGTCACAAATTATAACAATAAAAACTAAGAGAAACCTTAATTGTGATCTTTTTGCCTATTCTCAAGCAGACATAGATCTTATGGATTTTTTGAACGAGCATGTAGTGCCTTAAGACTAACCATAAACTTGAAAACGACTGTTGTTTTGTATCAACCTGCACCAAGTAAAGTTCGAAGTGAGCCATCTATAGTTGTGTATGGCAGGAAATTAAATGTGGTTCACAAATTTGTGTATCTGGGCAGTACAATGAGCTCCTCATGTCAGCTTGATGCAGAAAGGCAAATGAATCGTTTGTTAGGTTGAAGCGTCGACTGTGGAAAAACAAAGGAATATCACTAGAAACAAAAGTCAATGTTTATAATGCTTGTATTTTGTCGGCTTTGCTGCATGCATGTGAAACTTAGGTGATATATTGAAGACACATGAAAAGGTTAGAACGTTTTGATCAGCAATGTATTCGTAGAATCCTAGGTATGAGATGGCAGATGCATATTAGTGATGTGAAGATGCTTCAGCGGGGTGATTATTGCAGAATTGAATACAAACATCGCTTAAGGTGGTGTGGGCATGTATATAGGATGAGTGAGGATTGTATCCCAAAGCAGCTTCTTTATGGAGATCTTCGTGAAGGAAAAAGGCCACAGCATCAACTGAAACTGAGATACAAGTACTCTCTAATAACCTCTCTCGAAATATGTGGGGTCCATTGAGTACAGAGTGCGCTAAATAGAGCAACATGGAGACGGGACATCAATATTGATGTGCATAAATATGAAAGAGGATGCAAGTAAACCCGTTAGGAAAACGGCCTCAGAAATGACAAATTAAATGGTTGCAATTTTCCGTGATTGGGTCTGTGGCGACTGTGGTAAAGTATGCGTGAGCAAGCAGGTCTTACAAGTCACAGTCGCAGTCATTTCCCAAAACAACCTGTGAACTATCTCTTTCAAGAGATAGCAAGCAACCCGGAAACCATGTGGCAAAAAGTGCCAATATGTGCCACGTTTGAAACGACATAAGAAAATCCACAAAAATAGAACCCAATCAACAACTTTTATAGGACAGTATATCTGCAAGTACTATGCCAGAGAGTGTACAAGTCTGGCGGACTTGTAAAGCCATATTCGATATCTTCATGTGTGAATTAAATGAACAAGCGATGGAAATACTCGATATCGGGTTTGCTGCCACCGTATATATATATATATATATATATATATATATATATATATATATATATATATATATATTTATATATGTATTACAGAAGATCAGAACAACATCGGTACTGTCGGTTTCAAATCCAAACAAAGGGGACCTATAATTGGTCTCCTTTACCGGACTCTCTTCAGTCTCTGTCTATGTCTGCCTCCCCAGAAAAAGGCGGCTATCAATTAATAATAATGTTTTACTCCCCATACAGTGGTGAGCACCCTCTTCATTGCATTTAGATTTATTATCACATGTTGATATACATAATAACAGATCTATATACAAGAACATTGACGTCACGCTCAACACATCTGCTTATTTCACGCTATGCATGAGCATTTATTAATTTTAAAAAATGTTTCAGAATTTTTAAGATGAGGATTTATGATTTGGATTATTTGGATTATTCGGATTATTTGGATTATTTGGATTATTTGGATTATTTGGATTATTTGGACTATTTGGATTATTCGGATTATTTGGATTATTTGTATTATTTGTATTATTTGTATTATTTGGATTATTTGTATTATTTTGATTATTTGGATTATTCGGATTATTTGGATTATTCGGATTATTTGGATTATTTGGATTATTCGGATTATTTGGATTATTTGGATTATTTGGATTATTCGGACTATTGTTCTTATTTTGGATGTTATTCTCACACGTTTAAGACGAGGTAACCTATGACCTTCTGCAGGTACGAAATGCAGTCGAAATGAGCATGTCTACTCAATTCTTTCTTACATGCTGAACTCTTTCACTTAGAACTTTTCTTGGACTCTTTGAACTCTCATCTATTGCTGCCAACACTTTATTTTGCATTGTCTTAACAAGTTGTCAATAAATATTAATTTATTTGCATTGATAGATTTTATCATCCTTTCATATCCTCAACAAGGTTTTCAGTCATTGCGTGAGCTTGTTTATTTATTTACTTTCATTGTATTTTGCAGAATTTTCACCACGGCCAAAAAGTTACAGGATTTGCGGGCGAATCATAACCTGTTGAAGGAGTTACCCAATTCCGTCGGCAACGTCATGCTGGAAATGTTACAATTACAACACAATAATCTATGCAGTCTCCCACCCACATTCCTGACAAATGCAAATAAGTAAGAAATCTTTCATCTTTTTAACAACAAACGGTGTCGAAGTACTTACTTACACTGAATATGGTCGAACGAATCGACCGAAATATCTTGGTCAAGCTTTAATGATATGTTCGTGTCCTTATTTCTACTAGCATGTTCATTTGCTTATCCACTATTCCATGAACTAATTTTACACTTGTAGTAAAAATCTACAGAAAAACTGGATATTTGTACATATCAAAACGGTTCGCATCATGTTAAATCGTTTAGACACTCCCTCCGTCAAAAATGATGGAAAAAAATATTATGCTTTTCTAGTGTTTGCACTAATATTCATATAAAGTCATTAAATTACATCAGTAATTTAATTTTTCACATATAAATTATTATTATTATTTCTGATGACATTTTTTTTCTTAATGTCTTCTCCAATGTTTACAGATATTTTTTAATTTCTAATTTTTCATTGTCGAGATCTAACGATCTTTCTTCTGGCTAGGAAGGATCTGATTATATTAAATATTTGTGTAGAAATACTGTACAAATTAATTTTCATGAGAAGGCCTTCATGCCAGAACTTGTCAAAGGCTTTTGATATATCAAGCACTGCCGTCCTAGCTTCACATGCCTTTTCCAGTGTATGGTATATGCATTCAGAGATGACCGTTAGGATATCTGCAGTAGACTCGGCTTGCTTAAATCCACACTAATGGTCAGAAAAAAGTTTAACATTAACAAGGTGGTGGACTATGGCTAGATTGATTAGTGATTCAAAGATTTTTGCAAAGAGCAGGAGGAGTCAGTTCTTTCACCAGAATTCTTGAACGCTGGTACCACAGAGGCAATTTTCCAACTATCAAGGAAACAAGATTCGGCAAAGCATTTGTTTTAAAGTTTGGATAAGACAGGGGCCAGCTCAGCAGAGAATTTCTGTAATACTATAGCAGGGATAAGATCGGGCCCACACGCTTTGGGGGTGTTTTATGATATCCAGAACATGGGAAGGGGTGATGATCAGATCATCAAGTGTGACTCCAGTCCGCAATGAGAAATTTGAGAGAGTTGTTTGTGCAGTCCAAGGTGGAGTTAAAGGCGAACCGCTGGGCAAGAAGTTCAGCCTTATCAGTTGTTGTACAAACGACATTATGGTGGTTTGATAATGGAAGAATTGTTGATTGCCATTATTCACCATATTATTATAGAGTTTCCAGAAATTGCGCGTTCCTAATTGCGTTTTCTGATCATCTCAGTATACCTTCCCTGTGGTTTATTACACTCCTAAAATTTCTTGATGCTATAAATTTCTGTCTATTTGTAGTTGATTTATGGGGGTTTAATTGGTGGAATGCTAGCTGCCTATGAGAGAGAACCATTAGAGAGAGTGGGGCTTGCTATAAGAATTTCTGTATCGAGACTATGCTCCTATGCTTGCCTTGCCCCATTCTGTTACCTCATTTGCACACTGATCAGCAGGGAGAGAAAAAAGTTTTACTCAATGGGGCGTCTCTAATGTGATCTTTGATGGATTCCCAATCAGTCAGTTTGTAGTATCTCAACATTTTAAGTAACAGTTGATTGGCTTGGCGTCAAGAGTTTAGGGTGATATCAACCTTTATCACAAGATGATCAGCATTCCCAAATGGGCTATGGGCTCCCGTCATACATGCCCCGGGCAGTGTGGTCAAGAATAGATCGAGAAGTGAGGTTAGCTGATGTTTTTTTAGCTTTGAAAAGTTGGGACTCATTAGTAAAAACAAATTTTCATTAAAGTTAGAGGTTAAAAATGTAATTCATGTTTATTATTTGTGCGGATTATATACTTGAAATACGGTCTGATAGATTTATGGAAAATCAACCTGTTTTAGGTTATTTTATGCTGTAAAATGGTTAGAGTGTTGGCTAATGGGATGGGAGACTAGGGTTCAATCCTCGGTCAGGTCATACCAAAGACTCAAAAAATGGTACTTTATGTCCCCCCTTGCTTAAACACGTAGCATTACAAGGTGAGTGTCAAGGATAAGTGGAGCAACCCAGGGAAAAGAGTGGCGTTCTCCCCTACATCTCGGTGTAGTAGCTAATGAAAATGGAGCCTTCGGGTCGCCCTTGACTATGGTCGACTAATTTACCTTTTTTATCTACTGAAAACAATTTATTCATACGATTAATTGAACACAAGTTGCTAATTTAGAGAGAAGATCATATTGGTATTAGTAGTAATTGAAAACAATAGAAGAGTTCTATCTTCTCTCTGTGACTGCAAGATCAGCAACCGTCTAAAGTCGAAGATCTACTGGACTGTTTTGAGACCCGTCGCTTTGTTCAGAGCTGAGTGCTTACCAACAACGTGGAAGGCAGAGAGAAGATTTGTCGTTATGGAAACCAAAATGCTCCACTGGATGTCTAGAATTACACTGCTCGATAACGTGATAAGTGACGATATTTGAAGGCGCTACAGCATCGCACCAATTAAGGACAAGATGAGGGAATGGTGGCTCAGATGGTTTGGACATGTGCTGAGGGCTAACAATGACACCGTCGCAAAACTTTCCTTTGCATTAGAAGTTGCCAGGAAGCGACCGAGAGAAAGGCCGATGATGAGATGGGCAGACACCCTGCATGAAGATCTCTGCAAAACCGCCCTACACTCAGACCAAGCCTGTGATTATGCCAAGTGGAGACAAAACTCCACCATTGTGTACCACGCCGTAGCTCAGGATTCACACATAAGAAAAAGAAGAAGAAAAAAGTATAGAAGAGTTTCACTTCTTGCTATAAAATTAGAATATTGGATATTCCATTTTATATGCTTTCATGGCGACGAACATGGTGGACACTTTTCTTTATCATCGACGCCGTCATATTGGATAAGTATTTTTTGGTAGACGCGAGGATCAAAAATAAACGGAGAAAGTGACAATAATAAGGTACGTTTTGCATTTAGATAAATAAACATACATCTATTCTCTCACAGAAGATTTGTCAAAGACAAACGTACATAATACATGATACACAAAAAAGGGGAGGTGCAATTTAAACAGACATCATTACTAAGATAACAGTGTACGTTAACAGTTCCTAAAAACAATCGAGAATACACATGTGATGCCAGGGTAAATACAGAGAATTCTTAGGTGTATAAAATAAAATATAACTTACTTTGTATCGAAAAATTGTCATACTGAAATGGCTAACTGTCTGGGGGTCCTGTCTCAACTGCCCACAAACTAAATCTGATGACAACGCATCAGTGGTTTGTAACTATATAAAAACGGAAGATTAGGCCAGACATGTCTGGCCAGCTCCAGCCCAAAGCCAGCACCTTGATGTCCAATCTCGCACCATGATGTGCAAGTCTTTTTTGTACTTCAAAATTTGGATAGTCATTTCTCACCGTGGCCAGTATAGTTCAGGGGAGATAACTTGAAATTGCTCAAGGAACGTAACATTTGGCTATACTAATGCAACAGTGCAATATGGACTGCATTAAGACACAATTTAAGATATGCATTTCTTGTGTCTTACGTTCGTCTCGTAGTGGTATTCTGTCAATGTGTTATCTTTGAAATAAATGTGCATGTTGATTCGATACTAGTATATTCTTTCATTTGGGGGAAACCCAAGTTTGAACTGGGCATAGCCGATTTCATAGTCCACAAAAAAAAAACTTGAAAATACTATTATATTTATTAGATTCAACATTAGTACATTGTAAATTAGTGTAAACATTTCTGGCCACAAACGATCGTGAAAGTAAATCTATATTTTAAAAGGACATCCATGGAATTAAAGAATAAAATTACCGTCTGCTTTAAATTTAAAAGAAATTAGTGAGATTTCACGAATTAGCTTTGGAAATGTAAGTTATGACAAAAATAAACACGCTGTTTTACCATTTCAAACGCTGCTGCTGTTGTTTTTGTTGTTGTTGAGGAGAGGGAGGAGGGGGGGGTAGGGGGCGGAGGAGCGAATCGGACTTCTGCAAAAGTCCTCATTGGTCGTAGCCATTTGTTCTATTATCAAGATTGCAAGTTTTCACTCCCGACACTCAGAGCAGCAAGGTCTAGAGGTGGCATACAAAGTCAGGAATGGTTTGAGCCGGAATATAAAAAAAGAATGGTGATTGTGTATGTTCAGAAGCAACAATGTTTACCATCACCCAACAAGTTTTCAGTTCTGTGCCTGACACATCCTACAGAACTATATTTACATCATCCAATCAAAACCCATGGTAACTGCTCAGACAGACGACCATCATTTATTTATGTACGTCATCCTCTTACTCTCCTCACTGCTCCCTCTATTCCCCATCCTAATGGCACTTTTCATCTCAAATAAGCAGACAATCTATTCATAGTTTTAGATTCTTTGAATTTTTCTCTTTACTTATGGTTGTTTACTGATATCAATCCGTATATTCTTTGTATTTCCAGATTAAGATGCTTAAATCTGACCAAGAATTTCCTGCGGTTTCTGCCACAACCGAATCAAAATGAATCTCTCAATAAATTACAGGAACTTTATTTGACTGCCAATAAGCTCCAAGACAATGTCTTTCAGGTAATCAGTTGCTTCCCACGTCTGAAGAAGCTCCATTTGGCTGAAAATATTATTGAAGAAATACCAGAAAGGTAAGCCGATAAATGTTTAAAGACGGTCGTCCACCCATTTACTGTCTTTCTCCAAGACCTCAAACAACACACAGGGAAACGACTTTGTTCACTAGCGAACGTAATGTAATATTATTAGGGTTAACAGGGTAGATTTGAAAGATTTTACTGTGATTTTTATATATATATATATATATATATATATATATATATATATATATATATATATATATATATATATATATATATATATTGTTGTGTGTTTGTGTGCTTAGGCATCATTCTTTCATTTAAGCAAATATTGTTAAAAATAACAGAATTCTTCTGCTTAATTATACCTTTTTTATTTTTTCAATTGGCTCTAATGCTTTATTTTATTTCTGAAAATACTTATTCCGGCTAGGAAGATTGTTAGAATGGAAGGCATCTTATTAATGAAATTAATGAAAAGAATTGTCAACATTGCTCTACCTGTAAACAATTGCATTTTTTTAAATAAATATTAGCCTATTTGTTTTAAATTGCAGCTGCATGGCCAAACTGGAAGCTTTGCAAGAACTTAACATTTCATCTAATTGTCTGACTCACCTTCCACCGAGTCTCTGCAACCATCAGAAACTACAGATCCTCAGGGCAAACTCAAATACGATTTATAGCCTCCCAGACTTCAAAGGGGCCCCGGATCTAAAGGTAACGAAAACAAATTAACGTTAGAAGTTTTTGAGTGAGCAAGGATTTATAAGTTTTTATCGGTTTCTTATTAATTCTAACACATAAGCAAAAAGGATAAATAAATGAGAACTAAAAAACATAAAACAGGATTCATTTGCAGCTATAAGTAATACACTAAATCTGCACACATGACAAAAGATTCCTAATATGTGGATACATGAGAAGCGGACTTACATTTGTAGAGATCTGGTATCCAAAATCAAGGCAACAGAACTGGTCTGGATAGAAAGGAGACTAACCGCATGTTGTCTCAAGAGCACCTCGACAGAACTGGTCTAAAGAAACGACTGATTACATGTCAGCAGAAATGATCTTGGCGGATACAAGCAATGGAAAAACGATGTTGTCACTTCGGCGATCAGACTGAAAAAGAGAGAAAAGCTGAAGTGATTTTCTTAATCACACCATTTATATTTGTGACCATGTGGCTCAATCAACCAATGATTGAGCGTCATCATGTAATCTAGGACACTATGTATTAGAAAAAAACCGTCCCATAAGGCTCTATTTTAAATTCTTAGTTCTTAAAATTATTTGTTCAGTTAACTTTAATGGCTGTTCCATGTTCAGGTAGACGTGCGGCAAAAAACTAGAGGAAAGAATCTCTTCAGTCGTGCTCCATCAGAAGCTATTTAGTATTGATGTGATTTTGGATGCTTTACATGCTCGGCATCTCAGGTGGTTTGGCCATGTACAACGTGCCACCTCCTGCATCAACACAATGACATGTATGGATACCCCAGGCACGAGGGTGCGTGGAAGACCAAGGAAGACCTGGCTTAAGTAATATGCACAAAGTGACTTGACTGCTTGAAACATGAATGGTATCAATCCTTTGGATTGGACCGCATGGAGAGCAGGTGTGAGACGTTGACTGGTGTTGCCCACCTTGGAGGAGGAGGAGGAGGAGGAGGAGGAGGAGGAGGATGATGATGATGATGATGATGATGATGATGATGATGATGATGATGATGATGATGATGATGATGATGATGATGATGATGATGATGATGAGCCACTTCTGCTATCGATTTAGTTCTCATCTTGGTTGTTATTTTCACAACGTTTCAGCCGATGTAACCTCCATCCTTCTTCAGGTGCATCTTTCCGAGCTCAGGAATTTTTATGTCTAACTCGGAAATATATACAGTCATGACGAGAGGCGAGTGAGGAAATGTGACGTCTTGTTACGTTTGCATCTCGGCTGGGACTGTTCACATTAAGCACGAACTAGAGCTGGGTAGGAATGAGAAAAAACCGCCATGTGCATGTAGTTCTACACGAGTTTGGACATGCCTGTTTTAGCCAACCGCACCACATACTAATGACTACACGAGTGATTACATGTGAATAGAAAAGAA
>OY744547.1:33757682-34082423 GCA_963556195.1 Sepiola atlantica
TTTTTTCATGATTGAAACAATTTAATCCGAGCTCAATAGATGACCTAATTGGATAATCCATTAAGCTTGGGTTAAATATTTATATAATATACATTCACTCCCCAAGAGAAGAGCACTCTGATGTAAGCAAAAGATAGTTTCTACTTAAGCTTATATGCAGAATTTTCTTCTGAACGGAATGGAATCCTCTATTGAAACTGATTAGCATAATTAAATACGGTAAAATTTCTCCTACTAGCAAGCGACAGCTAAGACATTGGACTTTCACAATCACTGACGACTGAAGGTCTGTGTGTTCGAGTCTCGAAGTTGGTTGAATGAAGCTCAACTGACGAGTCTTCATATATATATATATATATATATATATATATATATATATATATATAAAGAAAACAATTTTGATGTTAACTGTTTTGGTCTTTTTCTGTGTTAATTTGATGGAAGATAAAATTCATTGAGGAAGCATTTTAAAAACATCTTGTATTTATTATAAAGAGAAAATGTGCTTTGAAAAGGGTAGAAACAATTGTATGAATAAAGATGTTTTTAAAACAAATTCGAAACATTTATTAAATTATTATATATAGTTGTATTAGTTGCTATTTTATAGAGAAGAGTGCTCAATATCGGTGATAGAGCTTATGTAGATTTAAGTTTGGAGATATAGAGTCAACAGCGCATGATGCCTTGTCCTCCCACACACTAGATGACGTGATCGTTTTATGACGTCATCCATTAGAACAGATATGGGAATAACCGTGCACTGTGGATAGGTCACTAAAAATGACGTCATCTATTAAAATAGAGTGATGGGGGGTGGGGTAACTTTGCACAATGGATGATATTGCAAATAGCGAATTACATCATACATCATTTTATTACAATTCTATATATTCAGTGATGAGAGGTCTGGGGTTGGAGCCTCAGGGTTAGTGCGTTGGTTGAATGAAGCCACACTGATAAGTGTTCAAAAGATGAAACATGTGTCTATGGATGTTAATATTCTGGTGACTGGTAATTTCGCCTCTGCATTCTTCAGTTTGAAGAATGCAGGATACGAAACTGCCAGTCATCATCCACTGTCAACACGACATCTCCAAACTTAGATCTCTTTCCATATTTATATAATAATCATAAAGTTGGTATACGATAGTGCTCAATACTTTTATTTTTAGTCAAATATTTTATTAGTAGAGCGAATTATATTGTTATATTTTTGCTTTTTCAGATTGTGCGTTGCAATTTTGAACAAAACAAAATTCAACCGAACTTGTGAAGATGCACTTTTCGGAATTTTTGACGGCGGAAAAAGCGATGAAGTGGCGCTGTTGTTGGCCGACATTATGGAGGACACAGTTTTGGAAGAATTAAATAGTTCTCTAAATCCTTCTGGTGGGACGAGCTACATGAAATACGCCATGCTCAGTGCACACAGGTAAATTCGGGCTGGTCGTAAAGAAACATACGAGCAGGGAATATTTTGCCAGGTGCCAAACTTAAAGATAAACCTGCATACGAACGAAGAATACAAAGTGAATTTCAACGAGTTAACGCAAAATACACAGATTTTTGTGAACACCTCTTTGTAATGCCATTAGTTTCGATTATCGAACTCAACATATGTTTTTGGTGGCGGCAAGTGCCACATGCACACCAAGCAGAAATGTATGGGCTGCACTTTTAATCCTATGCACACCCTATATCCTCAACTTCTTCAGATTTTAAAGAAAGTTTAATAAAAAAAAAAAATTTTAATAAGAGAGTGCTGTAGTTTGCTTGAAGCATTGTGCATAGTATATATATAGGTCTGAGGTTTAAAAGGATGCAACATTGTTACACTGCAATGTATGGTTATGGGATTGTGTGAATTGAAAGAATATCTGGGTGAGTAACAAGATGATAAAAGACACAAAGACACAATACGTAATATAATAATTTTATTTTTATTTTCGACTTATTATTTTTTTTCATCTTAAATCAATCATGTGTTATACGGTGTCCATTTTTAAAATATATTTCGAGGTTAATATCTTCTTTTCAAGCCCATATTAGATCCATGGGTTAATATAATATCCATGCGAATAGACATAAAGAGACAATATGTAATGCAATAATTTTCTATTATTTTCTACTTACTGTTTTTTTTATCTTCAATCAATCGTGTGTTATACTGTGTCTAATTTTTCTAATATTTCAAAGTTAAATATCTCCTTTTCAAAGAAAGTTCATATCACATTCACGTGTATGTCATGTCTTTAAATAAACTTTATTAATGACTTTTTTAATATTCCATTAACTTTTAATCTTTTCTTTTAATATTTTGACATGTTGCAATATTAAGGCACACAAAAAGAACTGCATAATCCCCCTTCAAAACGGATGTTTGTTGAGTGATCTAATAAAAACTAATGGCAATACAAAATATAAAAAGTTGGCAATAGGTTATCTCTCCTTGTTTATTGTGTCAATAGATTATCTCCCTTTGTTTATTGTGTTAATCAATTATCTCCCTTATCTTTTAAAATAGCCCCATTTTGATTGGGCAAGGCAGTTCTTTTTTACCAATCACCAGGTTCTTAATTTTGGCGGGATAAAGGTGAAAATCCCTCTCTCTTCCTCCTTTTCAATTAGTCATAATACGAACAGAACACATTTTACAAAGCTGCCCCATCCAGACGTTAAAACGAATCCATTTTAACAGTATCAGATAAGTTGGTCTTTTATTTAAGCTGTAAACACACTTCGTTTGCAAGACATTTCTTGTATTATAATTTCAATACATATATTATCATTTATCTCTACCTTTGTACCTTCTTCAATACGTTTTCTTTCGGCTCATCTTTTACAACGTCCTGCAAACAAGAACTACCAAATTTCCTTCATTTTGCAACCAAATTACTTCAAACTTTGCTCCCAAAAATCTGTGTCTTCTGTGTTCACTCATGAATATTCATCCTGCATTTTGCTTTCTTACACATGTTTAGGTTTAGGTTTATACTGATAAATTTACAGGGATCAATCAAAAGAAAGTATTTTTTATTTGCATTATTAATTATATACCCAGTATATATACTTTTTTATTCCTGCTTTGCTGTCGTTTTTATATCTTTTTATATATCGTTTTATTATATACTGAGTGTCTATTACTTTTATTTTTGTTTTGCTGTCGTTTTTTATTTTTTATTATGCTGCTTTTATTTACAAAATTATTTTTTTATATACGATTTTAAAAGTTAAATCTAATTGACGATATCGTTTGGGTTTGGTCACAGTAGCGTTAAAAGGGGTTTAGGACTTATAAATGAGTTTTAGGGGCATAGAATCGAGGAGTTGGCCCAGGGCATCACCAAACCTCTGTACACCACTGTTACGTCATTAAATTATTAATTGAACAAATTGTTATAAACCTATAACTAATTTTGTTAAGATAATCTTGTTTTAATCTCTATTAAAAAGATTACTGGATGTAAAAAGCTTCCAAAACTTTGAATCTTTTAATACATAAGGATTTGCTAAGAATTTTAAAGCTAGTTTTCTTGACTTTCTATTTGACAGTTTGAATGCTTCGAAATTCCATTCAAATTTCGAAGGATCACGTAGCAATTCATTTTTTTTACAATTAACAAAATTTTTTAATTTGTTTGAAGTATTATGACACTTCCAAATTCGATGGTATTTTTGAAGATAGAAAAGAAAGTAATTTTTGGCTTGAATGGACATTTAAAGCAGAAACCAAATATATGGTTTCTTTGTGTTCCTAAACCAAGGAAACACAAAAATCAAATATATGGTCACTTTGTGTTCCTAAACCAAGGAAACACAAAAATCAAATATATGGTTTCTTTGTGTTCCTAAACCAAGGAAACACAAAAATCAAATATATGGTTTCTTTTTGCCCCTAAACCAAGGAAACACAAAAATCAAATATATGGTTTCTTTGTGTTCCTAAACCAAGGAAACACACAAATCAAATATATGGTTTCTTTGTGTTCCTAAACCAAGGAAACACACAAATCAAATATATGGTTTCTTTGTGTTCCTAAACCAAGGAAACACACAAATCAAATATATGGTTTCTTTGTGTTCCTAAACCAAGGAAACACAAAAATCAAATATATGGTTTTTTTGTGTTCCTAAACCAAGGAAACACACAAATCAAATATATGGTTTCTTTGTGTTCCTAAACCAAGGAAACACAAAAATCAAATATGTAGTTTCTTTTTGCCCCTAAACCAAGGAAACACATTTATTTTATAATAATTCTATCCCATAATGCACTTCGTTTTCAAGAATGTGATATTAAAAGTTTAATTTATTTACATTTAATTTTCCTGAAGAAATATCTTTAAAATTAATAATTGAAAAGAGAATTCAATGAAGGGATATATTTTTTTTTAAATCGGTTTTGCAATAAAATCGATCAGACATCTAAAAAAAATGGTAAAATTTAAATCCCATAAATACTTTTGAGTTTTTGTTTACTCTTAAATGTGTAAATAATAAGAAGCAAGAAAGCAGAATCTAGTGGCAAAGATTAACCCAAGACAACTAACGCTCTTCTCCAGCTGTAGGAGGCTGTTTGAACTTCAATTTGTTGAAGGACATCCGGTTTTGTGCCACCAAGCATGTTGAAATCTTATGTTATAACATAAAATTGCCTTTGCAAGTAGATTTACCTGCCCTTTATCTAACCATTTTTTTTTTTATTCTGCTGGGTGACTAGCCACCGTTTTCACCAGTGAAGCCTGAGTGGGGAAACCTGATTAGTCCCTTATAACCCAACCTTACTAGATTGTTCAAGTGAACTACCAAGCTAGTGTGGGTATACAAACGCATCTACAACATACATGATACATACAGACGCATCTACATACATACATACATACATACATACATACATACATACATACATACATACATACATACATACATACATACATACACATATGCATCTATATACATATATCTTTATTTTTGTTGTATATATTTTAATTCTTTTTTTTTTTTTTCATCTCAGGAAACTAAAATCTACGGGACAGAAAATAGGGGCCTCGACTGCGGTGTGTCACTTACGAAAACTGCCAGATGGACATGATGGCTCGGCTAAATATTGGATCACTGTGTCAAATGTTGGAATGGTCCAGGTGGTTTTGTGTCGCAACGGACAGTCTATACCATTGACACACTGTTTCTCTGTGAGCACAGATCGCTCTGAGTGCATCCGTATTCAGAAATCAGACGGCATCATTACAGAGGTGAGTCTTTTTCCATTTTTCTTTAGTTGATAAGATAAATAATACTAACGAAGAATTAGAATATTTGGTATTATATTCCATCAAGATTAGCAACACGTGGGCATACAATTTAAATCAATTCTCTGAGCACGTCGGGTGTTGCTAAAATTTGGGTATCTGTGCACGTGTGGAAAGTAAAATATGCTTTAAAAGACTGTGGTGGAGAAAGACATTTCATTTATTATTAGTTTGCTTACGACACACTATAAAGACATTTAAAAAAACAGGTAAGACGTAAGATTACATACATAATACATTGTTTCATGCAAAAAAGATCTCTCTTAGCTATTTCTCTCATTCCCTCTCACTGATTCAATCACTCTCTAAAACTTCTTAACGTCTCTGTGAGCATCTAGAGAAAGTGTGACTCTTTTTTTCTGCCTTCGTCATCTAATTTACATATGTGTGCCTGTACACACTACAAACACGTATGTAAATTAGATGGCAAAATAATTAATCTCTTTTACTTCTATATAAGAATTATAAAGAATAATATTTCTCTATAAAAATAATAATAATAATAATAATAATAATAATAATAATTAAGCATTGATGATGACCTGTGTGAGAACTCTTAGTGAGTACAAATAATAATAATAATAAGAAGAAGAAGAAGAAGAAGAAGAAGAAGAAGAAGAAGAAGAAGAAGAAGAAGAATATAGAAGTAAAGAGACTTATTATTTTTAGTTATGCAAGAAGATATGTCACAGTTTGTAGATTTTCGAATGAAATCAAAGTAGATTAAAAATAGTGGTAGTGTTTGTGACCCAATGGGTCATGGGTACGTCTAGTCTGTATATATATATATATATATATATATATATATAGTAAGTTATAAAAATATATTTACGTCAATTTAAGCTACACAGAGGCTTCCGCGTTTCATCCTCGTAAGGAATCGTCAGGCTAAAATGCATGGAATTCGTGTTACCGGGTGTTTTTATATATACACGTTATGTTTAGTCTAGCTAGCTAACCAATCAGATTCATTATTATTCCCTCCCACGAGTTAATGTTTTCATTAGCCAATGGCAGGGCTTCTCTTAAACAAAGGTTCGGCTGACTTTTACTTTCTCTTTTCTGAAGAAAAGAAGTTTAATTCCTATTTGTTTGTTCACGAACTTGTTCTAGAGTTTAAAATATTACATAACAATATGTATTCTGAAACTAAGTATATTTAATTTTGATCAAGTGGCATACAAGATTATTATGAAGTCTGTGTTCACGCTTAACACACATAAAAAAGAAAATACGATATTTTACTTTATTCTTTACTTTATTTTTTTATAAAATTATAGAAATTAAAAAAATAATACAAGAAATGTTAACAAGAGCTTCAGGGCTTGGAGCAAGGGTGCACAAGGGTCCTCATTGATTTTTGGGAAGGGGTTAAAGACTATAAATTATTACAGTAAATATCACTTTCACCCTCTCTCACCCAATCAATGCTGATTACATTTTTGGGCCCCACCCCAAACATTGAATGTTACAAAATGTAAAAATAATATGTTTGTTATATGAAACATCCTGTGGCATAACGTCATATAATCGAGGAGGCCGTGAAACATGTTGGTCCTATTCCTGAGCATGTAGTGAGCGGCAAAGCCCTTCAAGATCTGGCGCAGGGTTACGGCACCTCTAAAAATCTTAGTATCATGGTTATCAACCTCGGACCGAGCAAAGAATTATTTGCATTATTCGGACAACGTTTCGGCTGATGTAACCTCTAACCTTCAGGTTCATCTTGTCGAACTCGGGAATTTTTATGTCAAACTCTTGAATCTATATGGAATTTCAAACGGAACCCTTTTTTTTATTCAGCGGTTACTTTGTTCTCGTTCTCATGACCAGGTTGAATTCTTCATTTTTATTTTATTCTTAGTTAGTATCGCCGGTAGTGAGGATTGAACCTTCAACCTCCAGAAGACTTACAACTGATTGTTACTTAACACCTTTATCCATTGCATCACGTGCCCACATGGATTCCAGAGTTTGACATAAACATTCCCAAGTTTAACAAGATGCACCTAAAAAGGTTGGAGGTTACATCGGCCAAAACGTTGTGAGAATAACAGCCAAGATGAGAAGAATATCTGAATAATCGAATTAATACAAATTATCAATTCTCATTTCTTGTGGAACATGAAAAAGGTAATATGTTGTTATGAGCTGAGCGCAAAAGGATATAGAGTTCCTCATCCAATCCTGAGCAATCCTGCTCGTAATTATATATAACAAAAGGAAATGTTTTATGTTTGTTATATGAAACATCCTGTGGCGTAACGGATATAAGTGCTAAGTTATAATCAATTTTAAGTGACAGTCTTCTGGAGGTTGAAGGTTCGATCCTCAGTGCGGGCGATACTAAGAATACAATTACGAATTATTTAAGATGTTTACTTGGTCATGGCTGACGGAACGAGAGTAAGCTACCCGCGTAGATTAGAAAAAGGATTCCATTCGATATTCCGTACGGATTCTTGAATTTGACAAGATTCACCTGGTTGCAGATGGAAACGTTGTGAGAATAACATCCAAGATGAGAACAGTAGTCAGAATTATCCAAATAATCCAAATTATATATGTTATTCTTTATTTATAAGTGTGAAACAATTTCATCAATTTTACCGATTCTTTTCTTTTCTCTTTCCCAGGACAACCGTGTTAATGGCATCACAGAATGTACTCGTCTACTCGGAAGCGGTTATTTATTTCCACAAGTGATTCCGAAACCTCATGTCAAGAGTGTCATGCTTTTGCCAGAGGACAAATTCCTCATCATAGCCAACAACGAACTCTGGAAATATGTGAGCGCCGAGGAGGCCGTGAAACATGTTGGCACCATTCACGATCCTGTAATGAGCGCCAAAGCCCTTCAAGATCTGGCACAGGGTTACGGCGCCTCTGAAAATCTTAGTATCATGGTTATCAACCTCGGACCGAGCAAAGAACCTCACATTCATACTTTACCTTCAACTTTACTAAGATTTCCTCAATTCGGAAACAATGCCCTCGGAGCAATGGCATCAAAGATCTTACATGACAAAGTATTCCGAAATAAGGGGGATGACGGTAGTTCTTTATCGCCGAGCAGTTTGCGTTCGATCATGGAGGCGAATGAAGAGGATGCGACACCGACTAACAGCAGTAAAGATGTCCGGCTACAAGACGTAGACGACTATGTCTACGGGGAATGTGGTTCTGATGAACTATCTTCATCATTTAAATTGAAGCCGCTGCCAACAACGAAGAGCAGATTCCGAAAGAAAGATGAAGTCTATGAGTGGGAAGAGTTATTGCAACAGAGACTTGCTGATGAAGTTAAAAATAGAGAGCTTCACAAAGAACTGCAGTCAATGATGATCGACTCCAACCCCCAGCAGGTGATGAACGGGTTAGACTCGGAGACAAACGGCATTGAGATTGACAGTAACTGGTCGACGATGGAACAGATGGCAATGATGCGCATGTGTCTATCAATGGAAGGATGCAACAACCAAGATGAAGGGAAGACGACAGCTAGTTCACAGGCGTCAGCATCGACCTCAACGGGAACTTCGGCAACAACTTCAACACCAACTTCAGCATCAGTACCAAGCGAGACATCAACCGGGTCACCCGACTATGACCGTCTTTACGACATCCCCGTCGGTATCGACCGGGACGCCATCCTCTTCTACAAAATGCAAATGGCCCGCATAAACAATGGAAAGACAGGGAGCTTAAGCTCCGTCCAGTCTGACCCGATGTATGCATCCCTTGAAGAGGTCACCCCAAGGCGGGTGCCTTCGCACAGCATCGAGGTACTCGTCAGAGCCATACCCAACATCAGTCGGACAGCATCAGCTGCTGCTGATAGACGCCAACCAGTATCCATACCACCACCTCTCGTACCACCACCACCACTACCACCACCTCCCCCACTATCGCCTCCACCACCTCCAATTGCAGAATTATCAGACACCACTACAACAGATAACAGCTCACGCAATGTGGATCTTATCACTCCTGAATCGAGTGATCATTTGTCAACCGACAAAGACAGTGACATTGTATATAGCATGATTGATAAGTCTTCCGTGGGACGAGGGATACTACCAGAGGCTAACTTGGCCGTTCCGTACATCACACTACCATCATCATGGACCAACCAACCATCAATGCCGACAACCTCGACTGCACAAGGAGTGACAGTCAATAAAGAAGGCAGTACAAAAACACCAAGTCAGCAGAGTATTATTATATCCTACCTTTGACAGGAAGTTGTTTTTTTTATATATATATATATATATATATATATATATATATATATATATATATATATATATATATATTTACTAGCAGAATACTCGTCTCAAGATGGGTATTCTTCTAGTTCATAATAAAATTAATTCACCAAACAAAAAACATTTTGCACCACTTTTATGTCTTTTTATGAAGATTAAAATCAAGATATAATGCTATTAAACCTCGTGTTATTCCAATTTGATAAAAATCCATTGAGTTATTTTATTTCTAAAATTTGAGGCTTAAGCTTAAGGTGTCTTAAGAAGAAATTGAAATTCAATCAATCTTGTTTAATTGGTGTCTAATAACTATGGATCAAATTTAATGGAAATTGGAAATATTTAAATTTTTAAATGAGACGTTGTTCCCATATTATGCCGTCTAACAATGCTTTAAAATACTCCAAAGCAGTTGAAATTTTGGAATATTGATTAATTGATGTCTAATACCTATGGTAAATATATATATATATATATATATATATATATATATATATATATATATATATATATATATATATATATATATATGTCATCGCTTTTTAATATATATATATATATATATATATATGACAGAGGAATCACACTGACACCTAAGAGAAAATCCTCCTGTCTGCTGTGAGATGATGCCATTTTTCTGCAGATACACGTATTGTGTGTGGCATGTGATCTTTGATGAAATTTAAGTGCAAAAATATTTCTCCCACCCCATCATTGTAGCTCTGTAATTTTAAATGTCAGCATGATGCTAACTACATTGGTAGTAATAATTAACGGTTGCAGGATCGAATTACTCAGCACATGATTTCCAACATATGGTATCAAAATAAAAGGAAATATTCCTTCTTCGTCCTCCATTCGAATCGTAATAATAATATTTACCTGTAACTACCTAATTTAAAATACACACGTGTGTACACACTCACATGCTCAGAGATATTTAATCACCAGCTTGATTAAGCATTTCTGGAAGGGATGGGGGGGGGGATATCTGTTAACGCGTATAGGAAAAAGCAGACTCAACAGCTTGCGCAAATAGTAAAATATCTGAGAATCAATTTCGAAATTACATTGTTTACGTGTTATCCTCATTGGGGGTTATGAATACGACAACCATAACAAAGATAACAGTCTAAAACATTTAAATGGCGAAATGATTTCATCTACGCTTTTTAAGTCATCAGTTCAATTCCTGATCGCAGCAGTGGAACTATAAGTAGGTTGAGAGATGATAACCAGTTTATGCCCAAGAAGTGTAAGACAATAGAGACAGATGAAAACTCAGATGTGGAGAAAGTATTTTTGGATTGCGAAAGTATTGAGCTTATTCAGAAGATGTATTACCTGGGTGAAACCATTTGAGCACAGGGAGAATCAGGTGCTGGTCAGGAGTCGATGAAGTAAGTTTCGGGAACTTCTGCCATTACTATCAGGCATGTGTGCACACTGTGATGATGTATGGAAGTAAAAACCTCACCATGAGGGTTGAGGACATGCGTTGCATGGAGATAAATGATATGTGAATGATACAATGGGTGTGTAATGTGAGTCTTAAAGGCAGGCTTAGATCTGATGACCTCAGAGGAGGATTAAATCTGAAACGTAAAGGGAGATGAATGGTGTATATTGAAAATTCCAGGTAAATATTATTATTACAATTAGAACCAGAGATGAAGAGGGGATATTTCGTTTCATTTCGATACAGAACTAATATTCAGGGATTATTTAAAAATGAAATTATTTCAATTAAACGGTTTGTTTATTGGAACTAATCTTGACATGAACTGTAAGAGCAACTCCTATAATAACCTCTAACAAAAGGTTCGCCAACAGATGAGATATTTATTTAAGTGGCCTACAGGGGGTGACGGTGATTAAGTGGATAACGATGCGGACTGACGACCTGGGTGTGCCAAGTTCGAATCCAGTCGGTTCCATAGTATCACTTTCACTTAGGGATGTTGGCACCCTCCGTTTGTTCTCTCCTGCAAGAATGCCAGCAACAGAATCAAGCCGGTCAACGAAGTTGTATCATGCTGACTCATACGAATTTACTCATTTACTAGTGACCTACACCGTTGGGTGTAGGTTGCCAGAAGTTTAAAACAGTGAATAAACCAGTAGTAATAATACAGGCCGGCTGCCGAAAGTCTTTTCTCAGGGCAGTATATCTTCAAGTGGAGATAGCCTTGCTCGGTTTCAAGTTGACGGGGGCAGGAGAGAGGACGTCTTTCTTCATGAGTGCCTGGAATCTCTCTGCCTGCCCTGCAAATCTTAAAGGGTCTGTATGTAGTCCTTCAAAGGTCCAGTCGAAATTAATACGCCCTGGAGTCTGATTGGTCCTCATGTGACGAAACAACATCGCTAGGTCTGCATGCCAATGTTTATGGCTACTACATTTTTGTTTAACTTGAGTTCACCCCAGACAAGGCCTACTGCCACTTAAACGTAAGAGGCTACTGTGGATTAGGGTCCAGGAATTAAAATGAGGAGTTATGCAGTGAGATCTTTGTTTATGTTGCATTTAAATTTCTGCATGTTGGTACAGTCAGGGAAACAGTGAACAGGGAGGGAGTTACAAAGGCTGGCAGCTTGAGGAAAGAAGCCATTAGAGTAAAAAGCTCTCCAGCATCTCGGGACCTCCACAGTGAATGGATAAGATTTAGCTGTTTGTCGAGTTGGTCGTGTGAATTTATATCGAGGGGGCATCAGAGCAGTAAGTTCATCGGAGCACATTCCATTGAAGTGCTTGTAAAACAAGCACAAGGATGCAACATTGCGGTAATGGGACAAGGGCTGGAGCTTTGTGGATAGTGAGAGACCTATTAGATTAGAGACTCTTTTTTGGACCCTGTCTAAGAGAGAGAGACTAGTGGATGGTGCACCAGCCCAGATGTGACAACAATACTCCATGCATGGGCGGATGGTGGCTTTGTAAAGATATAGGATACTGGTAGGTGTGAGAAGTTTTCAAGCACGGTAGAGGGAGCCCACTTTCCTTGCAGCAGCCTTGACAATGTCTTCCATGTATTTGTTCCAACTCATGTTACCTGTGAATGTTAGGCTGAGGAGTTTGTACATTGGACTCTCAGGTAGGGTGTTATTATCCATGGTAATCGGTGGTTGAGGAGGTTTCTTGTAATTGTTAAAGGAAAGGAGCTTTGTCTTAGTGGCATTAAATGTTACCATCCATTTATGTCCCCATTCAACTACAGACTGGAGGTCATTTTGTAAGGATTCAGCCATTGCCTTGTATGTGTGTGCATCTGTTTTTCCCATATGTCGAGAGTAAAGTGTGGTATCATCAGCAAATATACCCATCTCGTACTCAATTTTATCAGGGAGGTCGTTTATGAAAATCAGGAACAATAAAGGTCCAAGGATCGATCCATGGTGTACACCCGCATTTATGTCATGTTGCTTAGATGAACGGCCACTGAGGACAACCTGAATCTTTCTTTTGGATAGGAAGAATCTAATTATATTAAATATACGTCCAGAAATACCATACAAACTAATTTTCATGAGAAGACCTTCATGCCAGACCCTTCACCTGCCTTGTCCAGTGTATGGTATATGCGTCTAGAGATGACCGTTAGGATATCCGCAGTAGAACGTGCTTGCCTAAATCCATACTGATGGTTAGAAAAATGTTTAGCATTAATGCGATGGCAGATTATAGCTAGATTGATTAAAGATTCAAAGATTTTAGTGAAGAGCATGTGCACTGTGTTCTAAACGCTCACGACATTGCTATGCAAGTCTGGGCATGTAAAATGATGCTCTAATCGCCTGTGTATCACTACACAAGTCTGGACATGCCTGTGTTAGCCAAACGAACCACATATGCAAGTGATTACGTGTTAGCACAACAGAAGAAAAGATCTCAATCGTGTTTCTTCTACAAACGTTATGTGTGTATTTAAAAGGAAATTAAGTCACTTAACATTTTAGTTGATATTTTTAACTATGTAGTTTCATTTATTTATATATTTTTTTAGTTTTTTGGGCTTCTCTTAGTCCTTGTCATAACTTTGTATGCGTATATATGTTTTATATGTATGTACACATGTTGTACGTATGAACGAAATCCCAAATAAAGTAGCCATTCAAATTTTAGTCAGTTTGACAGTTTTTTCCTCACCCGGTGGAGAGTTATACAAAAAATAATGTGTTTGGATCATCAATTATTTTTTATCTGAGTTTCCAGTGTTGTCATGAAACTGAAGGTAGCGATGGACGATCAATATATATGTATATATGTATAGCGTTTTCTTAAATAAATATAAATATTTTAAAAATTACATTAGAACGAGTTCAGTTCGAAAACAGACTTTGAAGAGTCATTGATAAGTGCCGTAAGACACAAAATCATTTGGTATGACATACCAACATGTAGATATCATTATAAATAAATATATATATTATTATTATTATTATTATTATTATTATTATTATTATTATTATTATTATTATTATTATTATTATTTGGTTGTATAATCAAATTTCAACTTAGGCAAACTTTGATACGTTTAGCTAAATAGATTTTCTGAATTTTAGTTCCAAGAATACTAATGAAGCATTTTAATTTATCCAATACGGAGTTTCTAGAGCAGAGATGAATTATTTGCAATGCCGACAAATCCAAACAGCGTCAAGCAATTATTCATCTTAATTTTACAGCCTTTTCATCTTGAAAAACTATTTACAGTTAAAAAAGAATCTTCAAAGTTATAAACATTACATATACAGTCATAAACGGTCACAAACAATAGATACACGTGAGCTACACACACACACACACACACACACATATATATATATATATATATATATACATATATATATATAATATATACATATATATATATAATATATATATATAATATACATATATATATATATATAATATACATATATATATATAATATACATATATATATATAATATACATATATATATATATAATATACATATATATATATATATAATATACATATATATATATATATAATATACATATATATATATATATATATATATATATATATATATATATATTAAGAGAGAATGGTAGTTTGCTTGAAGCATTGCTGGGAATTGTAATAAATGTATTAAGAAGGCTAGAGACAATGCAGAGAGCAGGATTGATGAGAAGCTGGAAAGAACAAAAATAAACAATCGAAGGAGAGGACTTACAACTATCTATTTCTTTTTCTTTTCAATCTTACGTAAACAGCAAGTATGGTGTTAGCTGTGTGTGATGTTCGGATGATGATTAGAAATCATTTGATATTTCGGGAAAATCTTCCCCTTGTCAAAAATTGGCCACAAAAACATCCATTTAGTGAATTCCACACAGTCGGACTTTTCTTTTGTGTCCATATATATATAATGTATTTTTTATGTAATTGTTTTTATTGGTGATTGTAGCATTCAGCTGGTCTTTATGTCATTCACTTCCTAAGTGATACATATTAATGCAGAAGATTTCATGATTAGTCGCCTTTAACTTTATAGGACATATTTTTCGTTAATATATATTTTTTTTAATTAATTTTATATGTACAAAAAGTAATCCAGGGACACGTGTTTCTGGCTCACAGCCGTCATCAGCATAGCTAACTTGGACAAGGATCGAACCTTTTATATTGATGTCTATAGTCTAGCGCTTTACCACTGTAAATAAATTTACCAAGCGTATATAGGTAAAAATAATTTAATATTATTTATATAAAATTAATAGTGTATATATATATTTGTATATATATATATATTTGTATATATATATATATAATTATTTATAAATAATATTTTCAAATTAACCCATATACACATGTGCTTCATGCCAACCCTGCAATCATCAGTATGAGAGAAGATAATCTCTGCCGTTCACACGTCTCTAACCCTAATATGAAAGTCATATTTGACTTAGTAGTCGGAGCGCATACCGATGTGCCCACCACGCATCTGGAAATGGGAGAGTGAATTAACGTCTAAATGGCAAATTCGGCAGCTATCTAGCAAGCCATTGAAAACACTCAATAGGTGGGGCCTAGAGTATCACATTACGCTCTCTCTCTCTCTCTCTCTCTCTCTCTCTCTCTATATATATATATATATATATATATATATATATATAGAGAGAGAGAGAGAGAGAGAGAGAGAGAGAGAGAATCATCCGTCTGACTGATGCAATCAATTTCGTTTCAGACTAACGTCTTATCTGGAACTGCAATGAGTAAAACCCTGAATTCGATAGAAAAATCGTGACAAGAGCTTTAGATTAAGGTTCTATTCAAGACATCCTTTAAATTTAATAAATAACAGAATATGTTGAACTAAATGTCCCATAGATTATAATTGATATGAGTTTTTAGTAGAGGTTATTAACCAGAAAGCCTATGTAAATGCACAAATAAGTTTGTGTTGACTCATTTTGACCCTGTTATGTTCATGTTACTATATTTAATTCAAATGTTATGAAATGAATTATAAATATTCATCCCATGTCTCCGATATTCTATTCTAAGCTGTGAATACAAAGTTCTAGCCAGAGATTGGTTAGTTTGAAAGTCAATTTCTAAAAGCCGTCCAACAAATGCTAGTATGTAAAACGGATGTTAAACCGATGATGATGATGATGATGATGATGATGATGATGATGATGATGATGATGATGATGATGATTCTTTTTCGCCTTATCAAAAAGAAATTTAGAAAAATTATTTTAAATTTATTTTTACGACTAAGCAACTTTATTGTAAATTATTTATCCCCCTCGTCTGTTACAGTTCAGTGATTACAATAAAGTGGGATGTGATTACAGAAAAAGAAGTTGTAAACAGAAAGAAGGAATTATCAGTAAAAGTAAAATGAAACAACATGAGTTGCGATTTACACAGTTCCTTTTTATTAGCTCCTAAAATTTATCATTTTCTTTTAATGTTCATTGAGGTGTGCATTCCCACCTGTGTATGGGGTGTGCATTGTTTTGAAATTGTTGCAATGTTGACGTAGGTGCCTGTGTGCCATTGTTCGGTATGACGTTAGTTATGTCACATCTTGCCTCTTGTGTTCTTTGCTTGTAACTCCCTGGAACTGGAACTTTTGGTCAGCGAGCTGTTCATTTTATCTGTCTAGAGCAGGGGCGGGCAACCTTTTCAGAGTGAGGGCCAGATGAGACTTTTGGAAAGAGATCGCGGGCCGGAGTGAAAAACGAAATCTCAGAATTACTATATTTTGTTTACATGAATAAATTGTACAGAAATTGCATTGAACACTCTACAAATCTGATATTTTTTCTCAAGAGACTTCTGTATGTGATGTTATAAAAGGCGCCGACGAAGAGCCATTTTGGAATCATAAAAAATAATGACGGGGGAAGTAGCAAGTTGATCCAGCATTCGTTTTGACACACCTCACATAAGTTCTATGTTTCATGCCCTTTCCTCGTCTCTCGTTTCATCTTTGCCTCTCTCTTTCTTTTTTCAAGGATTTGAAATTAATAGTTAAAGAAAAATGAAATATACATGCATCATTGTGCACTGATATTCATACATTTTTATCACACTGTAAATCTTAATTGAAACCTACTTTTACGTCTATGTCACAAAATAATAGGAGTTTTACTGGGAGGTCCGCGTGCTGGATTGCAATAATAAAGCCTAGCACGGTGGCGGGCCGGACGCTAAGCCTTCGCAGGCCACATCCGGCCCGCGGGCGGGAGGTTGCCCGCCCCTGGTCTAGAGGTTCCTAGACTTGTTTTTTTATAAATCGTGTTGGGTTTGTTCTGATTAGTTAATAAACACTAGATTACTTTTTAATTCAGAATTGGTCATGTAGCCTGGTTTTCCAGACGTAGTTGTGGACAATGGTTCTATGGGATTCCTAGTTCCACTTTTTTGTAAGCAGAGAAAGGGAAGGAAAGAAAAGAAAAGGAAAGAGTGAAGCAAAATCAGAAAAGAAGGAAAGGCAGAGACTTAACATGCCAGTAATCTTTCCCCTGTCTTGCCAAATATACTACAACAGTTAGTGCTGACTAACGTTCCTTTACTTTCCAACCCATCATGTTTTCCTCCCATGTCTTATTTTTGTTGAGATTCATATTCGTCAGAAAAAAAAAGTACTTTACAATGATTTTAGGTTATACAACTATAGAAGTTTGGTCTTTTAGGTTTTTATGGAGAGGTTATGTGGTTAGTTGGTTCGGAAGAAACTCTCGATGAAGAACATAACTTCGTAGAGTTAGATGTATATAGCCATATACATCTGACTGAAATAAAATATTAAACAAGAAAAAGGGTCACCATCTTCCATAAATAAGACCACATCTCCACAACTAAATAGGTATCAACTTTTATTCAAGGGAAACCTGTAACATAACGAGAATTGTTCAGTAGGTTGACTTTTGGCAATAAACTAATGCTGCATACTGGGAATTCCATTCTAGCCAGCTACTCGTAGTGAAACGGTGAGCACAGGATAACATTCTATCGAGAGGCGATCAAAACAGGAACTGATTTGAATTGTCTTTTTGGGCGTGAAGATATGTCTATGCGTATTAATCTTGCTTCTAAGCAGATCTATCATAACACCCACGCAGTTAACAGTTCAGGCTCGAGTATGCGAGCACGAAGCCAAACCACGACTCTGTCTAACGCATGATACTGCGCGTACATTTAAACAAAATAAGTCCCTTGTGTAACTGCTACAGTCTTCACATGGACTGTAAGACGAACTCCTATAATATTTTGTAATAAAAGAGTCGTCAAATGAAATAAAAACAAAGTCCTTCTATAAAATACAACGATATGCATTTATTTAAGTGACCTACACCGTTGGGTGTAGGTTGGCGAAAGTTAAAAAGTATCACAGTGAAGAAAGTAATAATAAGTAAGAAAGTTCGGCTGCCCAAAGTATTTTTCTGAGCAAAATATCCTTAAGTGAAGATAGTTTTTCTCAACATCTAGGTGGTAGAGGAAGGAGAGAGGATGCCTTTTTTTGTAGGTGCCAGGAAGCTCTCTGTTGAGTGCTGTGTAAATTTCAAAGGGTCTGGAAGTAGTTTTTCAAAGGTGCAGTCGAAATTAATACGCCCTGGAGTCTGAGTGGTCCTCGTGTGACCAAACCACCTCACAGGGGCTGCTCTCCACAAGAAAAAAGAAATGCTAATGTTTATGACTGCTACAGTTATGTGAGTCTACAAAAACTAAAAACAAACAAAACAAACAAGCAGAAAACAAATTTTGCTATTAAATAGCATTAAGAAACAGAAAGAATACCCGTCCCAGAACCGGTTAAATTAATTACCCAAACAAAACAGTTTTGCACCACTTTTATGTCCCCTTTTGAAGATTAAAATCAATATATAATGATACTAAACCATACACCAATCAGCACTGAACTTAAAAATTAAGCACAGATTCAAAATCGTAATGGCGGCTCGTTGTCACTGCTGCGGCCGCTTGTACTTCTGCTACAGCTCTACAGATTTGACTTTAGATTAACCGGATCAAATGCTAATCTTTTCTTAGCATGATTATCACAGGCCTTTCTCCTTCTCGGCATACGATGTTGACTGGAGCCAAGTTGAATCATGTCAGGTTTTGTATATACAGTTAAGAAACAACTTGAATTTATACATATTTGCATTAAATAAAATAATAAAAAGAATGAAAAGATGTAATAGCGTTTTATGAACCGAAATTTTAAAATCAAAATTTTGGGGTATTTTCATTTAAGCTGTTTTCAGATATTTACTCTAATTATTCAATAAATACATGATTCAACATTTGACAAAATATGAATATTAGATTTAAATTTAAAACTTGATGAAAATCTTTTTCAACCACCAAATATTAAAAAGCCTATGTTCAGAACATCAGGAAGTTTCATCAGAAACAGCTGGTGTACTAGCAAGTTATTTTCAATCTGTTCATTCTTTTGAAGAATTTGGTCCACTACAGGAGAGTTGTTATGGGGAGAGTACAACAAAAATTATGGATGAACTAAAAAATAGATCCTAAAGACATAACGCTATTACTATCCAAATTGGATGTTAGTAAATGTATGGAACCTGAAGAAATTCATCCTAAAATATTGAAATACTTATCATCAAATGAAGGCTTTATTAATGCAATAACCAATTTGTTTAAGAAATGTATGGAATATGAAAAGATTCCATATATTTGGAAAACAGCTATAGTAATACCGCTATATAAAAAAGGTTCGATACATTTAAAAAGTAATTACAGACCAGTTTCTCTAACATGTATTTTGTGTAAGGTATTTGAAAAAATAATTAGAAACCACATATTAAATTTTATAAAGGATGATATAAATTGTAACCAACATGGCTTTGTCCATGGTAAATCAACATTATCTAATATTTTGGAAAGTATTGATATTATAAATGAATATTTGATGGAGGAAGATAGTGTGGATATCATATATTTGGATTTTAGCAAGGCATTTGATACGTTATCTCATTATCGTTTACTAGTGAAAATGAAAAATGTAGGTATTACTGACAAACTGGTAAATATTGTGAGGGAGTTTTTGAAGGATAGAATTATGAAGGTAAAGTTCAGTCCAGGCTCGAGTATTCTGAATCACAATACATACCCTCCGATGTTCTGCAGGGTTCAGTATTGGGTCCTTTGTTGTTTTTGATATTCATAAATGGCTTACCTAATAATATAAATTCAGAAATAGAACTGTTTGCTAATGATGTTAAACTACTTGTGAGAGCTTTATCATATTGGGAGGACATTTGGAAATTGGGATTTAACCTAGACAAATGTAAAGTATTACATGTAGGATCCAGGAATGTGGGAGTTGAATATGTACTAAACAACAGAGAAATCAAAGAAATAGATGGAGAGTGCGATTTGGGAGTGGGGTTTGATAATACATTTAGAACAAATAATCATATTTTGACCATTGTATCGAGGGCAAATAGAATAGTCGGGTGGATGGTTAGGAATATTATTTCGAGGAAGACAAATGTTGTGATGAGGATATATAAAGCTCTAATAAGACCTCATATAGAATACTGCATCCAAGCCTGGGCTCCAGAGACTAGACATGGAAATTGGAATGTAATATTGAAACTGGAAAGCGTACAAAGAAGGGTGATAAAACTAATAAGTAAAGTAAAGGAGTGCAGTTACAGGGAGAGATTGGACAAATTGGGATTGACTACTTTGCTGGAGAGAAGAGGAGAGGTGATATCATTGAGACTTTCAAGATAATTAATGGCATTTCTAACTATAGTGGCCTGTGACAAAGTATCCGGGGGCCAATGGGGATCGGGTACCCTAGTTACGCGCTAGTATACATCTTAGCGATGATGCTAGGTCCTGCATAGAGACGAAGTGGAGATATAAAACTAGTATATATTCGACGTGAAATCAGCTTATTCAAACAGCGGTTCATGGTGCCGGGTTCTCTAAGAAAAGTCATGTATGTTGTCAAACCTGATCGCCGTTACAACAGGTGGATATGGACCAGATGTTGGACGAGAATTTGGCAAAACTCTAATCAGCGAAATGCTAATAAAAAGTCAACAAAAGACATATGATCGGTGAGTGAGTAATACACATTGAGTCAGGCAAGGCCGGAGGTCTATGCTGACTGGGCAGATAATCATCTAGGCTTGTCGGCATTAATTAAGGCAGACGACCTCTGGCACATGGCAAGAAAAAAAAGGGTAATTGTTTTATGATAACGCTAAAACCAGAGAGAGAATCCCATTTATTTATGTCGTTGGGGGAGGACGCACCTGCCCCAACCCCTGAGAGAGGCAGAGACGCAGAGAGAAAGATGGGAGAAGAGGAGTGTGTAGCGATGGACATTTTCAATAAGAGTCTATGCGTCTTAACGCATGAAGAGTGAGATCCAAAGGAGACGGCGAAGAGGCCGGTCGAGCGGCATGCGACAAAGAATAGACTAATCGGCAGAGTAACTCACCATCGTTTTCCTTAGATAGTTAACTTGTGACTAAATAACCATTGTAAACGAATTCACACACACACGGAGAGACAACGAGATAGCTGAGCACAAACAGTCTTTTATGAACATGGTAGACATCAACCTAATGTAAAATCAATTCTTTTATTTTTGTTAATAATTACTCTTCCACACAAAAAGACCCCCGACCGAGTTGTTGAACATTATTATTTTCCCTTTGTTCTGCTTTGAATAATCTTTCGCCCTCACAGAGTCAATCGATTACTGTTCGCCCAGTAATCGCTTGCGGATAGCAACAGTTTCAACATGGGAGTTGGACAAGACAAGATCGACGAAGTCATCATTATCATCGTCACCATCCCGGCCTAGAGGAATTTCGATCGACATATTTTTTTATTGCCACTACGATGATCGGCTGAAGTGTTCACGGTCTGGCAAGATCTGTCGGCAGAGAGACAGAGGCGTGTGGGATCCTTTGCTATATCTGGCACCGCGACCAGCACATCAAACACCTGTGTGTGCGGTGGCCAACAATCCCCACGGTGTGAGAAGTGTGTGGGGTACCCTTTATAGGCATTTTTTTAGTATTTCTCCTAGATTGTCAAGGCAGTTTTCAAACTAAATCTGTTAACCAGTTAAGTTTTTTTGCTTACAGAGTAACATGTTTTTGGAATAAGTTGCCAGAACAGCAATAACATGGATCAGTTTAAGATGAGGTTGGATAAATTCAGAGAAAGTGGTAGGAGGGAGAAATTGAGGGGGCACTTTTGGGAGTTATTAAATGAAATATTTGACAGAATTTGATCTGGATATCGATACTGTACTAAGAGTTTAATTTTTTTTTTTTAACAGTTGAATTGAGAAGATAGTTAAAGGGGGGATGCCCAAGGAGGCATAACAAACAAATAAATAAATAAAGATGTCCTGCTGGCTTAGTAGGCTGAAAGCAGGCTCAAGGTGTTCTCTCGAATAATGACGGTAGAGTTAAGTCAATTACTGATGGTGTCCGGTGTGTCGCATCATTAATAAATCCAGGCGGTTGCGGACGTCCACTTGTCTCCACGGCGATCGGTTGGAAAACAAATCTTATTTTAATCAATAATTTCATTTCAGCTTTTAGTGGGACAAAAAAAAATCTCATCGCACATATCGTAAATTAGTTGAAAGAAACCAATAAGAAACCTACAAGAGCTAATATAAAGTATTTTATCGAACAACTATAAATTACAGTGTCTGTTTCGTGTTCAATCTTTAGTGGGGGGGGGGGGGCATCAATGGCAATAGACAATAGTCGGGTGTCTCGGTACACCGAGGCTTCATCGTCCTGGAGACCGTTTGTCCATTGATGATAAAACCCCAGTACACCAAACAGACACTGTAATGTATACTTGTTAAATAAAATATGTATATACACACACACATATTATATATATATATATATATATATATATATATATATATATAATTAACTATTTCATGTATATATGCTTATAGTATAAAATAATATTTTACTTATGTTTTTTCAGTGTTTACTTCAACAGTGCTCAATACCTGAATAGATAAGTAGTACTTTGAAAATATACTTATGGCAAGTAAGCTACACAGAAACGTTTGTGTTTTATTCCCGAGATATCATCAGGCTAATTGCTATAAATATATTTTCAAACTACTAATATATATATATATATACATATATATATACATATATATATATATGTATATATATAATTACTAGGAGAAAGACCTGTTGTTGTCTGGAATTGAATTAGGAGCTGTATGTCCTTTGTCCTTTCGTGTTCAATCTTTAGTGGGAGTGGTGACATCAATGGCAATAGACAATAGCCGGTTGTCTAGTGTACCATGACCCCCACTAGCACCTGCTTCACCCTGTGCTCCCACTTGCAAGTAAAAAAAATCGAATGACGTGTGATGAACTTGACAACAACAAAAGGAAAATGAACTCTGGTGGACAAAAAAAATAAGAGTGTTTATATTACAGAGAAATAAAACGTCTCTAGGAAAGAGCTGCTGGGGTAGATGATGCTGTTGCTGGACAGGATTGGGAACTGCTGCTGGTTGTAGAGGGCAGGATCGTTGCTGCCAGTCGTAGTGGATAGGAACAGAACAACTATAGTAGATGATCATGATGGCAGTATTGGAAGGTCACTAACCATCTTCAAGTCAATTTAGGGTTGGATCATCGCAGTGTGTGATGATGATGATGATGATTGTAGCAGTGTTTTAAATGCAACAACGGTCATTACCCTTGGTGCTAGGAACAGAGCTGTTGCTATGCTGTGGATAGAATGGGATCAGCTAATGATGACTTGTCACTGGTTTGGTGACAACAATGTGATGATGATAGTGGGCAGGAGAGAGCTGCCCATGATGTTGACTGTCATCGTCAGACGCTAGGAGACAGGATTAGAAAAATGCTATTACTACTATTGCTGGTACCTGGTCATCACCATAGTCATCGTTGTGGACCACCTAAGAGCGATGCTAGAGTCAAATCCCAAAATGATCGAGTGGAAAAAAACTCATTCCTTTTTATACAGTTTTTCAGCTGCTGCTGATATTGACACCTCGATGACATTTCATTTATCGGTAGAAAAAGAAGATGCATGCAAAAAGACAAAATCGTGTCTATCTCTGCCACACACTCCCAAGCTGTTGAAAGATCAACATCTGGTTTTTGTTAGGCGTGTCAAGCTGCAAACGAGGCATGACAAGTCCATAACACTATATTACCATTTTTATTCTTAATCTTTACAATATTATATTTTTATTATATTCAATTTTTGAAGCGGGGCCCAAGGATGTACTCAAAATTTATTGAGTAAAGTGAGAGGGGGTGAGTAAAGTGATATTAATTGGAATAAATTTTGGTAAATTTATATTCTTTAACCTCTTTAAGGCTCACCGGGCGTTTTCCGGAAATCAATAAGGACTTACGACCCCTGTCCTCCAAGCCCTAAATCCTATATTATATTTTCTATTCTTATTTAATTTCTATAATTTTTAAAGCTATAAATAAGAAAGTAAAACATCGCATTTCATTTTTATGGATGTCATGCGCAGTTGCAGACCTCACGATACTGTTGTACTCCCTTTGATCAAAATAAAATATACTTATTCTCGTACTAAAAAAAAAAGAAAAAGTTTTAAAAAAACGAAAGTAAAACGACTCACAGTACTGTTAATACTATTATATAATGTTAAATAAACCAAACACCATTACTGAAATAAATTTGTATATTTTAGTTTTTAACAAATTGGATCATGATTTTTAAAGTTGTGGAAAGTCTAATTGAGCTTATTTAAGACCCCCTCTTCCTTTTCTTAACTAAATCGTTAAACTCAACATTTAAACGGGCAGATAACTCTAAGTAGGTTGAAGACCACAACAAGTAGTTGTCTCCCTTTAAATAAAGACGCTTTCATGATACAGTAACACCTCTACATACGATTGCCTAAACATACAAATTTTCCAACATACAACGTGAAATTCGATCAAATTATCGACTCGACACTCGATGGAAAAATCAAACATACGACGTCAAATTTCGTGGTTAGTGCGCTATGTGGCAGCACTCACGGCGGGATGGAAAGTTCAGTTCACAATTCCGCTTCACAAACATCTCTGGTGATCGACTTTTACTTCTTAGTGATAATAAGTGTTATTTCTTCATTCTTTTTCATTATTCCATCATCGTGGGTCCCAAGAAAGCTAACGCGGATGGTAGTAGTGGTGAAAAAAAGAAAACGGTAATGCTTTCATTAGAATTAAAGCAAGAAATCATACAAAAACACGAACATTGTGTGCGTGTGAGCGATCTGGCCAAGCAATATGGCCGCAACATGTCAACGATCTCAATGATTATAAAGCAAATCTGTCAAACCATCCAATCATTTCAAAACGTCGAAGCTCTACCCTGGAGGTGATGAACGCCTTTTACTTGTGTGAATAAAGGACAAGAACATTGCAGGCGATACGATCACTGGAACCATCATATGTAACAAGGCCAGCGCCATCTATTGCGACTTGAACGCAGACACTGGGGGCTGAGGCAGGAAACAGTTCAACTGATCCTACACCAGAGGAATTCAAGGCGTCTCATGGTTGTTTCGAGAAATTTCCTAAACAAAGCAGTATTTATTCAGTTGTACGGCATGGAGAAGCTTCCAGTTCAGACACTAAGGCTGCCGACGAATTTGACAAGCAATTCGAAAATATACTCAAAGAAGGCTACATACCGCAACAAGTGTTTAATTGTGATGAAACCGGTCTGTTTTGGAAAAAAATACCTCATCAAACAGACATCATCGCTGAAGAGAAGCAAATGCCTGGACACAAGCTTATGAAGAATCGGTTGACTCTCGCCCTCCTGGACTCGAAGTCGTATATCTCTCACCGAACACCACCCCTATCCTCCAACCCATGGACCAGCAAGTCATCTGTAATTTTAAGAAACTCTATACCAAGCACTTGTTTAAGAAGTGCTTTGAAGTCAGAAAGAGTACCAACTTAACCTTATAAGAATTTTTGAGGAGCCACTTCAATATCGTACACTGCCTGAAGATCATAGATCAGACTTGAGTGTGCGTGACTTGCAGCGACCTTAATTCTGCTTGGAAGAAATTTTGGTCTGATGCTGTTGGCCCCAAGAGATTTTGAAGGCTTTGTCACCGAAGTTGCATCTGTGCCTGTGCCTGATTCAGATGAGATTTTGTCCATTGGCAAGTCTATGGGTCTGGAGGTCAATGAAGATGGCATCACAGAATTCGTCGAGGAGCATCATGAAGAACTCACCACCACCGAGTTGAAGGAGCTTGTGGCAATGCAGAATGCGGAAATCTATAAGCAGTTGAGTGAAGATGAGGATATAAGTTCAGCTGAGATCAAGTGGATCTTAGGCTGCTATCAAGAGGTGGTTGACTTCGTTGCGAAGAATAACTTGTACATAATCAATAGCAAAGAAAACCTTTTAAGTTTTTAAATAAAAGGTAAACTTGGAGTTATCTCCCCTTCGTAATTTGTTTATATCGTCTATCTTTTTCGGTATTAATTTGTTTTTGTTTTTTCACATGCACGATTAAACTTACTGTTTTTATGCTTAATATATATATATATTTTTTTAACTAAAACATGGTTTACGTAAAAATAAGTTGTTTGAGTGTAATGCTCAAACCATTTTCATTGTATCTTCCGTTCTTTACAGCCACTTTCTCACAGAAGAGAGGTTGTTAGTCAGTCAGTCTCTCTCTCTCTCTCTCTCTCTACTGTTGCTTTCATGGAAGGTGCTCGACTGAGCACCAATCTCTGGTTCCCCCTTGCAAAACATTCACAGAAAGAACTCGCTTTGCTACCAAAACGAAAAATAACTTTCCTTTCTTTTTCCGTGTGCCTAACATCAAGCAAAATTTCCTGTCTGTGGAAGACACCGTCATGGGACTGCTTCCCTGAAGATTACAACATGGTCATCTTCAAATCCAATGTCAACAGATTCCCACCATAAATCGTCCCCCACAAGTAACCAAACATATTTCATTCCATTAATCATCCTCAATCCTCTCGTGAGGCTCTTCATCTTTCAACTAGCTATCATTTCATCTCATTAACCCTTATTTCTGAGTGGCCTTCGACCTTGATAAATGATGATCCTGTCGTAAAAAAATAAATAAAATAACCGACCGTACATTAGGAAATTACCAGTTCTAATTGTACTTTTTCATGGCTCATCTAAACAATGAGTCCAGTTTATTAATACTGGAGCAGCAGTGACAATTGCATATACATTCAATCTAAATATCCATGTCTTTTTTCACATGTGCCTTCTCACAGTTTCTCTTTGTTCCTTCTGTTGCTGGCTTCTTTTTGTAACTGAGGCGATTTTGCAGTATAGTCAACAGAAAAAAAAAGGGTGAAGAAAACAAATTTACAACAAATAACTTTTACCAAACGCAACATCTGCATAGCTTTTCAGTTTTGGAACTTTTATATGTTTGTTTTTTAAGATTTTCTATCGTTGTCTCGAAAGCTTGTAAAAATAAAATCAAAATGGCCGACTGATGTGAAGATTCGATGTCGCATGTTTAACAAGTGAAAAATCGAAAATTAAACAAAAATACAACTAATAACTGTTACCAATCGGTCAAATATTTAATTTTTGACCAATCTATATATTTTTAACTTTGCACTATACCGAACCATTCGATCTCAGATAGCAGACATTTTGTTTTTCACATCTTCTAGACTGCGATAGAAAATCTGAAAAAACAAACTCTTAAAAAAAAGTTCCAAAACTGAAATGCTATGCAGATCGATAGAAGATTAACGTTTCTTGTTTGGTGAAAGTTGTTTGTTGTAAATTTGTTTATTTTTCACCCCTTGACTATACTGCACAATCACTGAAACTGATAGAAAAATAAAATAAAAACGTTATTAATACTAACTGCCTGTCTCAAAACCACTTATTTAAATGAATATTTTATATTCTATACTTATACCCCTATTGTAATTGCTGGGTTAGTCTGTAGCAGTGATAAACATTGATATCTATTTCCTCTGGCGAAGAGCAACCCTAATGAGGGTGTTTGGCCACACAATGACCAATCAGACTATATGACATAGTAATTTCTACCAGACCTTTAGAGTTCGTAAAGCAAACATAAAGCTTCGAGACAGCCACAAATTATGACGTATACACTCTCTCCTGCCACCTGCCGCCTAAACACTCAGAGAATGGCTATCATCACTTGGAGATATACAGCTCCCGAAACAATAAAAAACTATCGGCAGTGGACACATAACCATTATATTTATGCAATATAAAAATCAATATATTTATAAACGGGTATGGTAGTTTGCTTGAAGCATTGCTGATCAATAAGTATCTACATATTTAATAAGGCTGTGTGTAATGTGAAAAATAAAACAGTGAAAGGAGAGATGAACAAAAACAAATAAATGTGATATTTTTCTTCAAAATCTTATGTATTTATTTTTCAGTAAATCTTTCGCTTACTGTTAATAGAATCTGGGATGGTAGGGGATATTTTGATATTTCTCAAGAAACTCTCCCCTTCTCAAAAGATTAACGTTCTTTCCGATTTCAGAAAAGAAACGTCAAATATGGCTATTATATAAAGGATGCTAGGTTCGCAGAAAATATTTTGTTTTATCTTATTTATTTATGCTTCTTATTATTGCCTTGTAGGATTATACTGTTTTATTATTTTATATCAATTTAGTATTATTTTTTTTTTATTCATAACGAGCGAAATACTTTGTAAACTAATCTAAAAAATAAAAATAAACAACGGCTTAGTATTATTTTTATAGTAATTTGAATATATTTAATAGTAATCTATTTTTTATTTTATTAATTTTATAGTTAAATATATTTTGTTTTAATTTTATTTTAAATTAATTTATCACATATATTGTCTTCAATTATTTGTTTTTGTTCATCTCTTTCATTGTTCGATTTTTTTTCACATTGCATACAGACTTATTAAATACCTATATACAAAATATTTTATAAATTGTTTGTCCTTTCTTCTTTAGAAATCCTTTTCTTACAAATTGTTATAGGAGAGAGGCTTGTAATTCACATGAAGATTCACTTATATAACTCTTATAACTGGGCTAGTGTTCAGGAGAGATGGAGACAAAATATAGTCGAGTAGTAAAAAAAAAAAAAAAAAATTAAAAAAAAAAAAAAGTGGTTGTAAACTATGAAAAGAATGGAAGAATGGCAAATCTAGAATATTCTAAAAAGAACCAAGAAAAAAAGAAAGGAACGGTCTCAAGATAATATATATATTTTTTTTTTTTAAATATTCTTTATATTTATTTTAGCATTTCATATTAGGGAAGAAAAAAACTATGAGAAAATTCTATTTTCTTGCATGATAGAATCAATCAAAAAAGAAAAAGACAAAAAAGGTTAGTTTAAAACCAACAAAATACAGCCGAATACCATTCTTAATTTCATAGTAAAATTCCTTCAATAAAACGTCTTTTCCAGCCAACTTATTAATGAATCCCCGAAACAGACACTGAGTAACAATCAGTAAAGAACTTCATAATCAAAGTATGAAAACAGTGTAGACTCTAAACTAAGCATGGGCAATACCTGATAAGTCCACCTACAGGCTTAATCTGGTCAATGGAAAAAAAAAAAAAAAAATGTTAGGTCAATATCCCTTTATAACCGGTAACTATGCACTAACACACGACAGGTGACCAACCTTTTGTTCTATTTAAATTTAGATGCGCTGCACAAACTTATGCAGTTTAGTTGTTTCAAAAAATTGTAATATGGAGCCGTTTCAGTTATACATATGCTCATTTGATTATATATACGTTCATTTGATTATATATACGCTCATTTGATTATATATACGTTCATTTGATTATATATATGCTCATTTGATTATATATACGTTCATTTGATTATATATACGTTCATTTGATTATATATACGTTCATTTGATTATATATACGCTCATTTGATTATATATACGTTCATTTGATTATATATACGCTCATTTGATTATATATACGTTCATTTGATTATATATACGTTCATTTGATTATATATACGCTCATTTGATTATATATACGTTCATTTGATTATATATACGCTCATTTGATTATATATACGTTCATTTGATTATATATACGCTCATTTGATTATATATACGTTCATTTGATTATATATACGCTCATTTGATTATATATACATTCATTTGATTATATATACGCTCATTTGATTATATATACGTTCATTTGATTATATATACGTTCATTTGATTATATATACGTTCATTTGATTATATATACGCTCATTTGATTATATATACGTTCATTTGATTATATATACGCTCATTTGATTATATATACGTTCATTTGATTATATATACGTTCATTTGATTATATATACGCTCATTTGATTATATATACATATGAACTAGAATCATACCCGTCCGACGGGTAAAATTAATTCCCAACAGAACAGTTTTGCACCATTTTTATGACCTCTTAAGATTAAAATCAAGATAGGATATTAAACCTTAGATCTAGAATCCTTATTCCAATTTTGAGCAAAGTCCATTATATACTTTTGATTCTAGAAAAATGTCTAAAATTTAAGGCTTAAGGGGTGTTAGGAAATTGAAATTAAGGGAATCTTGTTTAATTTGAGTTCTTGGGTTAGTAGATGTAGAACAGTTAAGGTAGCAGGTCCAGTTCACAGGGGAAGGCCAAGAAAAACATGGGAGGAAGTGATAAAATTGGATTTGAGAGAAAGAGGGATAAATAAAGACCTGGTCGGAAATAGGTTAGTTTGGAAATCGATTTTTAAAGCCGTCAAACACATGCCAACATGTAAAAGAGACGTTAAACCGAACATCATCATCATCATCACGACGACGACGACGAATCAAATTCAATGCAGATCTGAGATAGTTGAATTTTCAAATAAAAGGTTATATCCATATTATGGCCCCTAAAAACTCTTTAAAATACTCCAAAGAAAATGAATAACACCTATTGTTAAGATTTCGCAAAAATAAGAGATATCTGAATTTTCAAAGGACTTCCGGTACTATTGAACTTTATGGACTGTGACAATTTCTCGATTTTGGAGGTATTCACGTTGAGGAGGTACAAATGCGGTAAGTTTGTAGGAACACATTCCACAGAAGTAAAAAACATGCACATGGATACAACATTGCGGTGATGGGACAGGGGCTGGAGCTTGGTAGACAGTGCAGGACCTATTAAGTTAGAGACATTATACAGAGTGTTTTGAAAATCGATGACATAACTTCAGGATTATGTTCTATATGGCAAAGGAACTTCTTTGTGTCGCGGTTGCTTCATTACTAGTATAATCAAGGGAGGCGCGAGAGTGCTCTATCCCCTAATAGACTTCAAAAACGGCCTATGCTGGAAATCTCATTTCTTTGATCAATCATAACTCAAAAACCAATAAACCAAATTAGTTAAAACTTTGCACAAAATTTTTATTTGATAGGTTCTATAAGTGTGTAGAATTTCAGCATCATTAGTCAAGGCAACCCAGAGATCCAGAAAGTTCAATCATAAAATCATGTTATCCGTGTGTACGTACGTACGTATGTATATCTCATCAACTATTTGATGGATTCCGCTGATTTTTGGCAGAGATAGAGGTTCTAGGGTATAGTTGATGGCATTTTAATTTCAGTTTACCATATACCTTAGTTTTCCAGAAAATTCCAAAAAACCTTAAAAATGACCTTTGTATTGAGGCATAGCTTTTACAAAAGTAGTGACATTCCATGAAAAATGCCAGTATACTGAAATCATATGCCCTTAATAGGGTTAAGATGAAAATTCATATACACTAAATGTACAAAAGCAAGGAAATTCCCAAATTTTTACACTTTTATTGTCATTAAGGGTATGCGAGCACAACAGGGCTATGTATTTTACTGGTAGGAATTTTTCTTCAGCGCACCTCACACACTTCATCCACTCATGCATAGAGATTTATACTGTAGTGATGTGATAATGAAATGGTTTGGTTGATATGTAGTAATACCCTTAATGACAATAAAAGTGTAAACATTTGGGAATTTCCTTGCTTTTGTACATTTAGTGTATATGAATTTTCATCTTAACCCTATTAAGGGCATATGATTTCAGTATACTGGCATTTTTCATGGAATGTCCTTTGTGGTTTATTTCTGTCTCTGCTTGGTCTTTGGTTTGTGCTGATTATATTTATTTACTTGGATTTGGTCTGTTGTATTCTGTGACCTGAAATAAAAAAGCCCAACATTTGCAGAATGCTGACCCGGTCCCCCATGTTGGCTATCAAAAGAGCCCCTGCTGATCATGATGCTCAAACCTTTCTTGTATATGTTTTGGTGTCATTTTTTTTCATCGTTTTGTCAGTGTATGTAGCAATACCAGATCCAGGCTTATTTCACCTGTGATCCTGTTACAGATATACTGTTTATCTATCCCATACGTAGAAATAACAGCGCACTATCACACACATTTTACGCGTTAGATGTTTACAATAAGAATGTTCATCAGTATTTGTTTCAATGGCCAATAACTTGGAAACCAAGCACTTCCTGGCTTATATACACATCAACATTATATTCGGTTTAACATCCGTTTTACATGCTGGCATGTGTTGGACAGCTTTAAGAAATTGACTTCCAAACATATCTCTGATCAGGTTTGTTTGGAAGTTATTTTCTTTAACGGAGACAAAATTTTTATATGGTGGATGCCCTTCTTGACGCCAACCCAGTGGGGTGATGGGGACCAATGTTTTTATCGACACACCATCTCTATGTGATTGCCCACCAAGGCTAAAGAGCGTTAAAAAATACAAAATAAATGTTTTGTTTATTATTCTTTCAAAGTCGACGCTACCCAAACAGACGCCATGCCTCTCTTTCATATATATATATATATATATATATATATATAAATATATAGATATATAAAAGAACATAATTCCAAAGTTATGTCATCGATTTTCTAAAAACCCTGTAAACTCAAAATAATTTTTAAATGTGTATTATTTGGATTATCAGGACTATTATTCCTATCTTGATTGTTATTTTCACAAAGTTTTGAGCAAACCTTGAACTTAAAATTTATTTAGTAGTAATGATTATATTTAGTAATAATGATTAAACATTAAATTTCGAGAAGACAGTCACTCAGAATTGATTATTAATCATAGCCCTTAGCCACTGCACCATGGGAGCTCCAAAGTTTCTAGATGTGTAGGGCAACCATTAATATATATATATATATATATATATATATATATATATATTGATGGTGCTACACATCTAGAAACCAGATTGGGTTTGGAGCTCTCAATGTTAATACTGGAGTTACACATGTGTAAGAATGTATGTGTGTAGATATGCAGTTGTGTATGTATATATAGATATGCAGTTGCGTATGTATATATAGATACGTAAATGTGCTTGTGAGTATATATGCCTTGCTCTCCCTCAACCAAAACTTTTTGCGAGAATGTAATTCATTCATTTTTTTTTCAGTATAGTTAACACGTCCTGAAGATGCTGGACTTGGAATAAAGCGGCAGCTAAAACATGTATGCATATATGTAGCCAATAATGTTTGTATAAATAAAAAAAACTTATAATACAGCTCTACCTGTTACTGTGCACTATCTTATAAACACTGAAGTTTCATTGGATTAACATCTAGAAAACAACTACAATACTAGTAATATATATATATATATATATATACACACACACACACACGTACGTATATACAACAGTAATATGTATTTAAAAGGAACCTCAACAGTCCACTGCAGACTCATGGTAAACCCATTCGTCAGACGTGTACTACATCTGTGTACATTTGAAGGTAAACTCAAACTGACTAGAATTTAATTTTAATCCAAATAATACAAATTATAAATTCTAATCTAAAAAATCTTGAAACATAATCCTTAAAATGTTTATAAAAGAATCAGAAAATAAACAAATGTTTTCTGTTTACACAAAAGTTAGCCAAAAATGTAAATAGCCATCATTTGCCCCATGCTGTCAATGGAAAAATAAAAACAAAATTTTATTTTTTTGTGTGTCATTACACGCCTGCACCCTGGAAATACCTGGAAAAATTAAAACGAGAAAAATATATATATTTTAGACTTTAAAGTGGAAGTTCACCCTACTCTCAAGCCTAAAATATTTTCTTTGCTTTTTACTATATAAATTTAACATAGAATGTTCAACCAGTTCTTGACCAGATAGAGTAGGACAGAACGAGTAACCATTTTCCCCTTTCCAAACTGGCAGACATTTTGGAAATACAAAAAAATGGTTACTCGTTCTGTCCTACATGATGTGGTTAACAACTGAATGATCAATAACATTCTCTTGTCAGGAAATGGATAATCATTGTATGTTAAATTTATATACTAAAGTGAAATCCGCATTTAACAAAAAAAAATTTACAGGTTTTCACAGGCCATTGAGATGTAATCGCATAAAAAAAATTTTTTTATTATTTCATTGGCCGTGTGGAGGCCAAATTTTACCTTAAGTTTTAAAATGTGCTTAACACGGAATTTGTTCATTCTCTAAATCCTAAATTAAAAACATTGCAAGGATTTTATCGAATATATAATTTTAGGGTTAATCGTTTGATTAGTTGTAAGAAAATTTTAGGAGACTAATTTTTATTAGATATTTTTGAACGTTTAAAAGTTACTATTTTTTAATTCATGAAATCTATATATATAAAGTTAGCCATGTGTATATGTTTATATATTTGTACTCAAGGGATTCACTCCTAAACTAATTAACCAATCATTATGAATTTTGGAACACAGCTGCTAGGTGTAAAGGTGAGTAATGTAGTTTAATTTAGTTTTCCACAAAAGCGGCAAAAAAGGGTGGAAGCCCTTTGCGAAAATTCAGATACTTCTGATTTTGATCAAATTTTAACAATAAGTATTAGATACTAATTATATAAATATTCCCTAAATTTCAGTTTCTTTGGAGTATTTTAAAGGGTTTTAGGGGCATAATATCGGAACAACCTCCCATTTGAAAATTCAAATATTTCAGATTTGCATGAAATTTGGTTCATAGTCATTAGACACAAATTAAGCAAGATTCCCTGAATTTTAATTTCTTCTTAAGACCCCTTAAATTTTAGACATTTTCTGAATCAAAATCATGTAATGGATTTTGATCAAAATTAGAATAAGGATTCTAGACAAAAGATTTAGTATGATTATATCTTGATTTTAATCATCATACGGTAACATAAAAGTGGTGCAAAACTGTTCGGTTTGAAGAATTAATTTTACTCGTCCTAGGAAGGGTATACTTCAAGTTATCCATAATTGGATTTTGATTTTAAAAGGTTTGATGTGCCTGTTTTATAGCATATCAACCTTTTTAAGATTGATTCATGCCAAAACAATACAATATTCTAAATGATTCATTATATAGGATTAATTGAACAAAAGTTGCTATAGAAAATTGTGGGTACTAGAATGCAATTCAATCAAAAAAGATTTGAAAGAATTTGAACTCTGCCCAGATTATTGCATAGTCTGCAAGAGTATCCATTAGGCACACACCTTAAATTCAATTGCACAAGATTAGCATAGGGCTAGTGCCATGTCACACGCAGTCCCCATAAGCCGAATGTATATACCGGTTAGGGGAGATGATTTGCATGATGTCAGTTTTTGCAGGGAGGTGTCGTCGTCCTCCTACATACAGCACCTGGTATTTCCAAATGGTCACCCACCTGGTGCTGACCAGACTCAACGTTGCTTAACTTTGGTGATCTAATAAGATCTGGTGGGTCAATGTGATTACGCCGTAAAAATGGTGACTTGTGAAAAAGTCTTTAGATTTTAATTTGATATTCAGTTACGTGATCATTTTTTTTGTGTCCAGATTTCTGAAATAAATATCTAGAATTTCAACCAAATAAAGAAAAAAGTTCCTTTATACAACAGGAGTGTATGAATTGTTTTCCTTTGGTTTAGAAACACACTTAACTTCTGCAAATTAAACTTTAATTCAAGCCCAAAATTACTTTCTATATGACAGGCTTAAAAATGTTTTTAACAAAAAAATAAATACAAAATAATTTTAGTAAACACATGTCAGCCATTTTTTTGTATCTATTAATAATATTTTTTAAAAAAAATAATAAAATAGCTGATATGTTTATTTATAGTGACATTTTACAATTCAAGAGTAATTTTGAAACCTTTAAACTAACAAACGGAAAGTAATTTCGGGTTTGAATTAAAGTTGAAAAGTATTATGGTTATTTTGTGCTTTTTAAAGAAAAGAAAAACAGTTCAAAGGCTTAAAAATTACTTTTAAATAAACAAGTGTCAAAATAAAACCAAGTCAGACATTTAAAAATCTATTATGAACAGATTTTTTTTAAATGCCTGAATTGTGTTGTGTTTATTAAAATAACAATTTATCGCCCGTTTAGTAATATAACCTGCGCAAACATCAACATAAAAAATGCAGCTCAATGCATAACATACTGGATACTGTTGGAAAAAAATTTACAATATTAAAAACAAATAAAAGTAATGTTTGAGCTTTGAAATAAACAAAATGAAAGTAATTTCTGATTTCAATTAGAAGTTTAAGGCAAAAATGTTTTTTTTGCATTTCAAAACCAAAGAAAAACAGTAATTTTCTCGCGTGTTACTGTTATATAAAAGTTTATTTTCTTGGCCTTTTGGCTAAGATCAAAGTGTAGTATCTGTTCCGATGGATACTGCACCCCATAGACTGGTATTGTCTTGGCCTTCGGGGCTTGATTTACGCCGATCTATGGGTCGGTCCTGTGCAGTTCTAGGAGGTCCACCCTCCCAGGCTTCGCCTCCCCTCTTTGGGGAGGAGTAAGTTTATTGCTTACTGCCTGAGGCGCCCCTACCGGGGAATGCCAACGGGGCTGCCCAGGCAATTTTTAAACTCCACTTTCCCGACCCGACCTTAGGTCACATCTTACTTTTGAGAGTAAGATAAAAACTGGCCTTGTGCCTAACTCCTGGAGAGGAGTAAATCAATACTGTTATATAAAATAACCAAAATGTTTTCACGCAACCATCGGAACTCGAATCTGAGTTTCATGTTTTCAAAAATAAAACTAAGCTTTTTTTTTGTCTTCCATAAACTTTATTAGATTCTTCGTACTTAGACTGTTACCTAGCATATTTTCTTGACGATAATACGACTTGAATATAATACAAACCTGGGTTTCTAGAAGAAATATGAATAAATAACATCCTTGTGTATAAACTTTAAAAGTATCTTTTGATAAAATTTATATATTTTATATCATATGTATAAAATTTTCAAGGAAACAAAATAGAAATGGCCCTGAATCTCTACATTACCCTCTATGTGTCGAATATCTACGTGCCCCACTTCTAAGTGACTCATAAGGACAGAACCCACTTAAAACGTCAAATATGTATATCCGATTTTAATGAAATTTAAACCATATGTATACGACACAAATTCAGAGAGTTCTCCAACATTTCAGCTTCTTCCAACTATATTAGGGAGCGAAATGGAAGGAGGGGGTGTAGTAAAAACAAAGAAAATAATATGGTGTAATATGGGGTGCATAGTGAAAAAATACCTAGTGGTGATCCTCATTCAATTTCGAGCAACGTCGGTTCTTCCTGCTAGTAAATAATAAATTTGGCTTATCATAAGATTTTACTGCAGTTTCATGGTACATCCGATTATTAAAAGTCTTTATAATTAGAATTTGTATTCAAATGTATAAAGTCTGTAAAGATTATATTAATAATAAACTTCTGATGTGCGGATGTACCATAAAACTACAATAAAGTGTTAAGATACGCCAAATGTATTACTTATTGTTATAAAGTTTAATCTAAGAGAATATTGAGCCCTTTGTGTGCGCAAGGTCTGCTGCCTTGAATCAGCTGTTACGATTTTGAAAGATTGATTTTTCATACCATTGTTATATATCTCAAACATTTGGTTAAAAAAAAAGGTACGTGAAAATCCCAACAGCTTTTGCCCACAAAATTATAAATTAAAATCTAAAATCTAAAATCAAAGAGTAAATTTATTTTTTAACAGAAAATCTTTTTTCAAAAGAAAAAAAAAAAAGACATTAAAAATTTCTTAAATAAAATTCATGCGGACATATTTTTAAACAGCATTTCTTTGAATTTTTTATCTTTAATTAAAAAAGAAACAAAACAATGTAATTTTTTTTTACCTTCAAATTTTTTTTTTTTCCACGGTGGATTGTCTCTGATTGAATAAAAATGTCAACGAAATTTAATTTCTATTAGTAAACATTTCCTATTAAAATGATTTACTATTAACGAGAAGAAAAGTCTCCAAGAAAAACCTGTTAAAATTCAAAAAAGAAAAAGAAAGTTCATTTTATTTACAAAAGTATAAACTCAAGTTTAATGAATAGCATCCCTTCAATTTCTGCATTTTATTTTTTAAATTATTTTCAAAAGAGGGAGCAACATTGGCCCCTATTAACCCATGAAACCCTGAAGGGGTGGGAGAGGGCTGTTACTCTGGTGAAGAAAGGGAGAGGGACAAAGTGTTAAACATTTGTACATTATGATAATTTAATGGATTCAAAATTAGAGTGGTTGAAAACTGCTGTGAATGAAACAATCCAGTGAAGGAGTCAAAAAAACAAAAAAACTTGGAAGGCTTTTTTTTTTTTAGAATTTTTTTTTTTCCCATGATCCTTAGCCAGTAAAGAAAAAAGAAAAAGAAATCTCCTTCATATCAACAAAGATATCCAGACACTAGAACATGTCTTTACCATTTTTGGCAAGGAAACGAGAAAAATTGAAATTTAAAAACAAATATTCCTGAATCAGAAAAAGAATCTACAATTTAATTCACCACACAATACATACCAGTCACATATATACTCTTTACCAATTCATTTATCAACAGGTTTTGTTTGTTTTTTTGTTCCATAAAAGTCCAACTTTCTAACCAATCAGATTTCAAGCAGAATTTTAATATAATAATTCCCAGGAGACGGTTTGATAAAAATATTAACAAGTGTATATTCAATTGTAGAGTCGTAGGGGAGGGGGTACATTCTGGCAGGTTGGGAACAGGCAAATGCCAGAAGAAGTCCTAAGTGGGGGCATAAACAATGTTTCCAGTTCCCAACAAAAAAGTATGTTCATTTTTTTTGTAAATTTATTAATGAGGAGGTGTGGGGGGTATTAAAAAAAAGAGTGGGAAAAGCATAAAAAGAGGGAAAAAAATGAGAAAGGAGAATATTTTTAAAAGAGCATGAAAAGAGAAATAAAAAAAAAAATTAAAAGAGCAGGAAAAGAAAAAAATGAGCGGGAAAAGAAAAAATGAAAAAATGCCAGAATTAAAATAAAATAATAACTTTAATAAAAATTGTTATCAGTTTAAGCTGACAGAATGAGATACTGCAGCAGTCAGGATCATCTGTAATATTGCTATCCAATTGTAACGATCATTGAAGTCCGTTATGGAAGTTTCAATGTTAAGTTTTACAACTTCCCAACAAATATATTCGCCTTGTTTTTATGCCAGACTATTTTCCTTACCGCTGATATTTTTTTTCCGACTACATGCACTCCGGCGTTAAGTATGCAGGAAACAGTCAGGTGTAATGCTCACCCACAGCGATGTTTTCCCCGTATCCAATGTTGTCGCTGTCACTGATGTTTCCTGCATACTTAAATCCGATGCCTTGGCTATTTAAAAAATAATCAACAACATTGGATATGGAAAAAACATCACCGTGGATGAAGAATATGCTTTTAAAAATAGCCAAAAGGCACATCGGCCGAAACGTTATCGAAAGATAAATAGCAACGGTGGGGGTGAATAATCTGAAGTTGAACTATGCAAATGATGACTCCTCATCCCAAAAGTTCAGAGAAAAAATTCTCAACCAAAGTACCCACTAAAAAAATAACGCATCCAGCAATTAACATGAATGAATTAAAAGCGGCAGTTTTTTTCTTCACAGTTAAAATCGTTAAAAAAAAATTTCAGTAGATTTTTTTAAAAATACCAAGTGAATTTAAAATACTCTACAAAAATGTCTGGATTTCTTTACTGCATTTCTAATAATAACCTACTACAGTAAGAGAGGATTGGTATTACAAACTTGTAATTGGTGTCTTCAAAAAGAGCCAGGAAGTCACAGGGTAACAGAGTGCCTTGATAAACTGCACACCAATTTCAAGTGGTGATGCCTGCTTTCGTTATCAACAATTTCAAAAGGCACCTACCTATGTACACGCAGACTGACCCTGAAGAGCTCCATTCTTGTATAATGCATGAAATCTATCACTTCTGTCAACATAACTGTATCATAAATACTCCCATCTTTACGGAAGAACAAAAAACTCATTAAAAAAAAAAAAAGAAATCCTTAATTCACTTTTACGACTGTGTTAACTATCATCTTAAAGGATGTAGCAGTCCATAAAGAGAAAGTCTATGTTGATCCATCAAGACCAAACTCAATCTATAAAATCAAAGCCGGCAAAAATTACCAAAATCATTTTTTCTTTACAATAAAATCCACAGAAAATATTGACGGAGAGCTAGATATTCAGCATAACAATCTCTGCAAATACCAAATTCAGAAGAATTTCTATGTCTTCCATTCTTTAAACAAAGTCAAATCTTGACACTTAACGGTTTTCAAATTTTAAAAACTTGATGACAAAAGTTTTGATGCTTATATCCACAATCACATTGCTATGGAAATAGTGTCTTATTTTATAAATAGACCAATTTTGGGAGTGAATACTCCGATCGTCATAAACTATTAGAATCTTTAGATTAGATGTCTATATTAAACTACAGTAACACAAAATGATCACTATTTTGATATTTGGGTCCTTTATGAACCTTATTTACAATGCTTTGTGCACCTAAACGTCAAACATAGTCAGCATTTCATGCTGCCATAGTTTAGAGAACCAAACAATATGGCGGGACGCATAATCGTATCGTACATAAAGTAACATTTTACATAAGAAAAATAAGAAACTACTTGTTTGTTATTAAAATGCATAGATATTCAAGTTATGACTATTGACTCCAAAAATTAGACTTTTTAAAAAATATAAGACGCTTTCTTTCATGGTAATGTGATTATAAAGAAGCATCACAGTTGCTTCTGTTTCACACTTAAGTTGCTTTCAAAAGTTGCTCCTTTTTCACCCCTAAGTTGCTTTCAAAAGTTGATGGAAACGAGTTGCTTCTTTTCACCCATAAGTTGTTTTTAAAAGTTGATTACTCCTTTTTTATCTATAAGTTGATGAAAAATGTTGCTTTTTTTTTCACCCTCAAGTTGCTTTTAAAAGCTGCTCCTTTTTCACCCCTAAGTTGCTTTTAAAAGTTGATGAAAAAAGTTTTTTTCACCTTTAAGAACAAGCTGCAAGACACAGTGGGGAAGAGACGGTTGGGTCCTCACTCCCGTTATCTTTTACAGATTGGTAATGATGATTCTGCAACATCATTGGCAGAAAGAAAATATTCCGGCAAAAAAGGAAATAAAAAAATTAATTCAGAAACAACCTTTGTCTTTTACGGCTTATTAAGAGACAAGAGAAGATATCAAAGTAAAAGAAAGAAAAAAAAAGATTATTGCGTCATTATCGTCTGACTGCTGCTACGAATAAAGATTATTTTTTTAAGGCTGGAAGCTATTTTGGGGAGAGGGGAGAGAAGAAAAAAGAAAATAAATTTGTTGTTTTTGTTTTTCCAGATTCTATAAAATTTATACATAATCATATATGAGGGGGGGGGAGGGAGTCAGAAGGTCAAAGATGATAACGGTTGACCAGCGGAGGAGGAGGAATAGGAGGAAGGTGTCCTTTCTTCTTCCTGTTTATTCTTGGCCAAATCCTTCTGTCTCTTCAATTGCATATGTTAGTTTCTCCATCAGTTGTTCATAACTTTTATAGGGTGGGAGATCAAGACGGTTGAAGCACGTGTGGCTCCGGGGCAACCAGGTTTCCTTGCCAACTTTTTCAATGCAAAACCTCTGTGGTCCATTGCTCCCTAAAAAGAGAAAAAAAAAAACATTTTAAAAGTTACACATCCCAATCATCCTTTTATATTTACAAGCTTTGTAGATGGATGTGACATCATAAAACCGGATGTTACCTCCCATTACCAGAATCTAAACCGATGTTGGCTAACTTTAAAAAAAAAATTAAAAGCAAGGCAAAAAAACTTATTAAATTAGTTAAAACTAAAAAAATGCTAATTTATGTGAATTCCTTCAAATTAACATTTAATCATCATCATATCCGGTGTAATGTCCATTTTACATGCTGGCATGCATTGGACGGCTTCAAGAAATTGACTTCCAAACTAACTTATCTCTGCCAAGTCTTTATTCATCCCTCTTTCCCTCAGGTCCGTTTTTATCACTTCTTCCTTGGCCTTCCCCTGTAAACTAAACCTATTATCTCAACTGTTCTACATTTACTAACCCAAGAACTCTCATCTATTCTTTCAACGTGGTCATACCATCAAAGTCTCTTGTTTTGCACACATCTCCCTATACTGTCCAGATTTAATCTCCCATTAAGATCATCAGAACTATGCCTGTCTTTAAGACTCACATTACACATCCATCGTATCATTGTCATATCATTTCTCTCCATAGAGAAGATATAAATAATAAATATAAACATAAAAAATTATTAAAATATGTTATTTCAATTTTATTGTTGCAAAAAGAATTCATTTTTTAAAATGTTTGTTTGGTTCCATTTTGATTAAATAATATGTTCTCATTCATTAGTCTCTGTTCACATCTTTTTTCATAACAAAACAACAAAAAAAAAACGAAGAAACATTTTCAATGCATTTTTATAGAAAAGAAAAATATTTCTAAAATAAAAATCATTTCTAAAGCATTTTCATTTTAATTTCTTTGGAGTATTTAAAAAGTTGTAGTGGTGGGAGGGGGCATAAAGAGCCTACACCAGTTCCACCAAACTTTCAATATTTCCAATTTGCATAAAAGTTAAAAAGGAAAGATATTTTAGCATTTTTCATTAAAAAAAAAATTTTTCATTAAAATTTCCATAACTTCTTTTTTCCACCATTTTTTGAGCATACTTGTTAATATCCAAATGCAAAAAAGAAAACAAATGGTTAATCGTTACTATTGGTAAGATAAATTATTTTAAAGGAAATACAGAAGGGAAATTAGTCTCAAACAATTTATTTGGTTGGTTTACCAACTCATTTGTGACCTATTTCCATTTTTTAAAGAATTTTAAGTTGTTGTAAATATCAGATCTGAGCGAAGTAGCCATTTTCTTTAATCACTCATTTACTTTATGGACCTTACTTCCTGTGGCTCAAGAAATGACTATTTTATTCAGAACCGATATTTACGACAACTTAATATGCTTATATCTCATATTAAATATTAATTTTTCAACATAAATAGGCCACAAATAAGTATGTAAACAAATATAAATTGTTTTTGACTAATATCCCAACTTTATTTCCTTTAAAATAATTTATGTTGCCAATAGTAATGATTACCAAAATATTATAGTTTTGTGCTACTTTATTTAATTACTAGATTCCATGAAGGATTTTTGCTATTGTGATATCCTAAAATACTATTCTGCTTGTGTACACCCAAAACACTTTAGATGAACTCTGCCAAAGAACCACTGATCCAGACGATCTAAATTTATCTTTAAAATAAATAAACACATAGAATCATGGAAATAAATATTCAAGAGAAAAATAAAATAAGAAAACAAACTGACCCATTAGTTCAGCAAATCCTCCAACAGGAAGCCGGCAAGTGCCCGTCACAAACTGCAACAACCTGGTTCGCTTCTCATTATCAAGATCACGTACGAACTAAAAGAGGAAAAAAAAAAAATTAAGTATATATATTTAAATTGTGAGACAACTTCACGTGTGTATTTTTCGCATAAATGTGACTTTGATGATTACACATGGGATTATTTATTTTATTTGCTATTAATCGCTTATTTATTGAAACCAAAAATCCAATAGCCTAAAATAAAACAAAATTTTAAAAATTCTATTTAAAAAATAATTTAATTACAAAATGAAATCTACCAGAATATAGTTTGGTTTCTTCGAAAACAAGCCATTTTAATCTTTTTGGTTAAAAAAAAAAATATGATTTTTTTCATAACCTTTCGAAATTTGAAATGAATTTGGAAACATTGAAACTGTCGAATCGAAAGTAATTTTTGGCTTTAAAATGCTTAGCAAATCCTCATGTATTAAAAAATTCAACGTTTTCGGAGCTATGTGCATCCAATAATTTTATAGAGCTTAAACAACATTACCTTAACAAAATTAGTTATAGCTTTATAACAATTTGTTCAAAATCCTATTTAAAAAAATCATTTGGTAAAATAAAAAAATAAATAAAATAGACGACATAATAAACAAAAAAATTGAAAAAACAAAACAAATAAAAGTAAAAAGACTGCCGGGAAATTTTTTTAAAAAGGAGTTTATAAAGTAAATAAACATTTTTATGAACAGATTTTTTTAATGGTATATCAACACCAGAGTCATTTAATACCATAAGGTTTTATCCAAATGTATGTTTTAGTAAATACAGTTTGTAATCAAGAGTCATTTTCTTTTTATTGTATACAATGTGTAGGGAACACTGTTGTTTCGTAGATGTTTAACATTTTTTTTTTATCATTATTATATTTTTTTATGCGTAGTCCAATCTGATAACTCCAATGTATATATTTTTAAAATATATTTCTTTTCCATGAGGGAAATTTTTTGTCAATGGAGATTTCAAAAACTAAATGAATTTTCTTTGATCTAATAATTTGAGAACAAGTTGACATATTTGATTAAGGACAAAAATAGCACAGAACATGAAATTGAGTGAATGCAAAAATAATAATAACGGTTAAAAAAAACATTTAAAAATAGGAATGAAAAGAACATTTTTGGGAACTATCTATGAAATATTTAACATAATTTGATCTTATGTATATTGATGTTCTATTAATAGTTCTGTGCAATTATATTTGTATGAGTTGAATTGAGATGATAGTTAAAAAGGAAGATGTCCAATGCAGAAACAAATAATTAGTATTATTTGGATTAATATACCCATCTTGGTAGTTTTAGTCACAACGTTTCAGCCAATGTAACCTCCAGCCTTCTTTAGGTGCATCTTTTTGAGCTTGGGAAGCTTCTAGTTGAACTCTGAAACCTGTATAGAATTTTGAACTGAACAATTAGGAGAGGTAGATTGAAGTGTCAGTCTTCTGGAGATACAAGGTTCAATCCTTACTACAGGCAATAATAACTAAAAATAACAAAAATGAACACTTCTACTCAGTCATGGCTGAGGGAATGAGAATAATCTACCCACATGAATAAAATAAAGGGTTCAGTACAAAATTCTGTACAGGTTCACGAGTCTGACTAGAAGGTTCTCAAGTTCAAAAAGATACCCCTAATGCAAGTCGGAAGTTACATCGGTGAAACATTGTGAATATAGCAACCAAGATGAGAATAATAGTCCGAATAATCCAAATACAAATTATCAATCGTCATCTAAAAAATTCTGAAATATAAAATGAATAATAATATTGGCAGACTAGTAATTATGAAGAGGTTCCTCAGGTTATCCGCTATGTAGTGACTGGTTCTAACATGTATTAAATTGCACAGTCCACCAATATATGTTTTACTATATGGTTCTTGACAAGGTATGTACATCGGAGAGAACAGATTTACAAACACATAAAAAGGGAGGAGGAAAATGTACTGACCTTCCAGAACCATGCAATTTGTTTACTGGTTCTTTGATAATGTCTGTAAATTGTGTTTTTCTCCCAATCATCTACGTCAATTTCTTGCATTCCACATAACATTAACTGAAAGTGAAAAATTCTTTAAATATGATACATGGTCAAAATAGGTTCGTTATTGGCATCTAATAATAACTTGAATGTGCGTGTAGCCAAATAATTTGGAATGTATCTCTCGTAGATACCTTCCACAGTTTAAATTTGTTAAAGGTTGATCATCTAGAATCTAGATGGTAAATGTGTTTCTTATTGAAAAGGAAAGGGAGGAGCCGTATCCTCTTAATTCAGTAAGCCATGCTAATCTTGACTGAAGAAAAAAACACCTTTGTCGGAGAAGGAGAAAGTCTATTCTTGGTTAATAATGCTGGATTTATTAATATATATATATATATATATATATATATAAATAAATAAAAGTCAATTTTTTTGTGTGTGTTATAGAAATCAATGTTAACAGAACATTCAAATAAGTTTCAGTAAGAGTTAAATATTTTACAGCATCTAAAGACACCATTAAAATTTTCTTTAGATTCCATCTGTGGTCATTAGGGGCTATTATCGGTTAGATCCATAAAATAACTGAAATATATTAGAACATAAAGAAACGAAATTCATTTTTTTAAATAGATTTTCTTCGTTTCATAAAAAAAAATTAAACAAAGAATATCTCTGTGAAGAATGTGTTTAAAAAAAAAGTTTAAACATTTAAATAATTATTTTTATTTGTATTTTTAAGATTTAAAATAAACAAATTTGCTTTGATTCGTTAAAGCTGTTTGCTGTTTCACAGCTGTCTATAAGAACAAGTAGTTTTTTAAAGAAAACATCACTATGCTCAGAGTTTTTTTTTTTTTATTACTTGACCTCATATTGCAAATCTTATTTTTTTACTTTTTTTTCAAGGCAAAAAATTATAAGCATGAATATATTTTAAATTATTTCCAACCAGCAATATATCTCCATACAGGCAACGCCGGGTGAATAATCTATATAATAAAAGTGAACGAACCTGTGCCCAGCTCGCTTCCATAATCACATATGCAAATTTAATTTTTACGAACAAATGAGCTTAATCTTAATAATAACTGATAGTAATAAGAAAGAAAGGAAGGAATTAGTTTCACTTTTAATATAGACACAAAAATATTCCCTTATTATTATTATTATTATTAGTTGTAATACTAGTGATAAATAAATTTATATAAAAATTACCAAAATGTATGAATAAATGTGAAAGTTTTAGTTTTGTGTTCACAACAAAGTTATGAATGAACTATTTAGAATTTTTGTTTAAAAAATTTCAAGTAGTGAAAATTAATATAATATTTACGAAAGTTCAATAAAGCTTATCTATTGCAAAAATTGTTTAACCCTTTCCCTTTGAAGGAGGAACACGATTTTACATTTCCCTCACAAGTCTAATTACCTTGTTACATCATACAGACCCAATTCATTTATGAGCTTATTGGTTTTTATTGTTCCAAAAAGTTTGGTTAGGTTTCTTACATTGAGGTATCTTCTGACTGGGCAAAGTTTCTGTTTTCTAGAAGGACATGCTTTATTGTGAATAAAGTTCTGCATGTTCATTTGCTGGGTTCATTGTTGGGTTTTACAGCATGCCAACCCTTGTTAGGTTATGCCGGAATCTAATATTTTATTTTTATTATTTTTATTAAATGTTATCTAAATAAATAAATGCAAACGTGGAGCTCATTTCTTGTACTAACGCTGAGATACAATCTTAGTTGTAAACTTTACTAATTTGCATATTACTATTAACTATATTTTGTTATTGTTTTTTTTTTATTCAACGATTGTTTGGATTTTAATATAACAAATAGTTCTGTTTAGGAATATTGTTTTATTTTGTGGACAAATGTTTAGCAAGTCAATAGAATTCAGAAATACCAATGATAGTAGGGTTCTCCTTCTTGGTTATGATAGCAAGCCAGTTGTTTATGCACCACTATTTTTTAGCTTTCCAGTCTATTCTTTAATGGAACTGACTTAATTTTCAACAAGTTGACAACATTAGTTTTTGCACTTTTTTGCAGGGAGGTATGGCTATCCTCCCACACCTGTCGCACTTGACATAATCATGTCGGCACACTCTGGTTCCCATTAGATCTTCAAAGTTAAGTGACGTTGATCCTGGTCAGTACCAGATGGGTGACCAGCAACAAATGTGCTCACAATTAGCTAGAATAACTGAATGAATTAAGAGGAGGAAGAGCAAAGAAAATCATTAGTCGTTTAAATTTCTAACACCAACACCTTTGATCTATTCCATAAAGAATTGTAACTGTGTGTGATTGTGTCTGCCTAAAAATCAGAAACTGCAACAGGATGCATTTACAAAACTTCTTCATGTTAATTAATTATAATTAACCATGATCCTGCCAGACAAATGTCGTCTGAAGAATTCACTACAAGTTCTACCCAGAGCAGATCCCATGATCCGGTCAAGAAAGTCTTTCAAAGTTTTCATCTTTCATCCTTGAATCTCAGTGTCTCATGAGATCATCATCGCCATTATCATATGCAACAAAGGGTCTGCTCAGATTTCCCTCCATCTTGGTTGGATAGTTCTACCCCAGGCATGTTGAGCCGGCTTACTCCTTTAAGGAGGAAGTTTCTAGAGAATATTAAATTCATAAGTAGTTCCCAGTCAGGGGAAATGATTTTGACAACGTTAGTCTTTGCAGAGAGGTGGCGCCATCCTCTAACATACATCACTTGGTATTCCTAAATTGTCACCCATCTGGTACTGACCAGGCTCAATGTTGCTTAACTTTGATGATACACGAACTGGTAGGTCAACACGATTATGACAGACTGGCTAGGTAGTTAAAACGCTGAAGTTATCAGTATTTTTGATGACTAACTCACTCAGACAACACTTTTTCAACATGGGTAATAACAGTTAATTTTTTATCATAAATTATATCAATCTATAATATAGATATATTATAAGATTATATGACTAAGAACATGTGTAAATAAACAGAAGGGTTTGAAGAAATAGAATATCTGAAATGCAATCCCTTAATCTGGGAGCAAGATATCGACTGGTAGTCGTGTTCTGAATTTATCAGTTCAGAGTTGCTTCACTATTTAAATGCACTGCAATTCTTAACAATATGTTGAGGGTTGCAACAAAAATACAACGTTGAGGGTTGCAACAAAAATACAACGTTGAGGGTTGCAACAAAAAAACAACGTTGAGGGTTGCAACAAAAAAATAACGTTGAGGGTTGCAACAAAAAAACAACGTTGAGGGTTGCAACAAAAATACAACGTTGAGGGTTGCAACAAAAATACAACGTTGAGGGTTGCAACAAAAATACAACGTTGAGGGTTGCAACAAAAATACAACGTTGAGGGTTGCAACAAAAAAACAACGTTGAGGGTTGCAACAAAAATACAACGTTGAGGGTTGCAACAAAAAAACAACGTTGAGGGTTGCAACAAAAATACAACGTTGAGGGTTGCAACAAAAATACAACGTTGAGGGTTGCAACAAAAATACAACGTTGAGGGTTGCAACAAAAATACAACGTTGAGGGTTGCAACAAAAAAACAACGTTGAGGGTTGCAACAAAAATACAACGTTGAGGGTTGCAACAAAAATACAACGTTGAGGGTTGCAACAAAAATACAACGTTGAGGGTTGCAACAAAAAAACAACGTTGAGGGTTGCAACAAAAAAACAACGTTGAGGGTTGCAACAAAAATACAACGTTGAGGGTTGCAACAAAAAAACAACGTTGAGGGTTGCAACAAAAAAAAAATACTTTGTTGCAGCTTGTTCGCCGAGTAGAACTGAAAATCGCCTTTCTCCCCCTTCTGACGTCTGTTAACAATGAGGATAGCGGTTCTAGGATACCACGCTACTATAAAAGACACGTGGTATTACTTTCCTTCCCATGGTCGTTGCGTAAAAATATTTAATTTTTATAAATGAAGGTAGCAGTTGGGTAAATTAGGAGAAGGCAGTTGGGTTCAGAAATTTGACAGGTTCAGATCTCACTGTCATCTGGTCCTTAAGCACCAAAACCAGGTTTTGATTTTTGAACTGTCAAAGTATTTTACGGTCGGCTTTTATGGGAGAACAAACTAAACTGGAGAGCTTTTGATTGATCAGCCAATAGAAATGTCTGACCAATAGCTTTGTTTGACGTGCATAGAAGAAGAAAATGCAGTTATTTTTGACTCAAAATGATCTTGTGCCATTCATGGAGAAGACAGAAATCATTTCTCTCGATTGGCCAGCCAATAAAAACCCTAAGTGTCTTTTATTCAGTTCCTGGTGGAAAAATTTGACACCAAATTTAAAGCTTAGAAAACTTCACTACGATAATATAAGCGTCTTCTAAAATAACCTTTGCATTTAAACAATTGGTCTTGTAATGCTCGACAAATGTGCATGACTGCTAAAAATAATTTTAATAATAAGCATATTTGTTTTTTGTTAATATATTTCTAATATCGATCGACCTTTGACACAAAGCATAGTATCACAAAGAAAGCGACAAATACAGATAAAGAAAGAAAGAGACAAAGAAAGATAAAGCTAGGATCAAAGTGGGGGATCTGTTCAGTTTCAGGTAGTCATCCTTCCAGGCTTTACCTCCTTCTGGAGAATACAGGTTACTTTTTTCCTTATTCAGAGTGCCCTTTTTGGGAAGATGGAATCTCTATTAAAAACTGACCTTGTGTCTAACTTTGCCTTCGTGCAGAGGCAATTAAAGAGAAATAAAAATAGAGAGAGAGAAAGATTGATTGATTTGTTTTACGGCATATCAACCTCTTGTGGGTCATTTAATGCCGAAACATTAGTTGTAGTATGAGAATTGAATGTTACAAACGTTTCAGAGGAACATTTCGACTATATCTTGTTATATAGCTTCGTTGCTCTTAGAAATTTAAAGCTTTTATTCGGGTCAACCTTGTTGAAGATTTCTTTCAGGTGATTTTCTTGGTAGTGTCTCAGTCGAATCTGTTTAAAGTCTATACAGCTTACCAGTATATGATGCACTGTGTAGGGTTCTTGGCATGATAAGAGAGAGAAAGAAAAGTAGAAAATAAACAAAAAAAAAAAAAGGAGGAGATAAACCAACAAACCCAAAACACCTTCATTTATTTTTAAGAAGAAAAAAGAAAAAAAGAACCATAATGCTTACCTCTAATTCTCTCTCATCAAAATACTGCAACCACTGCAATGGTACTACTTCACTGAAGCCATCTAAAAATGCTTTGGTCTGCTCCTCAACACCTCGTGTAAATCTCCAATTAGTCATCAGACTGAAAAGGAAAAGAAAGTACAAAAATATTAAAAGTCAAAATTATTTATTTTCAACCGCATCATTTAATAAATATGTCCGAAATAGAATCTAGTGCTGAGGTTAAACCATTTAATTTTTTTTCCTTTAATGTCGGCTGGAATTTCCCAAATTTGTTTTGTGCGAACTCGAGAATGCAGAAAGTCTCCGCATTCGTAGGGTAAATAAACAACTGAACATTACTGGAAGAGCGAAGGGACTACATTGCCGCTGTGTCAGCCATTCAAAATGTAGAAAAGTCATCGTTCAAATGATCGCTGATCCATTCCATGACTCATGCTTGAGAACCGAAGCAATGCACGTCATAAAATTGGTTCATTCTTTTTTGAATAAGCCAGTGTTAAAATTTATTAAACAAAACACTAAACAGACTAAAATTAAGTGGGGCAGATGGACAGAGATTATCTAAAAATTAAACTTACCTAATGTATTCATCTTTGTTTTCTTCTGAAACTTTTAGTTCTGCACCTCCCGGTTTCAGCTCATGCTGTTCCAACTTGCCAAGAATTTCAAAGTCTCCGCAGAAGAAAAGTTCTAAACCACACTCTTCTATGTTGTTCTCTCTGTAAAATAGACAAAACAAAAATATAAGTAAAGCCAGCATTGCTCCCCTCCAATACTAGTTCAATAATGTAAACAAAAATCACAACTTTTAAGCGTTTTGTACAAAATAAATAATGAAAATATTTTTTATGTATTTACAAAAAGTTGCATTATTTTTTACTATTTGAGGTAGAGGGCATTTTGAGTAGTTGGTCAAGATGCTTATCGGTTTACCAGTACATGATTTGTATCAGTAATTATTAGTCCTTATTTTTAGACTAATAGAGTGATTTTTAGAAATTTGTGAAAATTGCAATTTTTTATTTATTTTTTTTAATTTAGGGGACATTTTCTGCACCATGGAGAGAGGGGGAGACAAGATCTGAATCATGTCATTTCTGTTTTTTTTGCGGGGGTACTTCCAAATATTTGTGAAAAATGGAGTTTTTAACTATCTGGTATAATTTCTAGCCATAAAGGCAAACCAATAGTCTTTTAGTGTGACCACTTCTCGTGTATTTCTTGTGACTGTCCCTTGATTGTTTTTATTAACTACTAGTTTATACCTGCTACTTGAGCAGTTTTGGTACAGTACTTGGGTATGTCAATTTCCATCTTTACCTAGCTTCTATCACTTCATAGGTAGTACAAAGGAAAATATTTGTGAAATTTTGTGGAAAAAATATACTACTTAGTGTTTACATAAAAGCGTATATAATTACAATGAATGTATTTATATATAGTTTTTATTGGCAAAAAACATTAGAAATTGTTTTTAAGCAAAAATAATTTGCTTTGAACTAATGCCGAATAATCTTTATGTCTACTTTTTTTGTGGATTATAAAATACTTTTTTTTTTTAAAAGTCACTCAGTTAACAAATATTTATTCAATGTTTTTGATATTATGCTCTTAATTTCTTCAAATTTATAAAACACAAGCTTTGTCTTGGTAGAATTAAATGTGACAATTCATTCTTGTCCCTATTCTACTACAGACTGGAGGTCATTTTCTAAGAATTCATCTACTGCCTTAGATGTGTGAACATATGATTTGACCCCATGCTGCGAATAGTGTTGTGTCATTTACAAATACACCCATCTCAAATATGATTGCATCGGGGAGGTTGTTTATGAAGATCAGGAATAATATAGATCACAGTATGAAACCCTGTAGAATCCCTGCATTGATGTGGTGTTGTTTGAATGTACGGCCATCGAGAAAAACATGGATCTTTCCTTAGCGAAAAAAGATCTGATTATATTAAATATTCATCCAGTAATACCATACAAATTGATTTTCCTGAGGAGACCTACATGCTAGACCTTGTCAAAAACTTTGGAGATATCTAGCGCTACCACCCTAGCTTCATCTAACATGTGTGCAGTCAATTTACTTCTAAGTGTTGTAATTCTTGGTTTCCTCAATTTTCCCGGGCACCGCCAGGACACGGGTCCTGCTGCTGCTGCTGCTAATAATAATAATAAAGCAATCAACTTACTTGATCCACATTAAAGAGTTGTGAAATTCCTGATCAATTGTTTCGATGTCTTTTATGGTTAGCTTTTTATTGAGCATTCTCTTATAAAACGGTAAGGTGAAACCACTGTCAATGAATTTGCCATGATATAAAGCCTGAAACAATCAAAAGAAAACATTTCAAATACTTAAAAGTATCAAATTTTAAAAAAATCATTAAACTTTACTAAATGCAAATAAAATTAAGAAATAGAAAACAAAAACTATTTTCAGAAATACAATATTTTTTCACAAGAAAGATTTAAAAAACTGGATGAGATTTTTTTCTAATGCATCAATATATTTTAAGAAAAAATTACTTCATCAAATTAAAAGACTCCACTAATGGCGAACATTTTAAGAATCAACATGATGAATTAAAAAATAATGATAAAAGAATTGTTGAGGTCTATCAGATGAAATATTTAAAAGAATTTCATACACATATTTCTATCAATCTTTTAATACATGCTAAGAATTTTGAAGCCAAAAATGACACTATTTGACAGTTTAAATGCTTCCAAATTCCTTTCAAATTATGAAAGGTCACAAAGAAAGCCATTCTTTCCTTCTTTTTTTTAAACTATTAACAAAAGATTAAAATGGCTGGTATGTTTAAGAAATTCATTCTGGTTGACTAAATTTTGTAATTAAATCATTTTTTAATAGAATTTAAAAAATTATTTTTTGTACTCTACACTATTGCATTTTTGATTTCAATAATCAATTAATTGTAAATAATCAAAAATTAACGTGTAAATCACGTAGGGAGAAACATACAGACCCACGAGAAGTGGTCACACAATTTTATTAATATAGAGATTATCGTGTCCATATTTAAGAATAAGAAAAATAACATTTGGTTAAGCTTCAAATCGTACAGGTTTGTCGACAAGATGTCTTTTACACGCAAATGATGAATTATGCAAGTCAAAAGATTGACCCCAAAAATCAATGAATGTTGAATATTTCCGTTATTTTTCATCTCAAGAATTGAGAAAAATTGTTTCATCCCTGGATGATAAAATGGTGCAACAATGGATATGAAGTATCCGTTTCTTGTCAGCGATAAGCAGAGTTACACCCCTTGACATGCCCGTCTCTTGCTTTGCATTGATGCACAAATTCCTCAAGATAGGGGAGTTTGAATTACCTACTAGACATCTCTCTACAAGGGTTTGTCAGGATAACCTGACATAAGGATACTTCCCCTACAAGTAAAACCTGACTAAATATTCAAAATAACAGTATTCAAAGCCCAAATAAGATCCCCTCGACACAGCTATACACTGGCTCATACGAGGAATGGTGCGCCTTTTCCAAGTAATGTTACCTCAAGTAACACCACTTAGCTGGATACTCCACCAGACTAGATGAATTCTTGTCCTGGAATCCGGTAAAACCAAGAGACCACAAGAAAAATATACTGTAACATATTTCACAAGTCAATTGGGGAGAGAAAAATTAATATTCTTAACTTCTTTACTAACTCAATATTTGACAGGTAAAGGAGAGAATTAATGGAATATTCGAATATCTATGTATCTCATAAAGAGATCAAATGTTAGCCCCAGGGAGAGGTCCCCTGATTTCTGAGAACTTTGAAATAAAATGAAACAAAACAAGATACCTGCTTTGAACACATAATTCAGCTTAAGTCATCAATTTCTATGTGTAATATATATATATATATAAACAATAATATTTTTATAAATAAATATTAATTATTTAAATACCTAGAGACATCGATGTTTCATGCTAACGCAATCTTCAGTCTAGGAACTAATTCTCAACGGTCGGTAGGCGCGAACCCCGATCACAAATCGCCACTGATTCGTAGTCGGGGATCTTATCCATCGGCCATAGCCAATTAGTTAGTAAATATAGAGGAACTTTAACTGTAAATAGCGAAAATCGGCAGCTATTTACCAGGCAGTTAGAGTGATCTACGAAACGGCGTTCGGATCGTGCATATAGCTATTTGTACTGCTTGTTATTAAAGCTACTCGAGAGTGCCCAGCCTTTGTGGGAGGGGGCTGATAAACAATAATATTTTTATAAATAAATATTAATTATTTAAATACCTAGAGACATCGATGTTTCATGCTAACGCAATCTTCAGTCTAGGAACTAATTCTCAACGGTCGGTAGGCGCGAACCCCGATCACAAATCGCCACTGATTCGTAGTCGGGGATCTTATCCATCGGCCATGGCCAATTAGTTAGTAAATATAGAGGAACTATCTGTAAATAACGAAAATTGGCGGCTATTTACCAGGCAGTTAGAGTGATCTACGAATATATATATGTTATGGCTACAAATGTAAAACTTGAGTTGAACAGAGTAAATAGTTAGGATATCCTAGACACAAGAAAAAAATACATTTTGGTGTCTATATGCAAATGTTTAGGAAAAACCAACGTAAGTAACACATACACGCAAGATTCAAAGACGCTACAAAAATAGGACTAAAATTAACAATTTGAAATGTTGACATTATTATTAAAAACACAGTAGGTATAATGGATGGATTTTTTTATTTTAAATACTGAAAAAGAAAAAAAGAACTTACCATAGCAATAAATCGGCCAATGAATTTGAAATATAACAAATGGTCAGGATTCACACTAGATGCAGGATTAATTTGCAGACTATAGTTTTTAGTGCTTGCATATTCAAAAAGGCAGTACATTGGGTTGAGGACTTCATGCGATAGATGGAAAAACCATTCCCTGGAGGAGAGAAAAAAAACGGTTACATTTACTTTACGATACAAGTTTTAGATTATGAAAAAAAAGAGAAACAGAAAAAATTAAAAAGAAAGACAACAGAAGAGAGAAAAGAAAAAAGAATAGAAAAAGATAGCGAAAAAAAAGATGACGAAAGAGGAAACAAGAAAGAGAAAAAGAAAATGAGAAACAAAAGGAAAATTTTAAAAAAGAGAAAAAAATTTGGTGCTTCTGCATATCAACCCTGACATTGAAATATTTAAAGAATGTATAAACTTTATTATGTACTTACGTGAAAATAAGATTGTGCCGAAAAAATTACGCAAATTCATCCAGTATTTATTAAATTATAAGAAAAAGAAAAAAAATGAGTTTACGTACATTTTGACATTTTTGTAAACAATGGAGACCCCAAACCCCGAAATCGTGAAAATATGAGTTACCACTGGAAAATCTAAGATACAAAATGGTGGAAATATCTACCGAGTGATAAAATCGTTTTTTATTTATAATTAAATAAATACTGGATGACTTTGCATAATTTTTGGTGTACAGTCTTTTTTTCATCTACCACGTAAGTACATAACAAAGTTTATATATTTCTTTAGCTATTTTAATTTTAAGAGCGGTCTAACATGTCAGGGTTGATATGCAGAAGCACCAAAAATTCTTCACCATTATTAAATACTCAAAGGAATCTTGTTTGTTCGAAATGCAAAAACTGCAACTCACCTTGCTACACCGCCGTAATCCAAGCCTTCTTCTCCTTTAAATATGATGTACAACCTTCGTCTCAAATCATATGGTGCTAATCTCATAATCTGAAATGAAATAGAAAAGTTACAACTTCTTAGAAACGAATTAAAGCAATAACACAAGAAGAACTTTAGCATCATAACAATCAAACAGAGAAATTATTTTGAATTTTAGTCACATAAACATTCAAATAAAATCTAAAATAAAACGGATACTTTTCAGAAAATATATTATAAAGCATTTAAAAAGAAAGAGCAACTAAAAGAACAGGTATAAAGTAGAAAGGACATATCAATGTCTCTGAATTGATAGTTCTTATGCAAGTAAAGTGTAGACTCTATTGGCAGAGTCTGAGAGGAAGCTTAACGTCTTTAAAATGGAACGTTTCAGAACTATCTTTGGAGTAACTTTGAAGATAGATGAAGAAATGCAGATATCAGAAATAGAATTAATATTAACAGATACATCAACAACATTGTTAGAAAAACGAGAATAATGTGGTTTGGACATGTTTCTCGGCTACCAGACTCCAGCTACGTAATCATATAAAAATTTCATTGAATAAAGATCAAAAGGACAAACCACTAAAGAGTTGAGCTGCCCAGATAAGGATTGATACTGGTATGCTGCTCCTGACAGTTGAAAGATTGGTCCAAGACCCTGATAAGTAGTGGATATTTGTTATCAAGCATGTGGTGAAATTTTCTTGTAAGTACAAAAAAAAATTTTTTTTTCTTTAAATAACACATTATTTGATAATACTAGGTGGTTGCTGGTGCCCATTCTATCACCACAGGAATAATATTTGATAACTATGTGTATACACCCGCCATCAAGAATGATGAAAAAAAATTTTTTAAAATGATGCTTTGCCAGTGTTCATACTCGCTATTTATCTAGATATATTACTAAAATATTCATATAAAATCATTAAATTACGTTAATAATTTAATTTTTCATATACAAATTATTATTTTTGATGACCAAAAGAAAACACTCAGCGTTGACTTTTTATTATATAGTAGCGGATTTCTTTCCAAATTCATTTCTGGTGGCAAGGTAAGTCTGAGGTGGTTGTCTGACTTGCTATTTGCTTTCTAGCTTCCCCTCACCACTTGATATAGTTTCATCTGGGGGGAGCTAAAAAATGTTGTTTTACTCGATAACTTTTATTTGACAAGATGTAAATATATATATATATAAAATACACAATCCATATTGTTGCTCACTTTTTAAAAAGTTATTTACATAAAAAAGCTGAGGCAAAAAAGATATTGCAATGGCATTGTTTTAGAAAAATCAATCTGTCTACTAGCAGAATGACATTGCTCAGAAATGATGGAGGACCCATATACTCTTCTCCCAGCCCTGAACTCCATACTATTTTTATGTTTATTTTTAATTGAAAATTAAAAATAAACATAAAATGAATTAAAACACTTTTGATGTTATGGATATCTAGCGTAAACTCCCCTAATAAAAAATGAATACCACTATTTGATGCCTCATAAACTTTATGTGAGAAAAGTTGTATTTCTACCAAGGTATAGGGCTTTTTTTTTTCAAATGGATAAGGACACAACAAATCTAATATATGAAATGAAGTCAGTCTTTTCTCGATGTTGTCATTGATAGCTTTCATTCTAGAAAATCAATATTTGATTATGGTTCGTTCGTCAGTTCTTTTTGTTTATCATTACAGCATTTTGTTATGAAGAATAAGATGTAATTCGATTTAATTTCTTCCAGAAAATACTTTAACCGGGTCTGAATTATTTCCATACAGATGCTATCTTTATAATAAAAAAAATATATAACTGTATTCGTCAATACAGAGTAACTTCCCTTACTTCGCTTAGAAAACAAAACAAAAGAAATTGCAAGTAAAAACACTACCAGTCAACACCGGATAGGTACAGCTAGTATAGTAAAGATTTGGACGTATGATTGAGACATTTATCAGGTAGCTCGAATGATTCCATAGACAAATGAACTAGAAGAAAATATCTCTTCTTTACAAGGAAACGTGCAAATAAAAAGAATTTATTTCTAACTAGTTGTACCTACCCAGCGTTGCCTGGTAGTGTATTTACTTGCAATTTGTTTGCTTTTCTTTTTTTAAACTATGCTGGGTTTTTTTTCTTTTAATCAAAGTGAAATACCTGTGTGGACGATTTTTTTTTTTAATATGGTGGCCATTCGAAAATAATTCCGACCCGGACAAAGTATAATATTTTATACTTAACAACATGCTGCAACAATCTATTTGTAAAACTGACGAACCAGAATCAAATATTGATTATGTAGGAAAAAAAGCTATCGATGACAAAGACACTGACTTTACTTTATATATTAGATTAATTAAAGAGTTGAAAAGTGTTATAATTGCTAACCTGAGTGAAGGAATCTTCAAATAAGTTGTCTCTGGAAACAGTAATTTTTACATGACCTTGCAAAGCATTGGAGTGACACAAATAGCGAAACTGACCCAGTTTCCAGCGGAAACTTCTTTCATATTGAATTGGAACACCAAAAGCACCTTTGGGTCTGGAAAAAAAATGAACATATTCATTGAACAGTAATTGAGAATGTAAAAAGAAAACTTTAAATAAACATTTTTTGAATATTGCAGTAATATATTTTCAAAGTGTAGATATGAGTTGCAAGGTGTGGTTCGTATTTATTTGCCTCTCCACGAAGGTAGAGTTAGACATAAGGTCAGTTTTTAATCTAGGGAAAAAACAGCACCCCAAAAAGGAGCACTCTGGACTAGAACAAAAATTACCTCAGTCTAGAAGTATTTCCCCTGTACTGACCAAGGACAGAAAAGATTAAGTATAGTATCAGAACAGATACTACACTTTGCTTTTAACCAAAAGGGCAAGGAATGTGGTTAGTTAATAAAGTATGATTGACATGGGGTGACCTCAGGGTCAGCTACAATCACATATGAAGAATGGAGCTGATTGGTTAGCTTAATCATGTGACATTAGAAAGATTTGAAGTTGGCTGCCAGTTTCTGCCAAGATTTTAGTGCAGTCATACATAATTTAAGTTCCTCATAAATTGGAGAATTTAGACTCCTCGTGCTCCCTCTTCTAATCCAGAAGCAACTCATTTTCTATTACATAAAGGAACGTCATAGTCTTGTTGTTGGTGATTTGTCCGGTTAAAACTCGGAAACTTCCAAAGATACATTAAAAAAAAAACCTTAGATTTATAATTCAGTATGACTCCGAGCTGGTTATGGTAAAAAGAAGAATGGTTTATTTTTTTGTTTTTCATTTTTATTGGTAAATGTTTGAAAAAGAACACTGAAACTGGTGAAGAATTTTTTCTTCTTTTCTTGCTTTTTTTTCTTTCTATTATATTGAACCGTTTGTTTGCACATGAAAGAGATAGAGTGTGGCATTTTAAGAGAGAAGTGTGTTCAAAAAGTAACATGACTGAGGATATGTAGAGTAAAAGAGAAAGATGTTACGCACACTTTTTTAAAACTATTTTCTTATACAGGATCTCGGACAAAACTGGGTCACCTGACTAAGAGTTAATTAATAAATATCCATTTTCTTAAGTAAATAAAACTTGATGTCCTAATAAGGGCAAACGGTCTTTGTTGGTTCGGACATGTTGAAAGAAGCAAGGGGTATATCAGCAACATGCAGAGACTTAAGGCTGGACAGCAAAAAGAAAGCTGAGCGCCCTAGGAAGACATGGAAAGAAACCATCAGGTAAGACCGTAAAGAGTTGCAAATGGACACAATCCCCACAATCGCGATCACTGGAGACTTAGCATAAAGATAGCCAGACAACGTTGAACCCCTTGTCAAAGAGAACATAGACGATAAACCTGGATAGTGAGTGTGAATGATTAAATAAAATATAATTAAAGTTGAAATCATTGTTGTTGTCTCCTTCATAGATGTACCTTTCTCTCAAGAAAAATGTCAAGAGAAAAGTTTCATTCCTAGCTCACAAGAATTGGACAATATCCATCGTCCCAATTAACAATATGTAAGAATTACTCAAGTTTTTAAGGCATTTATCGTTCAGATGAAACCAATGAAAACCAATCAGATTTATAGCAAAAACGGATATTCTTAAGATATATTCATTCAATGTTTCGGAATTTTTAGATGTGGATTAACAATTTGGATTATTCGGATTACTATTCTCATCTTGTTATTTTCACGTTTCGGTGATGTAACCTCAGATCTTCTTCAGTTGTATCATGGATCCGTGGTGCAGCAGATAAAGGCGTTGTTTGATAATCAGTTCAAAGTGACAGTTTTCCAGAGGTTGAAGGTTCAATTCTTACTATAGGTGATAATAACTAAGAATAGCCTGAATTAATATTTCACTTGGTCATGGCTGATGGAATGAGAACAATCTACCCCTGTAGATTAAATAAAGGGTTCAGTTCGAAATTCCATACAGGTTCCCAACTTTGAATAAGGTCATAGGTTATATCGTTTGAAATGTTGTAAACAACCATGATGAGAATAGTAGTCCGAATAATCCAAATAATATAATTTTCTAAATATTCTATCCATGTTCATTTCAAATCAGTTTCTTCTTCCCTCCTCCCTTCTCACTCTATTATTATTATTATTATTGTTATTATTATTATTGTTGTTATTATTATTATTATTGTGAAGTGGTTTGTCTGAGTGGTAAGACACAAATATGAAGAAATGGATGAAAACGATTCTATGCTGATCAACAAAATTAAATGATTTATCAACAATTTACAACTGAGAGAATTACTATGAAATAGAGAGGTTTGTCTCGCTGAGCTGATGTTAGTAAGCGTCCTCCATTGAATTTTCCTGTTCTGTTGGCGGTTGGTCAATCAATGTTTCAAAGTGCATTTTGGCAAGGGAGATAACTTTAGAATGCAAGGAGTTTTTTCCCTTTACACATTATTTTCTAAATCGAAATTTGTTATTCATTTAACAATTATTATTTTCATTTTTCGTCTTCTGCTAAGATTAGACATTTTGTAAATGACTTCAACTTCTCCTGTCTGTCGCCATTTTGCATGTGGTGCCCTCAATTAAACATCAATTGATCTCCACCATGTCTTAAGCATGTGTAAGGCATTGATATCAATTTGGGACACACTTTGGAGCGTTTTGGATGACTGACGGCAGTTGAGGCGGTTGTATCAGTTGAGACATTGTGCAACATAATTTCTAATGAAGGCCTTTACAGTGAGACTAGCAATTTACTCCATCCAATGCACTGCAAATAAAGTTAGCTGCATCTGCTACACTTTGAAATGTAAAAATAATTATGCAATATTTTCATAACTCAGCAACATTCCCATATGGGAACATATTCGTATCTCAAGAATAAAACCGTAACCCACCTAGCGTGAATGTTGCTTTGTTTCATATTTTTTAAAGGGATTTTATAGTGACAGATAAAAGATACAAAAGATACAGAACATTTGGGTTCGAGGCTGTCACATTGTGTTAATTCAACATCAGATGTAGATGTAAATCGCATCTTTTTTTTTTAGATCTTTTGAATGGCCAATATTTCGAAATATATCTCTTTAAAAGAAAATTAAGAATTGTGATTAGAGAGTTTTTTTCATATACATCAGTATTTGATATGTCATTTAAAAATCAACATTTTGTAAATAAAGATGCCGTTGGTTGAAAAAATGATTGTCAGTATGATTGTCATAAATGTTAAAATGATGTTAATAATTTATTCAAACTCGGGCATAAATATTGTATAAGTGCATGTCAGTTACGTATGTTTTTAAATTAAGAATTCTTCTTTTTTTTTCTTTTTTTTTTTTTTTTTTTTAAAATCAAGCTTAAACTACATTCCACCACCTCCAAATGTTTATGTTCCATTAATGCAAAAATGTATTATTTATGACAAAGGGAAATTAAAAATCTTTTCGGAGTTCTTAATTCTATCTTTTAACCTATAAAATTATCCTGTTAGATTTTCAAAGTCAGACCCAAATAACAATCTGTCTGACATTTCGTTGTTTTTCCTTCCACTACGTTATTGATATTGGCATATTTTATCTCACATTAGTTTTGTTCTGAAAATAATTATTCCAGGTAAGAAAACTATTAGAGTGGATACATTTTCCCTTACTCACCAAATATTCTTACACATCAAGGAATAGTAATCATTTAATGAGTTATTTCCCTTAACTTCTGCAAAAACAAATATCTAAAAACACTGTTTTTAAACAGTAAAAGGAAGTGTTCACATATATACACATTATCATTACTATAATCTGATTAAAGTTATCTTGCTGGATTTGAAAATCAGACCCAAATAGCAATCCACCTGACATATTGATACTTGATTCGGACTAGCCCATTTCTTTCATTTTTTTCCTTCCACTATGTTATTGGCATGGATATATTAGAATGGAAGTTTCCACATTAATTACAAATTATTATTTGTTCTTTACTATTAATGATTAATGTCAAGTACTTACACAAACAGTTTTTTTTTTAATTCCATTTAACAAAATAATTTGATTACAAAATCAATTTCTATTTTTTTTCATATCAGTCTTTTTTTCCTTTTGCTCCCAGACAACACTGGGTACATACAGCTAGATGTTTATATAGCAAACTGCCCTATTTCTGGTTTATTATAGAAGAGCAAGAGTCGGTGTGAAATATAAAAAGCAATTATCTAAATAAATTTACTAGCAGTAGCATGGATATTTCAAAAGAAAAAAGAGGCTGAATTTTAAATTAATACTTTACCCTTTGCAAGGACCACCTCGAGGATCTTGGAATGTGGTGGTCCGAGTATTATGGTCCACAAAATAGCGGACATTCTCTGCAGTATAACGCATTTCCCAGCCTTCTGGCAAGGGATCCTCTTGGAGGATTCTGCTGGCAAATTTAAGACAAAATTCATCCAATTAAGATAATTACAAAATCATAAAAGAAACACATTTTCTCTTTAAAAAAACCCAAAAAACTTTATAATTAAAAATAGTAAATAGGATTGGCTTATTTACCCCCCTCCCCTTCAAGTTTCTACTTCAATAATAATAATTAGCTGGACCTGTGTAAAATACACTGTATTATTATTATTTTCCCCCACATATGTGGTATATTTTTTGTGTTCATTGTCAATTAAATATTTTTGTCTTCCATGAAAACAGTTATATTTTGCATGTTTTATCGGCCACACTTTGTGTGTGTTTAAATCTAGAATCAGGAAATTTACTCGTTTTGGTAAGCAAAGTTCAACTCGAGTTCAATGCAATTTACTATTTAATCATAGTATAGAATAAAAATACTTCATTCAATAAAAGCAACAATGTTGAAGTACCTTTTTCAGAATTTTGCAAATGCATTCATGAACACAAAGAATTACATTGGGGTGATTTTTAATTCTTTTTTATTTAAGTTTTCTTTATATCGTCGCTGGACAAAGATTAAGTCAAACTATTAATGGACACTTTATGCATATAAATATGATTGCAAATTCTTTCAAAATAATCACTAACATGAATTTTAAATAAAAATCATTAAACATTGGGGATATTGAAAGTACTTGAATTTATAGAGTGAATGTGGTATTATAGTGATATAAGATGTTGCGATGGTTGGTTGCTTTTTTCTCTTCTACAGCATATCAACTCTTCTGGGGTTATTTAATGCCAAATCCAGTCATTTTGGTAAAAGATGTTATGCTTCAAATTCTTAATATTATCAAATATTTATTCATGCTTTGAAAGTTTGTTTTGTATATGAATGGTTTGTAGAATAATTTGTTTTGTAGTCGTCGTATATTTTGTAAATGATTGATTCTATCTAACCTGTAGATGAGACTGACTAGTACTACTTGGGAGTAATGCCAACGAAAGGATAATACACTCACCAAAGTTCTCAAATTGGGGTCTCACCACTGAATGAAATTTTGTGTCATGTCAAGATGGTGGGGGGGGGGGGCGCTTGAGTAGATGATAGGGCTGGGAAATAGGGTAGGCAAAAAAAAGGTAGAAAAGGATGAGAAAATTAATTTCAGAGTAGTTGGGTAGGGTAGAGACAAACACTTAACCCAAGAGTGTGCAAGGCAATTCAGTGTCTTATCAAAAACAGATTTGAAAACTGGAACCCTGACAGATATACAACCCTGAATAAGAGTGGACATGGGAGTAATGGTAACTATGGGGTTATTCCACATTTTCTAAAGCTCTCAAATTAGCACTAGATGCATTTGAAGGGCAGACTTAGGACCCGTATGCAACGGATGGATTGTGTCACCTGCAAGGGTTATTCATTGTATACAAGTGTCATGATAGCACCGACTAGCATAGATAGTGTAGATCATAACTTTTCACTCCCAAAATTTCAGGGTTTCATGCTTAACTTGTTAAATTTTTATTTGAGAATAAACGTTGCAAAATATGCAGTTCAATCCAATTTACAGAATTGCACTGTGAATAAAATGTGGTTACTCAGTTAAACTACATTTTGTCTACTTTAATGAACTATGAAATTTTAGTAGCTTCCATTGAAGATTTCTTGCTAAACTTGTATTGCAACATACACCATACTAGAAACAAATCCATAGCTAGACACTTATCGTATACGTTCTCATGATTTGCCACCAATTTATGTGCGTTAACTTCGAATTATGATTGTCGGGATTGGGAAGTGTGCAGCATATGGTAATGATTCACGGTTAAATAACTTCTAAATTATGTCTTCTCTGCAAAATGAATGAAACGGTTTTAAGATTGGCATATCAAAGATCCTTTTAATTTATTCTCACAAAAAATAAATGATATACAAAAAAAAAAAAAAAATTAACTTTAGGAATAATACCCACCCACACACACACCCACAGACAGACATTAAGTTTTTTTTCAAACCTGAAAAAGAAATCAACTCACCCTTGTGTCCTGGGATCTTCCCATTGAGTCGTTCGATTTTTGTGATTAACAAAATATACTCTGCCATTTGCATCCACTCTTTTCTCTGAAAAAGATAATTACATATTTTATTCACATGACAAATTTAGCAACAAAAGAAAATGAATAATGTATAATACATTAAAGCCAAAAGTTGAATGGATACAAATTGTCACATTTTCAACTTAATATAAAAAAAAGGGTTTGTGTCATAAACAGCAAAATGTAGTAGAAAGTATTTCATTGATGAAGTGATATGAGCTATATACTACCAAAAAAAACTCTGTGAATCTTGCTTGTATGTTTGCCTGTTCCTGTGCACACCGGATGACATCATCGTTTTGTGATAAGATCCATTAAAACAGATGGGGATAACCAGACACAAATCAACGTGTTTAATCACAAAAGGTCAACATACAGACCGTTTCTACTTTATTCTTCTTCTTAAAACTGTGTTCTGCGGCTACGGTAGTCAAATGACATCCCGTAGCTGCAATCAGTCCTCCATGCTAGTCCCAGGTCATCTGGCCTTGTCATGCGCAAGTTGTCGTAGGCAATGGAGTCGTTTTGCTGTACGTAGTGGTCCTAGTCCCGCCTGCTTGAGGTCAGCACGTAGTGTGCCCAGCAGATTTGTGCAGTGCCGTCCTAGTCGCGGTTGGTAGGCTCGCGAGCCAGTAACGGCAAAGTCTAGTGCCCTCTGTGCAGGAGTATCAGGGTCCATTCGTAGGACATGGCCTAACATAGACCATCTTTGTTCAGCGACCGTTGTGGAGATGGGTTTTTCGTTGCACAGTTCGTATAGTGCCTTGTTGCTGATAAATTTTTTCGGCCAGCAGTGATCTGTGATGGAACGGAGGTGTCTGCGGTGGCACGCATCCAGCTTGTCAAGCATGGCTTTTGTTATTGACCAACTGTTGCTATTGTAGAGCATGATGGACACGCAGTACGCGTTATAGAGACGGAGTCTAGTCTTCAACGGGATCTTGGTTCGTCGGCTCCAGAGTTTATGTAATGAATGAAACGCTACATTGCCATGTATACAGTCAAAATTATGTAGAAACATCGATAGAAAAATGTATGCCAGTCTCTAACAAGGTTTTCAGTTTGATAATTTAATCTTTTAGTTTTTGTCAAACTTGATTATCCGTCATATCAAAATGCAATTTAAAAAAAAAATCTCTATTGAACATCGATGCTGTTGTTTCAGCCTTTAAGCGTTGGTAGGAGGTTGCTTCCAACATTGGTAGAACTGATGGGATGAACATGTTACACCCTTCACCAACGAAGAAAGAAAAAAAAAAACATGGTATACGTACCCCATCCCTGGGGAAGTGCATTTTGGGAATCAGTTTCTGAAGACAACAGTGGATTCTGTGGGTACAAAAATCGCTGTTGTAAATGTTCCATTGTCCTGTTGTTACGCCATTGCTGCCACTGCTGCCAGTTGAGGACCATGTCCATGTTGGGTTTCTGCCACGTTGTTGTGCGCGTGTTGTGGTCAACATAATATACGCGTCCACGGTTATCAACGCGACGTTCCCACCTGAAACAAACAAACACACATGCATGAGATATCATTTCAGATACGTTTTTAACAACAAGCATTAGAACAACCTTTTGTACCCCATGCGTCAATTTTTGCCACCTCTAATTGAGATGCACCACTCAAAATGGTACCTCTTTTCAGTTTCTTAAAGAATGATATTGACATATTTGGCAATTATACATGCACTCATTTGATTATGTAATAATGTATGTGTATATATAATTTTGTTGTTTTTATGAGTATTTACGATGTGCCATTCTAATGAGAGGCGCTATTTGAACAAATTTTATGTTGCATTGTATGCTCAAAAATAAATATTGTCTTGAAACAGCTGTAAATAACTTTAATAACTGTGTATATTCTTTATTTGGAATCTGATTTGAAAATAATTTAAATCATTAAATATATATATATATATATATATATATATTATTAAAAATAACCGACAGTTCTTGTCTGGATATTTTCGTATTGATCCCTTCAATTTTCCGGATTAAAGTCTTAATCTCGGAAGAAAATTGGCTGATGAAAACTGCCGTAAGAGTGGAGGCGAAGATGTTTTTTAGTGGGTGTCTGGTTTAGGTTTGTTTCTTTTTCTTTGTATTGTAATTTTGGTTTTAGATAGAGTGGGGAGTGCAAAGTAGGTGCTTGTTCAGTGCCAATAAGCTCACACATCCAGACCATAAGTCGAGACTTGATCCATGGGGGTTGTGGCCTCAGGAAAGCCCATCAAGGATAACTGTAAAGTCCCTTTCCATGCGCAATATGGCACATACAGTTACCCATAATATTATAAAACTGTTGATGGAGCAGCCGTTCTTAGCGCTACCGAAGAGTTAGGGCTCCTGCACTACCAGTTGAAAACAGCAGCCAGACAAGCTGTCTAACCTGTTCCCTCAACCTGTCGGAACAAGAGCAACCCAGACTAGTCATGTGAGACTTAGTGACAAAAAAACTTGCCCCATGTTGCCCAGATAGAGAGAAAAAGAGACGGTGTTAAATTAAGGTACTTCAGATCAAGACAAGATAGATTTTATTTAATTTAATAACATTTTTATTTTACCAGTTTTTATCTTAATTTTTTGTTATTAGGACTAAAAAAACGCGCAAAATTTTGGCCATATCTACTAATTCACGCAGAACAATAAAAATCAATGAAAATAATTGCTGTTTTAGATTAGAATTAATCTTAGCCAAATACTCTTTTAGTCATAATTTACTTAAATCTGTTTTTCTTTTTTCTAGAAATCACTTAGTTTTTTTTTTTTTTTTTGGGGGGGGGGGGGGGGCACATAAGTAAATTTTTTTTTTTATTATTATCTCTGAGGTTCAGTGTACCACTGTTGGCACATGCGCTATAGGGTGGCCATCCATGTTTTAGAATAATTCATGGATAAATACAATTTAAATGACATTTTTTTTTTAAAGGGACAATTATTTTATGTAAAAATAATGTAAATTATTTACTGGTATTAATTTGTTTGTTGCACTGACAATATTAATCTGACAAAGATCAGAGTGTACAGCAGCTGAAACGTTTTAATAGTTCAGAGGAATAAAGAGAAATAGTATTTACCCGAGTGGTAATGGCCTGTCCCATGTAGTTGTTCTTGTATTGTGATCTACATAATATGGCCTGCCTTGTGGGTCAAATCTCATTTGCCAACTGAAATAGAAAAATTATCTATATAACAATACGATAAGGAATTTCACGTCCGTATGTACATTATCACCTTTCACACATATTAAAAGATGAGATCGTCTGATCAGTAAACATGTCGCTAAGGTAAACAATTCCGACTTTACCCATTTTAAAATGAATCGTTCCCAAATTAAATTATTATGTCGTCCCATCAACTAAAATAGTACAATTTTAAATAAATACATTTCAAAACGTGACATTCTGTTTTATTGATGTGAATAATATTTAGCTGACAATTATTTTCACTGTAAAAAGACAGAATATTTATTGTCTTAAAAAGACTTAATAAATAAACATATTCGTTTTATTTAAACAATATTTAGCTGACAATTATTTTCACTGTAAGAAGACAGAGAATATTTATTGTCTTTAAAAGACTTAATAAATAAACATATTTGTTTTATTTAAACACTATTTAGCTGACAATGAGAAAAGAAGAGTAATTTTTTTTCTTAATAGTATTGACCCAGACAAATATTTATTATTTCAAAAAAATATTATTAACAGTAAATTATACAGATTAAGGTAGAAAAAAACAACGTGAAATTTTCATAGGGTCCCACTAGTAAAAAGATAATTTAGGAAAATCTAATCATATAAAAGAAATGTTTAACAAGTTTTTATATCTTGAAACTTTTGAAATGAAGTTTGAAAATTTGCATTGACTACTATTCTCATCTTAGTTTTTATATTCACAGTGTTTCAGCCGATGTAACCTCTGACCAAGGGAATTTTCTAATTAAATGAGGGAAGCTGTAAGAAATTTTGAACTAAACCTTTTGTATGTTCTCATTCCATCAGCCATGACCAGATAGAAGTGTTAATCTATGTTATTATTTTCTGCTGATGGAATGAGAAAAATCTACCCTCATAGATTAAATAAAGGGTTCAGTTAAAAATTCTATACAGTTTCCCCCGATTTGACTAGAAGGTTCCCAAGCTTGAAAAGATGCACCTGAAGAAAATTGAAGGTGACATCAGTTGAAACGCTGTGAACATAACTGAAACATAACTGAACATAACTGAAATGAGTCTGAATAATCCAAATAATACTAGTTTTTTTTAGAAAAATAAATGGCGCCGCCTTACAATCAGACTACCATGAAAAGGCGACAGTTTTTAAATGGTTCAATTTTTTGTATGGATATTTCAATAGATATAAACGCTTTAAACCTGTGTTCATTTTGATAAGAAATCAGTAGAAAAGAAAAGAAAAAAAAGAAAAAGAGAAAAAAAAAATGGAAAGGAAAAATAAAAATAAAAGGAAAAGGAGAAAGAAAAGGAAAAGGAGAAGAAAGAGAAAGAAAAGAAAGAAAAGAAGAAGTGAAAGAAAAGGAGGAGAAAGAAAAAGAAAAAAGAAAAAAGGAAAAAGAAAAGGAAAAAATGAAAACAGAAAAAAAAAGAAAAGGAAAAAGGAAAAAAAGAAAAGAAAAAGAAAAAAGAAAAGGAAAAGAAAAAAGAAAAGGAAAAGAAAAAAAAAGAAAAAATACTCTATTTTTCAAATGTTACTCCTTGTAAGCAATAGATCATTAGTAACTGTGTTACTTTGAACTCTGTTTGTCCTATTACACGACCTATATGACCTGGCCACAAGAAGCTCTAAGTTAACACCTATGATACATACCCTGGGGGCAATGGATCTTGGGCTTGTTGAAGCTGGGCCTGTGCTTGGGCTTGAGCCTGGGCCTGAGTGGGAGGGGTCTGAGAAGAAGCTTGTTGGGAAGCATAATTGGGGGCAGCACCATCAGCAGCAGCAGGAGGAGGAGAAGCAGCAGCTGCGGCACCGTTTGCAATTGGACCACCTATGGCTCCGGCATTGTATAACGGAGAAGGGGGAACAGAGCTCATCGCAGGAGGAGACACAGGACTTGGAGCAACACCGTTCTGTAACTGAATTGGGTTTGGTGAAGAGCCACCTTCAGCTCCTCTGACATTTGGTGACAAAGAAGAATCTGAAACAAACAAAATAAATAAATTAGCTGACAAAGAATTCATACATTTTCAAGAATAAGAAAATTCTCTCATAACATCCTTATATAGTAAAATGGAACAGTTGGGACCCCTCCACCTCAATATTTAATCCCTCCAGGATTCAATTTCCTCAATCTAAGATACAAAGTCCAAAAGTATAATTTAGTAACATGTAGTTTAGTTACAAAGTGCATTGCTTTAATGTGGGTGGCTTCTTTCAAATCAAAGTAGGGTCAGATTACTACTTGAGCTTGTCTGATGTCGAAAAACTCTAAATGAGCAAAGAAACATCAAATTTAGAACTCATCTTCAAGACGCATTTTTAAATACTGCTAATGCTTAAATTATATTCCGTGCCAAGTTTTGCTGGAGCGTGTCAAGATCTCCAACATGTAAATCTTTCTGAAACATGTATGCTACATGTGAAATGGGAGATTGGCAAAAGATCTGCTATATGAACCTTTGGCCCAAGGCTGGAGAAGGGTTTATTTTCCCTTACTCTGATTCAAAGAGGAGTAACTTTAAGGCCTGTACATCTTGAATAATTGGCACCAACTGTAGTCATTGGGTTGAGATGCTGTTAATAAAAATAAATGTTAAAAGGAGTCAGATGATGCTGTCATTTCTTTCATTAAATTTATGAACAATGTCTCTTTGCACTGGTGTTCTCTGTGATCCACGAATCAGTGATGGAGTCGAGTCCAAGATCTACTGGACTGTGGTACGACATGCTGCTTTGTATGGCTTTGAGTGCTGGCTGTTAACAAAGGAAGCAGAAAGAAGACTATCGGTCACGAAAATGAAGATGTTGCATTCGACTTCCGATCTGAAATGTCGATATTATGCCAATCACAGACAAAATGAGAGAAAATCACCTGATCTGGTACAAAGATGTAATGTGCTCTAACGACAATACAGTTGCGAAAACGGGATTCAAGATGGAGGCCTCTGGTAAAAAGCTGAGATGACAGCCGAAACAAAGGTGGTTGGATAGCTTGCACCAAGATTTCAAGATGGTCATCCTGACCAAGCCTTTGACTGTGTATGGTGGAATGAGAAATATAGTGCACAGGATGAACACGGAAAAAAAAGATGAGGTCTCTTTGCACATTAATTTAAAACTTTTTCTAATAACAATATTTAGATTTTGTCTTCTTTTTTTTTTTCGGGATATAACTTATTATTTAATATTACTTCACTCCCACACATCCACCAATGGAGTCATGACCATCATTTTGAAAAGGCCAAATTTCAATAAACATTTCTTTCTCTCAGATTATCTATAAAAAAAAAAATCTTTGTAATGCGCTAATCTCAGATAAATTTAAGATGGATGTAAAATATCAGTTTAATATTTACTGAGGAACAAAAGTGAATGTTTAAAAAGAAACTAAAACAATCTTTTTTTCAACTTTTGTAAATCTCTCTAACATGTTTATTGATAAAAAAATTAATTATTGACGTCACATGAAAAAATTTTTTTTAATATACAGGGTGTCTCAAAAAAATGTACTCACTCGTAGAATGACGAGAAAACTTTGCTTCATCGCTCCACACAATTTTGTGTGCAAACTCGACATCTTCTGCACATTTTGCCATTCTAAGAGTGAGTACATTTTTTTGAGACACCCTGTATATATATTTTTTTAAAAACTTTTGTAATTGTCTATAAGAGAGCACCTGAGCACTGTACACAATTGTGAAATTCTAAAAGTTGGACCTAAATAGCATTTAAGCTAACATATCAAATTTTGATTTTGACTAACCAATTTTCATTTTATTATTTTTGTGCCATGTCATTGGAACTATAATGTACTTCACTAAGGTTTAATTAAAAAAATGACGTAGTCCTGCATGAACAACTGGTAATATGGAAACATTTTTCACTTATAACTGAAAAATCAAAATCAGCAAGGGGAATAACTTATATTTTAATTGAATATAAAAAGAGTTGCTTCTTTTACAATTAAAATTTTATTTCTTTTTCTGTATAAGTTTTTAAAATGTGCAAACAAATAAAAATTAAAAACTAAAATAACTTCATTGCATTTCAGACAATGCCAGGTAGGTACAGCTAGTTATATAATAGTTTTTATCTTTTTTCATGTGACTCAAGTAGTTCAATGAGTATTCTAGTAATCTATATAAATGACTGATAAATAATTTATAAAAATATAACTTAAACATTTTAAGTTTTTGCTAGGAATATAACTAAAAAGTTAATAAATCAAACTTTAATAAAACATTCCAATATTTCTAATCAATAAGTTTAAACATTTTAAAAATTAAAAAAATTAAAAAAATTTTTTTACTTCTTTAATATATCAAGCCAATAAGAATTTCTTCATTTTTAAAGAAAATCTAATTGCGAAATAAAGCAATAAGTATTAAATCATTAAACACATTTTTTTTATTATTTAAAGCATTTATATAATAAAGATGTCAAATTATATAGTTTTAATTCAATAAATACGTTTAAAAATATCTTTCAGCAAAAGAAAAAGAAATTATTTCTAAATATCCACAAATTTAAAAAATGATTTTTTTTAAAACAAAAAATGAAAGCCCAAAAGATCAACAAAAAGAATGAAGAGGATAAATTGGAAGACATTCTTTCACCAAAAGAAATTTTAGAATTAATATTAGTTACGTTATGAGGAAACGGGAAATACTGAAAACAAATGTTAAGTGAAAAATAATGTTAGAAAAGAAAAAAAAAAGATTAAAAATGGCATAAAACTGAGGATTGTTTCAGGAATTGTTAAAGGAAAAGAAAGAAAATCAAATGAGTAAACAAAACAGACAACAAAATTGACAACCCACTCCCAGCCTCGGAAATGGATATTTTGTCATTTGACACCCCTCCCCGATTCACTCCATCTGCAACAGGTGTTTTGTCACCCATTTGTGACAGGTATTTTGTAAACCTCACCTACCACCCTTTTTGAAGGGTATTATGTCACATCCACCTATTCCCCTCTCTTTCTCCTCCCCAAAAATAAAAACACACAATAGGTATCACATACACGTCAGTCTAGTGTGCAAAAATGGGTAAATATAGTGCAATTCCTTTTCAATTTAAACTTGTGTCAACTCATTTATTGTTTGAGTTATTTTGATAAAATTTGGATGTAAACAAAATTTAATCTGTTCTCTTTATAAATGTATTATTCAATTCTTTCTCTTGTGTCGTTAATAGTTTGGGTTTTTTTCCAGGTTATTTCAAGTTAATTTTCAGTGACGGTCAATTTATTTTTTTATGTTGATGTTACTCAACTTAATGTGTACGATATTGTATATCTCTATGCATATTAAAACAGTCCCATTTTATAAGGGCCACTTGTCAATATGGTGGGATTAGAGTTTTAAGTTGAAAACTTTAGTACATGAATTTTTTGCCTTATCAAATTATATTTGTGTCTGTTTTTACATAATCCAAATCTGACCTTTTATATTGATTTACTATTAACAGAAACATCTACATTAATCTCTACTGGTCTATGAATCATATTACGAAGATTGAATGTTTGAGCTATTGAAATAAATCTTATAAAAAGTCAGGTTGCGCTTCAGTGTCATTTTTTCAAGTATTTTTCAAGAAGCAATGTTTAGATTGGTTTGATCAAATAATTATTGCTTCCATTATGATTAATTTTCATTTACCACATGATGACGTTACATTTGTAAGGAGTTTTAACTTGTATTTCGCCTGCATTTTTAGTTATACACTGAAATTTGGCTTCTGGACCAATAGTATACAAGACGGAAAATTTTCTAATTTCCAACAATGTTTATGTTTTGCAAAGATCTGTGTGGCCACATTAAGTTTTTTTTTTTTTTTTTTAGATATGATAGAAATAAACATTAGGTTTGAGATAGCTACTCTCCTGTTGGCATTTCGTCACTCCACAAACTTTGAAATGGGTATTTTATCAAGAAAACAACTTATCTCTCACCCTTCAGGACTGGTATTTAAACAAATCCTCTCCAAAAATAGCATTATTTTTAATTACTTAGTCCGGCACAGACAATTGCTAATATGAAACATTTTTAAATAATTACCTAAATAAAAAGAAAGCAAGCAAGGGGAATAACTCATTTTAAACTGAAGAATATAATAGAAGTTGTCTACCTTAAGGTTAAAAATGTGCAAACAAATAAAAATACCAAACTAAAATAACTTCACTGCATCCAAGGTAATGCCGGGAAAGGTCCTGTATTTGTGTAGGTTTAAAAACAACAGAATACATATACAAATGCCTATTGAATTTTATAACCTGCCTTCATACTTTACGCACATTTTTTTTTAGTCCTTTTTACTACAGTTTAATATACTTATGCTAAGTCAAGAACCATCGACTCGAAAGACATTTTGTTTAAAATGTTTTCTGAAATATTTTTAATGTAGATTTTTAAAGACTGAAATTTTTTTAATTGCACTCAAAGCAGAATGATAAAAATTACCCATGAAAAGTAATTAATATGTGCCATTTTATGAATATGAATATAAATACTCATGTTTTGGAATTTTTAGATGAGGATTGATAATTTGTATTGTGCGGACTATTGTACCCATCTTCGATGTTATTCTCACGTTTCAGCCAATTTAACCTCCAATCTTCTTCAGGTGTATTTTGTCCAACTCGGGAATCTTTATGTCGAACTTGAAAATCTGTACAGAATTTAAAACTGAACCCTGACCCATTGCGCAACAGATAAAGTATTAAGTAACAATCAGTTGTGGAGGTTGAAGGTTCAATCCTCAAGATGGGTGATACTAAGAATATAATTGAGAATTAATTAGAAACTTCTATCCCGTCATGGTTGATGAAACAAGAGCAAGCTAACCGTGTAGAAATAAATAAAGGGTCCGGTTCGAAATTCCGTACAGGTTCCAGAGTTCAACATAAAGATTGCCAGTTGGACAAGATGACACACCTGACGAAGGTTGGAGGTTACATCGGCCGAAACGTTGTGAGAATAATATCCAATATGAGAACGGTAGTTCGAATAATTCAAACAATACATAAATACTCAGAAACATTGCAGCAGGAATTTGTGTACAATAAGTATTATTCTCAGAAGAATTTGTTCAAGTTAAAAATGGTAAAAATGCATGAAAAACAAAAGAAAAATTTCTTTGAATTTTATAAATTCATCTTCATACTTTTGTTAGTCATTTTAACTACGATTTTAATTTACTTTTAATATTTAAAAGTATATTTCTTTCATCATCATCATATTTGGTTTTACATCCGTTTTACATGCTGGCATATGTTGGACGGCTTTTAGAAATTGACTTCCAAACTTACTTATCTCTGACCAAGCCTTTATTTATCCTTCTTTCTCTCAAGACCATCCTTATCACTTCTTCCCATGTTTTTCTTGGCCTGACCCTGCTACCTCAACTCTTCTATATCTACTAAGCCAAGAACTCTCATCGATTCTTTCGATGTAACCATACTAACAAAATCTCCTGTTCTGCACACATCTCACTATACTGTCCAGATTTAATCTTACTCTGAGGTCATCAGATCTAAGCCTGTCATTAAGACTCCCATTACGCATCCATCATATCATTTCTCTCCATACAACACATGTCCTCAACCCTCACTGGTCAGGTTTCACTTTCATACATCATCACACTTTATACACATGCCTGATAGACTCTTTCCTTGGTTAACAGTGGTAACGCTCTGCTGGTTAGTAATGACAGAAGTTCCTTGAACTTATTCCATCCACTCCTAACTCTTGCAATCACAGTAGCACCTGCTCCACCTTGTGCTCCAATGGTATCACCAAGATAAAAAAACTTCTGAACAAACTCAATAGCTCCTCCATCCAAATATACTTTTTTCATATCTGTTTAAAATGTTTTAAGAAACTTTTCTTTTTATCTAAATTACTAAAGACTAAAAGACAAAAAATAAAATGTTATTTGAAGTAGAAAAATATCAACGAAAATAGATCCATGTTGATAGCTGACAGATCATTAATACCTGGCCGGATAATTATAAGTATTAATTTATTTGTTGTTGTTTTAATAACCTCAAACATCAAGGTCATTTCTCAAAGTCTAACCAGATTAAAAGAATCTATGCATAAACAGTTCACCTTCATTGCTTTAAGTAAATAAGACCAAACACCTGCATACGACTGACTTTATAGACTTACAGCTTAACAATCAATATTGATGTGCTTATGGGTCGGGGGGGTCAAAGTATACACAATTTGTTTTTTATTGAAGATAACTTTCATACGTTCAATTGATTAAGTGGCTAGGAGCAAAGTGTTGTATCTGTTCTGATACTACACTTTATATTTTCTGTCCTCAGTCAGTGAAAGAGAAATCCTTCTGGATGGAGCAATTTAATTTTTTGTCGCAATTCGAAGTGCCCCTTTTGGGGAGTTGGATTTTCTCCATATTGAAAACTGACCTCGTGTCTAACACTGATCTCATGAGCAGGCATGTAAATAGAGGAACTATATGTGCATATAGGTAAAAGAGGGGGTGCATTAGCACAGGTCCTGAATGTATAACAGACACATATACAAATACATTAAAAAATGATAGGATTACGCAGAAAATTCACAAAAACAAATGATGCAAGAAGATTATGAAGATAGTATAAAATTTATGTTATCGAGTTTCAAATCTTGGCATGGATACACTCGCTACATCTAGCCACACCGATGGTCATAGACGAAACATCTGTCTGTGGATGACTATATGTTGAGTTCTCTGGTAGAGAAAATAATGGTTGTCACCTAGCGTGAAGCAATAATCTTCTGTAAATAGACTTCTCTCGGTTACTGGTAGTGTTATACAAATAATATTATATGTAGTCAAAGAAAGTACATATATTATTCATAGCTCTCGCTAGATTGAGCACTTTAAGTAAGTTAACAAGAAGTCGTCATTTATAGTGTAATGCAATACTCTAGGCCCCGCCTATTGAGTTCTCTTGACGGCTTGCTTATATGGCCGCTGAATTTGATATTTAGACGTTAATTTACTCTCCCATTTCTACGGCAATACGTGGTGGACACATCGGTACACGTTCTGACTACTGAGTCAAATATGACTTTCATATTGGGGTTCGAACTGTGTGACCGGCACGGATTGTCTCCTCCCACACTGATGATTGCAGGTTTAAACCTGAGCAACTCCAATCTAACATTCTTAATCACCGTGACAGTCAACTTAAATGTGAGAGAAATAAACCCTATATTTTATTTACGAACATAGTATGTCTCAGAAAGTGTTCGATCTGCCAAGCGAGAGACTTTCACAATATTGCTTGATTAGAAACTTTTCATGTTTCTCCCAACGTGCTTGACTTGAACAGAGTTTTAATAATTATTTATAAATATTTATTATCCAGACTATATATATATGTATTAAAGTAACAAATTTATTTTGACCTACACAGCAGCATCTCAGGCTGTTCTTACATTATAAGAAATTATTGAAATTTTGTCAAGCGCTTATAAAACAGTCACCTCAATGGAATATTCTATTTTAAATACAGGCCTATTATTATAAATATTCAATCGTAAATAAAAAGAAATAATCATTGAATGTATAATTATCAAAGTTACATTGATGCAACAAATACACACACACAGCTAGTAAATAAATAAAGGACATTCATCGGTTTGTATGTTTTGTTTTTTTTTTGTTTTCATTTTACTTCAGTAAGTTCTCAGAAATCAATGGGCCCTTTTCTGGGACTAACATTTGATTTCTATATGAGATACATAGATATCTAAGTGTTCAATCAAGATTATCCTCTACCTCTCAAACGTTGAGTTTGTACAGCAGTGAAGAACACGAATTTTCCCTTCCCAATTAACCACGTAATTATGTTATATTTTATCTTTATTGTGGTCTTTTCTGAATTTAACTGGATTACAGGACAAGAATTCATCTAGTCTGGTGGATTATCCAGCTAAGTGATGTTACTTGAGGTGACATCACTAGAAAAAGGTGCACCATTCCTCGTATGAGCCAATGTATAGTTGTGTCGAGGGGATCTTTTTGGGGCTTTGAATGTTATTTTTGATATTTGGTCGGGGTTTACTTGTAGGCTGTACGTGTGTTCAGTTAAAAGACTCAAATTAGAATATTTAGTCCAAAACACATTTGCATTTTTCAAGCAAGGTTTTGTCAACAAGATTTATATATCGATAAACTATATATGAACAAAGATTATTGAAAATTAAAGAATATATAATGATAACATTAAAGAATATATAATGATAACATTAAAGAATATATAATGATAACATTAAAGAATATATAATGATAACATTAAAGAATATGTAATGATAACATTAAAAATAAACAAATAGGTGTATAATTTTGATTATTCAGACTACTGTTCACATCTTGAATGTTATCATCACAACGTTTCGGCCACTATAACCTCCTGCCTTCTTCAGGTGTATATTTTCAAACTCAGAAATATTTCTGTTGAATTTGGGAATCTGGACGGAAGTCTGCAAGGACCTGTGGCGCAGTGGATATAGTACTAAGTAAAATTCAGTTCTATGTGATAGTCATGTGAAGGTTAAAGTTTCAATCCTCGGTGCGGGTGATACGAAGAATTGCAAATTACTGAAAACTTCTCCCTGACGGAACAAGAGCATGCTACCCCCGTAGATTAAATAAAGGGTTCTGTTCGAAATTCTGTCCAGATTCCCGAGTTCGATAGAAATATTCCTGAGTTAGAAAACGTTGTGATGATAACACTCAAGATGAGAATAGTAGTCCAAATAATCGAAATTATACAAATTACCAATCCTCATCTCAAAAATTCAGAAACAAAATAATAAGTTTCGGAATTTTCGAAGTGAGGATTGATAATTTAGATCATTTAGATTATCTGGGCTACTATTTTCATCTTGGTTGTTATTTTCAAACGTTTTGGCCGATGTAACTTTCGACCTTCTTCAGGTGCGTCTTATCGAACTCGAGAATATTTATGTCGAGCTCAGGAATATCTATGTTGAACTCGGGAATCTATACGGAACGTCAATCTGAGCTCTTTATTTAATCCACGGGGGTACATTGTTCTTGTTCTGTCATCCATGACCCAGTAGAATTCTGTTGCATTACGTGTCCATGTGGCGCAACAGATAAAGACCGAGTAATAATTAGTTCTAAGTGAAAGTTTTCTGGAGGTTAAAGGTTCAATCCTCACTACAGGCGATACTAAGAATCAAATAAAAATTACTTAACACTTCTACCTGATCATGGCTGACAGAACAAGAACATTCTACCCCCGTCGACTCCAGAGTTCAAAAAGATGTATCTGAAGAAGGTTGCAAGTTAGATCGGCCAAAATGTTATTGGAATAACATCCAAAATTAGAATAGTAGACCAAATAATCCCAACTAATATGTGATCTCATTTTAGCATTTCAAAGACTAAACAGAAAATAGTCTTCAAAATGTGAAGTACATTAATTAAATATAATTAATAAAGAAATTAAATGGCAAAGAAATTCTTAACTAGTTATACCTGCCCGGCAGTCTTTACATTTTTATTTTGCTCATTGCCTTCCCCTTTGCCTTTTCTATTAATTTCTTGGAAGAAAATAATTCAATGAATGAATATGCTATTTTTTTTTTTTAATCGGTTTTGTAATAAATTCGATCAGATGTCTTATGAAATTTTGAAATTTGTATCACATAAATACTTTTGAGTTCGTTATTTTTTATTCTTAAGTTTATAAATAATAAGTTAAGAGGCAAAGGCGCATGCTGTTTTTTTTTTTTTGTTTTGCTTATCAAATTGTTTTCTAAATAGGATTCTGAAACTTAAATTTATTCAATATAATTTTCTTTTTAATTAACTAAATTAAATTAAATATTAATTCATTAGCTGAAGTACCTGTCAACTTTGGGTTTCTAAAACCTTTCTTTTCTGTACATCACTTCAAATGAACATTTTTTTTTTTTTTTTTTTTTTTTTTTTTTTTTTTTTTAAATCGCAATAAAAAATTATTTTTAAGAGTACATTATTCAGGTTTATGCTGATGATCGATAGGAAATAACTGGAATGCTATAGCTAAAAAAAAAACAAATAATTGTCCAGCGTGAGATTGAAACCCTAGATAGCGTGAAATATTGAAACTGAACGCTTTATCTACACGGCCACCAAAGAAATGAAAATATTTTGTCTTTTTTAATCTACTAATAGTATTTATGGGTTGAGCATGGAGATGTCTCTGCAGAAATCTAAAATAGTTCAATTGTCTAAAATAAAAGAGACATGAAGAAAAATTCCAATTATAAAAATTTTAAAAAGGATGTTAAGTACATACAATGATTTGACTAAAAAAACAATCTTGACTTATTTTTATGTTTATTTTTCTTACTAGTAGTGAAAAGGTTCACGTTTTTATAAGTATGTTGTTGCATCGGCTGAAAAAGGAATGCTAAAAATGGCGGGACATTTGTTTCTCATGTTATTTTTACGTACTTTGATAATGAGTTTTAAAAAAAGAACTTCTGACATCGGATCAAAAGTGCTGATTCCAATTCCACGATTAGTTTGGCTCTTAGATCAACCAGACACACATACAGACAATTTTGATATATATATATATATATATATATATATTTTTTAAATTTTACAAATCACGCTTATTCATAGTTATACACACAATATTTGATCAGATAGTTTTATTAATAGAGATTAGCTCATTACTTGAAGGATGGGAATTGTTTATATTTTTCCACAAAACTTTCTACCCGTAGCAATTAGATCACTTGTTTGTTTGTTACTGGCACACTACAAAATCCATTTATCAAACTTGTTTCTCAACTGAAACAAATTTTTCTATAAGAAACGAAGTAAAAGTGAATAATTAGTTCCTGATGACTAAAACGTTTTATTTTTAACTAGCGTTGCCCGGGAGTCTTTTTACTTCCATTTTTGTTTTGCTCATTATCCACAACCCTTTTTGTCATTTCTATTCATTAATTTTGTTGCAATATCTTTATAATATCAGCAGGAATGTTCGTAGAGAGAGTGACAAATGCAGGGACGGGGGGGGGGGGGGGGTGTTACGTGCTGTCGGTTTGGTGTGTAAGCAAAGAGTGGATAAGTTTATTTGTGCTTTTGTTCAAAACAAACCTAGTGGCCACTCTGTTCAGTTAGAACAAAAACAAAATGGCTAGCCATAAGCCCCGCACAAGGGCATTTTGATAATCACTCAAAAATCAAAAAATTAAACAAAATACTAGTAAAACATTAGATTTTCGCACGATTGACATAAATGGGTGTGTTTCTACCAGTATTTTGTTTACTTTTCGATTTTTGAGCGATTATCAAGGGTCCTAGTGCAAGGCTATTTTGTTTTTCATTCTAACTGAACAGAGTGGCCACTAGGTTTGTTTTGAACAACGAAAACAAAAAACGCTTTAAAATAAGTGAAAACACAAATAAACTTATCCAGGTAGGTAGAAGAGTAACTTATCTTACCTTTGGTAACATTTATTTGTCGCATATTTGTTTTTTCACCCCTTTTTTGTTCCGTTAGTTACAGTAACAAATACGTGATTTTTTAATATAAAATGCAATACAACACATTAAATGTGCATACAATCTTATACGAAATTGATAGTTATATATCGATTTCTGAACATGTGAAAAAAATCATTGATTTTTGTGAAACCATTCGTTAAAATACATATTAGAAAGTATTTTAATTAAAAATACATATTAGAAAGTATTTTAATTAAAAATACATATTAGAAAGTATTTTAATTAAAAATACATATTAGAAAGTATTTTAATTAAAAATACATATTAGAAAGTATTTTAATTAAAAATACATATTAGAAAGTATTTTAATTAAAAATACATATTAGAAAGTATTTTAATTAAAAATACATATTAGAAAGTATTTTAATTAAAAATACATATTAGAAAGTATTTTAATTAAAAATACATATTAGAAAGTATTTTAATTAAAAATACATATTAGAAAGTATTTTAATTAAAAATACATATTAGAAAGTATTTTAATTAAAAATACATATTAGAAAGTATTTTAATTAAAAATACATATTAGAAAGTATTTTAATTAAAAATACATATTAGAAAGTATTTTAATTAAAAATACATATTAGAAAGTATTTTAATTAAAAATACTAATTTTTTTCTTTTGCATTTTTCTTATTTTCAAATACTTTCCTGTTCACAATATTTAATGGAGTATCGAAACACAACGTCATTCAGAAAGTACGGTACACTTCATAAACAGATCGTATGAGACAAAAACAAAACTAATTTCATAACACTTTTCGGCCTTTGGGGTGGGATCAAACTGTAATATCTGTTCTGTCTTTGGTCAGATGAGGAGAAATCCTTCTCGACTGGGGCAATTTTTATTTTTGCTTTATTCATAGTGCCTCCTTTTAGTTTTCAAGTTATAAATAAAATAAAGTAAAACGTATTTATGGGTGTCAAGTATGAACAGAGACCCTAAAGTAATGTTGTACCCCCTTTGATCAAAATGATATATACTTATCCAAGTACATTGGGTAATGTAATATATACGGTTATGGGGGTCTATCTCCAAAACCTTGGGAGGAGTTTGTGAACAAATAAATAGAAACTACAACTGCTAGCTGTATCATTCGCATCAGTAAAGTTATTTTAGTTTTTAATTTGTATATTTTTAAATGCATGCAAAGAAATTTTAATTGTAAGGTACACAACTATTATATTCTTTAATGTAAAATATGAGTTATCTTCCTTGCTATTTTTTTTTTAGGTGAGTATTTAAAAATGTTTCATATTATCAGTTGTCTTGGCCGAACTAAGTAATTCTTATAAAATGAATTGTAGCGAAGTACATTATTATATTACCAATAACATAATACAACAATAACAAATAAAAACTGTCCAAAGCAAAGTTTGATTTGTCAACTTAAATGCTATTTGTGTCTGACTTTGAAATTCCGACAAGATAACTTTATAGATTGGATTAGATAGACGTCTGCCTGTCCACCTGTTTGCAAGGTAACACGATTATCATGTCCCACCACTGATATGACTTTTTACTGCTCTTTTAAGATGGTGTAATATACGTCACACATCACACTTTCATTGATTCGGATTATTTACACTGATCACCATCCATTTATATTCGCACTGCGTTCTAAGCCAGACAAATATTCTCCTCGCGAAACTCACCACTTGGATTTTGTTTCACAATTTACCAACGCTATCAAACATATCTCTGGTGAACAGACTGCTGCTGCATACACCTTGTCCCGCCTTCTTATCAATTCACTGTCCTCACTTTCGGATATCGCCTTACAACACGTTCAAACTCATCATGAAGTGTTTAAACCAGCTCATTCATCTAACATCAACCGTGCCAATGAATTAATTCATTTTTAATTTCTTAATGGAAAGTTTTAAATCAGATTCAGTTCAGACTGGGATGGGAATTATATGAAAACGGGTTTAAATTCATTTCACTAGATTAAGCAATGGATTAATAACAATATAACTTTAAAAAAAAAAAAATTATGTTATTCAATTCTGTCATATTTTTAGATTTTTATTCTAGTTTGAATAAAATTGTTACTAATTCTCGTATGTGTGTTTTTCGCCTCTACGTGACTTACATTTTTTATCATTATTAATCGAATACTTATTGACATAAAAAATCAAACAAATTAAAACAATTTTTAAAATCCTATTTTAAAAAATAATTTAATTACGGAATTAAATCCATCAGAATGCATGTTTGTTTCTTTGTAAACAAATCAACCCTTTTAATCTTTTGTTAATACTTGAAAAAAAACAAAAAAACAAGAATCAATTACTTCATGATCCTTCGAAATATGAAAGGAATTTGGAAGCATTTGAACTGTTGAATAGAAAGTTATTTAAAGTGGCTTTAAAATTATTTGCAAATCCTTATGTATTAAAAGATTAGAAGTTTTTGAAGCTTTTTATATCTAATAATCTTATAAATAGAGATTAAAACAACATCTGTTATATATATATATTCCTGTTGATTCACATACCTCTGCTCCATCATAACTACTCATCGTCATATCAAAATTTCTGGTTTAGTCTTTTTTTATCCATATATTAGTTGTTATGATACAATATTAAGCAGTCTCCTTGAACATGACCTGGCATTATTGTCAGCAGCCATTTTCTGTGGACAAAGCACATCTCTAAAATTATCAAGAAGGTTAAGGGTATCTTGGTATCACTCAGGACGACCTCTCTAGTCATCTATTTGAAACTGTATGCAGTTATGGTGTGACAACACTTCAAATTTGCATCATCAACTTGTAACGCATACCTTGCTCAGAACGAATACCCTCCATACTCTAAACACCTTGTTTCGCTGAGCTTGGATTCATTGAAGCTCTTTCTAGCAACTGACTGCGTAAACACCAACAAAATTCTTAACCATCTCGCCAACAACAATGACTGACAGCTCCGTTTTGATCTCCATGTGTCTAGCACATATGGACATACCTAGAGTCAGAATAGAGCACAGCTTCGGAAACATTTTTTCTATTTCAAAATTGCAAAAGCATGGAACAAACTACCTACATGAATGATTGACTGACGAGATACTGTATCCTTTACAACCCTCATGCTACCCAAAATTTGCCAAAACATTGCATGTTCCCCTTCCATACACATGCATGTATATCATGACTCATACACTGTTCATTCTCTTGACAATTATGCACTTTTGATGAGTAGTAGTGCACCTGAGCATTGTACACAATGAGTCAATTATTTTATTTTTTTTATTATTTAATGTGGACTTTCTACAATTCTTAATTATGTTCTGATCAGTTTTAGGAATATTTATATATCGTGTGTGTGTGTGTATATATATATATATATACATACATATATTGTGTATATATATACATATATTGTGTGTATATATATATATATATATATATATATATACATATATTGTGTATACATATATATATACATATATTGTGTATACATATATATACATATATTGTGTATACATATATATATATATACATATATTGTGTGTGTATATATATATATATATATTGTGTGTGTGTGTATATATATATATATATACATATATTGTGTGTGTATATATATATATATACATATATTGTGTGTGTATATATATATATATACATATATTGTGTGTGTATATATATATATACATATATTGTGTGTGTGTGTATATATATATATATATACATATATTGTGTGTGTGTGTATATATATATATATATATATATATATACATATATTGTGTGTGTATATATATATACATATATTGTGTATATATATATACATATATTGTGTGTGTATATATATATACATATATTGTGTATATATATATATATATATATTGTGTGTGTATATATATATATACATATATTGTGTATATATATATACATATATTGTGTGTGTATATATATATACATATATTGTGTGTATATATATATATACATATATTGTGTGTATATATATATATACATATATTGTGTGTGTATATATATATATATATTGTGTGTGTATATATATATATTGTGTGTGTATATATATATATATATATATATATATATACATATATTGTGTATATATATATATATATATATATATATATATATATACATATATTGTGTATGTATATATATATATATACATATATACATATGTGTATATATATATATATACATATATTGTGTGTGTTTATATATATGTATATTGTATGTGCGTATATATAATTGAACAAGTTCAAATGTATTTATAAAATGAACTTAAAACCAATTTTTCCTTTAAAAGTGCTCAATACTAGGTAGTTTTATCAATATACTTTACATAAACATTTAAAATGATCTACACAAATCAATTCATCTCGGTAGGACCACAAGTTTATACTAGAATCAAATTGTACAAAAAAAAAGGGAAAGGAAAATCAGATTATGAGGATTCAGTCAAACAAAACTTTTATGATCAACAGCAGTATCTCTCCGACATGCAAAAATATTTATTTGGCTTAAAGTCATGACAGTTGAAAGGGGGGAGAAGTCATAATTAACTTGTAATTTTTTCCTTAATCACAACTATTCAAATTTAAGACTCTACTTTCTAAAAACTTACACATTAGAGTGGTCACATAGACGCAAACAACACACACGCATAACAGAATATAAATTTATACATAGAAACCATGACATGCATGCACACAAACACGCACACCCATATATAACTACTTAAGATTCTCACATACACACATACGTTGAATACATAGCATAGTTAACCTACAACTCAAACCGATAGAGAATGTTAATATGCAAAAGTTCATTGCATGTGTGTGCACATGTGTATGTCCATTTTTGTGTAAATCAAATGAAAATAACGACATGAAAATAAATATTAACGTAAATCCAATGTTATATTACATATATAAACAATAATCAATCAATAACTGGAGTAATAAGTTATGATCTTCCCATAGATGTAAGACACGTAAAACATGACACGGACACAATAACAAGTAATAATAAAAAAAATTGTTTTTATATATATGACGTTTTACTGCATCTTCCCAAATAACTGCAGTCTCATCACATTTCCCCACCGTCATTCCTTCCTTGCCCGTGATTTTGTAGGTGGCTTTTTAGACCTACAGCAAATTAACATAACCTCAAGCACAGGTTGCAGACAAACCTACTTTCCACAGCATTTACAGGGTCGTCTTTTGAGATCTGTAAATAACAAATGGCGTCACTGTGCAGAATTGTGACTGTGTAAGTCCAACAGGTTATGTCTGTATACTTTGCCACTCCTCCATCGCCATAGGACTTTCGGTATGTCCGAGTGACAGACGATATCGCAGAGAAACAACTGTACATCATTTGATTATAGCGACAAATGCTTGTATAACTTAGATACCACTCTCTGAGCCTACATGATTATAACCCAGTGACATGCCAAGGCAAGATGGCCAGTAATCACTTTAGCTATGGGTTTTACATCAGTGATTCCTTCTTCTATATGGGTTGCTATAGACATAGCTGAGAAGACTTATCTACTTCAGTTTTGAAAGCAAAGTGATCTAGACAGTTATGAAAGACTAACATGCCATGTTAGTCCAAAGAAAACTGGTCTTAAAATGTCAGTAACCTGCCTTTCACTCCTTCAAAACATTTTGAGATGGCCAGAAGCGGGGTGTAGCTGTCAGAGGCTCTTTGAAATGTTTATCGTTTGAGATATTTAAACAGTTAATGAAAGTTTATCGTCAACAGCCATCCTGATAATAACAACTTTGGAAAAGATAATATACAACTATATATTTAACAATAAATAATTAAAAGGGGATTATCTTAAGACTTTACTGCAGTTTCATGGTATATTCGATCATCAGAAGTGTATTCTTATCATCCCATATGTCTGTATATATTTGAATGCAAGTTCAAACTAGAAAATGAAAGATTAATTTTTGCCTTAATTTAAATTAAAGTTTAAAAAGCAGAAATCAAGTATTCTAGTTCTGTTTTTGCTTCGAGCATAAAGTTAGATTTGCAGGGCATTGATGGTGAGTGACAGACGAAATTGTTAGTGAAGTTCTTTTGCGGGAACCAACACGAGGGGAAGGGCTAATCAACACCGACAAGCCAAGATCTAGGTCAAGCAAATTTATGACGACAAACTATAATCCTGTTAAATATGATGAACAATAGAATTAAATGACAACAGATTGATGGGAATCTGTGCAAAAAGATAACTTGTTCGTAAACTAAAAAAAATAAACCAGTAATTTCTGCACATGCCCTTGTCGCATTAAAGTACAAAAAAAAAAATTACTTTTTTTTTTTGTTAAATAAAAAAAATAAACCAGTAATTTCTGTACATGCCCTTGTCGCATTAAAGTACAAAAAAAAATGACTTTAAAAAAAAAAAAAAAATTTTGTCTGTATAAAAACGGTGAGTTTTGAATGATGAAAATGATTTGCTTACTTTGCGATGTGCTAGCAGCGGAAGGGGTGTTGGTCCCCGAAGCATTGTGAGAAGAGGAGGATGGAGTATTAGAGGAGGAAGAGGAGGAGGAAGAGCGAGGGGCCTTGGGGGCAGGTCGCCGATGAGGAGGAATATATAAAGGGGGCAGTGAAATTGCACCATTGATGCTGGCAGATTGCGGCCGGGTTGGTGTGCCATTAGTACTAGACTGCGATGGAGAGCGACTCATACTGGATCGGCGGTCACGACTGGAGCCGTCAGATGTCAGAGCACCTGACATTCCATTTGGCACATTTGGACGACCTGAAAATGGGAACAAGGAAATAACATGGGAAGAACAAGGAAATAACATGGGAAGAACAAGGAGATGAGAAAACAAACAGATAGAAAAACATTTCAGATGAAACTATGATTCGCAATTTTCAAGAATATTTTATTAATAATAAAAAAAATGTTTTTAAATAAAATCAATGTTGGAAGTAAAAAAATTTATTCTGATGACTTGTATTTTTTGTATGTATTATGGCATATCAACAATCTTCAGGTCATTTAATGCAGAAATACAGTAATTACTAATTTTATACAATTAGTTGAACACAAGTAATTATTTTATGTATAACTGAAAGAAAATTGTGAATGCATACTTTCCCAACTCGGCATATCAGATTCCATATGCAGTATATACAATTATTTGAACACAAGTTGATATTTTATTCAGAGCTTAGAAGGGAAAGTGTTAGTTCATGCCTTTCCCCATGGTATTAGTGTGTAATTAAATACATTAAATCCCTAAGTGAAAGTGATGCTATGAAACCGACTGGATTCGCACTTGGCACACTCAGTTTGTCAGTTTGCGTCGGTATCCACTTGACCACCGTCACGTTCAAGACCAGGCAATTTGGTATAATGTAGTGTTTGCTCATGGCCGGGAGATCGCGGGTTCAATCCTTGGTCGAGTCATGCAAAAGATTCAAAAGAATGGTACTTTATGCCCCCTTGCTGAATACCCAGCATTTTAAGATGAACATCCAGGGTAAGTAGAGTAATTCTGGGAAAGTAGTGCTGCCCTCCCCTACATCTTGGTGTAGTAGCCAATGAAAAAGGAGCCTTCGAGTCACCCTCAACTACAGTAAACCACTTGTTCTGTTTTTTTTTTATAGATCCAATAGAATTTGAACTCGGCTCAGCAGATTCCATAGTTTGGGATGGTATCCATAAGGCCAAGCACGCACCTTTCTTCCTTATTTTGAAGAATCATCGGGATCAATCTCATTTTACACCAGGTTAATGAGATAATCTCTATATTAATTAAATTGTGTGATCACTTCTCGTCTGTTGTTCATCACTGTATCATTTACAGTTTTTTGAACATGATGCAACAATAATAAATTAAAATTGGCTAGGCCGAATCAAATATGGATTCCGAAATTTTTTTAGATGAGGATTCATAATTTGTAATACTTGGATAATACGGACTACTGTTCTCATCTTGGATGTTATTTTCACAACGTTTCAGACGATGTAACATCTGACCTTCTTCAAGTCCGCATGAACATGTGGCGCAACGGATAAAGGTGTTAAGTTCTAAGTGGCAATCCTCTGGAGGTTGAAAGTCCAATCCTCACTACAGACGATACTAAGAAGAAAATTTTTAAAATGATTTACTTAAGACGTCTACCCAGTCATGGCTGACAGAAGGAGAATCATCTACCCCCGTTAATTAAATAAAGGGTTCAGTTTGAAATTGCGTATAGATTCCCAAGTTTGACAAGACGCACCTGAAGAAGGTCGGAGGTTACATCGACTGGAACGTTGTAAGAATAACATCTATGATGAGAATAGTAATCCGAATAATATAAATATTTGTCACCTTAAATGCTATTGATGACAAACTCCAAGAATCAGACTGGCTTTTCTTTATATATAAGATTAATCGATGATTTATTGAAATCGAAAATGCAATAGCATAAAGTATTAAAAAAATTAAACAAAATAAAATGAGGCACAAAAAAGTTCACTACTACATAATAAAGAGATTCTATCTTGGCTTTTGGGCTAGGAGCAAAGTTTAGCATCTGTTCTGATACTACACTTCATCTTTTTTTTTTCCTCAGTCACTAAAGAAAAAATCCTTCTAGACTGAGGCAATTTTTGTTTTTGTTCCAATCCAGAGTGCCCCTTTCTGAGAGCTGGAGTTCCCCCTACATTAAAAACTGATCTTGTGTCTAACTCTGCCCTTGTGGGGAAGCAAGTAAATAGGAACAAAGAGAGATATTGAATGTCGAATTAGTATTCACTCTCTTCTCTTCTTTACACCAAACAATAAGTGCATGGCCAGTTTCCCCACTCCCTGTATTCGTCACGTAATCAGTGCTCTCCTTTTTCTATCGACTGTATAGGTAGAGCTGATTGTTTTATAAGTTTTGATTCACTAAAACCAAAGCAATTGAAAGCATCACCCGATTTTACTTAATGTCATCCATTGCAATGCTTATATTTAATCACCTTATTATGGTTGATCCCAGTGAGAATAATAAAATTTAAAAAAATACTCGTAGATCCAAAACTAGAGTTACTAAATGATATGAAGATATCAGGTTACGTAGGAAGTTGATCATACAGAAAATAAAATCGTCAGCAATTCAAATTATTCATTGAACCTGAATCTTAAACGACACTGAATTCAGAGAGAAACACAATAACCTTAATGCGTTAAAAGACAAAATCTCTATAATAAAATTACATGACCATTTCTTATTTGTCTGTGCATTTCTCACATCAAAGTAACTTTGATAATTACATATTGTATTATGTTGCAAATTTACTTTGAATCAAATATTTATTGAAATCAAAAATGTAGTAGCATAAAATAAAACAATTTTAAAATTTTATTTTTAAATTTCAAAACGGATGCGTACATATCCGAGGCAATGGCTGAATACTTAGAAAATGACCTCCAGGCTGTAGTGGATTGAGGGCAGAAATATTTGGTAACTTTTAATGCCGCAAAGACAAATCTCCTTTCCTTCAATAACTACAAGAAACCTCTTCAACCACCAATTGCCATGGCAAATAACACCCTATCTGAGAGTTCAATACTCAAACTAGTCGGCCTAACATTCACAGGTTGAATTGAAACAAATACATTGAAGACATTGCCAAAGCTGCTGCAAAGAAGGTGGGCTCCCTCTACCGTGCTAGTAAACTCCTTACACCTGACATTATCCTGTATCTCTACAAAGCCATCATCCGCCCATGCATGGAGTATTGTTGTCACATCTGGGCTGGTGCATCATCCACTAGTCTCTCCTCCTTAGACAAGGTCCAAAAAAGAGTCGCCAACTTAATAGGTCCCTCACTATCCACCAAGCTGTCTCATCACCGCAATATTGCATCCATGCGCTTGTTTTACAAATACTTCAATGGATTGTGCTCCAATGAACTAGCTGCTCTAGTGCTCCCTCAATGCAAATACACTAGACCAACCCAACAATCAGCTAGGTACCATCCATTCACTGTGGAGGTTCCCAGATGCCGGAGAGCCTTCTACTCCAGCAGTTTTTTTCCTCGTGCTGCCAGCCTCTGGAACTCCCTCCCTGCTCCGTTTCCCTGACTGTACGAACATGCAGAGGTTTAAAACTAATGTAAACATACATTTCGCTGCACAGCTCCCAATTTAGGATGACACCCAAAACCTACTCCCTAATTCTCAGTAGCCCTTTATGTCTACAGTTGCAACCTGCCTTGTTAGGGGTGAAATATCTTTAAAAGAATTTTAAAAATCCACCAGAATGCATTTCTGTTTTTCATAAGTCCATCTTGTTAATAGTTAAAAAAAAAAAAAAAAAAAAAAAGAATGAATTACTTTCTGACTTTTCAAAATTTGAAAGGAATCCGGATTAACTGGCTTTAAAATTCTTAGAAAATCCTCATACATTAACAGATTGAAAGTTTTGGAAGCTTTTTACATCCAATAATTTTATCCATTGAGATTAAAACAAAAATATCATAACAGAATCAGTTATGGTTCCATAAAAATTTGGTTCAATTAATAATTTAATGACCAAACCATAATAATTTGATTTGATTTTCACAATCCTATTTAAAAAAAAAACATAATTTGTTGAAAAAAAGAAAACACCAAAAAACAAAACAAAAAACAACAAAAAACAGCATAATTTAAAGTAAAAAAACGTGAAACAAAAATGCAACGAAAAAGACTCTCAGGCAACACCGGATAGGTACAGCGAGTTGGAAATAATTTTATTCACTTTACAAATGTAAAATTCTAGCCAGACAACAAATCAACATTTTTATAATCGTTGTCATGGCGTTCATGTTTTTCTCAGTTAATTGTATCTGTTAGAAACTTCAGTATTGTTGTTTGTCCATTAACTTTAATTGGATCTTTATGAAAATTTTATCAAATACTGATCCTTGCATCAGGAAGTCCTCATTATATTTTACAAGCGATCTAGAAATTTTCTTAAGTTATTTTCTTAATTATTACTAGCTGACTCAACCTGATATTTCCCGAGAGTATCTGGTGTTTTTTTACCAAAAACATTATATTTTTAAATGTATCAGATATCTTCCGAAAGTTCTTTTCAAACCTGTTATTTTTAACTCTTAAATTTATAAATAATAACCGATTAAAAGCTTGATTGTAGGTGCTGTATTTTATAAATTTTATTTTTTCGATATAAATTTTGAAAAAAATGTTTGTAAACAGCGTTTGCAGTCAGTGTCAACCTGCCTGGGAGTCTTTTAAAATTCCATTTTTGTAGTGATTTCAAGAACTGTTTTTCACGTGTACATTGAAATTTGCAGTAAATTTACTTTTAATGTGAATTTTTTTTCTTTTAAAGCAGGGGTTAAGTAAAAATAATTTGTTTGTGATAATGCCTAAACCCATTTAAGCGGATAATATTGTATTAAAAAAAAAAAAAAACGGCATAGTGAATTTAAAAAAAAAAAATTAAAAAATGAACATAAAATTAACTATCGGTCAATGCCAGGTAGATACAGCTTGTTAACAATAAAGGAAACAAAAAATCACTCAAAGAATATACACACAATTTCTTCTCTCTTTCACTAATATTATTCTTCTAGTACCATTAAACTGAAATGAACATCATTGCCCGTGGACAAGAAAAAAGAAAAGGAAGAGTCTAAGAAAGGAATTTATTCTTAATAGCCTATGTAATATGAGTTTAAGTTAAAAAAATTAAAATCATATATTGTTAGTCGACATTTGGCCTGGTGAAATAAGAAAACAGTGTTGTTTGGAAAACACAACTGTATTAGGGTATGGAAAAAATTGTGTATTAAACCTGTTAATATAAGTGTAAGAAAAATGAAAATAGATAAAGTATAAGCTTATTCTGTTTGTCTAAAAAGAAAATGCAGCAAGAGTAATGTTAGTTCTTTTGTTTTAATTAAAGAGTTCGTTGAATAGATAAAAGAAAGTGAATGTTTTAATTTTTGTTAGATATCACAGAAAACGATAGTAGTGAATGAAAGAAGGAGTCCATGTTTTTTGTTGAGGTAAAAATACAAATCAAATAGGTAAAAGGAACTGTTTTTCAGTTTCTGTCATCACAAAAGATGATCGTAGGTAAATAAAGTATACATTTATTCTCCATTTGTCTGAAATGAAACTTATTTGCTTTAATCAAATAGTTATTTGAATGGTTAAAATAAACTGAATGTTGTAATTTTTGTTGGTCATCACAGAAGATAATTGTTTTGAATGAAAATAGAAGGAATCCATTTTTTTGTTGTTATTTTTATGATGTAAAAATATAAATGAGTAAAATGAATTGAATGATTGTATTTTTGTTTGTCATCAAAAAAGACGATAGGAGGCAAAGTAAAAAGGGAGAATCCATGTCATTTTAGTGATAAAAAATTGAAATGGTTAAAATGAGGTTAAAAACTTTATTTTATATGTGTTTATTTTAACTTTTTTTTTTTTAAATCACTAAAACATGGATTCTCAAACAAATCAAAATTACAAAAAAAAAACAACGCCCTCCCCAACCCTTTTTTTGGGGGAAAGTATGATTTGTTTGTTAGTAAATTGGCAGCATACGGTAATTCAAGTGGAAAGTTTAAGTAGACTTACTTGTTAGTTTAGAAGAAGAGTTTTTTTTTATTTATAATTATAGGCAGAAGTAAAAAGTAGAATAACGAATGAATAAATCACTTTAAAACGAAGTAGTGATGTAAGTAAAATGTGAAAGTACTTACAAAAAACAATTCATTTTTTATGCAATTTTAAAGTTTTGTATTTGTAAGAAATGCATCAATCTTATTGGCTAAGGAACAGAGATGAATAGTCTCTGAAAAAGACGACTGTAGATCAAGATGTTTTACAAAAAAAATATCAGGCCAGATATATTACGTAATGGATAAAATAGATTAGGTTCTAAATTTTTGTTTGCAAAGAACACAGACTGACTATTTACATAAATGCCTGGCTAGTCAAAATCGAATATCGATTTGTCAGATGCATTATTTAGGTTTAACTGATAATCTGACCAACTTAATTTTTATATTAGATTAGACCACCTGTATCGAAATGGAAGTAGAGTAGACAGAAGTTATAAGATTTATGCACGATGATTGGGTTGACCTAATTTTAAAGGCTATCAGAAATGCAATCTTGCCTATTTCCTTTCCCCTTGAAGAAGTATGTTGATATGAAACTAAAGAATAAAATTAAACCCCAAAATAAAAATTAATAAAAGTAGTGAAATATTAACGGTTGTTTTTATAAATTTAAAATCGTCTCTAGACCTTATGTAATCCCAGCTGCATGTAACATTTTGAGATAATTGCCCTTCCATTTTCATAGTTTGGTGATAGTTTTTATATGGCCACAGTTAAATATAAGGATAATAGATTTGAAAACAAATACTCCACAGTGTATGTTTATCAACAAATACAAATACTAAATAGAAATTTTTTTAAAAAGTCATATAATGTTCTATGGACAGGAATTATATCTGTATATAAAGTTAGGTGTGTGTATGTGTGTGTGTGTTGGTTTGGTGGCAATTCCGAAATTATTAAACTGATCATTATGAATTTTGGAACGTGACTGCTATGAATAAGGGTGGGTAATGTGTACTATATTTAGTTTGCTTTAGTTTTATTCAAATGGAGCAAAGGGGGTCTGGGAGCCCTTCATCAATTTTCAGATACCTCCAATTTTTAGCAAATTTTAACCATGAGTATTAGACATCAATTAAAAAATATTTTGTTTCTTTGGAGTATTTTAAAGGGTTGTTTGGGAGCATAATATAGACAACTTTCCATTTTAAAATTAAAATATTTTTAATTCACATCAAATTTAATCGATAGTCATTAGACACCGATTAAGCAAGATTATCTGAATTTCAATTTAAACTTAAGCCCGAAATTTTAGACCTTTTCCTAGAATTAAAATCATTTCATGGATTTTGATCAAAATTGGAATAAGGATTCTAGACACATGGTTTAGTAACATATACATCTACATTTTTATATTCATAAGCTGACTTAAAAGTTGTGCAAAACAGCTCTGTTTGATAAATTAATGTAATTATTAACTAGCAGAATACCTGTCCTGAGGCAGGTATTCTGACACTTATCTATTAGACACTTATCTATTAGGTTTCCTAAAGTATATTTTAAATATGATAAATATGGGGTGACCAACATTTAAAATTTCCTCTCACATTTTTTCATGCATGAGTTTAGGTTTGGTTTGGTAGTTTGGTTTTACGGCATATCAACCCTTTTTGGGTTATTTAATGCCGAATCTGGTCTTGTTTTCTTCTCTTTTTTGTTTCTTTCCCCTTTTAATATCTGTTTCTATTTAACCCATAGTTGGGACCCTAACAGGTACTACCACTCAGGGTCAGGGTGGACCTGGGAGCAATGGTAATTAAGAGGAGGCTCCACATTCCCCAAAGTCCGTAAGCCGGATCTCACCATCGGATGTAGTTTAAGGTCATATCCAGGACCGGGAGTAGGGTAGGAAAAATAAAAATAAAAAAGGGGAGGGAGAAAGGGAGAGGGGCTGTTGTTTTTGGTTTTGTAGAACATAATTAAGTTTTACAAAAAAAAAAAAAAAAAAAAAAAAAAAAACGTCAATGTAGGTGAATTTCGTCTCAGGGCAGCCTGATCTGGTATCACCAGGCATGAGTTTAGATGTGCCATACAATTTTACATGATAATGATTGAATTAGATATGTTCACTAAGATCCCTACAATATATTTGCTTTTTATTTCTCTTGGTATTTTTATAAGAGATATGGGTGAGGTGTGGGGGTGAAAAGATATACCAGAAGAAGGTTGGATATTACATCGACTGAAAATGAAGTTAATTTTCCGAATAATCCCGTTAATAGAAAATAGAAAATATTTAATGATCAAAATTTCAATTATGTTGTTTATAGATGAAATGTGACTTAGCATTAATCGCTGCAATTGTGCTAAGTTGACCCATTTGGCATAATGGTTAGGGTGTTCGCTAATGGACCGGGAGACCGTGGTTCAATCCTCGGTTGAATCATACCAAAGACTCAAAAAATGGTACTTGAAGCTTCCCTGCTTAACACTTAGCATTATAAAGTGAGGATAAAAGATAAGTGGAGAAATTCAGGGAAAGTAGTGGTGCCCTCCCCTACATCTCAGTGTAGTAGCCAATGAAAAGGGAGCCTTTGGGTCGCCCTCAACTATGATCGAACAATTTTTTTATTATTACATTGAATAAATATTTAATTTTTACAATCTGCTGATTATGTTTTTCTTTAGGGTTTGATCTGAAGGAAACATTTAAATCTCGTATGCATCCCTGTTAACTTGATATGATACACAAGTAACTCTATTTATTCAGATGAAATGAGGAAAGAATTGCGATGTTTATTTTGAATTTGTACATTACTAGTGTTATTGTCTTCTAACATATAAAGTTATCTTGTTAGAATTTTAAAGCCAGAGTCAAATAACAATCTGTCTAACATATCAATACTTAATTCAGACTAGCCTATTTTTTCGTTCTTTCCTTCACTATGTTATTGTCACAAATATTATTTTATTTTATTTGGTTTCCAATCATTTTTGAAAATAGTGAGAGTGGAGACATTTTTCTTTACTCACTGAAACAAATTAAAGGGAAATTATCATGTGCAATTTTATCAAGTTGTTTTCTTTGAGTTTTTCATTATATAATACATGGGCAATGGCGAGTATTGATTTACTCCTCTCCAGGAGTTAGGCACAAGGCCAGTTTTTATCTTACTCCCACAAGTAAGATGTGACCCAAGGTCGGGTCGGAAAAGTGGGGTTTAAAAATTGCCTGGGCAGCCCTGTCGACATTCCCCGGTAGGGGCGCCTCAGGCAGTAAGCAATAAACTTACTCCTCCCCAAAGAGGGGATACAAAGCCTGGGAGGGTTGACCTCCTAGAACTGCACAGGACAGACCCATAGACCGGCGTAAATCAAGCCCCGAAGGCCAAGACAATACCAGTCTATGGGGTGCAGTATCCATCGGAACAGATACTACACTTTGATCTTAGCCAAAAGGCCAAGAAAGTGGGCAATGGCGAGTAGCCAGACTAGTCTCTATATTAATAAAATTATGTTACCATTTCTTGTATGTCTGTGTGTGTTTTTCTCGCTTCTACATGACTTACACATTATTTTGTTTTTTTTACGGTTAAGTGAATATTTATTGAAATTAAAAGGTACAATAGTGTAAAGTACTGAAACAAACTATTTTTTTTTTTAAATCCATCAGAATGAATTTATTTGTTGATAAATAAGTCAGCTATTTTAATCTTTTTTTAATAAGTGGAAAAAAAAGAATGAATTACTTAGTGACCCTTTGGATTTTTTAAAGGAATTTTGAAGCATTTAAACTGACGAATAAATTTCTGGTTTTTTTTTTTTTTTTAATTCTTAGCAAAACCTCATGTATGAAAAAATTGAAAGTTTTGGAAACTTTTTAAATGCAATAATTTTATAACAATTTAATGATACTGTAATAATTAAATTTAACTTTCAAACCCCATTTTTATTTTTTATTTTACATAATTCGGTAAAAAAAAGAAAAACGAAAAAGGAAACACAAAAATGAAAATAAAAACACTCCTTTGAACCAAGTAGGTACAACTAGAGTTGAGGAAGTAACAAACAATACTAAATACAACCCCATACCTACTGTTACACAGTCTCGGGGTAGTCTATCATATTCCTCAAGGGGTAGCTTAGGTTATTCCACAACAACTGTTCACTCTTCATTCTGAATATGTAATTACTGGTGTTATTATCTTTCTATAATACATGGATAACACCTGATAGCCCAACTACTCATATATAATTTTAATCTTATGTATTCTTAATTCATAACAAAATTAACTGTTTACTTAATCATTAGCCCCACCTCTCACCCCCTAACATAATAAAGTATTTATGAATATACATAACATTTTCATACAGATTAGAACTTAAGAAATGAAATATACTAATATACAAGCAACGAAGAGAGTAGATGAGCCTACAGAAACTTAACTGCAGAAACCTATAATTAAAACAAACAAATATTTTAATAGAAAAGGAAATCAATTAGAAAACAGAACAATAATTAATAAAATAAATAAATAAAACATTGAAACGAAAATAGTATTAAGTGTGAAAGTGACCCCTCTTTTTTAATCGGAAAATTTTGGAGGCCAAATGAAAGAACTTACCATTAGCCAAAACAGAACTGTGACGTTTTGGGGGAAGATGTTCCATTTTCACATCCATCCCATGAAGAACAATAGACAAGTCGCCCATCTTGCCTTTTCCATTTAATTTTAAATCCAAGGTTTTCGAATGATGATTGACTAGAAAAGACAGTAAATGTGATTTTTGATCAAGAAATATCCACAAAAATCTGGTACATATATTAGGTCATCCAATAAATTCCTCCGTCCGGATTTTAATTTTCTGAAATTTAATAGCAAGTGCTAACAAAACTGAATTTCCATGAACCGTTTCTTTCCTAGAACTTATCTGCGGAACACATTGCCGCAAGATGGCTCCCTGAGGGCTACAACATAATCATCTTCAAATCCAATATCAACAAACACTTGTCATAAACCATCCTCATGAGTAATCAAATTTTATTCATTCCATTCATTATTTTCACTCCTCTTATAATATTCTTCATCATTCAACTAACAATCTATCCATCTAAGTAATACTTATCCTTGGGTGGCTTTTAGCCTTAGTAAGTGGTGACTCATTAGTAAAATATGTATTTGGACACATTTAAGTGTATAAAATTTTATTTTACAAGAAAAATTAATTAAAATTTCACTGTTGAAAGCCCTTAAAAGATTATAGTATTTGAGTAGTAGCATTTGAGGCAGATAACGCTTTATGAGTTAAAGAAAAGTAGCTCTGCAGCCGAAGCAACTCGGAATATTCACTCAGCAGAAGAATACTCGAAGGAAAGAACATACAGAAGATGGTTTACAAAATTCAGAAATAGAAATTTTGTTTTTGAACATGAAGACCGATCAGGACGTCCAATTGAGTTTGATGAAGATCTCCTTGTGGCATCACTAAAAGAAACCTCTGCAGTAGCAGTTGAAGTACTGGCAATGAAGCTTTCCTCAAACCATACAACTATTTATTCATCATCATCTTCAACAACTTGAAAAATGGATACTTCATGAAATTTTCTGCATCACCAAACTCGCAATTTATGATTGCTTTCAGATAAATGTTCTTTCATTCGGCCATTTTCTACATAAGCTGAGTGAGTTGTTTGAGTCGCTTCAACTGCAGAGTTACCTTTAAAAACTCATAAAGCATTATGTGCCTCAAATTATCCTTGAATACTATCATGTTTTAAGCGTTTTCAACAGTGAAATCTTAGTTAATCTTTCCTTTTGAAATAAATTTAATAAAGTTAAATGTGTCCAAATACATAAAATATATTAATATCATTTAGTTCCATTGAACATTCCCACTTACATTTACATTTGCGAAAATTACTATCTGAACAGAAGTTATGAGATGACCTGATAGTATGAAATACAATTTTTAAAAAAGCAAACAATTAGGATTAAAAACAGTAAAGATATAATCAACATTGTGGTACAGTTGATGCATGGGTGTCTTGCACATCAAAATACTACGGTCAATTTTATTAAAAAATAAATTTGTAATCTAAAAAAATAAAATAATTTTTTCAAAATATGATTGCTTCAGCAACTGTACATTTCCATCAATTACTCAGTTCACAAAACTGTAGATTAGCCTATTTTAGTTAAAATAAAATCACCCTTCATCGTTTGCTCCAAATATCATTCTCAAGTTATGCCTCAAAATAATGACATTAAATGCAACACTATTTCACTCAGTGCTTCTGTGATTTTGTGATTTTCAAGAAAATCTTTAAAAACACTGAAGACTACCTGTAGTCTACCTATCTCTCTCATATATATATATATATATATATATATATATATATATATATATATATATATGAAGCAATCCAACAAAAGATATAAGCGTCAACTAATATCTTATAATTAGTGAAACATCCGGATAAACACTGAAGCTCAATATACTGGATAGAGCATTAATATTATAATATAAAATGAAGTAATAAAATAAGGTGTCAATCAAATTTTATTAGAATTCAAAGTTCAAGCAAAGTATCCTTAAGTCCTTAGCTCATGAGTTTTCAAAGATAATTCTTCTTTTCAAAGCGTAATTTTATTACCTGTAGTAGTATAACTGCGGTAATGGTCCTCTGAAGAGAAGAATTATCTTTGAAAACTCATGAGCTAAGGACTTAAGGATACTTTGCTTGAACTTTGAATTCTAATAAAATTTGATTGACACCTTATTTTATTACTTCATTTTTTATTATAATATATATATATATATATATATATTGGAGTGCATTTGGGACTAATTTTTTTTTTGCTGTTTTTGCTGGTTTGGGACTAATTTTTTTCTGTTTTGCCTAGTAGCAACAATGTTGTGAAAATCGTGCGAGATATTCTTCTAAGACATTCTCTATTTTTTCCTTTTTATTTTTTATTTCATTTTTTTCTTCCCTTCTTAAGTGACCTCAATTAAAGCAACACCACATTGTGTATTGCCGGTTGTTGTAATCCTTATTCAAGGTACTTAATTTCCCTGATGATCTGCCAAGCAAGTACCTGCCCGGTAGTTAAACACGTGTAGGTTAAAAAATCTTTAATTTGAAAAATGATAAATAATTTTTTAATTAAAAAATCTTTTGTGGTGTTGATTGGGCTCCTGAATGGAATGCTTGGTAAGCTTTCAAAAAATCACACATTATATATATATATATATATATATATATATATATATATATATATATATATATATATATATATATATATATGTGATTTTATGAAGGCTTACCAAAGCATTCCTTTCAAGACACCAATGATCACCATTAAAGATATTTTTTCTTACAAATACTATTTATTCAAATTAAATGTTTTTTCCTACACGTGTTTCACTACCAAGCAGTTACTTGCTTGGCAGATCATCAGGGAAATTAAATGTCTGGAATACTGGTTTCAACTGCCGACAAAACACAATGTGGCGTTGTAATAGTTGAGGTCACTTAAGAAAAGAAGAGGAAAAAAATAAAAATAAAAATAAAAGTCAAACTTAAAAAGCAAGGAAGAACAACGATAAGAAAAGAAAGTCCTAGAAAAGTCTTAGAAAAGTAGCTTGTGCATTATTTCTTCCACCAAGCCAACAAGCAAGTAGTCGGTCTCAAATACATTCAATAAAACCACAAAACCGGAACAATGTGCGATAATACACTTTCACGTTAGCCGGTACAATGATGAATAAATCCCCCACCCCCCACCCACAATAAAACAAAAGAACTAAATCATTCAAGATACCGCTCACAAGTTACCATTCCAATCCAATGATAGTATGGGAATTCTAAATCCAACTTCTCACAAAGAAAAGTCAACACAAATGTTCGTCCGAGTTCAAAGAGTCTTATTTCAATTGTTGATTTATTACCCTTCGAAATAAACACACGACGAGTTGAATGTCAATCCCGCAGAAAACTCCCTTCCATCAAGAAAAAATCTTAATATAGAAACTATTTATTCAAAATACTGTTTCTAAAAATATTTATTATTAAACCTATTCCTTATAGAAATTAATCATCTAGTGTCTGGGACGTCATTTTACATTTTGGGAAAATATCCTTCATTTAATTAACTGCCGAATTATTATCGTTTTGTTGTTTAACGAAGCGAAAAAAGCCTATCCCGCAGAATTTGTTTTTAAAAAAATTATTCATATATCAAAAATAAACTGTTATTATAAAAAGGCCTTCTACAAAAATCTAGTTATTATTTTAAATCATTTAAAATATTTCCTTAACGGCTGTGTCTGTTTGTAACTCTCTGTGGAGAATATTATTCTATATTCCATAAATAAATATTCTCCACAGAGAGTTACAAACAGACACAGCCGTTAAGGAAATATTTTAAATGATTTAAAATAATAACTAGATTTTTGTAGAAGGCCTTTTTATAATAACAGTTTATTTTTGATATATGAATAATTTTTTTAAAAACAAATTCTGCGGGATAGGCTTTTTTCGCTTCGTTAAACAACAAAACGATAATAATTCGGCAGTTAATTAAATGAAGGATATTTTCCCAAAATGTAAAATGACGTCCCAGACACTAGATGATTAATTTCTATAAGGAATAGGTTTAATAATAAATATTTTTAGAAACAGTATTTTGAATAAATAGTTTCTATATTAAGATTTTTTCTTGATGGAAGGGAGTTTTCTGCGGGATTGACATTCAACTCGTCGTGTGTTTATTTCGAAGGGTAATAAATCAACAATTGAAATAAGACTCTTTGAACTCGGACGAACATTTGTGTTGACTTTTCTTTGTGAGAAGTTGGATTTAGAATTCCCATACTATCATTGGATTGGAATGGTAACTTGTGAGCGGTATCTTGAATGATTTAGTTCTTTTGTTTTATTGTGGGGGGGGGGGGGGGGGGGGATTTATTCATCATTGTACCGGCTAACGTGAAAGTGTATTATCGCACATTGTTCCGGTTTTGTGGTTTTATTGAATGTATTTGGGACCGACTACTTGCTTGTTGGCTTGGTGGAAGAAATAATGCACAAGCTACTTTTCTAAGACTTTTCTAGGACTTTCTTTTCTTATCGTTGTTCTTCCTTGCTTTTTAAGTTTGACTTTTATTTTTATTTTTATTTTTTTCCTCTTCTTTTCTTAAGTGACCTCAACTATTACAACGCCACATTGTGTTTTGTCGGCAGTTGAAACCAGTATTCCAGACATTTAATTTCCCTGATGATCTGCCAAGCAAGTAACTGCTTGGTAGTGAAACACGTGTAGGAAAAAACATTTAATTTGAATAAATAGTATTTGTAAGAAAAAATATCTTTAATGGTGATCATTGGTGTCTTGAAAGGAATGCTTTGGTAAGCCTTCATAAAATCACATATAAATGCTCTGTACTCTGTAATCGAGTATCATCGAGCTTGTTTTTTATTGGAACAACCCCGGTCTTCACTGAATGATCTATTTTATAAGTGAAAAATCTAAATCTATATATATATATATATATATATATATATATAATGTCATCTGCCTTGTTTGGTCCAGGAAGTATATCAAAAATGGCCAACTTTTCTCTTTTCAATCCCTTTTAAGTGCGTTTGGATTTACTTGTAATTTTAAGCACTTTCTCCACACTGCTCCCATGCAAAGAGTTTTTTTCACGTTATACAATTCATCGGACTTCTTTTCAACGGAAATTTACCACCCGGACAATCTGCATATCTTTTTTACGGAACTTTTCTTTTCATTCACTGCGTTTTTTTAACAAAAATTCTTTTAAAAATAATTTTCATATTTTTCAAATATTTGCACTTTGGTTTTTTCGAAAGCCAACTTATCCATCTGTATTTCTCCTCTGATGATAAGATCTCGATCTTTGAAAAGCCTTGGCTTAAGGAAAGAATAATAAAAACTAGTTTATTACTGAATACACCTTGCATTGAACAATTGAAATTTGAAATAAATTTGGACAATCGTCGCATATTTATCACTCTTTTTTCTTCTATCTCTCTCTCTATATATATATATATATATATATATATATATACAAACTATTGCAGTAAAATCTGAGACTTCAAAAAGAGAAAACGAAATAGGTAATAAAATCAAGTCATATATGCAGAGACCCGACAGTTTTTTTAGCAACAGTTAGAGTTACATACTACACTATCTTTCAATGTAGCCTTTAGAGTCAACCATGTTGTGTGCGTGCTTGTTGGTATTGGCCTCAATCACGCCCCAGAAGAAATAGTCAATGGTGTTGCAATCGGGTGAGGAGGATGGTCACAAGTCCAGTGACCAGTGGTACAGAATATTGTTGAACAGCTACACCTGAGTCATCTTGGCCTTGTGTGCAAGAGCAGAATCCTGTTGGAAGATGTGGAGGCATCCAGCGGCGATCTCGTCCATCCAAGGCTTCCCCCACACTCCTCGGCACCTCCTGGTATTTCGTTTACTTTTTCTCAAGTGTTGGATTTTGCTTTACACCTTTTTTTTTTAATTTTCCCATCTTTTTGTTTTTGCTGGGGATGGGGCATTCTACCAGATGCTAGACATTTCCCGCCTATTTCAGACACTCCAGCTGGGATGTTTGTGTGGAGTAAATTCTGAAACTAATTAACTGATCGTTATGAATTTTGGAACACAACTACTAAGCATAAGGGTGGGTAATGTGAGATATATTCAGTTTAGTTTTATGAAGAGTCGGGCTAAAAGCTTTTTGTGACAATTTAGATACCTCTGATCTTGATGAAATTTTAACAATAGGTATTAGAGATTAATTATTATTTTAAAGGGTTGTTCAGAGTCTTAATATTAGCACAGCTTTCCATTTTAAAATTCAAATATTTCTAATTTGCATCAAATTTGATCCATAGTTATTAGACATGAATTAATTAAAATTCCCTGAATTTCAATTTCTCCTTAAAACCCCTTAAGCTTGAACACGAAATTTGAGACATTTTTCTAGAATCAAAATAATTTATTGATTTTGATCGAAATTGAAATAAGGATTATAAACATATGGTTTAATAGTGTATATATCTTGATTTTAATTTTCAGGAGGAGGTGACATAAAAGTGTGGCAAAACTGTTCTGTTCGGTTGGTTAGGTTTATTAACAGAATACCTGTCCTGGGACAGGTATTCTGTTAGTTTATTATAAATTTATAAAATACTCTGTTACGTAGTCTTGTAGTTGAAATAGGCTTGTTTCTAGTGCAGTGGTAATGTAAACGGGTGTGACTAAAGGATAAAAGTACAGGAGTGGCCAAAGTGAGTGGAGGTCATACCAGAAAAAGAATGAGGAAGTTAAAAACAAAGGTGTGTATGTGCAAGAACCCCAAAAGGTTCTCTTTCTCTTACTACACAAACCAGACACTCCTAAAAGGCATTTGCTGAGAAGGGTACTAACCTAATAACAGTGTACTAAATAAAAAACTTATTTTTCATAAACTGATATCATATCATTTACTTGATACAAAAGCAGAACGGCCAAATTCACACACAAAAAAAGATATGCTGCATCAAAGTTACATAGAGGCTTTAAATTAAAAAATATTGTTGTGTAAAGATGAATTGTTACCTTAACTGGTCAGGACAAATTACTGAGAAATTGAAAAAAAAAAAAAAAAAAAAAAAAAAATGGGAAAAAAACACAGAAACAAGAGAAAAAATATCCAAAATTGAATTTTTTTTAAATTTAATAAACAAACTATACTCACATTTTCCATTATTTTCCTTTAAAAGAGGATATAAATCAAGTATAACCTCTCCCATAAGTGAGTTTGCTCGAATGTGGTTCTGGTTCAATATACGAAAGTCGAGTTTTGAATATGGTGTGACTAGTCTGAAATTCAAAAAGAAAAAATAATTTATATATATATATATATATATATATATATATATATATATATATATATATAAAGAATGTATATAAAAGACAAACAAAATATATTATTAGAAATTGAACATACTAATTTTTTTATTTTCTCTTATATGTTCAATTGAGAGTCAATTATCCCTTATATCCAGACTTTTCAAAAACAATATTTTTATCGTTAGGAGTGTTACTTTTTGTTATTATATATATATATAATTTTCTTGCCTATTTAATTTAGTAGTCAGTGCTCAGCTGTTTGACCAGTTGAGCTTAACTAGAAAACTGAGATAGAAAGTTGGTTTATCAACAGCCTGGGAGGCTCCATTATGCTTAGATGGACAAATCTATTCTCTGGGTTTTGATTGGTTGCTAGTCTATAAGTGGATAAATAATTTTAGATAACTATAGCTTCATTCAAGTAAGAATTTCCCTATTAACTTTCCCTTTTTTGTCGGTAAGTGTAAATTTGATTCTACACTGCCTTTCTGCAAAGATTTCTATTTTGAATGAGAAAGGAAAAAAATTTTTTTATGGAAATCGCTCCAGACAAGGCATGAAGCCACTTGATGTAAGGTACTAACAAGAATGAAATATGATTATCTCAAAGACAGGAGATGCCTATTGGCCTTAGTCTTGAAAAGACCAAGGCTATAGGTAGGAGGAAAACAGTCAGCAGGAAGAGAGTTCCACAAGCTTGCAGTTCTTGGGAAAAAGCTACTGGAATAGGAAACTGTATTACAATGAAGTATCAAAAACGTGAATTTATGGAGACCACTAGACCAACGAGTCAAACAAGCTGGAACAAAGGAAGCAGGGAATAGATCACACAATTCTACAGAACACATGCGATAATAATGTTTATGGGAAAGACTGAGACTTGCAACATCACGTCTGTGTGAGAGAAAGGGTGTAGAGAAGAAGGGTGGGGCCAATCAAATTACAGATACGTTTCTGCACCTTATCAAGAACTCTCAAATGGGATAGAGATTCATCGACCCAAATATGACAACAGTACTCCATATATGGTCTGATAGTAGATTTGTAGAGATAAAGAATAGCCAAGGATTTGTTGAACAAGTACCTTCCAGATAGCACTTAGATGAGAGATTTAGAAAAAGGACAAAATGTACAAAAGCTCTTGGTGAAGACTTTCCCTTTCTGCCAGGATTTACCCTTCAAACAAAAAAAGAAAAGGAAAATTTGTTGTTGTTGCAGTAAGCCCCTGTGGTAACCATGAATGATAAAAGAGGTAAATTTCCGTTCATTGTAGCCACAAAGGATTAAGAAAGAGCAAACAATGTACTGAACATTTTTGCTTTTTCACTTTGAGTGAAGAACTTGGATTTTCACTCATATCTGTGTAATGTACCGAGGTGTTTTTTTTTCTTCTTGTAGTAATATTTTTTTGTATTAGAACCCGATTTTATATCATTTGCTTAAGGACATTTTTGCAGCCACTTTTTGTGATATTTTGTTGCTTGTTTTTTCTTTAATAAACTTTCTTGAATTTCAAACAAATAGCTTCTCTTTATTTTCATTTGTCCTTTTATTTTAAGTGGTTTTTTTTTTCTTATATTGTGTTGAATTTTGTTGGACGTTACAAAATTACAATATTAAACATAGCATACGACATTCTGCAAAAATAGTTCCTTTTCATTTGTGATTTATACCTAGCATACAACATTCTGCATAAATATGTTCCTTTTCATTTGTGATTTATACCTAGCATACAACATTCTGCATAAATATGTTCCTAATGCAGTAGCTTTAACATAGCATTCTGCATAAAAACGTTATCTTGTTCGTTGATGACTAACGTAGCACACAACATTTAACATTAAATATTTCTTGTTCGTTTCTTGTAATTTAGCAGTCGTCATAAAAGTATAGCTTTTACTTAGCATATTTTGGACTTCTTGTCCAACAATAAGTTGCCTCTGCTACTAATAGGTCTTTATATGGTTGTATAGTCTAATCCACACCGTCGGTCACTGGCAGAATAGGTGAGAGCACCAACAAAGGATGTAGATCAGGTTTCATGTTCTGCTTTTTAAGACATCAAACTTTTGATCGTAATTCCAGTCACATCGAGACAGAGACAGTCACACCTGTGCAAAGAGATTGTTCAGTGCTGCGGAAGTATGCATATCCAAGCAGTAGAGTACTGCACGAGAGCAGAATCCAGAGGAAAAGGAAACTCCAAGACAATCAGCACTCTTCCACAGCTCCAGGTAACTGTAGGAACTTCAGTTCACTGTACTTAACAGCACATGATAGCCAGTATGTTTATTGCGCATTGCCAATTTATATTTGATATGCTAGGTAATTGTTGACCTCTACAAGCAGGTTCATCCAGCTATTGTCAGGGCTTTATACTGCCGGGTAACTAGGCAGCCTCCTCACCAGTCAAACCTGATTTAGTCGCTTATAATAGGGGTGGGACGTAATGGGTGAAAATTTCAGATTCATGCGAGTAGTATTTTTTTGTGTTCATTTATACATAAATAACACTAAACAATCAAACATTTTGAAAATTTTGCAAAATTCAGAAGGTGCAGGCCACTAGTTTTTGGCTATTTTACATTCTTGAAAACCCTTTCACAGCCTGAAAATCGTCCTAAATTAAAGTACTATATCAGATTTAACCATCTATATCCATTCATAGCATTTGAGGATGTTTTAGGACCTGCAATGTCGCATGAAACCACTTTTTCACCGAAAAATGATGGATTTTGAGTCCCGTGGAGCCCTAACGGCTATTTTTGGCCTGCACCTTCTGAATTTTGCAAAATTTTCAAAATGTTTGATTGCTTAGTGTTATTTATGTATAAATGAACACAAAAAAATACTACTCGCATGAATCTGAAATTTTCACCCACTACGTCCCACCCCTACTTATAACCAGATTATGTAACAGATTGTACTGGATTACATAGTACTAGTACCACACATTAGTAATCTCTCTCACACGCACAATAAATAGATCAGAAAGAAAACAATAATTTAAGCTTTAACCTGGCCAGTGAGGGTTGAGGACATGCGTTGCATGGAGAGAATGATATGATGGATGTATAATGTGCGTTTTAAAGACAGGCTTAGATCTGATGAGCTCAGAGGAAGATTAAATCTGGGCAATATACAGAGATGTGTGCAAAACAGGAAACTTCGATGGTATGGCCACATTGAAAGTATAGATGGGAGTGCTTGGGTTAGTAGATGTAGATCAGTTGAGGTAGCAGGTTCGTGGGAAGACCACGGAAAGCATGGGAGGAAGTGATAAGAATGGATAAATAAAAACTTGGACAGAGATAGGTTAGTTTGGAAGTCAATTTCAAAATGCATGTCAGCATGTAAAGCGAATATGATAAATGATATGATTTTTAGTCGCCTCATAAAATATTGCGAAAATAAAATGTTAATTTTAACAAAACGTTTCGTCTATTGGCAAATCAGTTCTTTCAGAATTATTAAATACTAAAACTCTACGTTACAAATTTTATATACAATTAATAGAACACAAGTTGCTATTTTACCCATAGCTGAAGGGAGAAATTACAGATTTATACCCATTCTAAACAGCATTAGTATGTACTTGAACACAATACATCCAATTGGATTTTCAATTCAATTCAATATACCAGCAAAACATTAGAACAGTGCTAAAGCCATATAAAAGTGAATTATGAAAGAAGATGGGGGGGGGGGGGTATGTACACGGGTAGTTATCCGAAGATCAACAGCCATAATGCATTCAATGCCACCTTGAACTGTCTGTGGGCTGACCACGGCTTTTTGCAGCTTTTTCCATGACCCAATGACTCGAACCGAAAAAGAAGCCTTTTGATAATTCAGTAGAAATAGTCTCCAGTACAACTTCCATGAATTTCTATAAAGCCCTCTCTGCAGAGGTGGTGTGAAGGAGAGGTCACACAGTACACTGTAGTTGCCAGACAAGGCAAACATGAGGTCGCCACGCAGACGCTTACTCTCCAGTAAGTACAGATTGAGGGCAACTAGTCATTGTTCGTAGAACTTATTATGGAACCCATGGACCATCCACGTCACCAGCATCTGAACTCTGTCCAGGTGCTAGATATCTTAAATGAGATAAGGAGCTGAAGCCTAGATAGTCATCAATAGTATCCATTTGACCAAACATTCCCCACCCAATAATTTCAAGTTAAACAATGTTGAGTGATAAACGGAAAATATATGATGAGGTTTTTTTAAGTATAAATGGAAATACTTACACAGTGAAATGTTCTTCCCATCTTGGCGTTGTTGACTTCTTACAAACTTCAGTTTTCTTTGGTATCATACTATCGACACTAAGCTCCAGGTAAGGGTCCGGTTTGAAGAGACCGGCGGTATTCAATTTAGCTGATTGTACTGAAATAGATTTATAAAACAAAAAGAATGATGTTATAGTTTGCTTGAAGCATTGTGCATAGTGTGTAAAAAGTTGAATTTTGAAGGTGATGACAATGAAATTTGGCAGAAAAACACTGTTGAACAAACCGCGCATGTGTGGTGACTCGATGTGGCGAGTGTAAAATGCAATAAATTTGGGCAATTTGGGGCATTTTTGACCCCCCTTTGACCCCCTGGGGGCGCGAACCAGAATTTTTCTGAGGTCAAGGATGCTCATTTTATATCCAGAACAATTGCCTCGACATTTTGGCCAAGTTTCAGAAAAATTGAATGGATGGATCAAACGTTATGGGAGAAAAGGGTCATTTTTTTGCCATTTTGGGGGCTTTTGACCACCTGTGGGGCGCGAACCAGATTTTTTCCAAGGTCAGTGATACTTATTTTCTATTAGGAACAATTGCCTCCACATTTTGGCCAAGTTTCAGAGAAATTGAATGGATGGATGAAAAGTTATGGGGCAAAAAATGTCATTTTTTGCCATTTCGGGGCCTTTTGACCCCCTGGGGGGCTAATCAGATTTTTTTTTTTTAAATCGGAGAATGTCACTTTCTAACCTGACCAAAGTTACAACTTCATGCAAAATTTCAGAGAAATTCAATAGATGGTTGCGGAGAAAAATCCGGACGGACGGACATGCCTTAAAACATAAGTCCCCCGATTTTATAAATCGGGACCAATATGAAAGAAGGTAAACAGACCAAATGACAATATTAAAGAATTCAATAATTTCCAATTAAATATTTTTTTACCAATGTAATATGTCGAACCAGGATAGTATCGGTGGTGTTATGTTCTTTGATTTTTCTAAGTAAACCACCTTTTCAGAAAGAAATTACCACTCAATTAGAATGCGTTTTCGTCTGGAAGTCGTGAAATTATGGGATGTCCGTTGTGATAGCCTCGCAGAAATTAAACATTTAACATTTAGTTATTGTTGAAATGTTAGTTGATATTTCGTGTTATATTACTGTTATATTATTTTAACAGTAAAAAAATAAATAAATCAGAGCTATACAAGTCATAGCATAAGAGATAAAGGAAACAAATCATTTTTTCATTTTTAAATGTCCATGCATCTCTATAAGAGTCTTGGGGTTGGGTTTTATTCCTAATGCATGGAGTCCCAGGTCACATGATGACAAGGCAGTCAATCATTGGCTGATTTAGTCATGTGTTCACAAATAAAAAGGTGTGACTCAGAAGTTCACTTCCTCTTTACCGCTTTTTCGGTCTGACCAGTGAGATGACAACATCAGTTGTCCACGTTTCTTCACCACCAGACCAGTTCTTGGCTGTTTTTAAGACCAGACCTCTACACGTATTTGGTAGTCTGTCTTTATCCACATATTACGAAGTTTTACATGCGTGCATATTTTGGTGTTTTACAATTTTTTGTGTTAGTTTATTATTTGGTGTGTTATTATTTGGTGTGTTACTATTTGGTGTGTTACTATTTGGTGTATTACTATTTGGTGTATTACTATTTGGTGTGTTGTTATTTGGTGTGTTGTTATTTGGTGTGTTGTTATTTGGTGTGTTGTTATTTGGTGTGTTGTTATTTGGTGTGTTGTTATTTGGTGTGTTGTTATTTGGTGTGTTGTTATTTGGTGTGTTGTTATTTGGTGTGTTGTTATTTGGTGTGTTGTTATTTGGTGTATTATTGTTTGGTGTATTATTGTTTGGTGTATTATTGTTTGGTGTATTATTGTTTGGTGTATTACTGTTTGGTGTATTATTGTTTGGTGTATTATTGTTTGGTGTATTACTATTTGGTGTATTATTATTTGGTGTATTATTATTTGGTGTATTATTGTTTGGTGTATTGTTATTTGGTGTGTTGTTATTTGGTGTGTTGTTATTTGGTGTATTATTGTTTGGTGTATTATTATTTGGTGTATTACTATTTGGTGTATTCTTATTTGGTGTATTATTATTTGGTGTATTATTGTTTGGTGTATTATTGTTTGGTGTATTATTGTTTGGTGTGTTATTGTTTGGTGTGTTATTGTTTGGTGTGTTATTGTTTGGTGTGTTGTATTTGTGTTTAAAAACAAATAAATCCTGTTATATATTTATATGTAAAGTTTTTTAGTTCTGTTTTGTTTATGTGTGAGAACAAATAAGAAACTGATAAAAATTAGAGGTTCTGTCCATCGAAAGGTTCGTTACATTTAAGTTTAAAAGTTAAACATACAGATTAAATGAATATATCATAAAAATATCTGGGTATTATTTACTGTAACAGAACGAAAAAGGAGTGAAATAAAAAATAAATATTACCAAAGACAAGTTACTCTTCTACCTACCTGGATAAGTTTATTTGTGTATTTTAACTTATTTTAACATTTGGTACCATTATTTTGTTTAATTTTCGATTTTTGAGTGATTATCAAGCCTCATCGTGCAGTGCTTATGGGAGGCTATTTTCTACTTCGTTCTAACTTAACAGAGTGTACACTAGGTTTGTTTTGAACATAAAAACGCTTCAAAATAAATGAAAACATAAATAAACTTATCCAGGTAGGTAGAAAAGTAACTTATCTTGCCTTTGGTAACATTTATTTGTTGCATATTTGTTTTTTCACCCCTTTTTCGTACTGTTAGATACAGTAAATAATACCCAAACATATTTTTGCTTTTTATTTAACACTTTTAGCCTCACATCTTATATCACTAGATGATTGCTTGTGGTACAACCATGAGGAAAATATTTGATAACTATGGCATCTATAACATTATATGTGAAAAATCAATGTTAAAGTGAGGTTTTTAAAACCAACCAGAAGCAGGGTTGTTGAATTATGTTCTTCTGCTAATGTTTTCAGAACAATTTTTTTTTTTGTTTTTTTTAATTAAAACTGATTTTTTTAAATTAGTTTTCTGCTTACAATTCATCTTGAAGATGACTAAAGAGAACTTTGAGAAATAAAGAAAATAAAAAATGAATAAAATAACAAGCAAACTTTCAGAAAACTCTTTTTCCGTTTACAACAGAGATTCTCAACCGAGATCCACATTGACTCCTGGGGTGCACAGAAGCTTTAAGGGGTTCAAGAAAAGCTTTTTTCATCTAATTTCTATTTATTTTGTTTACTAAGACATTAGGTGTGTTTATTGAAATTTTCAAGATTTTTTATTTGGATTTTATGTTACGAATATTACGAAATTAATTCGTTGTTAGATTTTTGCTAACCTAGAAACACATATTTGATTTTTTTTTTTATTATAAATGCATATATATATATATATATATATATATATATATATATATATATATAATTAACTTGTTACAAATATCCAGGGGGTATGAATCCGAAGGAAGTTGAAACCGGGTTTATGAGAGTGCTCAATGAAAATTCAGAGCAAAATATATATTTTTTGATTTTATTCCATTAGTTGCGACAAAACAAGTTTTGTTTCATTGGTGCAAATAGCGACCAACTCATCATTTGAATTCCATCGCCAGCCTGATGAGTTGGTCGCTATTTGCACCAATGAAACAAAACTTGTTTTGTCGCAACTAATGGAATAAAATCAAAAAATATATATATATATATAGATATATATGGATGATAAAAAGCTCTTAAGGGGTCCACAAGAAAAATAAGGTTGGGAACCCATGGTTTACAGCCTGACTTTGTCATCGATAGTTCATATTTCTCTTCTAGAATCAATATATGCATAAATAAATTTTTGTACGTGAATATAAATGTTTTTTCCATCAGATGTCTCACTCTTACAAGAATCTATGAAAATCAGACTTTTATAATTATGGATAGCTCAAATAAGTTAAATATCCATCTCTTCTGAAGACAAGCCAAGTGTCGGCATTGTAACTGCTGGTCTAATATTATTAGGGTTAGAGTTACATGATTATAGGTAACTAGTTGTACCGACCCGCCATTGCTCGAGAGTCTATGTTTTCATTTTTTTTTTTTAAACTATGCCATTACGAAATAAGATTTTTAGTTATTACAATATCATTTGGCCATGAATTTATTTATTGAACCAAATTATTATAAAACTATGACAAATTTTGTTATGGTATCTTGTTTTAATCTATAAAATTATTGTATGTAAATAGCTTTCAAAATTTTCGATCTTTTAATGAGGATTTACTAAGAATGTTCATGACTTTCTATTATACAGTTTAAAGGCTTCTAACTTCCTTGTTCACAAAGAAACCAAAATGCATTAAGGTAGATTCAATTATGCAATTAATTTTTTTTTTTTTCTTATGCTATTCCATTTTTTTTATTTCAAGAAATAATTTATTAAGCTAATCTATAAAATTAAATTGGTTGGAATTTTTATATTAGACTGCGATAGCAATGCATGACATATTTGATTCTGGCTAGCCCTTTTTCTTCCATTATGTTATTTGCATGAGAGCACATGTGATTCTTAAAATGGATACAGTTTCCCTGATTGATAGAAACAGCAGTGTCAGCGTAAGCCTTTAATTAGCAATACACATGAAAAAAAATCTCAATAATAATATATAAAGAGCTTGATAATCTAAGAAAGAATCTTTTTACATTTTTTAAATCTGAATAAAAATAAAGAAGTTATGACTATTTTTGTGCCTCGATTGGATATTTTTCCCTCTTTAAGGCCATATGTGTTTCGTCACATTTTTTACACTAATTTTTCAGTAAAAATGTTATATCTTTGTTAAAACACAAGATTAAGCAATGAAATTTGCCATATAAGTGTATTTTTGTACAAGGAATCAGAATATGCCACTGAAAATCTTCAGAAATTAATGGTTCCCAAGTAATCTGCAGTAAATGCACATAAATATGCTGCTATACCTTAAAAAATACCATGTATCCATTAAAAAAAAGAAGTTAGAGAACTCAAAGTTAAATTGTAATTCATTTTATGTACAAGAAACTGAAATCTAATACTAGGACTGTTTAAAAATGATTATATTGCAAGATTTCTTTGGTATTATTGTAGATTAACACCTTCTGCTAAATTGCCCCCTTGCCTCCTCAAAATATGAGATTCTACCTTTTTTTAAGGCAATTACATGTGAACACCCTGAAAAACTTGGCAAAAAGAAACAAAAACAATTATTTTAGAATTTAAAGTGGGGATTAATTTCACATATAAATTTCATCTAAAATAATCCTATTTCAAGACCATTCTAGCGTTTTAGGGCAGTAACCATATTTTCTATGGGAGATAAATCCTGTGCATTTTCTTGTTTTCTATTTTTTTTTTGGGGGGGGGGTCCTTTTTTTTTTTTCTTTCCTTCTCTTTAGACGATTATGTGTAGTTTTAAGATGGTCTTTGTAGGAGGAGAGCTTGCCACTCGGACTTTGGGTCAGTGATAGGGCTAGGGGCAATTACATCTGAACACCTTGAAAACTTAGCAGAAAAAACAAAAACAATTAATTAGAATTTAGAGTTTTACATAAATTAAATGTAAAATAATTCACCATTTCCGGGATATTCTATCGTTTTAGGTCAGTTAATCAATTTTTTTCTATAGGAAATAAATCCTGTGCATTTTTCTTTACGGGGTTCTGCATTTTTTTTTTTTTTTTTTTTTAAGACAATTATGTGTGGTTTTAATGAGCTTTTTGTAGGATGGGGGCATGCCACTCAGACTTAGGGTTAGTGATAAGGTTAAGGAAGGGGGTTTGTTTTGGATGAGGGTTGCTATTTGAACTTAGGGTTATGGGAATTTTTCTTTAGAGGTGGCTTATCACTCAGATTTAAGGTCAATGATACGACACGTTCAAGAGAAGGCATTTTTAGGAGGTGGGTTTCTCACTCGAACCTAGAGTTAGTAGTAGAGTAATTATTTATTTCATATCAAGTTTTCAGCTTGAAAAAATATTTTTAAAATTGCACTAAAAGGCAAGAATGGCCGGGAAATGGGAAATCATTTTACATTAAATTTATATGCAAAACTGATCACGTCATGTTGAAGTTTTATTTTTAAGATCATAAAGAAAATACTGGATCAAATCATTTCGTACCCCAACAATAATTGAAATTGATATTTTTCCTGGTTGTTTTCCAAATTTCATGATGAAATTCCTCATAGACGAATGGTATAACATTTTTAAAAGAACGGGGGGGGGGTTAAAAAAAATGATGTAAATGGCCGAAAATGGCGTTAACATTTTAATTACTTTATTTGCTGAAAACTCTTTAAATATATCATGTAGATTATTATTTATTAATGCATGTGAAAGCATATTCATTTCCGAATGAAATGGAGGTATTTTGAGGACTTTAAGTGCTTTGGTTTTTAAAATATGACTATTTTAGTAGAACTACCTAGAAATCTGTGATTATCCAAACCGTTTTATGGTTGGTAGGTATTTCTACCTTAATAAAATAAAGGTTTAGATATTTCTCTATTTCGGTTATCAGATAAACAATTACATGTGTTTACACTAAATTATTACACTATTCATTTCTTAACATTACTTTTATTTCATACCAACACCTCCACAAAAGTTTTAATAAAATAATTTTATCACATTTAAATATAAACTAATAAGCAATATAATGTGCACATGTGTGATTCGACTTTTTATTTACAAATTTAACTGTGAGCATAGCCATAAGCATGCCGAATTCATTTGTGAGTTCAAACCTCAACCGGGCATACATTTTTTTCTACTTTTGTCAAAAATATTTAAAAATAAAAAAAACAAAAACATTCGTTCTTATTTTCTATTTAGTGCATAACATTGAGACACATTTTATTACAACTATATTACCTTCAAAACGGGTTACTCTAATTTAAATCAATAATACACAATACTCTTTTGAAATACTGTATATATAGTAACAAACAAAAGACCAAACATCAGTATTTGTTTACATCATTTGCATATTTTTCTAAATAGCCTATAATAAATTCATGCTTGATGGTGTTCAGTCTTAATTTAATTGCCCTATTTTCATATATATATGCAACAGTTTTCTCGATATTAACAGTAATTAATCAAAGTGATTTAATAAAAGAGAAACGGATAAATTAGAAAACCTTGTTTCTCAATATTGTGTAAAAACAATTAACCGAGATTTATTTTTTTTAGATCTTACAAATGGTACTCATTTACTGAACTACAGACTTACAGCTAAAAGACTTTTGACCGACCAACTCAAAAAATTCAGAGATTAACTTATTTTGCCCAGATTTTGAAATAAAGGAATTCTTTTGTAAATTAAACTAACATCGCTCATCAAGAGGCATAAGCGAGAAGAGAAAAGAGAGGGAAAGGATGGCCTGCTTGCTCGCCAGTTCGCTCGTCTGCTTGCTTTCTCTCAAAATTACCAAAATATTAATGTTTATCTATTTATATGAATACATGAAGTCTTGTGTTTACAAGAAACTTATGAATGAAATGTTTATTATTTAAAATTTTGGTTTCAAGTATTTCAAGGAGCAAACTTTGTGAAGTGATAGCGAGCTGGCAAAGTCAACTAGTATACATATAAAAGAGAAAAAAAAACGAAATGCAAATTGCAAGCTATTTAACCTAGAAGAATTTCCTGGACACATGACATGTCAGCTGTTGTTATGAAGTTAAATGCTGATGACTAAGCCCAAGGCTAAATAAACTAGAGATGAAAATCACAATAGTTTATTATTTCAGTCCTGTAAAGATTAGCAATAAAACTGTTTCATTCAAATACCACAAATACCAGAAAATAAACTGTATTGATTATTACAGTCCCAACATTTGAGAAGTAGTTGAGAGTTTTATCTCTATATTACTCTATATTATTAAAATTATAAGACAATTGTGTGTGTGTTTCTCACATCAACATAACTTTTTAATTAGTTTTTTTAATATTTACTATTAATTGAATATTTATTCAAATAAAATACAATAATCTTTTTTTTTCTCCAATTTTCTTATCTTTTTGTTTTTGCTGGGGATGGGACATCTTACCGGATGCCAGACATTCATCCGTTATTTCAGACACTTCAGCCAAGAGATTTTTTAAAGATTCTAATCGTCCTTTTAAGTGCAATTGTTTGTATCCCTCTTGCACTTGTTTCACTGGGTATATTCGCCAGGTAGTTTTTGAAATTCTTTTTCATGAGTCCGGTTGCTCCTATAATTACTAGAATGATGGAAATCTACCTGAGATTCCAGTTTCTTTCATGTCATACAGTAATCTAAGTTGCCTGTATGTGTGTCCAGATAAAAGGAGGGAAAATCATTCTTGGCTGGGACGGGAAAAGGAGTGAGATAGAAAGCGAGGGGGTGTAGAATAGGGGGGGGATACAGAGAGAAGTTTTTAAAGTAAAATGTTACACACTTTTTAACTCTTATTTCGTTGTCGATGATATATATCTAATGACTATAAATCTGAACTTTTCCTCAAAAATGAATAAGTAATGGTCCAGCTTTCCTTCCTCTCTACACTCACACACACCCCCCCCCCTAAAGATTTTGCTGAATGGCAGATGAAATCAATTATTGCCTATAACTGACATCGTGGTTCGAGTTTTAACAGATTTGTCAATATTGCTCTGTAATTACATTAGGTTCTCTAACTGGAGTTACCCTGAAAAGGACCCAACATCAAATTCAGATGTACCAAATGTGTGTGTAGGGGTGTGTGTAAAACTGATATACCCGGGGTGTTGTCTTTGTGTCAAAAAGAAGTGATTTTGGGGAAATTTATGCCTCCCTCCTTTTGAATAAATAAATAAAATAATGTTAATATCATACCATTCGAATTAAAAAAAAAATCTTGTGTTGTGAACCAAAACGTTAATTGCTACAAATAATAAATCAGATCAATGAAATACCAAATTTTGCTGGACTGTTTCTGCCAACCAATGAAACCTGACGATTTGCATACAAACAAACAAAACAAGAAAAAGACGATCAATTTTTAAATAATATACATTTGCTTCCCACTCGTGGGTTGAGTTCTCTAGTAAGGGAATAAATGGTTGCCACTTAGCATCAGGCATAGTTCTCCGTAAAAGAATTGAGTGCTCCGGCAGGTGATAATGTGAATGTAAACATATATAAAGCATAATAATTTCTCTTACTTTCATAGTGAGGATAATAGAAGTAAGAAGGCAAGTACTCAAATGTAATCACTTGACCTTTTAAATCCTTTTGCTACACTCTTGTCTACTCTATAATGTCTGGAACCTGTCTTTAAAAGTTAATGTCATATTGTTTTATTTTTCGTTTTGCACCTGTCTGACACAAGTACACCGGCTCATGAGCACTATCCTCGGTACATAGAATACATAATGTGTGTATATGGTGTGTTAGAAATGTCAATATGGAAAAAGGCTCAAATTCTTATACACAATCTCTAGACACAGAAATGCTGATTCTTTCACACAACCGTTTTCTTTAAAAAAAATTAAAACTCAGACGATTTTCTTAAAATAAATCATAAAGTCTATTGTATTTTAGCACAGAAAACTATGAATCAATGAGATGATTTTTTTTAGTCTATTATTTCAATAGACATTCGAGTTATTGTTCTCCTGTTTTCGTGTATGACCCAAGAAATGAATGGTAGCAATTACTTTCCATGACCTTCTCAAAGAAACTCTGTTTATAAGTGAGAAAAATTTGAAGAGTAAAAAAACAAAAAAACGTATATATATGTCGAAATCTTTTAAATTTCAGGTTACTATAAAACAAATTATAAATATATTTTCTATCTTAACTTATACGAGTTGGAGAATATAAAAAAAGTATTGATCTTATTGTTTTTCTATTTGTATGTAGGTGGGTAAAATAAAAATACTACAGACAATGGCTGCATCCTTGACAGCAAAAAACTAAAAAGACGTTCTCAAGACACAATGGCACTATAATTATCTCATCAGATACTGCGTGTGTGTGTGTGTGTGTGTGTTCATGTATAAATACAAATAAGTGTGTGTGTGTGTGTTCATGTATAAATACAAATAAGTGTGTGTGTGTGTGTTCATGTATAAATACAAATAAGTGTGTGTGTGTAAATACGAAGAAGTGTGATTTTTAAAGTTTCAAAAATAAAAATCGATCGATTAACAATTTATTGAAAATAGTGAATAAAAAGAAAAAGTCTGATTAAGAAACCGATAAAATCTTATACCCTTAATAGAGATGAAAAAAGGGGGAAAAAATAGTTTTATTTGGACTATTCTCTTCTTGGATGTTATACTCACGTTTCGGCCAATGAAACCTCTGACCTTCTTCAGGTTCATCTGGTTGAACTTCAGAATCCGTACAGTAGTTTGCTCTCGTTCCATAAGCCATGGCCGGGTAGAAGTCTTAACTATAGATTCCGAAGTTTGACAAGACACACCTGAAGATGTTCAGTGGTTACATCAGTCGAAACATTGTGAGAATAACATATAAGACAAGAACAGTAGTCTGAATAATACAAATTACCAATCCTCATCTAAAAAATTCCCAAACAAAATAAGAAAATATATGTATATTTTTCTTGCAGGAGTTCAAACTCAGTCATAATGATCCCAAAGCAGTCAACAATATCAACAGGACATAGGGAGAAAGGTCGCCAAGTGATCGGACAGTATGATGCTGGTTTCAGATATTTCATAGTAATAATGAAAGCCTTGTAGAGGAGGAAGGTAGAGGATGGCCATGCACTCTTGACAATGAGCTTCTGCAAACAATTATTAAACAAAACACGTGTTAGAGAAATTCTAAGGCACTTGATGTCAGTATTTCAACGGTGTCTGACTATCTGAAACTAATTGGTAAAGTAAAAGTGTGAGGAATCGGTCTATGAATAAATATTTGTTTCTGAAATTGGTCATTATTTTTCGAACAACCTAACATTTACATAATATCCACCATGATTTTTAGTTAAGTTTTTTTCTTTTTTTAAATTTAGCAAAAAGATAAGCAGCATCTGAATGCAAGAAAAGAATTCATCACAAATCTTTCGAGAAGGAAGAAAATCTCCTTGAAACTAATCTATACTTACATCTAAAATCAGGTGTCTTTTCATAGAAATTGACATTGCAGTTTTAATTTTAATCAGAGATGAGATCATCAGCATCATCATCGGTTTAACATCCATTTTACATGCTGGCATGTGTTGGACAGCTTTTAAAAATTGATTTCCAAAGTAATCTATCTTTGGCTAGGTCTTTAATTAATCCTCTTTCTCTTAAATACATCCTTATCACTGTCTTCCATGTTTTCCTTGGCCTTCTCTTGCTAACTGACCCTGCTACATCCACTGTTCTACATCTACATACCCAAGTACTCTCATCCATTCTGTCAACGTGATCAAACTAACAAAGTCTCCTCTTTTTCACAGATACTGTCCAGCTGTAATCTTCCTCTGAGGTCATCAGATCTAAACCTGTCTGGGATGTCAAATTGAAAAAAGATTTGATTCTCGAGGGGGAAAAAAAAAAAATTATAAATAAAAGATTCCGAACTCCGACAAAAGTGACTTCCTACCTGGAGAGTTGTCTGAACAACAAAAAAATCCTAGAGTGGGTTTAAATAAAAAAAATAAAAAAACGACACCTGCTAAAATTACTCACTTCCAACGCAACTACCGACCTCTAATTTTTATATTGTAGCATGATCAAATTAATGTTGCAATTACAGAATGAACAATTGAGACAAATTACATAAGAAAAATATATCAAAATTGCCCATGAAGTGTATTGGCTTCTTCATTACTAGCTCTACCTACCTAGCGTTGTCCGGGAGTAAAAGAAAAAAGTCACTGACTTGTTTACGAAGAAATGGAAATTAATTTTGGGGACATTAATTTCGTAATCAAATTACTTTGTGAAACACGTATTTTCCAAATGTTCGTCTTTGTATTTGTCGTTGCCTTGCAGGCCGGTAATAATAAAGAAAAATACAGTGGTATAATTAACAAAAGTGTATTAACAATATTATATTACAGAAGTACACGTCATGAGCTTTGGATCATAACTGCTACAATTCGTTGCCGATGACGCTTAGATGTTACTATATTTATTGTGTCTGGGTAAGTCCATTTATTCCTGAAATATGTAGATCAGCTTACCCCATAACAGTATTTGACATTAATTGATGTGAATCGATTAATAGTAAATAATAATATAGTTACATATATATATATATATACATATATATATATATATACATATATATATATATATAATGTGGTTTTAAATATTTATTTTTTGCAGAAGTCAAGGACAATAACTCATTACATGATTACTTCCCTTAAATGCTAAAGAATATTCAGTGAGTAAGGGGAAATGTATCCACTCTAAAAGTAGTCTTAGCCAGAACAATTATTCTCAGAAAAAAACTGATGGAAAATAAAATATATTAGTACTAATAACAGTGAGAAAAAAAAAGGTCTAGTCCGAATCAAACATTAATATGTCAGATATATTACTATTTGGGTCCGTCCGACTTTGAAAATCTGGCAAAATGATTGTAGGTTTGATATGTTAGACTTGCTGTTTTTCTTTTATGCTATTGCAATAAATAATCAGGTGATAGTAAATAAAAAATAATGGGTAAGTCATGAAGAGGCAAGAAACACACATACAGACACAAAGTGGTCACATACTGTTATAAATATAGAGATTATGGATACCTTCTGAAAAGTGATGAGTTCATACTGTCATACTGAAGGGTTGAACTGGTCATTAAATAGGATTTTAAAAGAGCATTTTTCAAATGAATGTTGAATACGTTTCAGTGGTAACTGCACAATGATTTCCCAGCAAGACATCAATACACACAAAGGAAGGAACACAATAATGGAAAACAAGAATGTGCAATTCTCAAGCCTCATTGTCGGTCAGTGTTGCTATGCCAAATGAACAACAATGGATTTTAAATAAATCTTTCAATTAAACTAGTTTTACTGTTGGAGAATTAAAGAAGTGCGAAGCCGATTGAAAGAAATCTGACTCCGACTGTTGCATACCGTGCAATTGTGACATCATAGGTGAGAAGTGGGAACCTCCAAAGGTCTCTTTTCCCAATTCCAACAGAGCAGACATCTTGAGTGCTCCAAAGGCATAACCCTCCTCAGCCTAAAAGGGGTGCAGAGTCTGGGTACATCTTAATAATGCCAATTAGAGTCATTGTAGTAATTACAACAGTACTGGACTGCGACCATGCAGCGAGATATTTAAAGATGGCGGACACACACACGTGGCAATGATTAAAGGAGCCAGAGGCGATGCAATACGATACCTGCTGAATTGCGACACCAGACTCCTCACTAATCAGACATCAGCAATTTCTGCAAGAATTAGAATCAGTGTGAACTAAAAAGATGCGACTCCTGACTCGGTTTAAAGATGAAAGACAAAACAAGAATCTGATTCACCCAAAACATTGCCAAATTCTGACAACCCCCTTCCACCTCTGATGACATTACAGAGTTAATGAAAACCACTAAAAAATATCTCAAGCTCTTGATTGTCACCTAAAAATGAGTATAATTATATATATTGTCTAATTATAATGCAATCTCTGTGGTGCCCCATCGAAGCATTGTCATATCTCCAGAAGAAAAAAAGAATCTCCAGAAATGTAAAGCTTTAGTGCTGTTCTGTACATGTTTGAGACTTGATGACTAAATGAAACACGAGCTAAATGAACTAAACAACAATGCATTTGGTGGATGATTGAAGGATTGCATTGTTCTCACTAAGTCTGCAACATATCTCTACAAGAGGCTTGTTTTTGGAAGTGTTGCAATATTTTTTTAGATTTTTGTAAGTACTTATTCCTCATGAAAGTTTTCTAGGTCGAACGTAAAGACAATTACATAAACTAAAATTTATTTTATTTGCATTCTTGGCTGGTAGTAAAATTAAATTATCAGTCTGACATGTTTCCACTTGACTTTTATGCCAACTGGGACATACACTACAAAATTCAGTCTAGATATATTTGTATTTTAAATTAAACACCAAAAGATCATCGGACTGATGTCCTTGTTTACTTATTATCAACAAGAAACAAATTCCTTCTGTAATGTTACCAGAAAAGGACTATGTAACGTTATGTCCAGACCCCAAACAAATGTTTGTTACATGACTATGTAACGTTATGTCCAGACCCCAAACAAATGTTTGTTACATGACTATGTAACGTTATGACCAGACCCCAAACAAATGTTTGTTACATGACTATGTAACGTTATGTCCAGACCCCAAACAAATGTTTGTTACATGACAATGTAACGTTATGTCCAGACCCTAAACAAATGTTTGTTACATGACTATGTAACGTTATGTCCAGACCCCAAACAAATGTTTGTTACATGACTATGTAACGTTATGTCCAGACCCCAAACAAATGTTTGTTACATGACTATGTAACGTTATGTCCAGACCCCAAACAAATGTTTGTTACATGACTATGTAACGTTATGTCCAGACCCCAAACAAATGTTTGTTACATGACTATGTAACGTTATGTCCAGACCCCAAACAAATGTTTGTTACATGACTATGTAACGTTATGTCCAGACCCCAAACAAATGTTTGTTACATGACTATGTAACGTTATGCCCAGACCCCAAACAAATGTTTGTTACATGACTATGTAACGTTATGTCCAGACCCCAAACAAATGTTTTTTACATGACTATGTAACGTTATGTCCAGACCCCAAACAAATGTTTGTTACATGACTATGTAACGTTATGCCCAGACCCCAAACAAATGTTTTTTACATGACTATGTAACGTTATGTCCAGACCCCAAACAAATGTTTTTTACATGACTATGTAACGTTATGTCCAGACCCCAAACAAATGTTTGTTACATGACTATGTAACGTTATGTCCAGACCCCAAACAAATGTTTGTTACATGACTATGTAACGTTATGCCCAGATCCCAAACAAATGTTTTTACATGACTATGTAACGTTATGTCCAGACCCCAAACAAATGTTTGTTACATGACTATGTAACGTTATGTCCAGACCCCAAACAAATGTTTGTTACATGACTATGTAACGTTATGTCCAGACCCCAAACAAATGTTTGTTACATGACTATGTAACGTTATGTCCAGACCCTAAACAAATGTTTGTTACATGACTATGTAACGTTATCTCCAGACCCTAAACAAATGTTTGTTACATGACTATGTAACGTTATGTCCAGACCCTAAACAAATGTTTGTTACATGACTATGTAACGTTATGTCCAGACCCTAAACAAATGTTTGTTACATGACTATGTAACGTTATGTCCAGACCCCAAACAAATGTTTGTTACATGACTATGTAACGTTATGTCCAGACCCCAAACAAATGTTTGTTACATGACTATGTAACGTTATGTCCAGACCCCAAACAAATGTTTGTTACATGACTATGTAACGTTATGTCCAGACCCCAAACAAATGTTTGTTACATGACTATGTAACGTTATGTCCAGACCCCAAACAAATGTGTGTTACATGACTATGTAACGTTATGCCCAGACCCCAAACAAATGTTTGTTACATGACTATGTAACGTTATGTCCAGACCCCAAACAAATGTTTGTTACATGACTATGTAACGTTATGTCCAGACCCCAAACAAATGTTTGTTACATGACTATGTAACGTTATGTCCAGACCCCAAACAAATGTTTGTTACATGACTATGTAACGTTATGCCCAGACCCCAAACAAATGTTTGTTACATGACTATGTAACGTTATGTCCAGACCCTAAACAAATGTTTGTTACATGACGATCTAACAGTGTATAATTTCTCGATGGTTCAGAGATACCGCATACTTCAGTTGTTGCGTTTATAAGAGGACCCTTCAATGTAGACTTAACATTAAATGTTAAGTTGAGTAAATAGTAATTATTTAATCACAGGAAAAGAGTTTAGAAAACAAAATTTAATGTCAATGTGTGTGGGTATTCTCGATAGAAAGAAATGGTAGAGAATCTACATAATAGATAAAAGTGCATCTATATGTAAAATTTTCCAGGGAAGATAATGGAAGTGGTCCCGAATCTTTAAGTGTCCTCCTTAGGGAGCTATTGAGGCTGAACCCCCCTTAAAATTTCAAATTATCCTATTTTGATGAAATTTGAACCATATGTATAAAATTCTTTGAGGAAGACAATTGAAGTGGTCCAGAATCTCTATGTGCCATTTTGTGCACCAAATCTCTACGTGCCATTTTGTGCACCAAATCTCTACGTGCCCCTCTGAAGAGTACAGAACCGTGGCTTTCATTGAATCTCATTATTCTGCTAACGTCACAGTAGTTGGTGTTAGCCGTTGTCTAACGAGACTTCGAAATGCCTGAAATGAACTGCTATTTCCAGGGGATTAATTCAGGTTCTCTAATGTTTTTTCATGTTGACTCGTGATCACGATCACAGTATTGAAGAAAAATAGAAATAATACTTGTCTGGGGAACTTTAAATTCTCTGTTAAATAATTTGTGTGGTAAGAAAAATGATAATATTACTAAGAACAAATTAAGCGGTAAAAGAAAATTTAAAACATCCAACTAAATTATCCAACAGATTTTTTTTTAATTAGTTTGAGTTTTTTAAGTTTATTTCTGCACTAGTAACTTTATTATTTGTGTATATTAAAATTATTTTTGAATTTCATTTGTTCTGTTTTTTAATTTTTTGTCTGTTTTCATCTTAAACTAACTTATTTATAATCTGTTTTCATTTTAAACGGTTATATTGAAAAGGTTAGCTCTCTAAATAGCTGCCAAATTGTATAGACTAGTTTTGTCTGATTTGCCAAGCGGTAACAGAGCAAATTAATCTACCGTTTTAATTCGTTTTCTTTTCGCGGATTTCTTTTTTTGCTTAAATTTTAATTTTGACAAATATTAATAATCAAATAATAAAATAAAACTATTTATTAAAAATGTTGTCACTCGGACTTAGGGTTATTGGAATGGTTAAGGGAGGATATTTTTTTGTAAGAAACAAATAATAAAATCAAACAATGTTTATTAAAAATGAAATTTAAATATATTTCAAATTAATATTATAATAATGACATATCTAATATAGAATATTGCCAGAGAAATTGTCTTTAAAAATGCAATCTAATCCACAAAAAACAGAAAACAAATTAATATTTTAAAAAAAAAAAAGAAAGAAAAATGAAATTCGCAAAAATCAGACAGCAAATTAATACAGTTGATTAATTTATCCTGTCGCCGCTTGATAAATCAGAAAAAACCCTAGTCGATAGAAATTGGCAGACAATTTGAGAGTCAACCGCTTCAATATAAACTTTTGAACTAACTTATCGTTTGTTTTCATTTTTTGTAATTATTCATCGTTTGTTTTCATTTTAAAATTATTGATCATTTGTTTTGAATCTGTTTATTCCCTAAATTCATAATTGCAGTATTTGATTAAGTTAAAAACACATCGTAACCAACAATATTTTTATACAACAAATAGGTTTATATTGTAACTTAACGCAGCAACAACACCCAACTTAACTTTTTGAATGAATTCTTGTTTTTTGGTGTTGGTTTTGTAAATTAATATTGAATAAAGTTCAGTTTTAGTAGAAATTGGATCGTGTTCCTTTCTTACTCTTTTGAATGCATTTTTTAAAGTTTTCTCAAACTTTTTTAAAAAGCTATCATTCATCCCGACTTTTCAGCATGTCTTGTTTAGCCGACCAAAGTGTATGGCGTCATTTTCAATCGAACAAGCCTTATTAACGTAGGTCGTGACAGAAGCCACTTAAAACTTCAAATACATCTTTCCAATTTTAATGAAATTTAAATCATATGGATGAGGCACTAATTCTTCTTTCTTGAACACTATATTACCATTTTTATTCATACATTTTAATTTCTATAATTTTCAGATTATAAATAAAATAAAGTAAAATATTTTATTTCCTTTTTATGAATGTCAAATTGAAATGCAGACCCCATGATAATGTTGTACCTCCTTTGATCCAAATGAAACATATTTATCCAAGTACTCTGGATAATATAATTTCAGAATATACATGCTTAAAGGGGGGCCATCTTAGTAGTTAAGGAACAAACAGACAGGAACTACAACTTTATATACACAGACATGAAAGAAGTAAATAGACACTCTTATTATCATTAAGAATGAAAACTGCTGTCAGAGGGTCCTGATTGACCTAGGTAAGATATTATTTTCCTTCTCTGATGAATTGGACGAGGTTTGCAGTGATTAAGTGCACCTTCAGATTGACCTATAATATGACTCCGCTCGCTGAAACTCTGAGAATTCTAATGTTTCTTTGACCGATGTCATACTTAAATGGTGATATATGATAGATATATCCATATTGATATCTGAAACAAAATATGTCAATTAGTGTAAAATAAACTTATACTGCTGCTTTGTACGGTTCCGTGTGGTGGCTGTCAACGAAGTAAGCAAAAATAAATTATCAATCATGGAAACAAAGATGTTGCATTGGACTTTCAGTCTGACCAGACTTAACCATGTCTGAATCTACAGCGATCTCAGACAAAATGAGAGAAAATCGTCAACTCTAGTATGGATACGTAATATACAAAAATGACAACACCATCTTGGAAATGAGAGTCAGGATGGAGGCCACTGGGAAAAGGCCAAGAGGATGGTCGAAAAAAAAAAAAAATGCAGTTTGATACCCTACAATAAGATCTCAAGAAAGTTAGACTTCATCCTGACCAAGTCTTTGACTGTGTATGGTGGAGCGAGAAATCCAGTGTGGATGGCGCTTCACGAGATAAACACAAAGAAAATGACAATCAATATTTCAAACTTTAAACGTGTATGAAGTATTTTTTGTGGGGTGTCTATTTACTTCTTTCATGTTCGTGCATACATAAATGATATAACTTACTAGCAGAGCAAATGATATTTAACTACTGGTTTATATATTACTTATTTAGTGTTATGAGATATACAGGCAAATACATGCTCACTCTGGTTACATATTTTTGCTAGTTGTTCAGTTACATATTACATGAATTTTAAGCCGAGTAAATAGTTATGAAGACATGTTATAATAGTAATATTAACTTGTCTTTAACCACAGAAAAAGTGCTTAGAAAAAAAATCGTTAGAGTATCTTAATAGAAGAGATCTTTTAAAAACAAAAACAGACGAGACGCTGAATCATCAAACGACACGTGAGACGCTAAGCCATTGAAAACTCAGTTGTTTTGATTTCATTGAACAGTTAGATAGAAATGCGATTCAGATAATGGGGCCTCACATCAGTGAGGGGGGGGGATACGCAAAAAAAGCCGTTGAGAGAAAGGCTCTGAAACGATGCGTATTCTCTCTTGATGACCCGACATTGTCTGGATCCTGAAATGAAGTATTCCACCAGTAAAACAGCCAAGGATATATATATATACATACACATATATACCAGCCCACAAGGTAAGCTGTTTCTTCCAAACAACAATATCTTCTGTTATCAGCTCGCTTCATAGTGAGTTTCTGCTACTGTTCCGATAGCTAGTTTCATTCTACAGCGTCTTTCTCACAGAAGAGAAGTTGTTAGTCTTTATTTACTCTATTGCATGGAAGGTACTCAAATCTTTGGTTCCTTCTTGTAAGACATTAACAAGAACTCGCCTTCTACCACAACTGAAAAGAATGTTCCCTTCTTTCTCTGTGTACCTAATGTTAGACGAAACTTCCATGAACAGAGTTTCTTTTCAAGTCTGTATAACACATTACCACAGGACTGATTCCCTGCAGACTACAACATGGTCACCTTCAAATCCAATGTAAGAAAATACTGGTCATAAACCGTCCTCATAAGCAATCAAACTTTGTTCATTCCACTCACGATTTTTAATCCTCTCATAATATTCTGCATCATTCACATGACAATCCATCCATCTCATTAACTCTTATCCTCGGGTGGCTTTTGGCCTTGGTAAGTTTGGTAAAAAAATGTTTTTAAATAAAGAACGATTTTAAATAGAAGATATTTCATCGACATTCTTGTTTCAGAAGATGACAAAACAAAAATTCTGTTTCTTGAATCATGCCATTTACTTGTTCATTCTAACTGAACCCCCTTCTAAAAAATGCCAGAAATGAACAAAATTAATGCACCTCAGAACAATATTTGTCATACATTTGAAGGCATTGACAGTCTGTTAAATTAATTAGAAGCTTAAGGTGAGCCAAAAATCAATATGACCTAAATCTAATTCAATCAGTAAATAAAAAGGAAAACACATTTCCAATTACAGTTTAATTAGGTTAATTACTTTGAAAGCTCTAAAAAAAAAAAAGTAGATAAAAATAAATTTGAATTTAAAAAAAAAATTATTTTTCACTTTGATAATTCAATAAAATTTTACTGTTATCTAATGATAACAAATTTCTATTTCTATTTCATACAACATAATGGATTTTTTTTTCTTTTCACTAATGAGTCACCACTTACCAAGGTCAAAAGCCACTCAAGGATAAGGGTTAAAGATGGATTGTCAGTTGAATGATGAAAAATATTATGAGAGGATTGAAAACGATGAATGGAATGAACAAAACTTATGAGGACGGTTTATAACAAATATTTGTTGACATTGGATTTGAAAACTACCATGTTGTAGTCTGTAGGGAAGAAGTCTTGTGGTAATGTGTTCCACAGATGGGAAGTTCTTGAAAAGAAACTGTTCATTTAAATTATGCCTAGTACAAGACACACAAAGGAAAAGTTCTTTTCAGTTGGGGTAGGAGGAAGAGTTTTTGCTGTGAATATTTTACAAGGAGGAATTAGAGATTGAAGCTCAGTCGAGCACCTTCCATGGACTATTTTTCTATGTTACGGACAAAAAACATCTTTTATAAAAAGACACACATTGAGTATGCTATATAAACTAGCAGAACCAACCGGCGTTGCCCACAAAGTAATAAGAACTATGTGTACTCATGCTCTCAGTCCTGAACCAAATATTACCACTTTTATCTGATTTCTAATATAAAGTAAGAGGGTCTATGCTGTTTATGGATTAAAAAAAAGAATTTTTAACTAAGAAGTCCCCGCTTAAAAGCCACTCGAGGATAAGAGTTTGTCAGGTGGACGGTGAGACAACACTGTGATGATTGGTACGATCGTTGAAACTGTGCAGAATTTGACTATTTAAGAGGATGGCTCAACAAAAATTTGTTTACATTGCACTTAAAAACAACTATGTTGTAATCAGCTAGAAAGCAGCCCAGTAGTATTGTGTTCCACAGACGGGCAGTTCTAAGAAAAAAACTTTGTTCATGGAAGTTCTGTTTAGTTTTAGGTACACGCAGGGAGAAAGGGAAATTATTGACAGTGGTTGTAGTTAGACGAGTTTTTGTTGTGAATGTTTTACAGGGGAGAAACCATAGATTGGAGCTCAGTCGAGTACCTACCATGATGACAACGATAGGGCAAAGACTAGCAACATCTCTTTTGTGAGAAAGTGACTGTAAGGAAGAGAAGAGGACATCTCCCACTAGATTTCGAAATCGGTTTTGTACTCTGTCAAGGCAGGAAAAGGTGCTCTGAGCGGACGTATTTGACTCTTATACACGTATGTCCATCATGAACACAGATCTCATGATATTATTGTAAAATATCCTAACAGAAAATCAATATCACCATTGGTTTCCTCATAAAATGTTACAGAAGTTGTTTGACCTTGGTCTTTGAATAGTGTCATTAAATTTATTGAAAAAATTTAACCTTTCTTGAAACTACTTTGGATTTTCTAACTTAACATAGGGATTTCTATAGTATCCAAACAAACTTCTCTCTATATATATATACTAGACGTACTTGTGACCCAACGGGTCACAACAACTACCAGTATTTATTCTACTTTGATTGCAATCGAAAATTTGTGATTTTTTAAGACATTCTTCTTGCATATCTAAAAATAAGTCCATTTACTTCTATATCCTTCTAAATATTATTATATAGAAGTAAAGAGACATTATTTTACCATCTAATTTACATGTGTATCTCTACACCCCACAAACACGTATATAAATCAGATGGCTACGCTGAAAAAAAAAAAAGAGTTACTCTTTAAATGCTCACAGAGACATATTAGAGTGGTTGAATCAACAGAGGAAGAAAATACATAGCTAAGAGAGAGATGAGTAATTTTTTTTCAATTAATTATAAATTACGGCTAATTGAAACAATTAAAACAGAATTTGTTTAAAAAAAACAAATTCCAGAACTATAGAATATTTAAGTATGTATTTTGTGCTATTAAAGTATATAAAAAAGAGCTTTAGGAAAACAAACCAAGGTTTGTTTTCCTAAAGCTCTTTTTTAACTCACATTTAATACGACAATAATAATAATTATATATATAATATATATCTATTATATAAAGTAATCTTGATTTTTCCCCTGTACAGACATTATAGACAACAAAACATAGGCGTTACATACAATTCCAACATGATCAGGCTTCATGCTACTAACTGATGCATGTTCCGGAAATTATCATTCATTTTCTGCTTACATAATTTCTTATATTACATTCTACCAAACTTACTCTCACAAAATAAGCATACTTAAGAGGAAATAGCAGTAACTTTCACTCACACACACAAAAAAAACTCCTAACACTTCCCCATCAAACACCGGGAAAAATACTTCATTGGATAAATTTAACTGCACCATCTATCATTGTTTCAGTTTTTAATCCCTTTCAATTATCTTTCACACATTATACTTTATGTAACGAAATACGGGTTGCTCCCTACATAGTCCACTCAGCCAACATTTAAACCGTTATGATTGGCTGGCTACTTTCATGTTCTGGAACAATAAAATATTTACGAACAATACATAAACACCAACTTAAATTTAAATAATGCATCTCCAACTTTTCATTTCAGTAAAAGAATTCATTATAACACTCAAAATTTCTAAAAATACTTTTCAATAACTAAACCAACTTTCATATGAATTACTTTTAAATCTTCATATACAGAAAACATGTTTGAAAATTCACATACAAAACAATCGCTTTCTCAAATCCACTTACGTTCTTCATGTCGTTGTGAAATTATTCTAAGAATAATGGAATACGTATTAGAACGCTTAAACTTTTTTCAAAACAGCTTTCCATAAATAAAACCATTTAAATAATCTTATTCCAGATTTTAGGATTACATTCTCGAAAACCACTCACTAATCAGATATGCCAGTCACAATGGCAAGATTTATCATTTCATCGGTAAGTTCATAAAAGTTTACCTTTTAAAAGGTTTTCACTACAGTACTTGCTAAATTTCAGCATTTGATACATTACTGAAACAGTATTTTCAATGAACACTACTAAAATTGTATTTTGGATCCAACACGATAACGTTTCCAATTTATTTCATTATCTACTTTTTTAACTATAAAAAATAGGTTGATTTAATTACATCTGACCAAGACATGACAACACGCTAATTTCTGAGACTCGTTTTTTGCTTTAACTCCATTTAATCTGAATGAAAATGTACCAGACAATTATTTCAAATCATAAACACCGTTTTTACACTTGCGTACTTAAAGACTATTCCAAATATTATTTAGGAAAAAATTAGTAGTCGCTAATTAGTTTGAGATAACATTCTCCTTTTTATTTTTTAAAAGAAAAGGGGCATACTGGATTTGAAAGAAAAATTGCATCAGTCTTTAAGGATTACAGGATGAAGTATTTCAGACGTAACAGGAAATCAAAACAACCAGTAGGCGCTACTTAATTGGTCTTCGTTCCTATTTACTTCCTCCCTCCGAAGGCAGAGTTCAACACAAGCTCGACTTTTAATGCGCAGACAAGAAAACAGTCATCATATGATATTTTTAGTGAAAAAAATATTTATTTTGATACTTCTGCAGTTTAACGACCGTGCTGAAATAATGTTTAGAAAGCCATTCTTAACATGGAGAGGGGGAGGGGCTTCGTTCACTATTCTGTACTTTCACCTCACACTTTAATAAACAAAATATACTGTAAAAGCGCCATACGGTGCCGAACGAAAACTTTGTGATTTAATGGGAAAGAAACAACAATTAAATAGAAGAAAACAGTCATCGTACAGTAATTTCAATGAATATTTGCAAAGCCATTCTTAACATGGGGAAGGGGGGGTTTCGTTTACTATTCTGTACTTTCACTTAACAATTTAATAAACAATGAAATTGGATTTAACATAAAAATCCTATCTAGAAAATACTATGGTCCATAAACTGCAGAAGTATCATATTTTTAGGTTATTAAAAATATAATGAAAACTTAATCTAAAAATATATATTATTGGGGTAAACATATAGATTGATGTCCCAAAACATAATACAATAACATACTGTGTATAAGCAATAACAAACGTTTTATGTTGTTTTATTTAAATAATTTTTATTGAACAACCATTTTGAGTAAAAATGGTTTAGCAAGAAAGCGACTTAGAATTGTCCTGGAAATGTTTGCCCTACGCAGCAACATTCTTGGGACCTATATGGTAGAGTGCTCTCCTACCCCAGTATCTCAATTAAAATCTGACTTAAAGCCTATGGACTTAGCTATGAGCTTGACAGTAACACGCCTGTCAACTAATACCATATGGTGAACATCAATTTGTTCATCCGTTGTTGAGGTTCTTGAACGACCTGACAAAGCTAATCTTTTGTGCGGTCCCTGAATTCCACAGATCACCTATTAACAGTCGCATAGAAAGTGTATTGCTCAACAAGTATCTATACAATGATCTCATGGATTTAAATGTGTTTCAAATTATATATATATATCCCTTTTATTTTTTATTTTTCTTATCTTTCTGTTTTTGCTGGAGATGGAGCATCCTACCGGATGCCAGACGTTCACCGGCTATTTCAGACACTCCAGCCTAGAGATCGTTTTAAGATTCTAACCGTCCCTTTAAGTGCAGTTGTTTGTATTTCTCTTGCACTCGGTTCACCGGGTATACTCGCCAGATAGCTCTTGAAATTCTTCTTCATTAGCCCTGTTGCTCCTATAATTACTGGTATGAATGGAGATTTTCCTAAGATTCCAGTTTCTTTTCATGTCGTACATAAGACCTTGGTGTGTGTGTGTGTGTGTGTGTGTATAAGCAAACATTGTTAAATATAATAGAATTAACCTTCTTGATAATACTTTTTTTATTTTTTTATTTTTCTAATAATCTTTTTTTGCTTCAAAATCAAAATAGAATTAATGAATGTTCCATTAGTATCACTAGCACTTTTGATTCTTTATCGAAACATTTTCAGGTGACAATAAACAAATGAACTAAAGGCTGTAGAACAGAAGAAAAATTTTTAAAACAGCCGAGAAACGTCATATGTGAAGTTGTTAGACGTCAAAACAATAAACGGGTGCAGTTCCAGAAAAACGTTTACAACTTAAATTCCGGGACAGCAGAATTAGCATCACAGGATAAATTGTATTCACGGTAAACATTTTAAAATGTTGTTACTCGTTTCATATGAAATGTTAGTTATTGTAGGTTGCTGAGTTTTAATAAAGCTAGCTTTAAGTATTTTTAATTGTTTTAAATTAATTTCAGAAAGTAATATTTTTGTGTTGTTAACTAAAATTTGCTTTAAATCAGAAAGGGGATACCAGTTATGTTTTTTAAATGTTGGTAAATTGAGCTAGAGTTTACCAGGTGCATGATGAGCCTATAGGAATCAGTAGTGGTAGTAAAACCAATATAACTATTAGCTTTATTATTAACTAGCGGAACCCGTCGCCCGGCGTTGCACGGGAGAAAGTACTACCTATTGCATAAAAAAGAAACCGCCTATTGTTTCCCCCCCCCCCTATCTATCGTGTTGGTGAATATTTTTAATTAAAAAAAAAAAGAAAAGAAGAAGAAGAAAGCAGAATGGGATCGAACGCCGATACTGGCGATAATGGCGAAAAAGAAACTTCCCTTCTTAACCATTGCACCACAGTTACAACTTGAAAAATACATGGGAAAATAGGCCAGTTAAGCTAAGCTTGTTTACTGGCAGCTTCTGGCGACGAAAAATAAAGTTCAACAATGACACGGTTTAGGTCATTTATTTGAGAAGGGTTGAAGGTATATGATTTTGAAAATATAAATGTGGCGGGGTCTAATAGTATCTTGGCGGCTATTGAATTAAGTAGGAAGTCGATTTAATGAAGGAGTTGTAGCCGTTATGTTTGAAGAATAAATGTTGCAGGTACTGTGTTCGTTAATGTCATTCGCTTAATTCCGGAATGAATGTAAATGTGGAAATCATAGTTAGAAATAGGAAAAACGTAATCTGATATTCACGGAATATCATCGGATTCAACGGGAGCGGTCATTATTTGTTTGCGTATTGCTTTATATTATGTAGTAAATTAATACCAGGCAAATAATAAATAAGGACGGACTGTTTTGTGAAAAGTAAACTGTGTTTATTAGTACCCGGTGTCGATGAGTGTAGTCACAGTACACAATTGTTAGGGGGAAAAGTCTTTGCTACCACCTATATGGAGTTGGTTTTTCGGAGAGACGTTGATGGTGGGCCAAATATAATATTTAGTGTTAGGTTGGAAAAAATAACAACAACTTTACTGAAACACGCTCGAGTGAATAAGTGTAGTATAGCGGTGAGTTTAGTAGCCTGTGATGTATGTGGTTATTTTCCTATACTCCGAGTAGGTACAGGGGAAAAAACGTCTCTACTTTATATATTAGATATAGGAGTTCTGAACAGCCTTGGATAATTCATTTGTCATAATGGCATTGTATGTCGAGTTAAAATCCGATCGGACCTATAGCATTTATACACTAATAGTCTTGGGAAAGGTATAAACCAATAATTTCCCCTCAGTTATGGGTATAAAAGCAACTTGTGTTCATTTAATCATATACAATGAAGTGATTGTAATTGGTATTGTTACAGCATTTAAATTAAACCAATTTTACTATTTAATCATTAAAAGCTTGCTTAGTTATTTTTTTTATTTTCATGCATATTTTTTGTTATTTGTTTATTTTTTTGTTCACCCTAAGCAAGGCATGTTGCCACTAAAAGTGTAAGGGGTTGCTGTGATAGTGGTCAGATTTATCGGGGGGGCAAGATGGGTGGAGAATTAGGCAGTAAGATGTTTGTTCACATTACATGTAAATTTTTGCATGTTGGTACGGTTGGAGGGAGCAGGAAGAAAATTTCAAAGGTTAGCGGTTCGAGGAAAAAAGCTATTAGAGTAGAAAATTTTCTGGTATCTAGAAACCTCTACAGTGGAGGGGTGGAATTTTGTTGCTAGTCGGGCATTTTCTAAAGATTCTGTCATTGTCTTGTTTGTATGGGCATTCCATTTGTCCTCATGGCATGGTGTCATCAGCAAATACACCCATCTGAGACACAATTGCATCGGGGAGGTTGTTTATAAAGATCAGGAATAATATAGGTCCAAGTATCAACTCTAGGGCACACTCGCATGGATGCTGTGTTGTTTGGATGTATGGCCATCGAGAATGATCTAGATCTTTCTTTTAGTTAAGAAAAATTTGATTATATTAAATATTCGTTCAGTAATACCATACAAGTTGATTTTCCTGAGAATCCTTTCATGCCAAACCTTGTCAAAGGCCTTCGAGATATCTAACACTATCACCCTAGCTTAACATAACTTATCCTGTGTGTGGTAAATATATTCAAAGATGACCTTAGGATATCCGCAATACAACCGGATGTCCTAAATCCATACTGTTAGTTTGAGAGAAGTTGAGCATTTTTAAGGTGGTGAACTGTCGCTAGATTGATTAATGATTCAAAGATTTTAGCAAAGAGCAGAAGGAGACTGATTAAGGAGACTTATGGGGCAATACTTTTGTGGGTCAGTTCGTTCGTCACGGTTCTTGAAAACTGGTCTCTTTGCGTGTCTTTAAAGCGTGTGGGCATACGACAGTGTCCCACTTTTTACATTCCTTTGAATTATTGTTGTACTATGCAAGATCTTGCAAGCTAAACCGGTTGGGCTAGACCCAGGGTGCTTATAAACCAGGAGGGAGAGCCTCAGAAGGGTGAAATCCCATGTCAGTGGGGGGGGGGGGCATTCTCGAGCCTCCTAGTCGACAGCTGTAGTCTGATCTCTTCTTTAGATGATGTTAGGGGCTTGCATGGCTGAGGAAGCTTCTCCTTGACTTCAGTCATTGGGTCGTTGGTTCATGTCCATGAAGGAGATGGCTTCAATCACTGGTAGCCTTTGTAATTGCTCCTCAGCTAGCAACTTCTCATTTCACATCTGCAGTGGTAATGCCAGTAAGGAGATGCAGGTTGCTAGGCTTCGGGCAACCAGTGATCAAGCAGCAGGTGTTGTTCAATGCTGGGTCTAATTTATTGGCATGCATTGATCTCTCCCAAACAGGACATGCATAGCATACAGAGGAATAGTACAGGGTCAGGGCAGTAAATCTTAGTGTGTGAGCTGTGGCTCCCCACTTGGAGCTGTTGTTCCAGGAAGTGACTTTCATTTTTGTCTTTTTTATATGTTCCTTGAATGAGAGGGTGCGGTCCAGGGTTACATTAAGGTAGACAGGGTGGGTGCGGTTCTCAAGGTGTATTCCAGACCATGTGATGTTAAGGGGTCAGTCGGCTTTCCAGTTTCTGAGATTGAACGAGCAGACTTGAGTTTTCGCAGGGTGTACATGCAGGTGGTTGCTATCGTAGTAGAAAACTTGTATCACACAGGCAATTTTCCAGCTATCAGGGAAGCAAGATTCTGATAGGCATTTGTTATATAGTTTGGAGAGGACAAGGGCCAGCTCAGCAGAGCATTTCTTTATTACTATAGCAGAGATAAGATCTGGTCCACATGCTTTGGAGGTGTCAAGGTTTTTTATAATAGCCAGGACATGGAAGGGGTGATGATCAGATCATCTACTGTGCATTCCATTTGTAGTAGAAAATCAGGGAGGGAATGGTTTGCAGAGTCCAACGTGGAGTTTAGGGCAAACCACTTCGGTAAGACTTATGGCTAGCTACATATATATTTAGCATCAACTTACAACATGTGATAACTAATAGACATTTAAATTTAACTTGAGATATAAAATAGGTTATTGAATAAGTATTTTTGCTGTTCAGATTTACTTACCGGTGACTTGCAGCTGGCAGTACTGCGGACTGGAACTGCCAGCTGATGCCTCCCCCATGCTGTCAAACTTTCAGTGGAGAGACTTAGCTGAAAATAAAAAGAGAAAAAAAAACATAATGAGACATTTTATAAAAATCAAATCAAAATCTTAAGACATTAATAAATATCGAATGAATTGAATCACTCTGGCTATTGAAGAGATAGAAAATTCACAAGGATTGTTGAAGGCATGAACATTTTTAGTTGAGAAAGAGATTGGACAAATTGGTTATCACAACCCTTTTAGAACAGAGGTGATCTAACTGAATCCTTTGAGAATTCAGATTAACTCAGTCCTTAATTCTAATACAAGAACCTCCACCAAAAGGTCCACGTGGAAATCAATATACACCAAAAAACGCATTCTAATTATATGCAGAAATCTCGCCTGTGCACAAAGACAATTCTATGGCATTAAAAGTACGAAAGACTTATTCGAAACTATAAAAGTTAAGAGCATAATGAACTTTCTGGAAAGAAATCGGCCTCAATCAAGAATGTAAATCTGTAGACCTACAAAAAGCTACCGACACTTTTGGTATTTCTTAGGAGAAATGGTGATTTTCAGCAGGTAATGGAACCCTTTCAACTATATAAAAGTAAAGTGGTCAACCATAGTCGAGGGCGAACCGAAGGTGCCTCTTTTCATTAGCCAAGGTGTAGGAGAGGACGCCACTCCTTTCCCAGGATTACTCCACTTACACTTTATCCTCACCTAGTAATGCTACGTGTTTAACAAGGGAGCATCAAGTACTATTTTTAACGGCTTTGGTATGACTCGACCGAAGATTGAACCACGCTCTCCCAGCCCATTAGCGAACGCTCTCACCATTATGCCAAATGGACTATATACGATGACAAATCAATATACACCAAAAACGCATTCTAATTGAATGTAGAAATCTTGCCCGCACACAAAGACAATTCTATGATATTAAAAGTATGAAAGAATTATTTTAAACCATAAAACCTAGACGCATAATCAACTTTTTGGAAAGAAATCGGCCTACAAAAAGCTACCCACATATACTCTGGATGTGCCTTAGCAGAAACGGTTGGTTTCAGCAGAAATCTGCAATCTTACAATTATATACAAATAGAAACAAAATCTGAAATAATATGCGTATCACAACCATACCCGATAAAGAATGAATATAAACTTCTTCAGCATAAATACTCTATAAGGATGGCATGCCATAAAACACGACCAACGTATGAAAATTTAAATAGGATTACCTACATCAAAATTTTATTCATTTCAAACCAAACAAGCAATTTGATCACTTATCCAAGAAAGTAAATTTTATTTTTAAATTCTATCATTTACTTATTTAGGAAAATAAAAAAAGTGTACAATAAACAAATGAAAAATAGTTTCTTGAAAACAGAACATGAGGTGTATGAATTATTCAAAGTCACTGGAGTAAAAATAAATTCTGTCCCCAAGAGAAGAATATGTATTTATTTATTTTTAATCTCGACATCTCAACCAACAGAGTCCTGGTTCAGTTGAGGATCCCACCAAATTTCAAGTCAGAAATGTGTTGCCACAGATTGTATCCCAAAATCAATGACTTTTCTTTTAAAGGGAAAAAATGGTAATCCTATCCAATAATGCTCCATCATCACAGTCAGGGTCTACCAGTTTGATTTGGGAAGTTAACCAGCTGTGACCAGACTTATTCTGATGATGCTCGATCTCTGCATTTGTGACGCTTGCATAATTTGAGTCCAAGACAAATTGCAACTCCACTTGAAGCACACTCATCATCTAAAATGGTGGCAATAGATGATGATGGCATGGCATATATCCGGTGCAGCTGTGAAGCTGCTAGCAGACAGGAAAGACGATGCTGATCCAGTGAGGCACAAGTCAATGAAATTGACCTCACATTTGATTACATCCAAGTTTTTTGGGGTTTTCTTTTACTCCAATAGTTTTTGTAAGATTGAATGTAATTCTTGGACCCAGGTATTGTATGCTTGTTCAAAGGAATTATCTGAAATATATTGAGACACTCCATCGATTATCTTATTATTTTGTTAATGTAAGAAAGCAAAGAAAGATATGCTGAATGAAAAAGCAATTAATTACTTTGTTGGTTTCGTCACATTGAAAGAACAGATCTGACTTTGAAAAATCCACAAGATAATTTTATATGTTATGCATACACACACAACAAAATGGCTGTTCACAATCTGAATAGAAAGGCTAATTTGTATATGGATTAAAAAAAATCTGTTTTTATTGATTTATAATTATTTTGTTTTATTTTTAGAAATAGAACAATCCTGCGGAGAAAACTTAGAAGAAATTGATTAGAAAAAAATTAAGTGTAATTTTTTCTCAACTTTCTCATTAAGGAAAATTAAATTATAATTAGGTAAATTTTGCAACAAAAGCCGGGCGCATTGCTTAGTTGAGAACAGCTATTGTCCGAGTTGTTCTATCTGTATTTATTGACACCCTCCCCTTCAAATAATCTTAATGCAATTTATTTTTAAATATTTTTCGATCTATATTAATAAAAGATTTCCCATGTTTGACTATTAGGTTCCGAAGTTTGAAAAGATGCACCTGAAGAAGGTTGTGGTTATGTCAGCCAAAACGTTGTGAGAATAACATCCAAGATGAGAATAGTAGTCTGAATAAGCCAAATAATACAAATTATCAATTTTTATCTAAAAAATCCAAAACAAAATGCTACCTAGTTTCATAATTTTATATATTTAGATGTCATAGTTGATATTTTTATTAAAAATTTTAAGTCTGTTAAGTTTGTTTTGTTTTTTGTTTTTTTAAAGAATTTCAAGTTGTAAAATTTAAAATAAATAAAAAGTAAAAAGAAAGAAAAGTATTTAAAATGTTGATTTGAAAAAAAAATTGTTTCTTTTGCTTAAAGAAATTTTGTTAAATTGCTCCTATGCTGTCAATAGAAAGATAAAAGGAAAGAAAAGTATTTAAAATATTCATTTGAAAAAAAATTTGTTTCTTTTGCTTAAAGAAATGTTGTTAAATTGCCCCTACGCTGTCAATAAAAAGATAAAAATGATCTGCTTTTTTTTTCTCTTTTTTTTTCATGTAATTAAACCTTGAAATTATTTGGGGAAAACTTTAAAAAATAAATATTTTAGACTTCTTAGTTGGGGTTCACTTTACAATATAAATGTAACTAAAATGATAACCCACTTCCTAACCATAAAGCATTATTGATCAGCCAGTTCTTAACCACATAGCATAGGACAGTGTATAAACATTTTTTTGTATTTCTAAAAAGAAATTTTTTCAGAGAAAAAATGTGCAGGATTTAACAAAAAAAACAACAAAAAAAGCATGCCTTTCAGTGACACGAAATGCTAATCCTAAGTTCACAATGACAATAGAGGGGGGAAAAAAATCTAAAATATACTAGTTTAAAAAAAAAAGAAATAAAAAAAATGGTGGCCATTTTGAAAATACAAAAAAATCATTACTCGTTCCATTCTATACTATGCGGTCAAGAACTGGGTAATCATTTTATTATGTTAAATTTATACAGTAAAGTGAACCTCACTTTAAAGTCTAAAATATTTTCCCCCTTCCTGATATTTCCAGGGTGTTGACCTAAAACCAAGAGCCATCATGTTTGTATGACTAACTTTAAATGATCAATTGTTAGAAATTTCAGAACTACAGCTGGTGCAATATAATTTTGTTGTTGTTTAAAGATATGTTACTACTATAGTCAGCACAGCCACCTGTTATATCGTAAGTCTGGAATTTGCATAAGTACAGTTGTTGTTAATATTATTACTGTTGTTAATACGCTGTCATTACATAAAGAAATGTAAGTGATGTCGTTTTTCAAGACCATAATTATTATCTCTCATTTGACTAAGAAAAGTGGGTGGCACATTAGCAATGCTTTTAAAAATGGGGAGTTTATTTCGTTGATCATGAACAGTGTCATGAGCAAAGAGGAGTGAAAGTAGTTCCCAGACACGCTAATAGACGGAGCTAATTCTCGCCGGTTGTCAACTGTCACAGCGGTAGTGTCTATCAGTGAATCGTAAATTGTTGATGCTGAAACTCCTTAGATTTGCAGACTAGCCAGGAGATGCTCACAAACACAGAGGTCATCGACACCGGACGCCGCCGGTTATTGGGTCAGATTATTTTGAGGAAGCAGTTGAGCGATTATGTGCCAAAAACACTCTTTTACACACTTCCAAATCCAACAAGACCAGTACCGCAGCGAGGAGGAGATTTGTCATTGGCAAAAATCAGTGAGGGGGATGGATCAAATCTATGGTCTTCGACAGTGGAATCACGAGTGGTAGGAGATCGCCAAGTCAGACGTTCAAAATCTTGCAGCATGGCCGGCATTTATCTGAGATGGTAAAAACTAGGAGCAAAATGTAGTATCTGTTCTTATGCTGCACTTAATTTTTTCTGTCCTCCGTCAGTGAAGGAGAGGTCCTTCTAGACTGAGGCAATTTTTATTTCTGTCCCAATCCAGAGTGTCCCTTTTTGGGAAGCTGGATTAAAAAAATACAACCTTGTATCTAAGTTTACCCTTATGGAGAGGCAAGTAAATAGGGGCACTCATAAAAACAAAAATGGGAAATGGTATTAGTGCAGTGGATACCCTCATGTGGTCTTTTAAATTTCAAGAGCGAGTGTCCCTATCGCTACAAAATAGCTATTGTTAAAAATCTATTGAACCGTGCCAAATTAATCTCCTCCTCTAAAAAAGACTATTCATTGAATTAAAAAATATAAAACAAGTACTTATTAACAACGAATTCCCTAATCATATCGTTGATGAACAAATAAAATTAATAAAAAACACCAGTACAAATAATAATAATATTCAACATCACAATTCAAACAATATTAACATATACTATTGTAATCAAATGCAACCAAACTTCAGATTAGAAAAAAAAGCCATGAAAAATATTATACACAGATACATATCCCAATAACAATAAAATTAGACTCATTATTTACTATAACAAATTTAAAACCCAAAATCTTGTAGTAGAAAACAACTTCTCCCCAATCCAAAAACCACTAAAAAGAACCAATGTTATTTATAAGTTTTAATGCCCTTTGGGAGAATGTAACTTCCATAATAATAATAAAGCTAATAGCTACATTGTTTTACAAGCACTACCCTATCCCACCGCCTCACCATGCATCTTGTAAACTTTAGCTCAATTTACCAACATCTACAAAAACATAACTGACCTACCTCTGATTTAAAACAAATTCTAGTTAATAACACTAAAATTATACATTCCGAAACTAATTTTTAAAAAAAATTAAAAATACTTGAAGCTATCTACATAAAAACACAACAACCTAAAATTAATAACATTACATATGAAACCAGTGGTAACATTTTGAAATGCTTAATGTAATGCGATTTTGTTCTGTGATGCCATCCACCGTTGCTGAATTTAAATCGTCAATGACTTCCTGGAACAATGTGAAAAACGTTCTCTGCCATCTTTTTAAAAATTCTCTTCTTTCTCCAGCTTTTTTGTTCATTTGCATTTGACACCTGAGGATGATTCGACGAAGAATCAAAAACGTTCGTGAAACCTATGAAACATTTAATTTTTTTGATTTTAATACAAAAAAGACCATCAGAAAAATGTTTTAAATAAAAAAAGGTATAATTAAACAGACGAATTCTGTTATTTTTAACAATCTTTACATAAATAAATAAATATATATATATATATATATATATATATATATATATATATACACACACTATTCTCACCTCTATTCTGATTAGACTAGTCGAGAAACAAGATTATAGGGAATTAGGACCTTCTATGGTTAAAATTTAAAAAAAAGAAAAAGTCATCTTCATAAATGCTTGTCAGATTGTGATTAAAAGACAAAAATATTCTTAAAACACTACCCAGGATAATATTTTATTTTCACATTCATGCATTAATAACGAACAATAATAAAATTAGTGCATAATAAAACTAATACCTTACAGAAAAGTTTCTCCTCCAAAAGATATTTTTAAATTCAAAGCTCCACCCAAAATTTGCTAGAATCTTTCATGCAGATTGAATCCAAACGTGTCTAATGCGGCTGTGATATTAATTCGTGTACTATAAATCAGATAAGTAACTGGTAGTAATGTCACGCTTTTTCATTGCCTTTGAATTTCATCAAAATTCCTAACATGTTAAACGACAAAGTAATTTTTGCATAAGTATTCAATCGTTTATCTGAAATAAATTACTTTTATAAAAAAAAACTCCTTGATAAATGACTCTGCATTAAAATCTACATTCTGATTTTTGATTACACAACAGTTTGTTTTTTTAACAATCTATGCATCATTAAATTGGCAAAGAGAGAGAAAGTGAAGTTATTCTGTATCTTATACATAAAGTAAAGTGAGATTTCCATTATTTCTTTGACCGGTATAACTCCCTAAACAAAAACTACATATCAAAATATGCTTTGTATTAGATTTAATCCAGTGATTGATTTTATTTATCTTTAAAATTTTACAAAAAAGTTCACAGTATAGTAAATTTTCTTTATAAAAAAGTTGGTTAGTTGGACCCTCCCAAGAGGAGAAAAAAGGGGATTATTGAGGGATAAAAAAGAGAAAAGCTGGATAGGATTCAGGGGCATTGATTGTGTGGTGTCCTCCAAGATAGGTACCATTTTTTTTTTTTGGAGGGGGAGTGGGGGGGACAGACTAAAAATGTGAAGTAGGCATCTTGGAAGATCTCTCATACCGAAAAAAGGGGGTGGGGCTCATTTATGTACCACTAGCTAAGAGACTTTGCTATCTGGGGTGGGGTCTGATAAGACGGCAGGTCGGCGTGCACTCTGCCTAGGCAGAACATGTACTCAAACTCACCACACCTGTCGCTTAGCATCAGTGATTTCACGAGAACCAGTGTGTCCACATGATTATACGTATATAATATTGTAAAAGAAATATGGTATGAATATAAATAATGTCACTTTTTTGTATTATTTTTTCATATTACACTAATTTAATATTTTCTTTTTAATTTAATAAATTTAATTCAATAAACAGTCAAGATAGAAAGTAAGTTTAAAATGCCTTGGCCTTTTGGCTAAGATCAAAGTGTAGTATCTGTTCCGATGGATACTGCACCCCATAGACTGGTATTGTCTTTGCCTTCGGGGCTTGATTTACGCCGGTCTATGGGTCTGTACTGTGCTGTTCTAGGAGGTCCACCCTCCCAGGCTTCGCCTCCCCTCTTTGGGGAGGAGTAAGTTTATTGCTTACTGCCTGAGGCGCCCCTACCGGGGAATGTTGACGGGGCTGCCCAGGCAATTTTTAAACCCCACTTTCTCGACCCGACCTTGGGTCACATCTTACTTGTAGGAGTAAGATAAAAACTGGCCTTGTGCCTAACTCCTGGAGAGGAGTAAATCAATACTCATGACCTATGAGGTCACAACTACTACCACTATTTATTCCACTTTGATTTCATTCAAAAATTCATAAACTGTGACATATTTGTTAAGACATTCTTTCTGCATAACTAAAAATTATAAGTCTCTTTACTTCTATATCATTCTTACGGATAAAGTAAAGAAACATTATTTTGTTATCTAATTTGCATACAGGTTTAAGGTGTGTACAGACACACTGTATATTAGATGGCAACATAAAGCAATTAAGAAGCAATACTGAAAAAAGAGAGTTACTCTTTCTCTAAATTCTCAGAGAGATTAAAACATATTGGAGTGAACAGTGAGAGAGGGTGAGAGAAATAGATAGATAGCTAAGTGAGAAACAGGTTACTTGTTCAGTTACTCACAAATTACTGTAAATTAGAAATAAATGGAATACAATGTAACTTGTAACAATGTAATCTGGGTCCGCAAAAAGGTCCTGAAGGGTAAGTTGGTCCCGAATCCCAATTTCAAGTGTAGGAGATGCATGGGAAAGGCGCATCTTATTGACGGCCGTCGTCACAAAGAGATAGTACCAGATGACAATAGCTTGGAGGTAGTAGACTCTTTCTGCTACCTAGACGATATGATAGACGATATGCTGAGCGCAAGTGGTGGATGTGAACTCAGTATGGCCATAAGGGTGAAGCCAGCATGGGTGAAATTTCGTGATTCTCTGATAGCATCGTGAGCTATCCTTCTCTACATCTGGGGAGGTGATAGTGGTCAAGTGGATAACGACATAGACTGATGACCTGAGCGTGCCATGTTCGAATCCAGTCAGTTCCATGGTGCCACTTTCACTTAGGGATGTTGGCAACCTTCACTGCAAGAATGTCAATAACCGAATCAATCAATGCTGACTCATGAATTTACTTTATCTGGGGTAAGTTGTATAGCAGAAGTGTCATGTTATATGGCAGTAAATGCTGGCCTCTCACCCAGCCCACTCTTGCCCGACTGCAGCGCAACGACAGATCCATGATTAGATATAGATCTGAAATGTGAAATCTGACCAAATCCAACACATCAGGTCAGAGGATTGCTGAAAGCATTACATTAGCCCAGCATAGAGGTTATCCTAAAAACCAATCAGTTATGCTGGTACGGTCATATGAAGCGTTCATCCTCCTGGATAAACCGCTGCAGAAGCATGGATGTCTTGAATCGCAGGAAGGTTGGCCGGCCAGAGAAAACTTGGAAGCAAGTGATTAGACAAGACCGCGCAGAGTGGAATTTGGTGACAGTTGACCTGTCGAACCATGTGAACTGGAGAGTGAGTTTGCATAATATCAAAAAACGCCTGACCCCTATGGAAAAGCAACAAATGAATAGAAGAAAACTCAATCCCACAACTAAAGAATATTTTGCGCATATTTTATCGTTAAAAGAAAAAAAACTTGAAAATATTTATGGATTTAATTTTCATATTTTTTAGTGTAAAAGAGATTTTTGTAATAACATATATACATATATACTTTGCCTTTACATATATTCCTTTATTGAATTATCTTGCCAATCAAATCGTTTTTCACTTGAAATTAATTATCGGAAAAGATAAAAGGGAGGGGGGCATGAAAGACTCCCTGGCAACGCCAGGTAGATACAGTTAGTAATAAAATTAAATTAAAATTGGTTGCTTTAATTGACTACAGAATTTCCACAGCAATTTTCTCATTAAAAGTAATAAACAATAAGTGTGTTAACAATTAACCAAACTATAATATATATTTCTAACTGGTTTCAACCAGGAGGCTGGTGATACCAGATCAGGCTGCCCTGTGGCTCCCTGAGACGAAATTCACCTACATTGACGTTTTTTTTTTTTTTTTTTTTTTTTTTTTTGTAAAACTTAATTATGTTCTACAAAACCAAAAACAAAAACAACAGCCCCTCTCACTTTCTCCCTCCCCTTTTTTATTTTATTTTTAGAACTTGAAGCATAAATCTTTTACTATAATGACCAGATTCGGCATTAAATAACCCAAAAAGGGTTGATATGCCGTAAAACAAAACTACCAACCAGGAGGAGTTCTTGTTTTGCTTTAATACAACGACGACAACGACGCGCAGTGTCGCCTTTTTTGTGAATTTCAAAATTATCACCGATATTTAAGGCGTTTCTTTCTCCCGTGCCTTTCTAACCGGATTCAATCAGAAGGAATTCTTGTTTTTTTTAATACAAGGACAACAAAAACAACGATGAGTGTCGTTATTTTTATGAATTTTAAAATTATATCTGATATCAGAAGGCATTTTTTTAACACAAAAAAAAAAATATACATATATAACTGTATATGAAGTTGGTCAATATTAATTGACCAAGTTCAAATATGTTAATAAAGTGAACATAAAACAATTTTTTCAAGAGTGTTCAATACCAAGTAGAGCATGCATAAAATCTATATGTATATATTATTATTATTATTATTAGTGGAGGTGTAGAAATACCTGGTATAGTACCCAGGCGCGATACTACCCTACTCAGCAAGATGGACTCGTAGATTTTGTTAGCTCATCCATCTAGGAGACGGAAACTCTGATATAAAACCTGCACTCTACATCGTCTCTCAGTTATCTTGCTTCAGCTTGTCACTGAAACCAGGCTTTGTAGAAGGAGAGCATACTCTGCGTGTCATACAAGCACACAGCATCGTCATCTCCATGTATAGATATTCCTACAAGACTCACGGCGATAAAGACATGTAAAAATAAGTTAGGCCTGCTGAACAATCTGCGTGACTACAACCGGACAATGCAATTTGGTAGGGATGACCTTCTTTTGTAATGAAGTTGCAATCATCATACATAGAAAAACTCATCGAAGTACAGAAATAAAGAAGTTGTTAAAACCAATGAAGATTATGGTTTGGGATTAATTCACCATGGTCTATGGAATGCAAATATAAGATTATATATATATATATATATATAATCTAAAAAATATAAAAACAACCCAAAAAACGATAGTATATATATATATATATATATATATATATATATATATTACTAAAGATGTCTAAATCTGCCCTTTTGGATGAAACCGCGGTACATTGCTGAATTATGTTATATATATATATATATATATATATATATATGTAGACACTATCGTTTTTGTGGTTGTTTTTTTTTTTTCAGTGAGAAAAGTCCATGTGCTTATCCAACACATCATAATTATCTACTCAAGGATCTTCCTGACTCTCATGCCATCTTGCTCTATCGTCCATCACACCAGGTAGATCTTCATAGATGCATTATGAGTCCTTCACTACTTGCTTGATATAGGTTTTGTGCAGTCTCCCCACTGAACCACATTCATATCTTGGCATCCACAAATGAACATTGCTGACGATTTCATCAGAAACCCAGAGACCAGCAAATCTGGTTCTTCTCTCTCTGATCATGGCTGAGATCCGAGGAAGATGTCTATAAAGTTTCCAGCACATAAAACAGACGTTAAACTGATGATGATCAATGCTATAAATTGCTAATACTGACATAGTTTATAGATTAGTATGAGATGATACATGATCTATTAGGTCAACGTTGGTACATCGTATATTAGTGTTGTGGTACCTACCTTTATGGACTACATGAACTCTTCCGTTTCACTATAAATACCTGGAGCACATGCTTCTCAGTGTTGGAACTACCCGAGTCTAATACTGGCAGTCAGACGTTCAACCACTCTCTTTATATGCTGTATTTATATTTTCTTCAATATACTTCGTTTCATTTAATCCCGAGTTTGTGTCTTCTTTCCAGACCCCTTACAGGTCCACAACAATTAGATAAATAGATAAAACAATAAAGAAAAGTAATTTGTCAAACAGGCTCAACATGCTAACATGTTAAGCAACTGTAAGAGAATCAATGGACAAAATCTCAGGCAGATGGAACGAGAGCATGCTGCCCCCGTGGATTAAATAAAGGGTTCCGTTCGAAATTCCGTCCAGATTCCAGAGTTCGACACAAAGATAGCCGAGTTCAACAAAGTACACCTTAAGAAGGTCGGAGGTTACATCTGCCGAAACGTTGTGATAAAAACACCCAGTAGTCCGATACCAAATTCTACAAATTATCAACCCTCATTTAAAAAATTCCGAAGCAAAATCTCCGTCAGATGAAGTTGATGACACATCTCATCAAATCTCCTCCTAAAATGTCTTCTTTACATCATTCCACTCCTCTTACTACTTCTCCATCCCTCTATTTCCCTCTTAATACCATTCAACACCACATGCTACAACCAATCTACCTTCGCGGAGAGCAAAATCAACTTCCACCGGTGATGACAAAGATGGTTAAAAAATGGTTCATTTTGATTTCTAATCCAATTGTGAAATGCAACAAAACTGACAGTTTGAGAATATAAACATGTAATTTTTTAACTTCAAAGAATTGTTTGAAGAACCAGAGAAACAGATGCAAAGAAAAAAAGAGAAAACGGAAAACAAACAAAAAAGAGCTCCGATAACAATTGTTAACTCGTCTAGCTACAACCACTGACTACAACATAGTCGTTTTCAAGTCCAATGTTAACAAATTCTTGTTGAGCCGTCCTCTTAAATAATCAAATTCCTACCCTCACGGTGTTGTCTCACTGTCCACCCGACAAACTCATTAACCCTTATCTTCGAGTGATCTTTGACGATGACTTGATAGTACAAAAAAAATCCTTTGATGAAAAGATTTTTCTCAAAATGTTGGAAAAAAATATTAACAACAATTAATATTGGAGTTATTTTTAAATTTGCATTCTTAAGGCTTTCAGTAATCTTACATAAAAAGTTAAACGAGATTTTCCCTTTTTTTCATTAGCTAAAATAGTTTTAAAAAGTTACACAAAAAAAAATGTTTCATCATTCATTTTCGCCTAAATTAGTCGGGTGTTGTGACAAGAAAAACAAAATTTCATTTTCACCATTTAGCCCGGATTGATATTTTTGTTTTTATCAGTCACGAATAGATGAAAGGGGAGAGAACTTAACCCCAAAGTCACATATATTTTTCCTGACACTCAAATCACCAGGTTACATATTTACTAGGAGACATAGCATCACCGTTCACTCTACCCTCAAATAATAATTTTAAAATACTTTTTTCATCCATAACCAATACGGTTTTTTATTTAATTTTTATTATGTATTTATAAATCCCATTATTTTTGTTTGTTTTGTAAAATACAAATTCTTAAATAAAAAAAAAAAAATAAACATTCATTTTATCTTAAACATGCTTTAATAATCATTGCTAGATAAACCAACATGGTGAACTGCTAGAGAATATGCTCCACATAGACACTGGAGATTACTCTAAATTTATACTTATTTGAAAAGTGTATCCATACCCACTAGGGGAATGTTGGGTAGCTATCTGAATATTTTTTTGTTTTCTTTTTTGCCTTTCTGTTTAAGTAACCGAATATTACATTTTAATTCGTCAATGAAATATATTTCATTTACATTATTTGTTCTTCCTCCCACCATGTTTTCATAGTGGACATTTGTCTGTTTTCAACAAAGTAATATCTTTTTTCCTCTTTCTGTTTAAGAAAATAAATATTACATTTTGATTCATAATGGAAATATGCTTCCCTGCATACTACAACATGACAGTCTTCAAAACCACTGTCAACAAATACTTGCCCCATACTACTGTCCCCATAGTAATCTAACTTTGTCCATTATATTAATCATTTTAAACCATCTCATAACATTCTTCGTCATTAAACAGATGATCCATCCATCTCATTAACCCTCACTTGGCTTTGATCAGTGATGAGTCATTAGTAATAAATAAATCAAAAATATTTTTATTTATATTATTCGTCCATCCTGTCACCATATTTCATAAGGGACACTCGTCTGTTTTCACCAGTATCGTAATATTAAGACATTAGCCTCCATGGTCCTTTTTTTTTTTATTTTAACAACATCTGTATTTTTCAGAGTCATCTATAGTTAAGTCATAAAGATTGTAGTGTCTTTTAAATATTACATATAAAATATTGTAATAAATATTTTTTTTTTACATATTTAGTATCAAATAATATTGTATTTACAACAGATTTTGGTAATAAATTAAAGAAAAAAAAATGGGGCAGCACAAATGGGTTAACGATTTCACATCCTGTTTCGCAGCACCATTCCCGGGCAACACCGGGTAGGTACAGCTAGTATATAATATGTACACCCACGTATTCATGATGGGAACTTGTTATAAAAAATAAAATTATATATATATATATATATATATATATATATATATATATAAAACCTTTTGTTGATTTGAGGAATGAATATGCATATCTCTTTTATGAAATTTTCATGAGAAAAAAATACACGAGTAATCGTATTTCAATGCATTACACTCAATGGCATTCTTTTATTTCTGAGCTTTGGTAAAAGCTAAATATTTTCTTGTAATTTCTCATCACGTGAACAACAGAAAAAGGTCAAGACCACTTATTGTAAACGTTTACATCTTACAGACAGCCAGGTTTAAATTTGTTCTTCTGAAAATAGGACAAAACTACGAGAAGATCGATTCAACAGAAAGTCCTGCCTGGCAAATTAGATCGGAGGCAAATTGGTGTGGAATCAATAAAATGCATTTGGAATTTGATTCAACTGGCTTTAAGTCAAAAGTTTCATTACAGAGAGAGAACAAGCGAATCTATTCGTTGGTAATAAACAACAATTAAACAACAATTTTGCTTTCAACAGGAAGATTAGCTTGGCTTCGTTTTACAATCTGTCAACTAATGTTGGATCATTGAGAGCAGGGATGGCCAACCTATGGCACATGTGCCAACAGTGGCACATTAAACTCCAGAGATTAAAAAAAAATTTTTTTTAAATATGCCTGCTCATAAATAAAATTAACCGATTTCTAGGAAAAAGTACAACAGGAATTTTGCTTTTTTGTTAAACTATTTTGACAAAAAAAAAAAAATTCCTGTTATAAAAATATTTGATAAATGTTTACTAATATATTTTTTACTTTGAATTTTTGATTTTATATTTACAGTTCTTTATTTGTTTTAGACCATCGGACTATTTTAGATCTATGCAAGAAGTAAAAAAAATCCAAATGCCAAACTCATTTAAGTAGGTTAAAAAGACAAAATATTTATGTTAAATCGTAGTCTTGTGGATAAAGGATTTGCCTTCAGTTCAATATTTTATGCAATCTCATACTAGACAATTGTTTTTTGTTTTGTTTATTTCCGAGTCAATATCGATCATCATCATAAACCTGAATAATTTTTTTTAATAAAAAATGGATGAAAAATATTTAATAGATGTTCATAACTTCTAATCTTATAAAATTCAAGAAAAGTTAAGAAACCCGACATAGACGGGTACTTTTAGCTAGTCCTCTTATATATAAAGTAGAGTCAGTTTTCCCCTGTATCTTTGATGACTATAATAGCTTTTTTAATACAAGGTGCATACTTTAATCTCTTACGACAAATATTGGTCTGGGTTCTTAAAAAATAAAAATTGCATTTCCGATCGATTTTAATATTTAATTCAGATCGATATTTCATTTCTTTATTAATAAAGGAAGAGGGACAAGTTTTTACACTCACACTCACCTCTACTACTACTGTCACCCATGAATACTAGGAACAAATTTAGTCAGAGACATTTTTGCCGACTCATCGGTAATTCTTATTCAAGTGTTTTGATTGGCTATTAGACATTTGATAAATTATGAGTTTCTTTTTTTTTAAATAATCTGTTTAAAACATTTTATTAGTAATATTTACCAAAAAGAAAATGAAATTTCATAAAAGAAAATTATTCTATGCATGCATCAAGTTTTTTACATGCTTTTATTTATTTATTTCTTCCCTGTGATTATTTTCAACTTTATAAGTTTTTAGGGCATTTTTAAGATACCTAAATCCTGTTTATGACTTTAATTTCTTCTTATTTAACAAACAAAATGTTTGCACACCCACCCTGACATTGCCCACCTCCTTCTTAAAAAAAAAAAAATAAGAGCATTGCACATGTACAATGAAACTCTTTATAACTTTTTAATGTTATCTTCTCGTATTTTTTTTTTGGGGGGGGGGGGTAGAGAAATGAGACAAAGTTAATTTCCAATATTTAAAACAACTTTATTGGCCGCGTTCGTTAACATGTATAAAAGAAGAAATAAAAGAGAAGGGTGTTAGTGAATGAATACGTCCATGAGTATGGACGAAGGCAAAAGGTTAGAAAGTCTGCATGGTGTTAAATGTTCCATTAGTAGGGAAGAGAAAAGAGTTCATATATGAAGAACGTGTGTCCGTACACAGGTGTCGAAGTCCGGCAATGTCCTGTTTGTAATAAAAGAGAAATAGTTCATATATGAAGAATGTTTGGACAGTACAAAGGTGTGCAAGTCAAGCAATGTCTGTCTATGTAAATATGTGTAAGTGTTGCATTTAGTAGTCCGCATGTGTTGGCAGCAGAAGTAGGCATGTTGGAATCTTGAGTCTTCTTGTCGAAGTTGAACTCCGGGTCAAAGGCCCGGGTAGTTTCTGTTGCATACCAAGAGAAGAGTCCGAGGGTTGGTCCGAGCAACGTGAATGTTGTTGACAGTGCCATGTCTTAGCCAAGAAAAAAGAGGAAGTGGAGAGGGAGCTATCCGTTTTATAATCTCTCATCATGTGCTCAGCTCGCATAAGAGATGGCTCCTGATTGGGCAAGCCGGAAAGTAAATTAAATACTTGCACCAATCCGCGCTGAGCTTATGAATTAAGCATAGATTCAAAATCGTAATGGCAGCTGTCGTTGTACAGCTGCTGCAGGATACATTTTCTTTAAAAGTTGTTTAAATAATTTCCATGACTGAAATAGGAATTAATCGTTTACTATTTATGACCAAGGGAAATATGATGATGATGACGATATTTAGTCATCAAAAGAAACTTGGAAACATATTTCAAGATATATAGATTTTAGGAGAAGAAGGAGGAGGGGGCTATGTCAAGGTAGACTTTTTCATCCAAATATTTTGGTTTTATTGTCGATTGTTCAAACTTAATAAAAAAAATAAAAAACATGTTAATAATGTCGCCATCTTGGTGAGGTGATCACACAAAGTTTTATGAGAATGTTATTTGACCTATTTCGTGTGAAGTTCAGAACGGCAGTCAAATTTTACTAGACAAACGTTTGCATTATTTAAATTATTCGGACTATCAGTCTTATCTTGATTGAGATGAGAATGGTAATCCAAATAATGTAAATTATCAATCCTCATGTAAAAAATTCTGAAACATAAAAGGTTTCAATACTCCCAAATATGAGCACCAGAGGACAGAGTTATATTTTTGTGCAATTATTATTTGCTTAGTACAGCCAAAGTCATATGTCTCCATAGCTAAATGGACAAGGCACTTATCTCTTAACTAAGGATTCTTTGTTCGAATCCCATTGTGATGAAAAAAATTAACATTTAAGATACAATTGTATATTTTCGTTAAATTTGATTTTTCTTCTTTTCGCCCTGTTTTAGCATTTCAAAATTCAATTTTTTTTCTTATCATTTTTATATTTTGTTAAACGAAATTTCTGTATTAATAAAATTGTGTCTGTGTTAAAAAAAAACATGGATGAATTACTTCAAAATAACTTTTGAATTTTCACATCAACAATAAAACATTAACCTCACAAAATTAGTTATAGTTTTATTAGAATTTGGCTCAATAATTTAATGACTGAATGATACCATAATAAAATTAAACTTTCAAAATCTTCTTTTTTTTTTAATTAATTTGATAAAAGAAAAAAAAAACAAAGAAAGGCAAGACTCCAAGGCAACACCGGGTAAAAAAAGCTGATAAAAAATAAAGTTAACTGTTAAAAAAAACTCATTGAAGTGGGGTTTGTCTTAAGACTGCTGAAAATACCCATATCTCTATATAAAGTTTGGTATGTGGATATGTTTATATATTTGTATGTACACTCAGAAACTAATTAACCGAGCATTATGAATTTTGGAACAGCTATTAGGCGTAAGGGTAGATAACGTGAGCTATATTTAATTTAGTTTTATGCAAAGAGCTCTTCATGAAAATTCAGATACTTCCGATTTTTGTGAAATTTTAATAGGTATTAGACATCAATTAATAAATATTCCCCAAATTTCAGTTTCTTTGTAATATTTTTTTTTAACATTTTAGGAGACATAATATTCTCATTTGAAAATTCAAATCTTTCAGATTTGCATTAAATTTGATCCATAGTCATTAGACACCAATAAACAAGATTCCCTGAATTTCAATTTTTTAAGATTCCTTAGGCTTACCTCTCAAATTTTAGACACTGTCTAGAATCAAAATCATGTAATGGATTTTGATCAAAATTGGAATAAGGATTCTAGAAATAAGGTTTAGTGTCATTATATTTTAATCTTCGTAAGGGGACATAAAAGTGATGCAAAACTCTTCTGTTCGGGGAATTAATTTTACTCGTCCTGGAACGGGTATTCTTTTAATTAGCATATAAATATCAAATTAATTTTATCAATATTTCTTGACTCAAGTAACTAAATATCAATGGAGTAAGTAAAGTTCCTCTTGTTCCCATATCTGAAATTCTTTCCTTTACAATGCTATTCTGTTGAAACATTTGTTGCACAGCCAGTGAGATTATAAGGCCTACTTCCTTGATACAAAGAAAAATAACTTTCTAATATACTCATGTTTATGCGATCGACATCCAAAGGTTAATTTGCAAAAGGAAATCTCACTAATTAACTATTTCTTGTTTGTTTTTTTTGTTGTTGTTTTCCTATTTGATGTGTTTTCATTTAACTATTCTAGTTCTATTATGAATATTTTTCTATATCGTGGATAAATGTTTAGCATTTTGAGTGACAAGAGTCCCTATTAATTTGCCTCCATAGAGGGCAGATTTAGACACAAGGTCAGTTTTTAATGAGGGAAAAATCAAGTTTCCCAAACAAGGGGCACTCTGAATTGGGACAAAAATTTAAATTGCCTCAGTCTAGAAAGATTTCTCTCCCAAAATAGACGACAGAAAAGATACTATACCTTAATTCTGGCCTAAAAGCTCAGTCTGTTGAAAAGGTTTTTCATGTTGTTTGTTTGGTAATGTTTTAAACGGATTTGGTAACAATTGTTGCAGTTGATGAGGATGTGTTTTTATGAGGTACTTGACATTTATTGCAAGTTAAGGACTGGAGGAGTGAGAAGGGGGGGGGGGGTATCTCTATCTTAATAGAATTATAAGACAACTTTACATGTCTTTTTTTTCTCACAACTATAAGTACTGAATTATTTTTTTTATCTATTTACTATTAATTAACTTTATAAGGATCAAAAACGAAATGTAAAATAAAACAAAAATTCTTTTAATCTTAAAACTAAATACGAAATTAAATCCACCAGCATGCATTACCGTTTCTTCATAAACATATCAGCCATTTTAATTTTTTGTTATTGGCTGAAAAAAAAAAAAAAAAAAAAAAAATTTTGTGACTTCAAAATATGAATGGAATTTGGAAGCATTTCTGTCGAATAGAAATTTATCTAAACTTGCTTTAAAATTCTTCGCAAATCCCCATGTTTTAAAAGATTGAAAATTTTGAAAGCTATTTACATCCAATAATTTTATAGAGATTAAAACAGTAAATTAATAACAAAATTAATTATAGTTTTATAGCAATTTGTTTCCATTAATAATTTAATAAACAAACGATATCATAATAAAAAAAATTTAACTTTCAAAATTCTATTTAAAAAAAAATAATTTGGTTAAAAAAAAATAAACGGCATTTTTTTTCAGCGAAATAAAAATCAAAGTAAAAAGACGTGTGTGTGTGCGTGCGTGCGTGCGTGCGTGCGTGCGTGCGTGCGTGCGTGTAATAAGATGGCACAGCTTCTTTTTTTTTTTTGTGGCTTCACTAGAAAGATTAAAAGAAAAAGTTGGTCAACTGTTTAGCAGTACATAATCCGAGTTTATTTCCAAGAAAAACATTTAACACCCGCCCCCCCCCCCCACCTCCGTTACTGATAACCTAATCAATCTAAAAAGCATAAAATAATTTCCTTGTCACCTGAAAATCAGGTGACAGAGGTTATCTGGAACATTAATAGGACACAGAGGTCGTCGAAGGGGAAAAAGGCAATTTCTGAGTTGGTTTTAAAACTGACTCACTCCTGACTTACAATAGGTATTGTCTCAGCATTAAATAATCCCAAAAAGTTGGTAGTCCGTAGAACTGACAAACCAAACTAAACCTGTTAGTAGTAAGAGACATTGATTTAGGAGTCAGAGCTTTTAATATTTCAGGAGTCGGAAATAAGTTTTTAGGCTGAAAAGTGCAACTCATTTTTTTAAATTTTGTTCATTATTGAACTCACAGAACTTTAAAAAACAAGCTTGTCTTTAATATATATATATATATATATATATATATATACATACACACACACACACACACACACACAGTACGGGTGTTGCCCGGAGAAAATCAAAGGACCCAGAAAACTCATGCTTCCACCCCTGAAACCCATATAAGTATTTTACTCATTTTTTAATTAGCTATAAATATTAATTGTAAATATTAAATTTATAAACAATAATGAACTTTTAAATTTTCGTATTATTTCATAACTACAAATGAGTGACCTTGCATTAACATAGTTACGGTAATATTTAATAGGAATAAATAAGGTATGGTTTGGTAGTTTTGTTTTACGGCATATCAACCCTTTTTGGGTTATTTAATGCCGAATCTGGTCATTATAGTAAAAGTTTTTATGCTTCAAGTTCTTTATATCTTCAAATGTTTGATCAGGGTTTTTGGTTTGGTAGTTTTGTTTTACGGCATATCAACCCTTTTTGGGTTATTTAATGCCAAATCTGGTCATTATAGTAAAAGTTTTTATGCTTCAAGTTCTTTATATCTTCAAATGTTTGATCAGGGTTTTTGGTTTGGTAGTTTTGTTTTACGGCATATCAACCCTTTTTGGGTTATTTAATGCCAAATCTGGTCATTATAGTAAAAGTTTTTATGCTTCAAGTTCTTTATATCTTCAAATGTTTGATCAGGGTTTTTGGTTTGGTAGTTTTGTTTTACGGCATATCAACCCTTTTTGGGTTATTTAATGCCAAATCTGGTCATTATAGTAAAAGTTTTTATGCTTCAAGTTCTAAAAATAAAATAAAAAAGGGGAGGGAGAAAGGGAGAGGGGCTGTTGTTTTTGTTTTTGGTTTTGTAGAACATAATTAAGTTTTACAAAAAATTTTTTAAAAAAATTTAAAAAAAAACAAAAAAAAAACAAAAAACGTCAATGTAGGTGAATTTCGTCTCAGGGAGCCACAGGGCAGCCTGATCTGGTATCACCAGGGAATAAATAAGAGTATTTATAAATTAAGTAATTTTACTAAGTATTATTTAGGCATTCCTACTCCCAACTGAAATCACTAAGCAAAGAGAAAAGGGCCTATCAGATAAAATACAAGACTATTTTTTTCTTTCTAGAAACATGTACCAATTAGTGACTAAAGCAGACTTTTATATGAAGCTTTTGTTTACAGAACTATTCCGGTCATTAAAATAGGGGAACATCTGACTTTACTTTATATTTAGTATATACAAATTATTACTAGAGAAAGACGATTTCTTAAATCGACTCTGAGTATTGATTTACTCCTCTCCAGGAGTTAGGCACAAGGCCAGTGTTTATCTTACTCCCACAAGTAAGATGTGACCCAAGGTCGGGTCAGGAAAGTTGGGTTTAAAAATTGCCTGGGCAGCCCCGTCGGCATTCTCCGGTAGAGGCGCCTCAGGCAGTAAGCAATAAACTTACTCCTCCCCAAAGAGGGGAGGCGAAGCTTGGGAGGGTGAACCTCCTAGAACTGCACAGGACATACCCATAGACCGGCGTAAATCAAGCCCCGAAGGCCAAGACAATACCAGTCTACGGGGTGCAGTATTCATCGGAACAGATACTACACTTTGATCTTAGCCAAAAGGAGCGTTTGAACTACCGAATCCACAACCCTGATTAGTATACAAACACCATAAACAGTGTTAAGTAACTAATCTATACAATCACATATACGATAATTTAAGTTTATTGTTTTACATGTACGTCACAAAATTAATGTGCATTTTAATTATGAAAATATCTTACCAATGACTCAGAATTTTTTATAATTCCATCGATAGTAAAAATGTTCGAGAGGATTTTTTTAAAATTGTTTTAGTTTATGCTTTTTTAATCCAATAAACATTCGATTAATAATACTGAGGAGTGTATAATATCCTTCACGCACATGTGTTGTTGTCGTTGTAAACCCGACAGGTTGGCGATAAACCTATGCATGTTCATCTTCTCGCCGCCGCTGTAATCGTTCTACATCGTCATCATGATCACCGTTGTGAGCCAGGCGACCTCTTCATCCGTTGATGGGTTTATAAAGGTTTATTCAAATAACAGGAACAGAAAACGTATGCGTGAGAGAGAGTTTTAGATTTCACTATATTAGGCTACAATTCAGCTGTCATCTCCAGCTTTGGGGACAGAATGCAAACCACGTCTTCTCTTGTTGAGATCTCGTCAGCTAAAGCTAAGGAAACGGAAGGGGAAGGGGAGAAGGGGAGAAGGGCCTCATCAGGAAATCATGTGGTTTACGCAACTTCTGCTCGGTGCAACTCCCTTCGACCCCCAGCCCTTCCCTCGATTCATCTTCTACTATTATTCAACAATAGTAAGATAGATAAGATACCTTGTATCTATCATCACCACGATAGGCCAAGGGGAGGCATCAGAAATGCCCGCATTGCTTTTTGCTGCCTACAAGCTCTATTATGGTCCAGATGAGAAATTAAGCTAGCTACGAAAATCCGAACCTTGCATTCGTACCATCCTCTTGTATGGGTGTGAGTCTGGAAGGTTTTGATCATTACTGTCTGTGTCATTTCCTCTAAGTTCACTGGCAGTAGTTTGTCTCAAACATGGCTGTCCGCGTATGTTGCTGTTCACGTAGGGCATCTTCGCTGATTTAGTCACGTTTTTTGGCGTTAATGAGGCAAATCCAGTTCCACTTCGGCATGGTGGTCAACTCAAAACATGGCGCAGAACGCTGAAGCAGGATGCAGACCTTATTAATGGTCCACGTATCTACAGTGTTCACCAGTGGAATAAATACAGGCTGTCACTTGTCTCAACATTGGCAATGGTCTGCCGTTCTTGGTCAGCATTCTTTAGTGGGGGTCTGCTTTTGTGCTAAAATTCTATTAATCGTAAAGAAGACACACACACACATACACGTGAGGTTATTCTTATCAAGTGTCAAATTCCAAGGTCGGAGTGTTGAAGTATTTTAGTGGATGAGCCATTACCCTTACACTAACCCTAACACTTTCAACCAAGCAAAGCTCGGCACATCCTCAGTCAAGCCCCATCCCCAGAATTGAAAATAGAGAAATTAAAACACAAAAATTGTTAATTATATTGAAACGGTTAGTTAAAAAAAATTGTTGCCAAATCTTATCGATTAGTTTTGTCTATGCCAACCAGTGATGGGGCAAATTAATCCACCATATTAATTTGTCTGATTTTTGCAAATTAAATCAATATTATTTAGCAATATTCTATATTGGATACACCATTATTATCATGTTTAATTTGTAATATATTTCAATTTCATTTTTCATAACATTGCTTGATTTTATTATTTATTTCTTCCTTAATACTACCACTAACCCTAAGTCCTGGTGGCAAACTTTTTAATAAACACTGTTTGATTTTATTATTTGTTAATAAATTAATATTTGCAAAATAAATATTTTAAAAAAGAAACTAATCTGCAAAAATTAGAAAAATTATTTACAAAATAATCTGCAAAAATACAATTTAATCTGCAAAAATCAGAAAACAAATTAATATTTGCAAAATAAAAATTAAAGAAAAGAAGCCTGCAAAAATTATACAACAAAATAATATGTGGATTAATTTGCCCTTTCACCGGTTGGCAAACTAATCGATAAAATTTGGCAGTCATTTTTGGAGCTAACGGCTTCAATATAACCAAATTGTAATATAAGGGTTTAGGAGTAGGACGTCCACATTCATTCCTGGACAACACCCGAGTGTGTCTACTAGCAGTAAATAAAACCATATCCAAAATAATTCAATGCCCTATTTACCTGCCTTCCCACTAGTGCTAGGTGTGACACAAGGTCAATCAAGCTTAATGTGGGATGTGGTCATTATTAAATGTGACAAGGGTGCTCCTCGCGGCCCTATAGCGTTCAGTAATGACCACTGACTACCTCTCAATGAGAAGTCATCAGTCCGAGAAGGTCTACAATTGAAATATTCAGAACATTTTCCATCGTATATTACAGAGAACAGTGGAAAGAGACTAACTTTAAATTTTCTGGCACCGACATCGCATAGGATTCCACTTGGATTAACAACAGAATTGGTGTAGTCAAAAAGCTACAAGTTTTTGATTTGAGAAGTCTTTGAAAAATGACTGTTGAGTGGAGCTGCGGTGGTGTTCTAAAGGATGCTTAAGTAGAAAGAACAGAGCATCCGTGAAAGAAGAACGAAACAACACAACTGATATCGTGATACAATGAAGTGCGCGAGGTTAGGAAGTGACTCATCGACAGAGACAAAAGAAAAATGCGGGAGTGGTCAGTTTTCATTGTTTAGGACAGGTGACTCAGACAAGAATACCGGACATAACATTTCGGAGTGACAACGTTTTACGACAGTTTGACGACAGTAAGGTTTATGGCAAAAAGTTAACGAGTTTGGGTTTCGGAGAGAAGCCAAGCAGTTAGGGATCGAACCTCCACGGAGAGCGGATCAGACCGGAAAACGATGAGATGAGCTGACGACTTGAGCAACGACAATGGGGGTCTCGACAGTCCGCGACGGTGTCACACACTCATAGTTCCAACTAAATTATACACAATGTATGTGTTTGTGTTCTTTCTCGAGAGTTGTGTTTCTTTTATTTAACTTGTGGACCGGTGCTCTGCCCTCGACGATTCGTCAACGGATAGATGATGAAGACAAGGCCACGGACATACAACGTTGGGGTTGACGGTCGTCGAGTGGGCCAACATGGTTCTACATACTTTTATTCACCCCAAACCAGTCATATTGCCACTGAAGCATAAGGGGCTACTGTGGTAGGAGCCAGATTTACAGGGGCAACCTGAGCGGGTTAGGGTTAGTCAGTAAGATGTTTGTTCACATTACATTTAAATTTCTGCATGTTGGTACAGACAGGGTAACAGGAAGGGAATTTCAAAGGTAAGTGGTCTGAGAAAAGAAGCTACGAGAGCAGAAAATCTTCCGGCATTTGTGAAAACAGCGAAGGAGTGGGATTTAGCAGCTCATCGGTGGGTCAGAATATTTTCGTTTACGGTGGTACAAGTGCAGTAATTTCATCAGAGCCAAATCCGTGGAAATACTTACAAAAAAAGCATGCAACTCTGTGGTAATGCGACAGGGACTGGAGCTTGGTAGATAGTGTGGGACAATGTTCATTTCAGTCTGAGTTCAAACGTGTGGGAGTATACATATTCTGAAGCTGTAATGTTACAGTTTTAACGTAGGTGTGTGTCTAACCATTAGCGTCTGAGATGATGTTGGTCATCTCACATCTTGTCTTTGGTCTCATTTGCTTGCATCTCTCTTAAACTGGAACTTCTGCTTAGCGATGGTGCCGTTTGTTTTATCTAAGCCAGGCGGATCGTAGACTTATTTTGATACATCATGCTTAATGAATACTAGATTACATTTTAATTCTGAATTAGTCATATAACCTGGTTTTGCGGACACAGTTGTGGACAATGGTTCTATGGAATTCTTTCTACTTTTATGTAATCTTAGCTTTAAGAAGGTAATAGAAAGTGAAGGAAAGAAAAGAAAAGAGTGAAGCAAAATGCGAAGAGAAGGAAAGGCAGAGGCTTAACAGGACAGTAATCTCTTTTCCTTTTTCTCATCTTGCCAAGTGTACTACTCTTCTACCACTGCTACATGAAAAGTGATGCTGACAAACTGCATTTCTATTTGGTGCACCAGCTGTTCAGCGTTCGACAGGGAAGTTCTTAATACTACTCAAAATATAATCAGCTGTTTGGCTGCCATTCTTGGAGGGAATTTCCAATTGCTGTTACCTCCACAGAAAATATAGTGATCAAAGTTACATTGATATGAGAAATACACATATACACATAAAATTGTCTCAATTTTATTAATAGAGAGATTTTTTGTTTTATAAAAAAAATTTTTTTTGTATTTTAGCGAAGTTCATATAAAAAAATGAAGAGTCAGTTAGAAAAAATTTGACTCAGTGTAAATATAAACCCAACTAGAGAAAAAACTTGATTCTCTTTCTTCACCTGTGGTTGATACGAAATAGAAATTATCAAAATATCTTTTCTTATCTTTCCAAATAACATTATCAAATTCCTTAAAACGTATCAAGCCTAGACAAGTACAAACTGCTATTTTTTTTATCTCTTATTATATAAAGAAAAGTCATATTTCTGTCTGTGTGTCCATCTAAAAAAGGTCAGATATTACCAAAGAAACACTGACAAAGCTTACATATTCTGATTCAGTAGAGTTATGGAAAAAAAATGTTTTTAAATATTCCGATGATATTCATTTGTTTCACGTCATGAGAGTGAAAGAGAAACGGCGATCGAACGAGAGAGAGAGAAACGCGAACGAGAGAGAGAGAAACGCGAACGAGAGAAAGAGAAACGCGAACGAGAGAGAGAGAAACGCGAACGAGAGAGAGAGAAACGCGAACGAGAGAGAGAGAAACGCGAACGAGAGAGAGAGAAACGCGAACGAGAGAGAGAGAAACGCGAACGAGAGAGAGAGAAACGCGAACGAGAGAGAGAGAAACGCGAACGAGAGAGAGAGAAACGCGAACGAGAGAGAGAGAGAGAGAGAAACGCGAACGAGAGAGGGAGAAACGCGAACAAGAGAGAGAGAAACGCGAACGAGAGAGGGAGAAACGCGAACAAGAGAGAGAGAAACGCGAACGAGAGAGAGAGAAACGCAAACGAGAGAGAGAGAAACGCAAACGAGAGAGAGAGAGAGAGAGAGAGAGAAACGCAAATGAGAGAAACGCGAACGAGAGAGAGAGAGAGAGAAACGCGAACGAGAGAGAGAGAGAGAGAAACGCGAACGAGAGAGAGAGAGAGAAACGCGAACGAGAGAGAGAGAGAGAAACGCGAACGAGAGAGAGAGAGAGAAACGCGAACGAGAGAGAGAGAGAGAAACGCGAACGAGAGAGAGAGAGAGAAACGCGAACGAGAGAGAGAGAGAGAAACGCGAACGAGAGAGAGAGAGAAACGCGAACGAGAGAGAGAGAGAGAGAGAGAGAGAGAGAAACGCGAACGAGAGAGAGAGAGAGAAACGCGAACGAGAGAGAGAAACGCGAACGAGAGAAAGAGAGAAAAACGGAAACGAGAGAGAGAGAGAGAAACGCGAACGAGAGAGAGAGAAACGCGAACGAGAGAGAGAGAAACGCGAACGAGAGAGAGAGAGAGAGAGAAACGCGAACGAGAGAGAGAGAAACGCGAACGAGAGAGAGAGAAACGCGAACGAGAGAGAGAGAAACGCGAACGAGAGAGAGAGAAACGCGAACGAGAGAGAGAGAAACGCGAACGAGAGAGAGAAACGCGAACGAGAGAAAGAGAGAAAAACGGAAACGAGAGAGAGAGAGAGAAACGCGAACGAGAGAGAGAGAAACGCGAACGAGAGAGAGAGAAACGCGAACGAGAGAGAGAGAAACGCGAACGAGAGAGAGAGAAACGCGAACGAGAGAGAGAGAAACGCGAACGAGAGAGAGAGAAACGCGAACGAGAGAGAGAGAGAGAAACGCGAACGAGAGAGAGAAACGCGAACGAGAGAGAGAGAGGGAGAGAGAGAGAGAGAGAGAGAAACGCGAACGAGAGAGAGAGAGGGAGAGAGAGAGAGAGGGAGAGAGAGAGAGAGAGAGAAATGCGAACGAGAGAGAGAGAGAAACGCGAACGAGAGAGAGAGAGAGAGAGAGAAATGCGAACGAGAAAGAGAGAGAGAAACGCTAACGAGAGAGAGAGAGAGAAACGCTAACGAGAGAGAGAGAGAGAAACGCTAACGAGAGAGAGAAACGCGAACGAGAGAGAGAGAGAGAGAGAGAAAAAGAGAGAGAGAGAGAAAAGGAAATATATGGAGAGAGAAAGAGAAAAGGAGATCGAGTCTTAAAAGGCTCTTAACTTTTCTATTTTTTATCTATGACCCGGGCAACGCTAAGTAGCCCTGCTAGAATCAAAGAATAACTTTTTTCAAAGAAAGTCTTGAACAAATTACTGTAGTTTCCGTTAATTGTTTCTCCACCCCTCCTTAAACTTGTGCATTGTTAATTGTAAAACTTCTCCAGAATGTAAGGACAACCTCATCAACTTAAGAAATTATTTCATTCATTAGGTATTCAAAGAGCCACATGAATTCTTTAAGACAAGACAAAAGCAAACTTTCAGCCGAGTTTCAAAAACACCCTTACCTTTTTTTTTTCAGTTTGATTAATAACATAGTTTTCATTCATTTAATCCACAGAATGCCTGCGCCTTTGTTTGTACTTTGTCACCTTTCACACCCATTTTTTTTTTTTTAAATGAGATGGCCAGACATGAAAACTGATTGAGAAATATCTGAAGTCTTGGAGTCTCAAACATTTAGACTTTACCCTTTTTAAAATGAATTGTCCCAAAATCGAATTCTGTCGTTTTAACGACTTAATCAATTCTTTCTTTTTATTCTAATGTAATTTTTAATACACATCTAATTGCTACAACTTTAAATAAATTTTAAAACATCACATTTAAAGAATACTAGTTTATACGTGCTCCTTGAGCGTTGCTATTACAGTATCCGGCTGGGTATGTCAATTTCCATCTTTACCTCGCTTCTACTACTTTATAGATAGTACGAAGAAAAATATTTGTGAAATTTCATTGAAACAAATATGCTACTTAGTACGAAGAAAAATATTTGTGAAATTTCATTGAAACAAATATGCTACTTAGTATTTGCATGAGTGAGTAAGTAACTATGATGAATATATTCAGTTTTTATTGGCAAAAAAGCTTGAGAAATTATGTTTTTAAGCAAAAATAATTTGTTTTGCATTGATGCCGAATATCTTTTATGTCTATAAAAAAGGTCACTTGGTTTAAATAAATATATTTATGAATCTTATTTTTTAAAAATCTTTTAGACTTGGGAGCTACGGCGTCATGCGATGCATGAAGCAATCAAAGTAAATCATCGTTTTCGGTCTGAAGGTAGATCCACAGCGTCTCTTCGGCTTCTTCCTATTGCGATCAAATCTCTCTCGATTGCTTGCTTCCAGTTCATTTTTGGTCTTCCTCTTCTTTTTCCATCAGGGGGTCCACTGAAGCACTTGGTTTGCAAATCTCTCTGGGGCAAATCTTAGGACATGTCCGAGCTAACCTAGACGTCGTTTGCAGATTATTGACGATGCCACCTGTTGGTTATTGCAGTCTCTGATTTCTTGGTTGAAATTCTATCGCTCCATTTGATCCCTAGAATCTTTCTAAGACATTTGGAATCAAACGCGTCTAATTTCCTCTCTTGGCTGATTTTGAGATGCCAAGTTTCATTTCCATATAGCAATGTGGACAAAACGTTGCTGTTATAAAATCTTAATTTAGATCTGAGGGTGAATCTTTTATTTTTCCAGATTTTGCAGAGCTAATCAAATGCGGCTGATGCTTTTCCTATCCTGCACTGCAACTTGTTGTCATCATTGCCTTCCTTGTGTATGGAGATTCCTAAGTAGGTGAAGTTGTCAACTATAGCTATTTCTTTTTGGTTGATAAAGACGTTTGTAGGTGGCTGATGTGCCATAGAGAGCATGTTTGCAAGATTCAAACTCTGGTATTAACATTGTAAAAACTACTGCCTTAGCAGTGTACCCTGCATATTCCTTTTTTGTCAACCAATCACATGCTTCCATCTACGTACGAACAGACAAACTCCAAAAACACCATCATTTTAATAGTATATAGATTTAGCGGACAAGACACACATACGTTTTATTTAAAGAAAATTTAGATGGCAATAAAAATTATTTTTTAAACCTTACATATATGTATCATTTCAAGAGAAATATATCATTAACAGTAAATTATACAGATAGATAAAAAGAGCAACCATGGAATTTCCACAGATCCCGCTAGTAAACATTTAAACTATAAAACTTACCTAATTTTTCCTGATGCCGACATTTGTTTTCTTTCAACTTTTAGCTATAACCTGAACTCTGACCCCCATAGTCTAGGGAAGATAGACCGGAAGGAATGTTTTGGCAGTATTTTGGAGGCATTCTTAGTTTTATTTCTTGTTCCCTTATTTATGTAACAATAAAAACATTTATTAAAAAATTATTAAAATAAAAGCATCTTTACTGTATACGAACATCTACAGTAACTCTTTTTTGGGGGGGACGGAAAAATAATTTTTTTCATAATTTTAATATTTTGGGGTATTTTTAACCCAAATTTTAAACATATCTAGAACTAGTGTAGTAATAAACACACTAATTTTCAGAAACTCAGCCATTGTAGTTTTGAAGATATTTACATTTATGCAATAATGTTTAAAAAACAAGGGTTTTCTAGTGTTTCTTATTAGACGATCTTTAAAACTAATTGCTCAAAAATTGGTTCAAGTTAGAAATCTAGTGTTTGGTGTCGGTACTCACAATTGACCAATACTTAACTTTCTCTGCACGGACACATTTGATATTCAAAAAAAAAAAGTTTACAATCCACATACTCGATTATGACAATTAACACAGCAATTTTCAAATCATAAAATTTACTGAAAACAAACTTGAGTATGACAGACCAAACTACCAAATGATGAAAAAAGACTCTCAGAGATGAGAAGGAACATCTAACAATTTATTCCAAATTTTTTTTTTTTTTTTTAAGTTTCAGAAACGTGGGGTCTAGTTATATTCAAGACATTATGGTACTAGTATAGAACACAGTAACAAAAAGAAAGAAAAATATTCTTACCATTTAGATGTTGATCACATGATAAGAATTGCATTTGCAGCTACAAAGGGCCGTTTTTAATGTACTCCCACATTTTAATTAGCTGTCAAGAAAAACAAAAGATATAATTAATGGATGAAAGTAATTTACAGTAAGAAAAAAAACAAAAACGAAATATACAAAACAGAAGCCGCAGAAAACAAATTTTATGTGTGTAGAATATCTTTATTGCATCCTTAAGATTAGTTTTGTTCGTCTAGGTTTGAACTAAGGAAAAACCGTTGAGTGTTTTTCGATGTCCGATATTGGTCTGACGCCGAAGAAGAAAGAGATTAATTAAATCAATTTTTGTTGACCATTTTTTAGTGCATGTGGCCAAATCTAATTGTTTGACCTTTGGGTTATTTGTATTACTCGACTACTATTCTAATCTAGGCTGTTATTGTCACAACATTTCAACTTATATAACCTCTGCCTTTCTTCAGGTGCATATTTTTAAACTTGGGAATTTTTATGTCAAACTTTGAAACCTATACGTAATTATTAATTGAGCCCTTTATTTAATCGATATGGGGAGATTATTCTCATTCTGTCAACCATGAACGGGTAAAAGTGTTAATATGTTATTCTTAGTTATCATCCCCTACAGTAAATATTGAATTTACAACCAGTGAAAAACTGTCACTCAGGACTGATTACTAATCAATTTCTATAAACGTGATCAAACATTGTGAAAATAACAACCAAGATGAGAATAGTCTCAATTTCAGGGATGCGAGCAGCCAATAGCAAAAAAAAGCTGAAATCAAGATGAATTTTTAACTTGAGGGCCACGACCCCCATGTGTGTGCAGGATGAAACAGTTTATATGGTCAACAGCTATCGAGAAAATCATATAAACTTAATGACAGCACATAATACATGGTTCTTTGATGAACTGTAATTCCGACAACCTCCTAAAATAGTGTATTACTTGGATTATTCGGACTATGATTATTTTCACGATGGTTCAGCCGAGGAAAACCTCCAACTTTAACTTGGGAATTTTGATGTCAAACTCAGGAACCTATACGACATTTCGAACCAGGCCCTTTATTTAATCCACGGAAGTAGATTGTTCTCATTCAGTCAGTCATGATCAGGATGAAGTGTTAATTATTATGTTATTCTTTGTTATTATCTCTTGCAGTGAGAATTGAACCTTCAATCTCCAAAAGACTATCACTTAGAACTGATTGTTAATCCGTGCCTTTTAACCATTGCGTCATGGGTCCATGGTCCTAAAACTGTCTTGGGTATTCACTTGCCACAAGATTTTGCCCTTTAACCATGAATAAGTGCTGATGCGTGTTCTCAGTGAAACTCTAAATGATCTCTTTTTTTCGCAGTCAATGAAACTGGCAACTGAAATTAGGAATAAGAAACATCTGAGGAAACATAACACTAAAACAAGATCTATATTGTGTCAGTGCTCTCACCTGTTCTGCGGATTGGTCAATGCAATCATATCACAACTAATTTGTAGCAGAGGCCAGACTGACATCAGACAAGTAAATCATTGCAAATAATTAGATGCTTATTGCCCGTTTATGATAGGCATATATTATGGTCGAGACAACAACAATAAATTTTTCATGATTATTATTAATTTGTTTTTTTGGCTTTGAATCAAGATTTAACATTTTGAAGAAAAAGTATGCCTTTTCTCAGTCAAAACAATACGCCTGCTTATGTTTGCTAGATATGCTACAAAAGAATGCTGAAAACTCTAATATAGACGAATTATAAATAGCAAATATTTGCATTCCTAAAGCCGCTATAATTAAAACAGTGAGAGTTTCTGATTAAGCTTTCTATTTTCAATAATCTATCTTTGTACACCTTGAGTGACGAACGGACGAGTTGAAAATCGTGTGTTAATATGCATACACACTTGCATGAATATTAATACATGATTTTGCAAATGGCTAAAAATAAATCGTACACTCACTTGAAGTATGTTAATTAAAATATTCAAAACAAAGTTGTCAATTATAGCTTTTAGAAAAGTTTAAAATCCATACTATATTTTTAGCATGTCTGTCTGTCTGTCCCAGGATGCAATTGAATTTGAAAACAAAGTTCTATATGATCAAACTACTTTTCTCAAGCAAAATTTTACGATGAATCCAATTGTGTCATTAATTTCATACTAAGAGTTTGGCAATAATAGCGTGGAGTCTGTTTTTGTGTCGGACACCCATAAATAGCAAAGATGAGATTTTACTTTACAACTATAAGACAACGTATATCTGCCACATGGAGAGTCTTCAGGCAGCTGTCAGCAATTTTACAAATGCAGGCATCCCATCGTATGCGAGAGTGGCAGCATAAAATACACGTGTCCAACCTGTATTTTTGTATGGCTGTGAAACATGGTCAACGACGAAACGTCAGAACGACACGATCCTGGCTGCAGTGCATTGGATGGAAGAAACTGCCGGTCTCACTCTACCTGCCTCTATGAGAAAGTACGTTGCACAACGACGTCTCAACTGGTATGGCCACGTCGCTCGCCGTCAGTCATCCGAAAGGCTCCAAAGTGTGTCCCACATTGACGTCGATGGTCCAAAACCACATGGTAGGCCGTTTAAGACATGGAGTAGATCAGTTCATGATGACCTGATCTTGGCGGGTGGCATAAGCGAAATGGCATGAAAATAAAATAACTTAAAAATTATTATAAAAATCAAAAAATAATATAAATGGTAATAGGAGGTTCAGGGCTGGAAACAGAAGTACACAGGAGCCCCCATTCACTTCAGAGCAACGTTGTAAATATGTTAATCAAATATTTATTGAATTAAAAAATGCAATAGTGTAAAGGTTTGAAAGAGACTTTTTTTTTTTATTTTTTTTTTTTTTTTTAATCCTATTTAAAAAAATATATAATTACAAAATTATATCCACCAGAATGCTTTTTGCGTACCACTAATACAAAATCCATATTTTTATAAAGTACTAACCTTCAAATGTGTTAATATTTGAGCCCAATCGAATTATGAGTTAATAAATTATAGTTATTTAAGTGAAGCTAATGTTGCCAAAATTTTCAAAAAATCTGAATTTCATGTGTTTATAAAATATTGCTTTCCGATGGGAAAAAATACTGTTCAAGCCAAGTAATGGCTTGATAAGTGTTATTTAGACTCTGCTCTGTCAGAAGAACAGTTAAGAGGTGGTATGCTAACTTTAAACGCGGTCATACAGACACAAATGATGCTGAATGCTCAAGTCGACCAAATTCGGCTTGTCCCCCACAAAAGTCTACAAACTTGTTTTGGCCAATCATAAATTGAAGTTGTGTGAGATAGCAGTGAGTTGAAGATATCAAAAGGCAATGCATTCACCATTTCGCAATCTCAATATGTGACAATGGATAAAACATGGATTCACCATTTCACTCTGGGATCAAATCGGTAGTGTCAAATCAGTAATCAGCTGAGTGGACAGCAGCAGATGAAGCCATCCAAAGCGATCAAGGACGCAAACATCAGCAGGCAAGGTTTTGGTCTCAGTATTTTGGGATGAACAATGTATTTTGTTCATCGATTACCTGAGAAAGAAACAATCATCAATAGCGAATATTGGTTCTATTTATCTTCCTCCCACAAAGTAAGATGTGACACAAGGTCGGGAAAGTGGGAAAAAACCAGCGCTCGAGAATTTGAGCACTCTGGCCATTTAAAAATTGCCTGGGCAGCCCCGTCAGCATTCCTCGGTAGGGGTGCCTCAGGCGATTAGCAATAAACTAACCCCTTCTAAAAGGGTGAGAAGGCAAAGCCTGGGAGGGTGCACCCCTAGAACTGCACAGAACAGACCAACCGATAGACCGGCGTAAATCCAGACCCGAAGGCCCAGACAATACCGGTCTATTGGGTCAAAAAACGGCATCAAAAGAAGAAGAAGAAGAAAAAAAAAGTGTTGTTTCACCAAGAAACTGCACTGTGTTACAAGTCGATCCCAACAATAGCAAAACTACATGAATTACCCTTCAGATTGCTTCTGTACGCAGATCTTGGGCCTCAGAGACGACTGATCATTTCCAAAATTCAAAAGAATACTCTAGGGAAAGAAATTTGGCTCCAATGAAGAAATGATACCAGAGATTGAGGCGTATTTTGAGGCCAAAGACAAATCGTTCTACACAAAAGTATTGAATTGTTAGAGAAGCGTTGGAATCAGTATCACCCTAGACGGAAACTATATTGATGAACAAAGAGTAATTTTGCCTTAAAGTTTTTGTTTTATTAGTTAGGCCCGGGACTTATCGAATGATGTGTTAATGTATATTAAAATTTTCATTTCAAAATTTCCGGGATCAGGAAAGAAATGTTCTAACCAAATTTCCATTCATAAAAATTCTCATGAATCAAAATACAGGTTTTATTTTTGCAGCACCAGAAATAAATGACAATAAAATATACACAAATAGTTTAGGAACTTACGATATATATATATATATATATATATATATATATATATATATATATATATATATATATATTTATATATAAAAGATCATTCCAGAAGTTCTTTCAGAGTTTTAATTCTCTGAAATTTAAAAGTGGAAATGTCTAATGGAACTAAATATTTATATTTCACTAGCGTTACATACCCCGCGTTGCCTGGGAGTATTTTTTGTTTTATTTTTGTTTTGTTTTATGTTTTTTGTTTGTTTATTTTTGTTTTTAAAACATGCAGTTTGTTTTTTATAAAATTATAAAGTTTTTTAAATTGTATATTAAAAAATTAATTCAATTATTACAATATAGATTAGTTATTAAATTTTGGTCAGCTGTTCTGCTTTTACCATATGCTAACTATACTAAATTTCGTTTTTATTTCAACTTCATTTTTCATTTGTGTGTAGGGGGAGGGGTAAGTGTCTAATCGTTTAACTCCCATTTTACAATATGAATAAAAAATTATTTAACTTATTTATTAGTAAAAGTTTTAAGAATTCATTATTAGTATTTACTATGAGTAGTTTCATTTGCTGTTGAGAATGAGAGCAAAGATGACGGCCATTTTAATTTACATTTACTGCTGATAACATAGATGGCTTCTTTCTAAAAAAAGATGCCGAGCAGGGTAAAGTATTTTCTGAATGGAATTGACTCAAATTACATTTTAATGCCCTGAAGAACATAATGCCACAGCCGGTTTAACTTATATATATAATAGAAGGTTAGATCCCAGTAACCATGTCTTTATATTCATTTTTGAAAAGATCATTTCTTGAAGGACTGCTTACACTCAAACAACCAACATGCAGAGTTTTATATCCTGTTTTCTTTTCTATGAGTGTAACTCATTAGAAGTTACATAAAAAAAACAGGGTATAAAACTGTGTGTTGGTTGTCTAAGTGTAAATAGTCTGCCAAGAAATGAATAAAGATATATGGTTACTTCTATTATTTATTTATACGCAGTCTGGAGTTAAAAATTAACATCTATTGAGCTTTAAATCTGAAAGTCTGACTATTAATAATGTATATATTTATATAATGTTATATATAATATAATAATAATTTTATATTATATATATATTATGTAATCATATTATGGGGATGTTAAAAATAGACTGTCAAAAAGCTCTAATGCAAAGTTCCGAATAAGTTCGTAGAACACTCTCGACTAGTCTTCTATCTGTGCCCACTTCTAGGTACATATAGATCTTAATTTCCCTTAATTATGTGACAGTTTCTGTTGGCCGAGTGGATATGGCGACTGCTTGCAGATTCTAGGCTGACTCTGTGAACCAGGTTCGCGCCTCCCGATCATCTGAAATTGTTACTTTCCGGCACTGATGAGAGCAATAAGTTTGAAACGCTAGCGTCTGTAGGTATTAATAATTTAATATTTATTTATAAATATTATATATATATATATATATATATATATATATACATATATATATATATAATCATGTATATACACATATATTGTAAGGTGAAATAATATATTGGTTGTATATATTTTCAGTATTTACTTTAACAGCACTCAATACGTGAGTAGAGCTTAGTAGTAGTATGAAAATATGTATGGATTACTTGTCAGATATATTTTCATTCATGTGTGTGTATTTGAACACATTTAACTTTATTAAATTTTATTTTAAAGGAAAAATGCATAAAAAGTTCACTGTTAAAAGCCCTTTAAACATGATAGTATTCAACGAGCATTTGCGACATGATGCTTCAGGAGTGTAAAAAGGGTAACTCAGCAGCCAAAACGACTCAAAATATTCGCACGATTTATGGAGAAAAATGCCCGAGTGAAAGAACGTGTAGAAGATGGTTTACAAAATTCAGAAATAGAAATGTTGCCCTTGAAGATAAAGGCTAATCGGGACGTTCAATTGAGTCTGATGAAGAGTTCTTGTGGGGATAATCCAGCTCTACCAAAAAGTGGTACTTTTGATTGGAACAAAAATTTAAATTTTCTGAGTCTCGAAGGATTTCTTCTTCACTGACCGCAGATAAAAAAGGTGAAGTGTAGTATCAGAACATATACTTACTACATTTTGCTTCTAGCTAAAAGGCCAACCCTTCAGTCAGGATGGATGGATTTATTACTTTAGAATTCAGTGAGACCTTTTGAAATTTCAAAAGTTGGAATCAAACATTTGGGTTACTGATTCAACAGCCACCCCCCTTTTTTTCATCATTATTCATTTTCGTTTTTTTTTTTCACCCCAAACATGGCATATTGCCACTGAAGCATAGGAGGCTACTGTGATATGGGCCAGATTTATATATATAAACATATATGATTATTTCATGTATACACGTATATTATAAGGGTATATAATATATCGTGTATAGATTTTCAGTATTTACTTCAACAGTGCTCAATACGTGAGTAGAGCTTAGTAGTAAAGTATCAAAATATATTTATGGCAATTAAGCTACACAGAGGCGTCAGCATTGTATCCATACAGAGAATCATTAGGCTAAGATTATATATATATATATATATATTTGTAAAATAATTGCACTAAAGAGTGTTTTGAAAATGTTTTCCTAAGATAAAATATAAAATAAAATCTTAAATTTTGGAATGTAATTGAACTTAGCTTGATTATATATGCTCTGTTGTTACTAATATTAGTTGACAATCATTTAGCTTCAATTGGAAGAGGTTGGTAAACAAAGTATTGAAATTATATGCTAAAACATTTTCTCTCATTATATATATATATATATATATATATGTCTGTGGAACAGTCATACTTAGCTATTAAATCAGAGTTGCAGAAAGAACCTAGAAAGATGAATGGTGGCGACAGAAGGCTTGTGATATTCAACATGCCGCTGATATTAAGGACAGTAAAACAATGTATGACCTGTAACTCCATTAAAATCTAAGGATGGCACAGGGTTGATTAGGGATCCAAGCAAGCTACTTGATAGATGGACAGAGCATTATACTGATCTGTTCACTAGTTTGCCTCAGAGGGCTACCATTGCTGAAATAGATTCTGTTCCTTCCCTCAAGGAAGTGGAGGAGGCTATATAGCAGTTGAGTTGTGGAGCACCTGGTGGAGATGGTATACATGTGTTAGCCCTCTGCTGTGGTGGAAGACCATTGGCAGTGCAAATTAAAGGGTTGATTGACATATCTGGTTAAATAGGCATGTTTACCAAGATTGGCATGACTCCATTATGACTCTTTGTACAAGGGCAAAGGGAAGAAAGATGAGTGCAACAATTATCGAGGCATCTTGCTTTTGAATAGGACAGAGAAAGGTATTTACCAGAATCCTGTTGAATGGCCTGAATGCCCACATCTGTCCGTTTATGCTTCCTGGGAGTCAGTGTGGCTTTAGAAGAAATAGGGGTACAACTTATATGATCTTTACGGCACATCAAATGAAGGAAAAATATATTAAACATCGTCTAGACTTATATCAGGTCTTTGTTGATCTGACGAAAGCGTTCAATACAGTTAATCGGGATGCGCTGTGGAAGGTATTGGGTAAGTTTGGATGTCCTCCTATCTTTGTTAGACTCCTTCGTAAGCTGCACGACAACATAAAATCACGTGTCAACTGCAGTGGTTGTCTCTCTGAACTCGTTGCAGTTGACAACGGTGTTAAACAACGTGATATACCTGCATCTACTTTGTTTTCCATCTATTTTGCTGTAACTCTTCATTGGTTTTCGCTAACTGTGACAAATGTGTGTATCTTCGATTTTGCACATTGAGTCGGCCGTATAACTTACAGCATTTTAAGACTTTGTCAATGACTTTCTCCATTGTTGTTCGAGATTTGCTCAATGCAGATGTGGATCTCATGATTCACTTGCAGAATGATATGCAGGATATCATGGATCGCATTGTATGGGTGTATAGAAGCCTGAGCAAGACAAAGGCTATGTTTGCCCCAGCCCCCGGCAACCCATATTAGGAATCGGATATATTTGTTGATGGCCACAGACTGTCTGTAGTAGATCGTTTTATGTATCTGGGTAGTGTTATTTTGAGAAACGGGTCGTTAGATGCTGAGATAAATGGACGTATTGAACAGGCTGGTGTATTTTTTTGGTTATTTGGAGAAGCGAGTGTGGGCACCACGTGATATCAGGCTGGAAACTAAGATCTCTGTGTATGAGGCCTGTGTGGTATCAACTTTGTTATATGCTTGTGAGACATAGACCACTTACAGAGCTCATATTCGCCTGCTAGAGCGTTTCCAGCAGAATTGCCTTAAGCACTTGCTTACCATCCGTTCGGATAGCTTTACCTCTGCCACCAAAGTGTTGGAACGAACTGCTGTTCCAAGCATCGAGTCTCGTATAAGTAAACGCAGACTTCGTTGGGCTGGTCATCTTATTCATCTTACTGATGACAGACTGCCCAAGCAGGTGATTTATGGGGAACTAACTGGAAATACTCGCCTACAGCATAAATCTGGTAAGCAATTCAAAGATTATCTCAAAGACGATTTGAAGTGCTTTGGAATTAATGTTGGACTTGGAGAGTGAGAGGGGGGGGGCTGTAAATAGATCAACATTGAGGAAAGCGCTTTTTGAAGGCAGCAAGCTTTTTGAAAAGAATAGGATGAAATAGGAAGAGACGAAATGTGACACCTCCAGCACATAGAGGAAACATGGAACATCTAAGATACCAAGCTTGCAACTTGGTAACTATGTCACGTGCAGGTTTGTTGAATCACCAACGAGTGCATGTTTTGCCAAATCAAGCACAGACAAGATGTGGCTTCATTTATGGTATCCCCTCAGATCATCACAGCACCTGTCACCTCTGTGGTCTGGTCTGTAAAAGTCTGGCAGGCTTGAAGAGCTACATCCGTGCCTCTACACTAATATCACATCGATACACCATAAGTGGTCATATTCGAAATCGAATAGACAGCCACCAGATAGATAGAAATTATTACTAGTGGAAGATTTCTTAGGCCGCAGCCGAACCTTTCAAAATTTTGAAATTTAAATAGGTCTCCACAACCAAAATTTATTTTTTATTTTATTACAATGAGAATAGCCATAACATTATCAGCAGGTATCCGAAACTAAAATTTTATTTATTTATTTTTTTTTTTTTAACTTTGTTCAGCCCAAACAAGGAAAGTTGCCACTGTAGACATAAGGGGCTACTGAGAATTAGGGTGAAAGTTTAGGAGGTCATCTTAAATTGGGAGTTGTGCAGCGAGATGCTTGTTCACATTAGTTTTAAATTTCTGCATGTCGGTACAGTCGGGGAAACAGGGAGCGAGTTCCAAAGGCCGGCAGCGCGAGAAAAGAAGAAGACTCTGGCATCTGGGGACCTCCACAGTTAATGGATGGGATATAGCTGATTGTCAGATTGGTCTATAAGCTAATTTTCACAGTATATGTAGGCTTCAGAACAGAGAGAAATCCTTACAAATGCAATGCAATCTCGTAAATAAAAATTAATTAAAATGGAAGCAATAATTATTAGACATAAACCAGCCTAAACATTGGGTAACATCTAATTCCTCTAACAAACGTGCAAAAATAACACTAAGCGCAACTTTGTTTATATAAGATTTATTTCAGCATTGAATCCTCTTAATGATTTATAACACATTAGAGATCAAGCTAGACTTTTTTATTCAAAAAAAAAAAAATTCAGATTTAGACCATATAAAAACAGACAGAAAAACAATTTGATATTAGGGCAAAAATTTCTTTAAGATTTCACCCCCTAAAGTTTTGAAGTTGGATGTTTTGCAAAAGACAACTTAAACCCCTATATTGAGCCCACCATATTGACGAATGGCCCCTTAAGATGAGATTATCTGTATATGCATAAAGACACACAATGTTGCGCACACCAAATTTGAAAAACACCAACATTTTTTTCACTTAAAAAAATAAATCATCAGTCACTGAAAAAGTGACCTAACTAGCCTGAAAATAGAAAAAACTTAATTACGCAAGAGAAAGAATTGTACATTTATAAAAAGAAAAGGATAAATTTTGTTTATATCTAAATTTATTAAAATAACCTCCAGAATAAATGAGATATCAAAAGTTGAAATTGAAGGGAATTTCACTATATTTATCCGTTTTTTTTTCACCCTAGCTAGGCTGGACTGTGAGACCTACTTAAAACTAATAAACAAGGAAGTAAATTCTGGTTAAAAATTTTTTTTTTTTTAAATATTATGGTTTATTTGTGCCCCTAAACCAAAGGAAAAATAAGAAATTCACACGCGCCTCTGTCATATCAAAGAACTTGAAATGGTTCTAAACCTTGAACGAGTAACACTTGTTTTTAATCTTCTTGCTTATTTTCGTTTGCATCAGTTATTGGATTATTACATGTTAACGGCTTCTCTTAATAAATCTTGTTAGCTTATTCAATATTGGTCAGTAGAGATGAAAAAAAAAAAAAAATTTTTTCTTCTTCCTGTTATGCTTTTATTGATTGTTTATTTAACCTTGAGATAATACTAATCCCCTCCTGTTGATAGGATTGGAAGGATTAATATCATTTTCCAGCACGCAAGTTTTATTAAGTTATTCGCTAGCTGAAATACTGGATTTTGTATGTATGATAACTTGAGTATGATAAAGGTTCTTAAGCTTGGGAAGTGGGTGCAAATTTTTAAAGGCAACCATAAATTGTGAGTTGGACTCTGCAGACAATTTATGAGACATCCATTTCCCAAGATGTCTATGACGATGAACAGTTGTATGGTTTGAGGTAACCTTCATTACCAATTCTTTAACTGAAGAATTTTCAAGCAAGTTTAAATGGCTTTCTATTAGACAGTTTTAATGCTTCCAAATTCCTTTCATATTTTGAAGAGTCACAAAGTAATTTTTTAGCTAACATGTTTGTGAAGAAACGGTAATGCATGCTGGTGGATTTAATTTCTTAATTAGTTTTAAATAAGATTAAAAGAGAAGAGTAGTCTGAATAATCGAAATTATACAAATTATCAATCGTCATCTCAAACAGAAAAAAACAAAAATTCAGAAACAAGATTTTAAAAATTTCTGTATTTTACATTTCATTTATTATTTCAATAAAAAGTCAATTAATAGTAAATAAATAAAAAAAATAATTCAGTACTTATAGTTGTGAGAAAAATATACAGATACATGTGAAGTTGTCTTATAATTTTATTAAGATAGATACTCCCCTTTTCACTCCTCCAGTCCTTAACTTGCAATAAATGTCAAGTACCACATATAACCAAAACACATCCTCATCCACTGCAACAATTGTTACAAAATCCGTTAAAAACATTACCAAGTAAACAATACGAAATACTTTTTTCAAGAGACTGAGCTTTGGGGCCAGGATCAAGGTGTAGTATCTGTTCTGTCGTCTATCCTAGGAGAAATCCTTCTAGACTGAGGCAATTTTAATTTTTGTCCTAATCCAGAGTACCCCTTGTTGGGGAACTGAATTTTCTCCACATTAAAAAACTGACCTTGTATCTAACTCTGCCCTCGTGGGGAGACAGAGTAAATAGAGGCCGACTTCACTCCTTGCTTTTGACCAGATCATCCTATATTTGTTTTTCTAAATATTTACAGATAATAGATAAGTCTTTAGCCAACATTTAAATCCTATGATCTCAACCCACTCATGGAATTTTACAGAAATGCATATTTACCACATACACTAAGTGAATGTCATATCTAAAAGGCAACACCCTGATTAGATTGCCTCACAAAAAAAGGCAAACCAAAAACAAGCGATTCTAAACAATTTTGTGTAACACACACCAAACAAAACCTCAACTAGCAATTTGCTGGTTCAAATGAGAACTTTTCAGACTTTTTTTTAATTAAAAAATGGCTTGATAAAAATACAAAATTTTAATAATGTAAATTTACACACAGACATCAAGCAAAGCAAAAAATCAAATTGATTTTATTTTGACATGTAAAACAAGATGACATTTATTAGATAACTCAACATTTCAGATTACAAGATGCTGAGAGCTAAAATAAGACTGAGGTTTGTTTGGCAAAAGAAAGTAATTTAAACTCCAGAGTTTATCAAAACTTAAACAAAAAGAAATTTTCTGAACGTGCTTAAGTGACCGGGTTTTTTTTAATCTCAGATCTGAAATTAACCTAGAAAACATACGAAAGCATAAGCCAATCGATCGCTGTTATTGACAAAGAAATTTTCCTGCAGAACAAGACATTAATACCTGACCGGATGTCACCAGAAATGAAATTGGCGACGGTAAAAAAAAAAAAAAAATTTACAAAATATTACAAAGATTGCCAAAACAGAATCTACGAAACTAGTCAAGAATAAGAGACTAAAAAAAAATGGAGTCAAATATTTAAAGGCCAAATAATGTGTATTGTGGCATTTATCACGCAAAATCTAAAAATATAAGTTGGGGCATTCAGGACACTAATGAAACAATAATTTCAAATGAGAAAAACATTCTCCACATTGCACAAATTTTTATGAAAGATTATATGAGGAAAACAATAGAAATGATCGCGTGATAGACAACTTTGTCATTTGAAAAACTCCATTTAATATTAACAAGTGAAATAAAAACAATAAGAAACTTCAAAATGAGTAAAAGTCCAGGGATTAACAATATTTATTCCAAACATTTAAGAATGAACAGTGAACCTCTAATCAAGACAATACACACCATCTTTTCAACGCAATTCTACAAATTCAATTTTAAAGAGGCAATACACCATATTTAGAAATCACAGTATTTTGAAGATCTGTGTGCATTTGGTATTCTTGTCTAGCAGGAATGGTGGAAGAATGCAGAAAAAGTCAATCATCGAGAAGATGGCATGATAACGTATGTTCCTGGACTTCCAGACCAATCAGTCAGCTAAATAAAGAAGTGAGAAACAGGATGTCTTGGAGACAGTTAAGACATGATAGATCGTATTTTGCAGGATGCGGAGAAAACGTTTGATGATAATGGTGTGATTGGTGATGAATCAACCATGCATTTCAGCCCATCACTATGGCAACAAATATCTAAAAACAAAACAACAACATCAATGAACCCTTGCACATCAGCAAATTGCTCTATGAAACTACAGGTTGATGTGCCACTGCACATACGCAATATGCAGCATACAATGCGCTAAATGCAACAACTTCTACATCGATAGTACCGTTGTCTTCTGTCTTTATTCTTCAACGCTTCCTATTCATTTGTAATGTTTCCAACATTTTGTCTTGACTTTTACATATACAAAGAAGGTATAAATTGTACCAAAACATCCTATGAATTAAATAAAGCCCATTTCTTCTTTTACATAGGATTTTTTAATTTATTTTTACTAATAAGTCACCTCATATCAAGGCCTAACACCACTCGAGGATAAAGGTTCACAAGATGGATGGATTGTCAGTTGAATGAAGAATATTATGAGGATTGAAAATGGTTAATGGAACGAACAAAACTTGATTACTTATGAGGACGGTTTATGACAAGTATTTGTTCACATTGGATTTGAAGACGACCATATAATAGTCTGCAGGGAAGCAAAATGATTCTTTTTGCTCATCACTCATTTCAGGGTGATGACTTTGATTAATATTAACAACTTCCCAAAGCATGATAAAAATTTGTATAAAAATATGATTATTCATTATTCAATTTTCACACCAATTTTAAATTTGAAAAAAAAAAAAAAAAATGAGATCGTCTCATCACCAAAGATGAAATATACAAATAATTGAAAATTAACTACGGTAAAAAATTCAGATTTTACTAATTTTAAAATACGAGTGACAAATTATATCATAGGTTTGCTCCTCTTAATCTTAGCCCTTTTGATCGGATGAATTCATGTTTTATAAATTATTTTTAGATAACAAATAATGCAGGAAACAAAGCCGAAGATCAAACGTTTCATTCAGCCGTTCATTCAGGAAGGCGTGATTGTGGTAAACACCAGAGATCAGCTTCAAACTATCATTTCATTTGCATGAGACAATTTACAAAAAGTACTACATTATTAGTCATTCTTTGATGACATGGCTAAATTATCTCCACACACAAGCAAACTCTGCAGACTTCTTACAGGTGAGTCATGATGCCGACTTAAAGACCTAATCTTCACTCGTTCTTTCAAACAGAATGAGTGATCATGTCTATGTGTGATTAGAGAACTGGGTAGGTTCTCTTGCGTCTCGCCACGGTTAACTTGATAGCTTCATGTGAGATTTTATATATTACGAGATCACATTTGATTCATTGGGATAGTATTTGTTATAACTTTGATATTGGTTGATAAAGCAGTTATGTTTTTGGCAACTAACAGTCATTCCTTTATGATGTCATCCATTTTCAAATAAATATATTTTTTCTTGATAATAATCATGAAGTGCGCACGATGATAAGCAAGCAAGGTACACGTGCGCACTTCATGATTATTATCAAGAAAAAATATATTTATTTGAAAATGGATGACATCATAAAGGAATGACTGTTAGTTGGCAAAAACATACAAGCAAGCAAGGTACAGTTTTAGTAGTATCGTAGTAAATGACCCGTGATCCAAAAGGGTCACAAGTTGTTTAAAGGATCTTCCCCCCCCTCTCTCTCTCTCTTATTTGATGGCTGACGTCATCAAGTGTGCACAGAGACAAAAAAAATAAGCAAGATAAATATGATAGCAAGATAAAGAGTTTTAGGAGTATACAGATAAAGTTGCGGCTGCTTTCAAACATACACACAAATATTTATGAAACTCTTGTGGTGTCATGTTAGATCAGGGGCGGGCAACCTCCAGTCCGCGGGCCACATCCGGCCCGCGAAGGCTTAGTGTCCGGCCCGCCACCCTGCTATGCTTTATTATTGCAATCCGGCCCGCAAGACCTCCCAGTAAAACTCATATCATTTTGTGACAGACGTAAAAGTAGGTTTCTATTAAGATTTACAGTGGGATAAAAATGTATAAATATCAGCGAGCGATGATGCATGTATATTTCATTTTTCTTTAACTATTAAGAGATAAAAAGAGAAAAAGAGAAAGAGAGAGGCAAAGAGGAAACGCGAGACGAGGAAAGGGCATGAAACATAGAACCTATGTGAGGTGTGTCAAAACGAATGCTAGATCAACTTGCTACTTCCCCCGTCATTATTTTTTATGATTCCAAAATGGCTCGTCATTGGCGCCTTTTATAACATCACATACAGAAGTCTCTTGAGAAAAAATATCAGATTTGTAGAGTATTCAATCCAATTTTTGTACAATTTATTCATGTAAACAAAATATAGTAATTCTGAGATTTCGTTTTTCACTCCGGCCCGCGATCTCCTTCCAAAAGTCTCATCTGGCCCTCACTCTGAAAAGGTTGCCCGCCCCTGTATTAGATCCTCTCTCTCTCTTCTTCTTCATCTCTCTTTCCTTTTTCCTCTCTCTCTCTCTCTCCTAAATATTTATATCATTCTCCTCTTCTCTTGTAACAAGATTCATCCAGGGTGGATTGAGTCGGCTCCAAATGAGTTCAACGTATCCTGTGTCAAAATGTTTGACCAATGCCGATTGGCAGCTAAGTCCGTGGCATAATTCAGCCATTCCTGGTTCCAGCAACAAATACCAAAACTACAGAGGTCAGCTATCAAATTACAAGGGTCTGCTATCAGCTCAATGTCCGTCCACTACTCTTGCTCTTAACATCTAAAACATTCATGTAAAGATGAAATGTGTGCACGATGACAAGCAAGAAGGCACACAAGATAAACAGTAGCATCCGAGTTTTAGTTTCTCTCTCTCTCATATATATATATATATATATATATATATATATATATATTAAATCTCCTTTCATTGGACACCTTATCAACAGACAATTACCAACTGGACAACCCCCATATCTTTTTTACACAAACTTTTTTCACTTTTCATTTCTTAATATTTTTTCAAATGTTGAATTTTGTCTTTTCCACTGCCAACTTATCTATCTATGTAATTCCTCTGATAAGATTTTGATCTTTGAAAAGCCTTGGCTTAAGGAAAGAATAATAAACATAATTTTATTACCGAATATACCTGGCATTGAACAATCGAAGTTTGAAATAAATATGGACTTTCGTACATGTTTATCACTCTTCTTTCATCCATCTTTATATATATATATATATATATATATATATATATATATATATATATATATATATATATATATATATAACTGTGACATGATCGCATCAAGCATTAACATAAAAAATGTAAAAGGAGAGCCTTATATTTTATTCCCAGTAATTTCTAAAGTGAAAATTAAAACTGAGCGAAAACAAATTGTTTGTTTTCAGTTTTTTTCTTTTTCTTCTATTTCGATTTGATTATTTATCTTCCCTCGTCCGGTTCTGTTAACCAGTGCATCTGACCTCTTATACATCATATATGTCTGCACGGAATCACCCAACATCTCCTGAGGACAGATATCAAGTGTCTCACTCTGCGACCAGTCCAAGCCGTTTATCCAGACACATACACCAAACAGTTTCACGTGTCTGTCCATCAAATTCCAACGAAAATAAGTCGGTCTTTCTGTTATTTGCTTGCCAAGTAAAAATGTGATCTTTCTCACCACTGCAAACAAAAAAACATCTTTTTTTTTTTTCGAGGACTCATTTATCTTGAAAAAATACAATTTTGGATTCCTTACACAATTGAATTTTCTGCTGAAGTCGCACTATTATGAGAAAGAATGAAAGAAATGAATGCTGATCTATTTTAATTGTGTGGTAAAAAATCCTCAGCTTTGTAAAGAAACAGATTAGCCTTTGAATTTGTGGCCAGTTTCATTGGCAGTCGATGAAAAAGGAAAAGGAAGAACAATATTTCTCGAATTATCATCGATTAGATTTCATCTGCAACAATGAATATACGTATATACTTTGCCAATCTGAACATTCCACATAATTGCAAAGAACCAGAACTCTAACCAAATAGCTTATATATTCAAAAAGAACTGTTATATATCCATAATCGGATAAGTATGCAGCAATTCTACGAAAGATCTATTTTCTCTTATATGTACACGCAATCCCTTGCATAATAAGTTGTGATTTGGTTGGTGAAAAACAGGCACATCCAAACTCGCGCATTGATACACAGACGATTAGCGCATCACTGACATGCACACTCGTAACCTGCTGATTTCCGCCCAAAGCTGGATATGCACCAAATACGACAGTTCAAGTCGAGACTTCAACATAGACAAACGTGGCATTTCCTCTCGTCATAATCATGGTAATGAGAGGCGGGAATAAACTAAAGACCAACTGAAATTATATTACATTTCTACTATTATGTCTGCTAACCTACAACTCAATTTACTTGTTTACGTTCCTGTATTCTTGTTCCAGTTAAATAAAAGATTATTGTAGAGAAGATGTGTGCGTTTTCCTTCGAACCTGCTGATCCTTTTCTTATTCAAGTCAGATACTTACAGACACGGACGACTCTACAAAATGGCTATCTCCTGTCTCGACACTCAACCAACAACACCTCCGCAAACCAATCATTATTCTGTTTGTGTGTTCTCTGCAAAGTCTCATTTTATATCATTATCAATTCCATTTAAATTTTCTTATCCCTTTTTTTATATATTTTCCTATAAATAAATGTAATATTATAAATTTTAACTTGTGTCAATTACTTGTGACTCCTTTGTTGTGTTCATTCCCCCCTCTCTCCACGAATCGTAAGAATCCCACCGTTTCTTTTTTTATTTTTCTGACTTGGTGATTTATACATTATATTTTTGAAGACATTATTTCATGTGATACGTATTTGTACGATTATATAAATATGAAAATCAACTCTCAAAATAGAAACTGAGCCAAATCGAGAGATTAGAGCTTGCACAGATACACACACGAATGGCTTGATATCCTATCTGATAGAGCTTTATAATAATAAATAAATATGGCTTTATCTTGGAACTTTAAGTGTCAAGATACAGATAAATGTTATACAAAATGTGTGTGTATTTCCTGCCCGTATGTTCACAAACTCCTAGGATTTGGAAGATAAATCATATATATTTTTAAAGTACATTATCCAAGGGATTTGGATTAGATATCATTTTGATCAAAGAGGGAACAATCTTATCGTGGGATCTGTGCTAAAAGAATATATGATGTTTTACTTAACTTTATTATTATATATATATATATATATACATATATATATATATAAGGATAGATAGATATATATAAGGATAGATAGATATATATATAAGGATAGATAGATAATATATATAAGGATAGATAGATAGATAGATAGATAGATATATAAGGATAGATATATATATATATATATATATATATAAGGATAGATAGATAGATAGATAGATATATAAGGATAGATAGATAGATAGATAGATATATAAGGATAGATAGATAGATATATATATAAGGATAGATAGATATATATATAAGGATAGATAGATAGATAGATATATATATAAGGATAGATAGATAGATAGATATATATATAAGGATAGATAGATAGATAGATAGATATATAAGGATAGATAGATATATATATAAGGATAGATAGATAGATATATATATAAGGATAGATAGATAGATATATATATAAGGATAGATAGATAGATATATATATAAGGATAGATAGATAGATAGATAGATAGATAGATAGATAGATAGATAGATAGATAGATAGATAGATAGATAGATAGATAGATAGAGCGATGTAATTTATTTGTTTACTTTATTTGCGATACTCTAACAAATTTGATTATTCATACGGAAAAGCATTTTACTTAAATGCTAGATAGGAATAATTCTTCCCTTCACCAATGCGATACCCCCATATGGGGAGCGACATATATATTTCTTTAATATAATTATCCACAGACACGTGTTTCATCGTCTTATGACTCATCAGCATGATTTGTAAACTGAAGCAATTTTTTCCCACAAGAATAAAAATATAAGCGATTAATTTGTTTCTGACCACCAGATGCATTTTATTTTAAAACTTGGAAAAAAAGTGATGCGTTGGGACAGACACTGAGCTTAGGTTAATTTGTTTGGATCCAGAAAAGTGAGTTTAATTTAAAAAACATGAACTCCCAAATTAGTCTCTTTCTGCTCGCTATCTCAGTCCCCACTCTCACTTTTTCCTTCTCCAACTACAGATATCCAATCTTGAGTTTTATAGTTGCAGTAGTCAACAACTCTGGTCTTTTCCCTGTCTCTCTTTATCAATATAGAAACAGAGTAAGAGGAGACGTGTTAAAAAAGTGACGGCAGGAGCAAAAAGAATAGCAATAATTAGCTCCTATGTCATCAACCGAACTACGTCGGTTGATGACATAGTATGATGTAGGTGTATTATTTTTTATTACTAAGATTAAATGAAAAAAAAAAAATAACAGAAACAATGATAAAAGTTGTTGTAACTTTTTTTTTAAATAATTAAACTTATTAAATTGTAAAAATAATTATAATCCAAGTCTATATTTATAAATGTCACAAGAAAATTAAAGCTTTATTAATATTATTTATTTCATGATTGAATTAGTTTTAATACTTTTAAAATGATTTTAATAGGTTCTGTTATTTTGTGAAAAAAAACTATAATGGATTTTGCGAACGTCTATTTTTATATGCAACTTCTTACTCGACTATAAAAAAACTCCATGAACATAAAACTAAATCTTATCTAAAACTTACTAACATGCATTGGTATCTGTAAGAAACCAAGAGAAATGCAGCAAGTTGTTGTACGATTTAGTAGTAGTAATATTAATCATACTTGCTTAAGCAATCAAACTTTCTCCATGCAGCAGGACGGTGGCAAATTGATTACCTTTCTTAATAAACAGAGAGATAAAGCTACACGTAAGGGAGAGAGAAATAGAGAGTATATAAAATAAGAGCGGGGGGGGGGGGGCAATATACAGTGAAAAAGAGGGAGAGTGATAGACAGAAACTTAGTGAGAGATAGATCATTTGGTTAGTTAATTGCAAATTATGACCATGGGATTGCGAAATTGATTTGTGCGATCAGCTTTCGGAGTGTGAAAAGAAGAGAACTTGACTAATTTCTCAACATGACAATGATCCATTACCTTGTTCCTAAAGGAAAACATTCGTTAAGCTAGGTTTAATCGCAGTGTTTATGTGGTGCATAGCACAACCCTGCATTCGAAGAGGAAAGATTTTTCTTGTGAGATGCTTGTGTTGCTAGTAGAGTGGGTCTGATCATTTACAACCCGAAATCTGTAGTGAAAGAAGTTCATGACCTTTGTAACATCTATAAGATGTGGTTTACGCCTCTAATTATATTAGTTGGGTACAAATCTTTTTTTAAAAATGGTGTTTCTTTTTATTTATAGTGAAAAAATTCTTATTGTTTTTTAATGCCATTTTAAAGTAAATTTTACCATAACAAAAAACAAAAACTAGCAATTATTTCAAAATAGAAAAGTGTTTGAAAAGAGCGCATGGTTAATTTAAAAAACAAAATTTTTTTATGGAAACGCTCCAGACAAGGTATGAAGCCACTTGATGTAAGGAGCTAACAAGAACGAAATATGATTATTGCAAAGACAGGAGATGCCTATTGGCCTTAGTCTTGAAAAGACGAAGGCTATAGGTTGGAGGAAAACACTTAGCAGGAAGAGAGTTCCACAAGCCTGCAGTTCTTGGAAAGAAGCTATTGGAATAGGAAGCTGTATTACAATGAGGTATAAAAACAGTGAATTGATGGAGACCACTAGAACAATGAGTCAAATGAGCTGGAACAAAAGAAGCAGGGAATAGATCAGACAATTCCGATGAACACATGCTATAATAGTATTTATAGAAAAGACTGAGACTAGCAACATCACGTCTGAGAGAGAGGGTGTAGAAACGAAGAAAGATTGGAGCCCAATCAAATTATAGATACGTTTCTGCACCTTATCAAGAACCCTAAATGGGACAGAGATTCACCAGCCCAAATATGACAACAGTACTCCATACATGGTTTGATAGTAGATTTGTTGAGATAGAGAATAGCCTCAGGTGTGAGAAAGTATTTAGAGCGATAGAGAGAACCGACGTTACAAGAAGCAGAAAGAGCAATGAATCTAATGTATGAATTCCAAGAAAGATTTGATGAGAGAGAAAGACCAAGAAGTTTCAGAGTCTATTTCTCCTCAAGAGCGAGCAGCCATCTATTAGAATCTCAGGAAGAAAAGGGTGTGATCGAAAGACATGATTGGATTAAATGAAACAAGCCATTTCATACTCCAATCCACAACTGAACCCAGGTCACCTTCTAGATCAGCTGCATATTTCGACTGACCCGATGGAGATGGGCGACAAGCAACACCAGAATAGAGAGTGGTATCATTAGCATAGATGTTAATTTTCTCGATAATATTCTCTGGAAGATCATTTATATAGAGAAGAAACAGTATTGGGCCTAGAATAGAGCCCATAGAAACACTAGCATTGATAGGAAAAGAGAATGAAGAGACATCTGGTAGAATGCCCCATTCCCAACAAAAACATAAAAAAATTGGGAAAAAAAAAAAAATAATCGAGAATCTTACAAGTTATTTATTTGCATAGATGTTAATTTTCTCAATAATATTCTCTGGAAGATCATTTATATAGAAGCAGCAGCATTTACTTTAAAGTCTGAATTTTTGTGCCAATTGCTTTGTTTTTTGCTGTTTGCATATGACCTCGCCAAAATAAGGTAGGGGGGGGTAAAGAATTAAAAGAGAATGAAGATTCAAAGTTTTATTCTTCATTAATCTTTCATCATGATTATTATTTTAAGAATCTTCTTTTTTTTTTGAGAAATGCATGGGTTGCTGGTGGAGTGAGTCTGATGATGAAACCTGCAATAAAACTAGTTCATTACTGATGACCGACCTCAGAGCATCTCCAAGATGTATTTTACAGTTGATGAAGATAAAAATCTTCCAAAACAAAATAACAACCTTTCCTCAATTCAGTTTTACTCATTCATAACTTATAACACAGCAGCTTACCTATCTACTCCACTGTCAAAGTTAAGGTTAAGTAAAACCAAATGACTAACATAGCCATAAACTTTTCAGATGTGAATATATCACTTCTCTATATGCGATATATCCGCATCTAAAATCTTATTGTGCAGCTCATAAAAATTAGCTTGAAGAATGTTGCTTTTATACTAAGCGCCTAAGTATGTGCGCAAATGATACAGCTGGGTTATTATCTATTTATTGAAATAACATCTATATAAAGTTGCGGAATTTTCAAAGTCAGACTCAAAGAGTACTCTGCCTGACACATCAATAGTGTATTCGAACCAGCTCACTTTTTCTGTTCCTTTTGAAAATATTTATTCTGACCAAGAAAACCTTTTGAATGAATTTTATTTGCCTTATTCACCGATTCAAGGGAGATAATTGGTTATAAATTCCATCATTCATTATAATGAAAGGGAGATAAAATATTTGCAATTCCTCATCTATTAAAAGATTGACATTTTTTTAAGCTATTTACATTTAATAATTTTATAAATAAAGTTTTAAAAACATTCTCATAATAAATGTAATTATAGTTTTATAAACATTTGGTTAACTTAATAATTTAATGATCAAACAATACTGTGATAATTAAAATTAACAATCCTATTTAAAAAATAACAAAATAATATTTTGGTAAAAAAAAAAAAAACAGACAGCATAGTTGAAAAAAAAAAAAAAAAAAAAAAAAAATTGCGAAACAAAAATAAAAGTACAAAGACTCCCGAACAGCGCCGGGTTGGTACAGCTAGTTTTAAATAAAACAAACTGTAGTTGACATGAAAATTATTTTTGGTATCTACTGACATTTGAGTGAAGATTCCAGGAAACTAGCAATTTCTTCTTTTTTTTTTTTTTTTTTTTTTCAAAGACTGTGCGACAATGGTGTGATCTTTGGTCATAACAGACAGAATGGCAAACATTATCTACCATACACGAAAAAAAAGGAAGAAAAAATAAAACCAAATTTGTGGGCGTAAACAGGATCATAAGATTCGTTTTACATTGAATTCCATTCATGCAACAATCACTTTCATTATCTTTTTATATGCGTTGACATAGAAGCGTTATCGACGAACATTTGAAATGAGCATTGTACAAAGTTGAAAATGTCCAGTTTTTCATTAAAATTGCATATTCATTCAATGTTTATGAAAGAAAAATTTTTTTTTTAATGGACAAACGTACATTAAAATTAGACATGTATAATTTACATGCTTTTCCATTTGTCAAACGTGAAGAAAATCGTAATATTTAGCCGAGAAACACATTTTAAATTAAAACATAAGCATACACGGATTAATAAAGTGAGGATTGAAACAACTCAAAGTCGGACGCCATTTTGTTTTTCACCTACAACGTAGGATCTTCTGACTATTCTATGTTGCAGGTGAAATAAATTATTACGTCCGGCCGACATGGTGTTTTGAATCATTTCAATTCTAACTTTAGTTTTACCCTGTACCTACATCGAACAGAAGCAATTCTGACAAGGACAATACATCCAACTCGGATCTAACATGATTATATATAACTGTAACAGCATTGATGCCGTGGTGGGTTGAGTCGGCTCCAAATGAGTTCACCACATTCTGCGTTAAGGTGGTCCACTCCCGTCGATCGGTAGCTGAGTCCTCGGCATATTTCAACCATTCCCGGTTCCAGTAACAAACACCAAAAACGCGGGGGCCAGGTTTCGCAGCCGTACAGCAGTATTGTGTGTATCAATGCTTGGAATATCTTCAATTTTGTTGAGAGTTTTAACTCTTGTCGAGATCACAATTTACTTTGGAGACGGCACAAGGTTGAACCAGAGCGAGCGATATGGAAAATTCTATATGAGAGAGAAAGAGAAAAGATGTCTGCGTGTGTGTCCGAGCATCATTTTTACAACAGCTGATAACCTCACAAAACCAATAGCATATTTGTACGCGACACATTACTGTGGATGTTTTAGTATAAGCTTGCATATATTTTTATGGTTTGGGGTTCATAAAAGTGACACGCATCTACCCCCAGTCGAAATTCAAATATTTCTGATTTGCATTAAATTTGAACCACAGGTATTAGAGACAAAATTTTAAGACTAGCTGAGTATTTTAAAGGGGGCACAAAACTGTTTGAAAATTGTCATCTGTTGAGTTTTTTGTTTTTTTTTTCTATGATTTTCGAAGTTATTTTAAGTTTATATTCATGTTTGTGTGGGGTAAACTCTGAAACTAATTAACCGATCATTATGAAATTTTAAAGATAGCTTCTTGTCGTAACAGTGGTAAATGTTGTTGACATTTCTAAGATGGAGTATTATTTTACATGTTTCAGACACTTCTCATCTTGGATGGTGTCATTCTCACCTTTCAGATGTTGTATTTGAACAAACTTATGTAAGTCAGATGGTAAAGTAAATAACAAATTTCCAAAATATCATTCATCTTGTCTTCAGTTGTTTGACATTTAATCCGACTATATGCCATTTTTTTTATTTGAAAGTAGGATTGCTAAAAGTATTGATACTTCTTAAAATGATATGTATATATTCGTAATAAAAGTCATAAAATTATGATACTAGTAATTTTTTTTTTTAAATGGCTGTTTTATATGACATTATGATATTGCTTTTGCACAGCTTCATTTTTTTTTTTTATTGTTCCAATTTTCTTTTGTATTTGTCTTCCGGTTATCCATTCAGCCTTTTGATCTTCCCTCCCTTACTCCTAACCGGATTTTTGACCTAGCTGTGTTCATTTCACTTTAGATTGTCTACTCTCTATTTTCTATTGTTCTTTCTCTTCTCGCTTTTAATGGTCTGTATGTGTACATATCTGCATTAATAAAACTATGAGACTAGATAACACATTTTTTGCCTAAACTTTTATATATAGGTGTGCGGTAGCATAACTTAAAAAGAAAGGATTTTTTCCTAATCGCAAATGGTAACACTTTAATTAAGACGTCTTCAGTTAAAAGGCTGCTTATGTTAGTAACTTTTGCGGCAGCATTGGTAATTCTGAATACCATATGCCATGGGATAACCAAGACTTGTGAGCAGGGTTGCATAGTTAGAAGGTAAAACTCCGGACTCGAGCTACGACCATTACAAAACTCCGGACTCGAGCTACGACCATTACAAAACTCCGGAATCGAGCTACGACCATTACAAAACTCCGGACTCGAGCTACGACCATTACAAAACTCCGGAATCGAGCTACGACCATTACAAAACTCCGGACTCGAGCTACGACCATTACAAAACTCCGGAATCGAGCTACGACCATTACAAAACTCCGGACTCGAGCTACGACCATTACAAAACTCCGGACTCGAGCTACGACCATTACAAAACTCCGGACTCGAGCTACGACCATTACAAAACTCCGGACTCGAGCTACGACCATTACAAAACTCCGGACTCGAGCTACGACCATTACAAAACTCCGGACTCGAGCTACGACCATTACAAAACTCCGGACTCGAGCTACGACCATTACAAAACTCCGGACTCGAGCTACGACCATTACAAAACTCCGGACTCGAGCTACGACCATTACAAAACTCCGGACTCGAGCTACGACCATTACAAAACTCCGGACTCGAGCTACGACCATTACAAAACTCCGGACTCGAGCTACGACCATTACAAAACTCCGGACTCGAGCTACGACCATTACAAAACTCCGGACTCGAGCTACGACCATTACAAAACTCCGGACTCGAGCTACGACCATTACAAAACTCCGGACTCGAGCTACGACCATTACAAAACTCCGGACTCGAGCTACGACCATTACAAAACTCCGGACTCGAGCTACGACCATTACAAAACTCCGGACTCGAGCTACGACCATTACAAAACTCCGGACTCGAGCTACGACCATTACAAAACTCCGGACTCGAGCTACGACCATTACAAAACTCCGGACTCGAGCTACGACCATTACAAAACTCCGGACTCGAGCTACGACCATTACAAAACTCCGGACTCGAGCTACGACCATTACAAAACTCCGGACTCGAGCTACGACCATTACAAAACTCCGGACTCGAGCTACGACCATTACAAAACTCCGGAATCGAGCTACGACCATTACAAAACTCCGGACTCGAGCTACGACCATTACAAAACTCCGGACTCGAGCTACGACCATTACAAAACTCCGGACTCGAGCTACGACCATTACAAAACTCCGGACTCGAGCTACGACCATTACAAAACTCCGGACTCGAGCTACGACCATTACAAAACTCCGGACTCGAGCTACGACCATTACAAAACTCCGGACTCGAGCTACGACCATTACAAAACTCCGGACTCGAGCTACGACCATTACAAAACTCCGGACTCGAGCTACGACCATTACAAAACTCCGGACTCGAGCTACGACCATTACAAAACTCCGGACTCGAGCTACGACCATTACAAAACTCCGGACTCGAGCTACGACCATTACAAAACTCCGGACTCGAGCTACGACCATTACAAAACTCCAATTCCAAATTACTTTTAAATAAATCAAAATCTTTTGAAAATTGCTGACTATCTCAGACAAAAATGGAGGAAAATCGTTTGCACTGATATATACATGCATTGCATGCACACAACAAAACAGTCACAAAAACACGATTCAGCAGAGGACGGCGAAAGCAAAGATGGTTTGATATTCTACACAAATAAAAAATGAAAATTGGCTAGTCAGAATCAAAGTTTGATCTGCAGCTTAAATACTATTTAGGTCCAACTTTTTAAGGCAACACACAAACACATAATGATGAAAATTGTGCATCTGCTTTCCTCATCCCAATGCAAATGACTGTACCCTGAGAATCGCCAAAACAACATTTAGATTAAAATGCTCCCATCGGTACATGTATGGATGTTCAATTTAAACACTGAAACCTTAACTTCGGACTAATCAAGAGTAAGAGAGAATTCTTTTAAATTCTACACAAGAAATTTAAAAAAAAAAAAAATTTTAATTTAGCAAATACTTGATTTTTTCATATTAAATTCATTTATGTTTTAATTTGATAGTGAAAAAAGTTTCAGTAAAAGAAAAAAAACTCAACCAAATACACATACACAACACCTCTGTTGCCGATAGATGCCTTGCAATTTATAACTGTTTTTATTTTAATCACACAATTACTGATTTATAAAGAGCAATTTGAATGTTTTTTATTACATATTACTGTATTTTTATGCGGTTGAGTTGGCATGTAGAATAGAACAATTGGATAAGCGCAGCTGATTATTATGGCTGTTGCTTCCTCATACCCACCGTGGGGTAGACGTGTTTCCACTGCACTAGAGATTGTTTTTCTTGTGGCCTTTTAAGAAACCATGCAAGCATGACGACATCAGGATGCAAATACATAGCATGTGTCATATTTGTACAAGAGTGTGTGCGTCATTGGCAACGATGAAATTCACTTTACACATGTTTTATAAAAAGAAATAGCAAGCGGTACTCAGCATGAGTTGCAGCCACCATATATGTCTATATATATATATATATATGCAGCATTTTTTGATTCATACAAACATTATTAAAAATAGCAGAATTCGTCTGTCTAGTTATACCTTTTTTAATCTTTTCAATCTTTCTAATGATTTTCTTTGTGTTAAAATCAAAAAACTTGATACAAGTTTTGTATGTGTCACTAACGGTTTTCGATAACTCTCCGAATCATCTTCAGGTGTTGATGGCAAAATAGACTAAAATGTGGGTGAAAGGAGAGAATTTAAAAAATACATCGGAGAGACGCGCACGTAAAAGAATGCCTTACATTGTTCCAAGAAAGACGTTGACGAATTAAATCTTTTTAAAAGAGGGAAAATGGGGAGGTAAGCAATAATTAATTTAATAAAAATGTCCCTTTTTTCGAATTTAAATTCGCAACACAAAGAAAATCATTAGAAAGATTGAAAAGATTAAAAAAAGGTATAACTAGACACACGAGTTCTGTTATTTTTAATAATGTTTGCATGAATATATATATATATATATATATATATATATATATATATATATATATTTATTAGGGGTTGATGTCTGGTGATCATGGTTAATAACACGTTTGGAAGAGTCTTACCCCAACCACCCTGATAGCTACGACCTTGTGAAAAGTTTTTTGTTTTTTTTTTTGCTGCCAATTTTATTGTCTGATTTCTTATGGAACAATTTAATATTTAGTTGATACAGCTGCGAGGAAACATCCAAACACTGGCTAACTCGCGTAGGCTGTTCTAATGTTTATATAAGTTTATTTTTTATAAAGCTCTACTTTGTATTGAGCACTTTTGAAATAATATTAGTTTTAAGTTCATTTTATCAATAATTTTTTTTAACTTATATATATAGTAATTCAGGTAAGGCTTATATCCACAGGGTAAAAAATCTGAAGAATGTTTACTGCGTTTATATAATAGTGCTAAATAATGAAGAACGATTTATATAATAAAAACTATATTTTATACACATGCGCATCCACGTGCGTGCGTGCGTATGCCAGGATAAAGAAATACTAAGATCGGTGTCTGAATGTGCAGTACAAACACTGAGAGAGATATCCCCTTCAGCCTTCGTAAGTGCCAACATTGACCATGAATGATTGCAAGAATTAAAAATGAATGGAGTAAGTTCAGGGAATTTCTGTCATTACTATTCCGCAGACCACCGTCGACCAAGAGAAGAGTCTATCAAGCATGCGTATGCAGTGTGATGATGTATGGAAGTGCCCCTGGCGAGTGAGAGTGGAGGACATGTTGCATGGAGAGAAATGATATGAGAATGATACAATGGATGTGTAATGTGAGTCTTAAAGACAGGCTTAGATCTGATGACCTCAGAGGAAGATTAAATCTGGATAGTATAGAGATGTATGCAGAACAGGAAACTTTAATGGTATGGCCATATTGAAAGAATGGAGGATAGTTTTTTTGGGTTAGTAAATGTAGAACAGTTGAGGTAGCAAGTTCAAAATAAGAATGGACGTGAGAAAGAGGTATAATTAAAAACCTGGCCAGAGATAGGTTAGGTTTGAAGTCAATTTCTACAAACTGTCCAGCACATGCAAGCAAGTAAACTGGACGTTAAACCAAATATGATGATGAATCATACTTTTGTTTAGTATAACTGAGTAGGTGTTCGTACCAGTCAGAGATACATCCTCGACAATCAGTCAGACAGTGACTGTTACTGTAGGGTTGAGGTATGGTTCTGTTCAGTGCTTGAAGGTCTACTTTCCCAGGCTTTACCTTCTCTTCAAGAAGGAGTTAGTTTATTACTAATCGCCTGAAGTGACCCCACCGGGGAATGCCGGCAGGGCTGCTCAGGAATTATTTTCTAAACTAGAGTGCGCTTAACCTAGTGAACTGGCTTTTCAAAACCACCTGACCTTGTGTCTAACCTCCTGGAAAGGAGGTAAATAAAATACTTTTGTTTGGTATGATTTTATTGATATAGATAAATGTGAAAACTGAAAACTTTAAAAAATGTCTTTCATTATAAAAAGGAAAGAAAACAAAAAAAAAAACCACAAAAATTAAAAATCAAATACCTATTGACTGTGTTCTGTTATCTATTGTGGTGACTGAGTATATTTCTTATCTTGGTGTTTCAAGCAAAAAGATCTTAGAAACCGAGTAAACATTTCTTCATATTTTCATGGATTGGGGGAGGGGGGGGGGTCTTTTCTTTTAATCCCACATTACGTCTTATATGAAGTTCAAATTACAGGATTCGATAATCCTCAACAATGTTATACATTCGAATGTATAATATTGTTATGAAAAATGGAATTGATATGAAACTATAGTAAATTGTTCAGATATGTAAACTTATTTGTTCATCTTAATATTAATAAAATAACGTTCCCACTTCTCGTGTGTATGTTTCTCGCCTCTATGTGACTGACACGTTTTCTTATTTACTATATATCGATTTTTAAAAATCCTATGTAAAAAATAATTTAATTAAATTAATCTATCATAATGCATTTCGGTTTCTTGATAAACAAGTCAGACATTTTAATCTTTTGTTAAAAGTTGAAAATAAAAAATTAATTACTTTGTGACTCTGAAATTTGAAAGGAATTTGGAAGTATTTAAACTGTTGAATAGAAAGTAATTACTGGCTTTCAAATTCTTAGCAAATCTGCGTATATTAAGAGTGAAAACTTTGGAACCAATAATTTTTATAGAGATTAAAACAACAATATCATAAAATTATTTATAGTTTCATAAAAATTTGGTTCAATTAATAATTTAATGATAAAACTATGATCAAATCATTAAATTAAACTTTCAAAATCTCTTTAGAAAAATAATAATTTGGTTAAAAAAATTTTTTTTTTTTAAATTTAAATGTGAAACAAAAATGAAAGTAAAAAAGCTCATGGGTAACGACATCAGGTAGGTATAGCTAGTTCAAACGGAATTTCCATGAACAGAGTTTCTTTCCAAGACCTTCCCATCTGTAGAACACATTACCATGGGAATATTACCCTGGCACAACAGGGTCGTATTGTGGTTTTTTGGCTAGGGGCAAAGTGTAGTATCTGTTCTGATACTACACTTCATCTTTTTTGTCCTCAGTCAGTGAAGGAAACATCTTTCTAGACTGAGACAATTTAAATTTTTGTCCCAATCTAGAGTGCCCCTTCTTGGGGAGCTGGATTTTCCCCTCCTTAAAAACTTAAATTGTGTTTTACTCTGCACTTGTAGGGAGGCAAGTAAATAGGATCAATGTCAAGAAATACTTGTCATAAATCAAATTGAATTCATTCAATTCTTCATTCAACACCATCACATTAACCCTTATCCTAGAGTGGCTTTTGGTCTTGATAAGTGGGGACTCATTAGTAATAAAAAAAGAAAGATCCATCTGAAAAAATATTGAGCCCTTTATATGTAAAAACGTCTGCTGTCTTGTGTTGGAACTGATGCCTAAGATTGTTTTTGAAAAATTTATTTTTATGCCACACATATTGATTAAAACGTGGAAACATCTGCCACAATCAACAAAATTCTAATTAAAACTAAATAAATAAAAAAAGTAGTTTATGTTAAAACTCAAGGCTGTGAAATAATTAGACTTATTTCTTGAAAATATTTTCATTGAAAAAGCATTTTCTGTAAGCAGAATTAATAGAAATGACTCATAAAATCTCGATAAAACATGATCAGACTAATGCAGATCTCAGCACAATGTGGCTTTTCTGGTTCAACAAAGACACAGCAGGAGATTTTCTTTACTTAGCAAAAAGGAGAACTCGCCAACCCAGTGAACAATATGGAGAGAATGTTTGCCAAATATGGAATTGAGATCAGCGCAGAAAAATAAAGCTGATGACAGCCCAATAGTAATAATGCATCTAGAACAGATATATTTATAAAGTTTTGATTTTAGAAAGGATGGACATGTTTTTTAAAGCTCTATGAATTCACCCCCTCGAAAAAAAAAAAAAATATCGAAATCTTTTGTTATATTCATGATAGTCTATATAATTAAAAAGAAAAGAAAAAGACAAGCCCATTTTTTTTTAGTCAAAGTCCGATAACTTTCAGACTCAGACTCCTAAAGCTATGAATTTGCTCAGACTCATCTTTGAATAAAAAAGAAAATTACAGTCAGCAGGCAAGAACTAAATAGTGTTAAGTAATTCAAATACTTGGTGAGCCATCCATCATCAATCAAAAGGATTCAAAGGTAGAGATATAAGATCTTAGCAAGAACAGAGGTTGTAGCTTGGTGAGAAGAGCAAAATATATTACTGGCATGTTAAGCCACTGCCTTTCCTTCTCTACTCATCCAGCTTCACTATTTTCTTTTTTTTTCTTCCTTTCTTTCCCTTCTAAAATGCTACACTCACAGGAAAAGGGAAGTGGTATGTATTTAAAATCATTTACAACTATGTCCACAAAACCAGGTCACATGATCAGATCACAATTAAAAAGAAAAAATGTTGACCAACCAATGACGACGCCTCTCCCCCTCGGAATTTATCAAAATCTGAGAGCCTCAGGATTTAGATATAAGGAAGAGATTGCTGACTAAGAGCAGAGAGTTTTCCAGCTGACATCAGAGCGTTGACTCAACTGAATGCTAAAGAAAACTAAGTCTTCAAACCACATCCAACACAGAAGAATGCTAGAGACAACAACGAGATTTCAAGCAACATAGCAACATAACTACTATAGAATGCTGGAAGCGACTTAGTTGAATGTACATCCACCCATGTTGAACTTACACAGCCATGAACAGTAGAAAAAAAGATTATATAAATGTTGACCACATAATAAAAATGAAAAATATGTAAATCTCAATTTATGCTGTTGTGTTCTTCTTTTACTTGTCACCCGTTTACCATACTTCCAACATTCTTTAAGCTAACAGAATTGGCAGAACTGAAGTTGCTCCACACACTGGCACTCTTCATATTCCTTTATGCATGAGAGTTATGGACTCTGACAACTGAGCTATGGAGGTAGAATACAGGCAGCAATGGAAATGAGATGTTTCAGAAAAATCCTTGGTATCTCCAATGAAGAAGTCCGCAACACCATCAAGTCAGTATGAACTGGCATGGTATGGGTAAATAACAAAATTTAATCGGCATTCCAAATCATCCTCCAAAGAACAGTGCAGGAAAAGAAAGGGTAGGAAAGTTCACGTAACAGAGTGCAGTTTAAACAGTTCTGTAGATCATTGGCCAATATCAATAAGAGTTATGCCATGGAAACGTCCACATAAAAATGTTTGTTATTACATACTGATGAGAGGAAAAATTGGTTTGTAAAAAAAAAAAAACATTGTTAATCTATTTTCTCCGATTAAAAGCAAATATATACTTCACACCAAGGCTCAAATGCTAGACTCAGACTCCAACTTGTGAAATTTTAAAAGGTTTGACTCGGACCTACCTAAGAAATCTTCCATTAGTAATAATTTATATACACTACATATTATTTTTAGTGTTTTGATTTTAAAGGCTTTGTGAATTCACAGATCTTTTTTTTATTTTAACAAAAACTAAATAATCTAAAAAAAAATTACAGAGATGAATGTAATTTTATTCTCGCCAAAGTCAACATGCTAGAAAGAAAAATTACATAATAAAAAAAATTAATTTTTTTTTATTATCTTAACCGAGAGATAGATTTAACTTAAATATAAACAAAACTATTGTAGCCGTCTCAAATTTCATTGGAAGGCAGACAGACGGCCATTTGAAGATATGGAGAAAGCAAAGTTGTTCTGGGACAGTACGACATTGTCTTCAGTTTATTCAATTTGCAGAGACAGAATTCTACCATTGTGAAAAGCTCCTAAACAGCCCTGGGAAAATAATGTTCAATTTATAAACATAGAAGAAAAATGAGAAAATAATGATACAAAACATTAAAAAAACATTAAAAAAAACATACAAATCTGAGTAACATGAGATTAACCAGGAATCCAGAATAATATGGTTCATTCATCGAGATAGGGTTTAATTGGATTGGTTAACAGCAAATCAACTTTTTAAGAGTGCACGAGTCGTTTTTTTTTTTGTTTTTGTTTTTTTTTCTCCCTCAAATCAGACTCAAAATTCGTATTTTTTTGTTAACTGTCTCCCCAGTCTTTGTGTATTACTTAATGCCAAAACAATAATTTTGGAAACTATTAATTGTATACGATTTTTAAAACACAAGTTGCTATTTTACTCATAAATGAAGGGCCCCCAATTGAATTTGCACATAATTGAATACAGCAGATATGAAGGGCTCCACAATTTAATTTGCGCATAATTGAACACAGCAGATATGCTTAGATCTGATGACTTCAGAGGAAGATTAAATCTGGACAGTATAGGATGATGTGTGCAGAACAGGAGACTTTGATGGTATGGCCACATTGAAAGAATGGATGGGAGTTCTTGGGTTAGTATATATAGAACAATTGGGGTAGCAAAAAGAATTTGAAAGAAAGAACAATAAATTCCTGGCCAGAAATAGATTAGTTTGGAAGTCAATTTCTAAAAGCCGTTCAACACATGCCAGCATGTAAAACCAATGTTAAATCGAAGATGATGATGGGGGGGGGGGGGGGGTTATTAAATGTTGATGCTAGTTAATATAAAGCATATTTAAGTAAATGATGCTAAGACAGGTATAGATACATTAATGAAAAGATTTTTAAAAAACAGTGAGTGCCAAAGAGTCTGCAAAAGAAGGAACAGACCATAACAATGTGACAAGGAACAAGTGAAAAAGACTTATAGGAGATTAAAAAAACTAGACGAATTATGCTATTTTCACTGTTGGTTTTTGTATTATTAAAATGGAGAACTGGAGAAATACAAAAGATTTTACGTTACAAGTTGACCCGTGTCCCGTGTTGCCCGGGAAAAGTTGAGTAACCCAAGAAACTCATGGCCCCAACCCTAAACTATTGAATTATTTGCTGTTCATGGTTGTCCAAACACAAACCCCATGAATTAATGTAAAACATCAACCAGTAAAGTAAAAAGCAAATGGCAGAGTTTGGAGAAAAAAAAGCTTAAAAAAATAAAATAAAGTAAAAATACTCCCGGTCAACACCAGGTCGGTACAGCTTACCTATAAAAATGTTCTATGTAACTTTGGCATTCCGAGAGAAACTCAAGCGACTGCCAATGAAGCTGCCCCTATCAAGGGAGGTATTGTCTGAGAGAATGACCTCCAAGAACTGAGGATATAACCATTTAACTTTATAAAAAGTTAACCTACTAAAAAGAAAAAAAAAAAAAAGCTTCCCTGAATTTTTTTGCACACAAAAATCAAAATACACTTTAAGACTAAATAAACTTACATGTTCCACATAATTGACTAATCAAAGAATTACTGTGAAAGTAGTTTGTCAAAAAGGATGGTTCCTTTGAAGTTCCTTCTAGCTGCATTTGAAAATTTATCTTTAAAACTCAAATCTACCATAATCACTGCTTTGCTCCACCATTTTGAAAGGCTGATATAACCTAACACGTTTCCTGTTGAAATTGGAGGCCGCTTTTTTTCATTGCCAATTCAAGCTTCCGAACTAAATTCATCAAACACAACAACAGGCCAAAAATTGTGTGTGTGTGTGCGCGCGTTGGGGGGGGGGGGGTAGAATTTTATGTTCAATATAAGTATATAGAAACGATACTCAAAGAAGTCATACAATAACACGACTACTGGTAAATGGTCTCAAGTTGCATGTTATGGACCTTTAAACCAGACAGAAAGCGAGAAGAACAATAAGAACTAGAAAGAGAGGTCAAGGGTCGATGTTTGTGTGCGTATGTATCAGCTAATGCATATGTATGGGTCCACGTTCGTATGTGGCTATATATTTACCATTTACTACTATCTCCCATCATCCACGGACTCATGAATGAGCATGTTAGTGTGCTTGTATTTCATATACTTTAAATATATTTATGGGGTCAGGTATATATGTATATAAATATATTTATGGGTTTGCATGGGTATATGTGTACGGGTGTATACATGTCGACTGTCCTGTTTTCATAATTAGATCTGTTTGCATATATTTATGTATCCTTTTGTATAAATCTTTGAGTATGCGGATATATATGAGTGAGTGCCCATACATGTAGGAGTCCACATACAAGTGTGTGTCCATGTGTATTTTTCGACCGGTGCTTATATGCCAGTGTCCTCCACTTTCTTTAGACTTACCCAGGACTAGAACCCAGACAAAAGTTCAAAGCAATAAAAATCTGGACCAGAACTGATTCAAAAAAAAAAAAGAAGAAGATATTTAGCAAGAAGCCTCTTAGTAAAATTCTAGCACACCTACCTCCCACCATCACATACCATCATCCCTCCCACCACACATACTTTTTCCAAAATAGTATTCTGAGTTGAATAGGTTAGTGGCTCCGAGGAGATCACATAGATCAAAACCTTCACTTGTCGATGTAACCCCCCACACACACACACAAATATATATAGGTATCAACAATGTAAATAAATCAATCTGTTTTTCTCTTTTCGTGGTTGCCTTTCGGCTGCTGCAACTCGTTCCCGGATCCTAGCAAGTTCATATTGTCGGTCATAGGGGTGTATCTGTACAAGCACTCGATTTCTTTTGTAAATTAAGTGAACTTCAAAATTCGTTGCAAGTAGTTCACATAGAAATACAGGTTCCTAAATGATATATATATATATATATATATATATATATATATATATATAATTAGTACACATATTGTATTAGTTTCTGTAGATGTAAATCCATTGAAACTCCAGTGTTTATAAAAAAGTGCTCAATAACAAGTAGAGCTGTTCTTAAGTATAAATGTTTATTTATACAAACATTATTGGTTACATATGTGCATACATGTTTCGGTTGTACTCTTCACAGAGAGTCAACCTCTTCAGACCAAAGAAGACAGAAGTCTCTCTGTGAAGAGTACAACCGAAACATGTATGCACATATGTAACCAATAATGTTTGTATAAATAAAAATTTATACTTATATATACACACACACACACACACCAAAACACATGCTTCACTTCTAATGATCGGATAATACAGTGAAACTGCAGTAAAGTGTTAAAGCAAAGTTCGTTTTATTACACATTATTGATATTTAATTTTTCATTTTAACTAATCATTTTAAATGCTATGCTGTCTAGTTGAAAATAAAGAGAATGTTGGTTATTTGATACAACAGTACATGTTATTAATAGTTTAAAGGCTTCATTTCGAAGGGTTACGATAGATAACATGTCAGCCACTTTTTTTATTTAATAATAATAATGATAGATACAAATGGCCGATTAATGTTTATTGTTACACTTCGAAATTAGAAAGTAATTTTGAACCCTTTAAACTGTCGATTAGAAATTATGTTCAGATTTGACTTAGGCTCCTAAACCAAAAAGGAAAACATGAATGTTTGCACGCACCTCTGTCATATAAAAGAACCGAGATTTTTTTTTTTTTTTTTTAAAAGATAAAACAAACGTTTAACTATAAAATGAAAACAGGAAAACATAATAATAAATCAAGTTTTTTTTTCTAATTTAACCTATAGCTTGGTTGGATATAATTATTTAATAATGAATATTTAATTGTTTACAGACGAATACGTCTCATCCTTTCGGAATCATCAGTGTAGAGATAATTATTCAAACTGGTCGCACTATTCGAACCCCCGGAACAAGAGTCACCTTTAGCTCCAAATTCTGACACCCTAACCGATGAGGCCATTCTGAATAACTTCATGAAGTGGTGAGAAATAAATCCTATTATGCCGAGCAGGTAACAATAGTCAGCCGTCTTAACAGTGTTCAACAAGGAGGAACATGCATTTATAGCTATGATTTGACGGCTGTATTATTGCTTCTTACTAGAGGGCTTGGCCGAAATGGGGGCTACAAATAATTATTTAATAATAAATTTAAAAAAATTATGTAGCAAATATATGTATATTTGCTAGATATTTTTTTCTGAAACCATAATAGAACTAAGGAAGCCTCCAGAGCTCTTCTGAAACCACGCCGAGTCTAGGGTAAACAGCACCATCTCTGTGCAGAAAAGACTTTTTAAAAAATGGGCTCTTATACTAGTAGGGTTATCCAGCATTTCCCTTGGTAACAAGATAGAAGAGTTTTGAACACACCCATCCAACTGACTCCTCTCTCTCATTGATGCTCAAACTTTGGCAATTGGTAGAAAGAAAAAAAAGCAAGAAAGAAAAAGAAAAGTTAGCAGCAGCCGACTGACTGTTTAACCTAGCTTCAGTGTTCTTTCTGGAAAATTTACCAGCAAGAATTAAAGAAAGTTTGTTTTTCTAAGAACCTCCCCCCCTCACCGCATGCACTAATTTGGTCTTTGGAGACCTCAAGCAATCAAATATTAGAGTATTTTTATTTTTACTATAACCAGCTTGGGGTCATACTAAATCAGAATATGTAAGCCTTGTAAGTGTATTTCTGCTAGTGTGATACTTAGTCGGACACACAAACAGACAGAAATATGACTTTCCTTTATAAAATAGACTATGTAGAAGAGTCTGACTGAAAACTGATGACCTCTCTCTGCTGTTTTACACACAAAGATGTTGTTGGGATCTGAAAATAGTAGAGAAACGTACAAGAATTTGCTTGTCTCGGAGTTATTCAAAATAATTTCAATTATTTATTCTTTTATTTCAAAGACTTTGATAATATACTATTTCATCAATTTAGTTATCATTTTTTACTTTGTCTTTTTCTCACTGCTTATTCAATTCAGGTCTATTTGCCAGCATGAATCCTATTTCTACTGTCCAAGTACCGCCTACTGTCCAATATACCATTATCGTGTCGACCCACAGGTCATTTAGATAATTTCTCTCAACTACTCATCTCTATATTCCGTTTCCTCTGTTTATATCTGACATTTACTTTCTCTCACAAACTATCGAGGATTATTATATTCTCGCCTCTGGCTTACGCTCTCTGTCTTTCATTTTTGTCAAGGTATATATTGCTCACTGGATAAGTTTTACAAGTTCTGAGTATAGTCAAATAATAAGATTTACGGCATATCAACATTTTTTTTGTTTATTTAATGCCAAATCCAGATATTTTGGTAAAAGGTTATATGTTTAAACTAAAGTTCTTAATTAGCCGCAAATTAAATCAACACGTCTTATTTTAGATTCAAGTATCATAATAAGATGCTCTGTCTGTTGGTCCATCTTATATGCTAAAGTTTGAAATAGCATTTTCGTTGTTCACATTTCATTTAAGTTTGAAATAGCATTTTCGTTGTTCACATTTCATTTAAGTTTGAAATAGCATTTTCGTTGTTCACATTTCATTTAAGTTTGAAATAGCATTTTCGTTGTTCACATTTCATTTAAGTTTGAAATAGCATTTTCGTTGTTCACATTTCATTTAAGTTTGAAATAGCATTTTCGTTGTTCACATTTCATTTAAGTTTGAAATAGCATTTTCGTTGTTCACATTTCATTTAAGTTTGAAATAGCATTTTCGTTGTTCACATTTCATTTAAGTTTGAAATAGCATTTTCGTTGTTCACATTTCATTTAAGTTTGAAATAGCATTTTCGTTGTTCACATTTCATTTAAGTTTGAAATAGCATTTTCGTTGTTCACATTTCATTTAAGTTTGAAATAGCATTTTCGTTGTTCACATTTCATTTAAGTTTGAAATAGCATTTTCGTTGTTCACATTTCATTTAAGTTTGAAATAGCATTTTCGTTGTTCACATTTCATTTAAGTTTGAAATAGCATTTTCGTTGTTCACGTTTCATTTAAGTTTGAAATAGCATTTTCGTTGTTCACGTTTCATTTAAGTTAGAAATAGGGTAAATGTTTAAGTTAGGGTCTTAAACTATATATTACCAAAAACTTTTTTATTTTGCATGCTACAATGAATAAAAATTATGCCAACTGCAGTGGTGCATCCCTGAGCTTATTTTGCAAGTATTTCCACAAAATTTGCTCCAATAAACTTACTGCACTTGTACCTCCACAACAAAAATACCTCCGACCCACCCAACTAGCAGCAAAATCCCACCCCTTCATTGTGGAGGGTCCCTAGATGCCGGAAAATTTTCTTAAACGGCTTGCCTTTGGAATTTCCTTTCAGTTCCGTCAACAGTACCAACATGCAGAAATGTAAATGTAATATAAACAAATATCTTGTAGCCCAATTTCCCACTTAGGTTTCCCTCCTATAAATCTGGACCCAATCACAGTAACCTCTTACGTTTCAGTGGGAATATGCCTTGTTTGGGGTGAACAAAAGTTTAAAAAAAAAAAAAAAAAAATGTAATAATATACAGATATCCTCAGGGCCACCTGCATGTAAACAAATTTCTAATCCATCTGGATTTGTAATAAAGCAGGTGAACTTCAATATTATTATTATTATTGCTACATTGAAATTTCTGTTTGCTTTGTCATCGTGTATCACATTAACATTTTTTACCGAGAGGGAGGAGGGTGGTATACTAATGGGACATCACTTACCAAGGCCCAGAGGTTACTTGAGGATAAGGGTTAATGAAACTACCAGTTGGACAATGAACAGCACTACAAGAAGATTAGAAACAATGGGTAGAATGGTTAGAATCTGAGTATTTAAGAGCATGGTTCAATAAGTATTTGTTAACATTGGACTTGAAAATGACAATGCTGTAGTCAGTTGAAGAAGCGGTTCCATGGTATTGTCGTACACAGATGAGAAGTTTGAGAAAAGAAATTTTGTTCATGGAAGTTCTATTTGGTTTTAGGTATACAGTGGAAGAAAGAAACGTTCTTTACTGTGGTTGTAGCTAGACGCATTCTTGCTGTGAATGTTTTAAAGTGGGTGGGGGGGGGGGGCGATAGATTAGAGCTCAGTTGAGCACCTACCATTAACGTAACGATAGCGTGTTTATATCATTCATTCTGAGAGCGGAGAAACACGGTGTCGAATTCGGATGACCTGAATGTCAGATGTTTCAACTTGTGATAACTCATTTATTTTGGGGCTATTTTGATGTATGCAAAATGGGTTGAACCATGTGAATCTATGAACAAACATCCAATTTTCATGTGAATAATTATCATTGCCAGATAGGAGGAATGATTAGAGAGGTTAAAAGATTATAGAAGTGACCCAACAGCAGACAGACAAATGCCATATGAGATAATGGATGTGTATTGCTAGCTTTGGCCACACCTGGGGAGGTGTGAGCGGAAATGCAGTCATTCTGTCGCTCTATCTTCCTCTTTCTACGTGGAACGTATCTGTATGTAAAATTAAAATTAAACTTATTTAAAATGAAAATGTCACTTGTTTGTATTAGCCATGTTGGACCAAGAAAATTCCAGAGAGAAACAAAGGTTTGGACAAATGGCGTCAACAACTCAACACAGACGAAAAATCGGAGCATCTTCCCATCAATTAGCTAACATGGCCTTTTCTCTGCTTTGATGCATAACAGATTTACATCCACTTATACATTGATAGTAGCTATCCCAAAACAAAATTTTATTTTCATTACATGTAAAAAAACTTTTAATGCAGGCACATAGATCTTTGCAAAACGTAAACAATACCAAATTGATTTTGGTAGCACAATTAGACACCAAATTATGATCATTCAAAGTTTGTTGGAAATTAAAAATTTGTTGTCTTGTGTGCTATTGGTCCAGAAGACAATTTTCAAAGTGTATAACTAAAAAATACAGGCTTCAAACAAGTGAAAAATCTTTACAAATGTAATGTCATCTTGTGATAAATGAAAATTCATCATAATGGAAGCAATAATTAATAGATCAAGTCAGCCTAAACATTAGTCAAAATCCTCTTGAAAAAACATACAAAAATAACACAAAAGCACAACTTTAATTGTTCATATAAGATTCATTTCAAAAGCTAACACATTGAATCTTCGTAATATGATTCATAGCACAGTGGAGATTAGATTTTTTTCTTTTAATAGTAAATCAATAAAAACAAAACAAACCCTCATATTTGGACCATGTAAAAACAGATGAAAAGACAATTTGATAATAGGGCAAAAATTTAATTCACTAAAGTTTTCAACTTGTTCTTTTTGTGAAAGATAACTTCACACCAATATTAAGTCCACCATATTAATGAGTGGTCCTTTTTCTTTAAGATAAGGCTGTTTTTATATGCATAGAGACACAGAATATCATGCACATTAAGTTGAAAAACACCAACATTAAAAGTTAAATAGCCTTTCACTGAAAATAGTAACCTAACTTGAAATAATCTGGAAAAAACTATTAATGACACAAGAGAAACAATTGTAGTTATAAAAAAGAAAAGGTTAAATTTTGCATACATCAAAATAGCCCCAAAATAAATGAGTTATCACAAGTTGAAATCGAAGGGAATTTCACTACATTTACCCTTGCTTTCTAGGCTGGTGTGTGATACCTACTAATGGTATTGAAAAATATTATGAATGCCTCAATTTCTTACAGCTATAGATAAAATAGATAATTTTAAACGAATCCTTTACAAGGAGTATTCGTGTCAAGATTAAAAAAAGCCTAAAAGGGTTGATACGTCATAAAACAGACAAACCAAACCAATGATGGAATCAAATTATGTTGGAGTCTGTGGAGACACTAGTCAACTTTTAAAGTGATATTTCTTTTAATACAACAATGGATGAAAAAATTAAAAATAAAAAACTTTCAAACACGAACTTGATACCACTTGCCACACCGAATATACAGTAACAATAGATATGGAAAAAATACAAAAAAAAGACTGTCCTCAATTCTATTTGATAAGAAAATTTATCTTAAAATATCATCAGAAAATATACAATAACATCTGATTCATTGTATTTTATTTTAAAATATGCATTGATAAGGTTTTCAAACATATTGATACCTATTGACTCAATAACATTTTACAAGCAAAAAAAAAAGAAAAAAAGGGTGTATTTCAAAGCTATAATTGAAAATAATAATAATTTATTAAAAAGTTATAGTTTTGGAGTTTGATTGTTTGTATGCAAATAGAAACGTGTGATTTGTTGACCAAAAAGGAATTGGCAGAGTCCACATTACTAAGGCAGTAGTTTTTACAATGTCAATAACAGAGTCTGAATCTCACATAAATCCAAAAGAATTTTCTAACTGGATACATTTTTTATAAATTAAGAAATAAACAAAAATTTTTACAAATATTTTCTTTTAAAACTAAGTGACAGTTTTTTTGTTTTTTTTTGATAATCCACAAAAAAAGTTGACACAAAGGGTATTCGGCATTAGTGTTAAACAAATTATTTTTGCTTAAAACAATTTCTAATGTTGTTTTTATTGGAAAAAAAACAACACGTGAATACATTCATCGTAGTTACTTAATCTCTCATACAAATACTAAGTAGCATATATATTCCAACGAAATTTCACTCCATTTTTTCTTCATACAAGCTATAAAGCGATAGAAGCTAGGTAAAGATGGAAATTGACATACCCAGGTGCTGTACAAACACCACTCAACTAGTTAGTCTAAACTATTAGTTGTACTACTACTGCTACAATAAAAATAAGAAAAAGACATAAGATGATGACGAATAAGACAAAGACAAGACGACGTATAAGACGACAGCGCATAACATGACAACGTTTAAGACAAAGGTGTATAAGACAAATAAGACGTATAAGATAAATAAGACGTATAAGATGCATAAGACAAAGACAAATAAGACGCATAAGATGCATAAGACAAAGGTGTATAAGACGTATAAGAAGACAAATAAGACAAGGACGTATAAGAAGACGAATAAGACAAGGACGTATAAGAAGACGAATAAGACAAGGACGTATAAGAAGACGAATAAGACAAGGACGTATAAGAAGACAAATAAGACAAGGACATATAAGAAGACAAATAAGACAAGGACATATAAGAAGACAAATAAGACAAGGACGTATAAGAAGACAAATAAGACAAGGACGTATAAAAAGACAGTGCAGTTCTAGGAGGTCCACCCTCCCAGGCTTTGCCTTCTCACCCTTTGAGAAGGGGTTAGTTTATTGCTAATCGCCTGAAGTGCCCCGACTGGGCTGCCCAGGAATTTTTTGTAGGCCAGAGTGCTCATCTTTTCGGGCGCTGACTTTTCAAATCCCACTTTCCCGGCCTTGTGTCACATCTTACCACTGTGGGAGGAAGATAATTAAAAAAAAAAAAAAATTTTTAATTTAAAAAAAAAAGTTTATCCATTTTCAACTAAATATATATATATATCTTTTTGATAATAATCATTCGTTTTTATTAGCTCTCCTCCTTCTCTCGAATCTACAACCCTGTTTTCATCAAGTATCACCTTCTTTTTATTGAATCCTTTAGATTTCCTTTATCAAAAACAAAAACATTGAATTCAGTCTTGAAAAACACATCCATTGTCTTTAAAATCAAAACACCATAAATGATATATCTGTCTTTATAAAATTAGGTATGTTTATATATTTGTATGTACAGGATTCACTCTTAAACTAATTAACCGATCATTATGAATTTTGGAACAACTACTAGGCATAAGGGGTAATAATGTGTGCTATATTTAGTTTAATTTAGTTTTATGCAAAGGAGTTAGAGCCCTTTGGGTAAATTCAGATACCTCTGATTTTTGTGAAATTTTTACAAAAAGGTATTAGACAACAATTGATAAATATTCCCTAAATTTCAGTTCCTTTTGAGTATTTTAAAGGGTTTTTAGGGAGCATGGGCACAACCTCCCATTCCCATTTAAAAATTCAACTATTTCAGATTTGCATTAAATTTGAGCCAGTCATTAAACATCAATTAAGTGAGATTTCCTGAATTTCAGTTTCTTCTTAAGACTCCTTAAGCTTAAGCCTTAAATTTTAGACCTTTTCTAGAATCAAAATTATGTAATAGATTTTGATCAAAATTGGAATAAGGATTCTAGACATAAGGTTTAGTATCATTATATCTTGATTTTAATCTTCAAAAAGGGAGATGAAGGTGGTGCAAAACTACTGTTCGGAGAATTAATTTTACCCGTCCTGGGACGAGTATTCTTCTAGTAGTGTATAAATTATTACGAGTTGGAGTCAAAATCATGGTTGAGGCTAACGGTTCTTCACAACCCCACAGCCTTGCTTGTGAATAAATGAAATTTTTCAGGATTTGAGTAAATTTGGGTTAGTGACTCTATAACCCTGTTTAAATTGAATTCTTTAGATTTTGTTCATTAAAAAACAAAATACATTGAATTTAAAATCTTGAAAAAGAAAAACCTGTCCATACGCTTTAAAATCAAAACGCTAATATATCAACCGGTCTATTTGGTATAATGGTAAGAGTGTTTGCTAATGGACTGGTAGATCAGGATTGAATCCTCAGTCGAGTCATACTAAAGACTTAATGGTACTTGATGCCCCCTTCCTAAACGTTCAGCATTATAAGGTGAGGATCAGGTGTAAGTGGAGTAATCCTGGTAAAGGAGTGATGCCCTCCCCTGCACCTCGGTGTAGTAGCCTTCAGATTGCCCACGACTATGGTTAACCACTTTACTTTTACTACACATCAATTTGTTGGCCTCCTTTCAGTCTTGAGAGACAATGAATACCTCCTGTAAGGTTGCCTGTGTAAGTGAATCTATAGCAACGCAAGGGTTTCACAATCTCTAACTGCAACTTTCTTCAACCGATATTGCTTGAGTCCAGTAGTAAGAAGTCAAGAAAAACTGTAAACAATGTCAGGATAAGCAGAGAAAGAGTAGTGTTTTGCCAGAGTTTTCCTTCTCCTAGACTAGTTGCCTAACCAAGGCTTAGAGGCTACCCTACTGTTTAATCCATAGCTGGAACAAAGATATATGGATTCATACCTTTCCCCAAGGGTATTAAAGAAAGTGATGCAGTAACCCAGACAAAACACGAACCTGACATGCAAAACCCACAGAGCGCGCCTGTAACCACAATGCCACTTTCATATAAATTAATACTAATCAAAGAAGATTTCTTCGCTCAGACCTTTTCATTGTATATCATTGTGAACGCTAAGTGGCTCTTTAGAACTGATATGAAGATGAGAGATTAAGTGATAAAAACCTGAAGATTCCAAATGGCTTACTTGGCTGATTCACTAGAACAGTTCTGCAGGGCTGGATACGTCTCTGATGGGTGCTTCTTCATAGAGAGGGGCGTGTCTGGCCGATTCATCATTAATTACAATTAACTGACACAAAAAACATTTATACCTAAAACATGTAGTTATTTTATCTTAGGTACATGTTTCAGGCAGAGAGGGAGGGAGAGAGAGAGAGTCAGTATTATTTGTTAAAGAGCTACATGTCAACACGTGTGTACGCCTTGCCTCCAAACAAATCGTTTCCTGCTCCTTAGTCACATAGTTCCTGGCTTTCGCTCACGCTTTCCCTTGTATGTTGAATTTGAATTTCTGACTCCCTTGACAACACTTCCTATCTTCCTCCCTCAAAGCCACCTTAATATAGAACATTTTAAAGTTTCCGGAGTGTTTGGGCGACCATAGCCGTGTTAAATAAGAGTATCAACCTTGTTAACTCCGATTAATCTCATCTTGCAAAAGGAAATTTTATTTTTAAGGAAAAAAGAATTACTATTAAAATATAAGGAAAAGGATGTTACTTTTGCAATTCCAATCAAATATGGCAACATAGGAGAGAGGTAACAACAATAAAATACAAATCTTTCTTTAATTATAATACATTTCTTTTTACTGTCCTCTTCACACCCACATCTCTGAAAGCAATTTTGTTGCTTTTCATGATGTAGTTTTTCGAAGGTGCTGATAAAAATGCTACACCCCCCCCCCCAAGTGATATTATTTCAGGGTTTTCCTTCTCAGAGACGAGTTGTCTAAACAAGGCCCATGAGTCTAATAAACCTTACTATTTCACTCATAGCTGGAGAGAGGAGAACAAAGATGGAGTCATACCTTTTGTAAAGGTAGTGAAAGCCCTGACAACAAATCAATGCCAGTAACCACTGACACTTCTATTAAAAGACAAAAACTGCCAAATTATCTTTAGTCTAAAAGTAGTTGACCTTTTAATTTGATAGGAAGGATCTCTGACCTGCATAGATTGTCTGAAGGGGAAGGATATTTGTATTTTTTGCTTTAAAGAGGTCCTCGAGCATTTTTTTTTGTTATCTGATTTTGATACATAAACCATTGATAATTTGGATTATTCGGACTACTATTCTTATTTTGCTTGTTATATTCATGTTTCAAACGATGTAAACAACCTTCAGACACATCTTTTCAAACTCAGGAATTTTTACTTACATCTCTGAGACCTGTAATCTTGAACTGAACCATTTATTTAATCTACAGAGGTAGATTGCTCTCATCCCATCAACCATGACCATGTTAATTTTATGCTATTCCTAATTATTATTATCTGTAATAAACCTAACTCCAGAAAAGTTAACAATCAGTTGTAAAAGTTTTCTGGAGATTTATGGTTCAAACCTTACTAAAGGCGATAATAACTAAAAATAACAAATCGACACTTCTACCTAGTCATGGATGAAAGAATGAGAACAATCTACCTCCATAGATTAAATAAAGAGTTCAGTTCAAAATGTCATGCTGGTTTGATTGGGAAGTTCTCGAGTTCAAAAAGATGCACCTGAAGAAGGTCAGAGGTTAGATGGTCCGAAACATTGTGAATATAACAAAAAAAGGATGCATCTGAAGAAGGTCGGAGTTGACATTAGCTGCAACATTGTGAATATAACAACCAAAATGAGAATAGTAGTCGGAATAATCCAATTTTTTCTAAATAAAGGGGGGGGGGGGTTAGAGAAAGAGTACATAGTATTAATCCGACTTAATATAAATTTTATTAAGTCTTCAAAAAGTTAATATTACTGGTTCAAAATTAAAAATAAAAAGGTAGTCTTCTCACAGTGTAATCGGTCAAATAAAATCAATCATTATTTAAATTATAGATGGGGTTATTGTTCTCCATAAGCATCCAACATTGTGGATGTCATATCCAAAGAATAAAAAGGCAACAACACCAGTGTTGGAACAGGAGAAGGTGCTAATAGCAGAGGAGATAATCACTTACTTTTCTAATATATATATATATATATATATATATTATATTATTAATACAGCACTATTTTTTCTTGGCCTTTTGGCTAAGATCAAAGTGTAGTATCTGTTCCGATGGATACTGCACCCTATAGACTGGTATTGTCTTGGCCTTTGGGGCTTGATTTCCACCGGTCTATGGGTCTGTCCTGTGCAGTTCTAGGAGGTCCACCCTCCCAGGCTTCGCCTCCCCTCTTTTGGGAGGAGTAAGTTTATTACTTACTGCCTGAGGCGCCCCTACCGGGGAATGCCGACGGGGATGCCCAGGCAATTTTTAAACCCCACTTTCCCGACCCGACCTTGGGTCACATCTTACTTGTGGGAGTAAGATAAAAACTGGCCTTGTGCCTAACTCCTGGAGAGGAGTAAATCAATACCCATTTGATAGTGGATGGTCTCCCGGTAGTTGAATAGAAAATCTTAAGGAGGGCTAGGATATGTAGATTTTTTAGATGATCCGTATAGATTATGTCTGAGCAATAAATTACAAATTTTAAGTCTTAAAGATACAAAAAGTCTACTAAACCGAAGTGAAATTGCTCCAAACTCTAGACATAGAATAAACTTTACTTTAGGATAGCTACTAAATTAAACACCATTATAAAATAATGTCTGGAGCAAAGATGATCTAAAAATAGCAGTTGTAGTTGATGGCAACAGAGTCTGATAAACTTATTTGTGAATGAGAAGCCAGTTGAACTTCAGTGACCAATGGAAGTAGCCGAAGATAGGTATGAATGTTTTTATGGGCAATAAAAACCAATTAGCTTAGAGTAACTAAGGGAGTGGGTGGAGATGGGTGTGAATGTTTGAAATAGGCAATAATAATCAATGGAGTTCAGCAGTAAGAGTCGTATATAAAAAACATTTACTAGGTATTTCAATTTTCGCAGTTCGTCTGGTGAATTCCTTCGATGGAATGAAACACAAACAGCTTCTATGCAGTTCACTTGCCAAAAGTATATTTTTTATACTACTACTTTATATATATATATATGTATATATGTATATATAACCATAAAAATATATTTGACGCTTTTTTTTTTTTAATATTAAATGTATTATTCATCTTAGAATATATTCGAAGTACTTCAAATCCGTCAAACATATTTTATAGGAAAACAATCTAAAATATTAATGAATTTCCCTTGTTTTTGCAATAAACATAAGTTTTCACGCAGCAATTCTTTCAAATCTAAATGCTAATTTATTATTCCAAGGCCTAGGGCTTAAAAAAACTGACACTTTTAGCATGAGGTCTTTTCAGATAATTGTAAAAAGCATTGTAGATTTTACAAAAAAATTAGAATTTATTTTTATATATTTTGCCAGTAAATTAGTAATCTTTTAAATTATGAGACAACTTCACGTGTGTGTGTGTGTGTTTCTCACATCAATGTAACTCTGATAATTACACATTGAATTATATTTTTTTTATTTACTATTAATATTTATTGAAATTAAAAATGCAACAGCGTAAAATAAAACGAAATATAAAAAATACTATCTAAAAAAATTAACGAAATTAAATCTACCAGAATGCATTTCGGTGTCTTTGTAAACGAGAAAGCTGTGTTAATCTTTTGCTAATAATTAGAAAAGAAAAGAATTGCTTACTCTGTGACCCTTCAAAATTTGAAAAGAATTTGGAAGCATTTAAACTCATCATATTCTGTTTTACGTCTGTTTTACATGCTGGCATGTATTGGACAAAAACTGTCAAATAGAAAGTCATTTCTAGCTTTTAAATATTTAGCAAATCTTCATGTATTAACAGATTAAAAATTTGGCAAGCTAATTAGTTATAGTTTTGGTTCAATCAATAATTTAATGACCAAACGATACTGTCATAATTAAATAAACTTTTAAAATCCTATTTAATAAAAAATAATTTGATTAGAAAAAAAAAATGACAGTTAAAAAAAAAAAAATTTTTTAAATTTAAAAAAGCGAAACAAAAATAAAAGTAAAAAGACTCAGGCAACACCGGTAGGTACCATTAGTTCACAATGTAGTCTTCAGCATTCTAGTAAAAGGTTATGCGAAAATATCTAAATAGTAGAAGCAGATGTGTAACGCTGGCTGAAAAATATCCGATTCACAACTTTGGAGTTTTTTTTTTTAAACAACTCCGATTCCTACAAAAATTTCAGAGTGTCGAATCGGTTTACAAAAACAGACTCCTGCAAAAATGCTGACTCAGACTCCCTGTCTTTAAGTATAAAACTAGGGCATCTCTATGCTAACTCCTATTTTAGATAGAGTGTTAACTATATTGGCATGCCAAAGCTAGTTTCCTCCTCAGCCTAGCGATGAGGAATAACAAGTTTGTTTCCAAGAATTATCGTTTTTAAAGAAAGAAAAGAGTAAGAATCAGCTTTATACCTTTTGAAATATACTGTTAACTGATATTATTAAATAAACTGATTAACAGATATTATTAACTCATGGCTAATTGCACCTTACCTGAGAGTCAGACGTTTAAAATCCTCGGACTAACATCCACAGGTAACAAAAATTGAAACAAATACATAAAAAATACTGCCAAGTCTGCCACAAAGAAGGTAGGCTCCCTCTACCGAGCTAGAAAACTTCTCTCACCTGCCAGTATTCTATAAGTCTACAAAGTCACCATTCGCCCGTGCATGGAGTATTGTTGCCACATCTGAGCTGGTGCACTAAGACAGGGTCTAAAAAAGAGCCCCTAATCTAATAGGTCCCACACTGTCTGACAAGCTCCAGCCCAATCGCCGCAATGTTACATCACTGTACTTGTTTTACAAATAATTCAATGGAATGTGCTCTGATGAACGTTGCTGCACTTGTGCCCCCTCGAAGTAAATACCCCCAACCAACCCAACTAGCAGACAAAATTCCATCCCTTCAATGTAGATGCATGAATGCTTTCTACTCTAATAGCTTCTTTCCTTGAACTGCTTGCCTTTGGAATTCCCTCTCTGTTCCCTGTTTCCCTCGACTGTACCAACATGCAGAAATGTAAATGTAATATGAACAAATCTTGCTGTACAACTCCCCACTTAGGATGCCCCTATAAGTCTGGCCCCTAATTCATAGTACCCCCCTTACGTCTCAATGGTAGTGTGCCTTGTTTGGGGGAATTTAAGTCAAAAAATTAAAAATAATTTTGAAGTTATACTAACTATTCAAAAGTAAAACAAGTCGTCTCTAACAAAGATTTAATTGAAGATAAGAATTTCTAAAAAAAGCAAAAATTGACTTTCCAATATTTAACATATAAAGTTATCTTGTTGAAATTTTCAAAATCAGATTCAAGTAGCAAGCCATCTGCCATATTGATACTTGATTCAGCCTGGCCTATTTTTTCATGTTTTCCCTATGTTATTTTGATGTTATTTGCAGATATTTTATTTTGCTTCAGTTTTATTTCATTTTTTTTTTTTTTTTTTTAAATGCTTATTCCAGCTAAGAAAACTGTTAGAGTGGAGACATTTTCTCTTACTCACCGAAACAGATTAAAAGGAAGTTATCGCATGCAAGTATACAGAGTTCTCTCCCTTGAGTTCTTCAAAAGTAAATATATCAAATTATGTGACTTCAAATAGGTGTGTGTGTGTGTGTGTGTGTGTGTGTGTGTGCACATTAATTGTTCTTTACTATTAATCGATTAGTGTCAAATACTAAAATAAACTTTTTAAAACTTCATATTTCACAAAATAATTTGATTACGAAATTAAAATCACCAAAATTATTTTCCATTTCTTCGTAAATAAATCAGTTATTTTTTTCTTTTATTCCCGGGCAATGCCGTGCAGGTATAGCTAGTACAAGAATTGTATTTAATTAGTTTCTTTTTTTAGAAGGGACGGGTGCTTCTTTACAATAAATCTGCTATGAAAAAACTGGATTATAAGTTATCTTCCTTGAAACATTCAGATTATAAGTAATCTCCCTTTAATCATTTCTGGGTATTTATGGTTTGGTTTAACCAGAGTAGAGTTCTTCACTCACAAGATTAATATAGTTCCGCTGATAATATACAAGAGACAACTAAACAATTGGTGGCAGAGCGGAGAAGAAAATGTGCGCATAATTTTCATCGCTTTCAATTTAGACAACACCTTGTCTGCCTCTTGTAGCATTTTCATAGTTGGATGTTTTCTTGTATTAATCATAACACATGTTTCATAGCTTAGATCTGGTCTTGTTTGTGAAGCAACCCACATCATTTTTTCCACTTAAGCATTTTAAGTAAGTAAATTCAAAATCTTATGTTTTGCATTTTTTTTTTAAATAGTCCAATTTTTGGCACATTTCAAGAATCCTAAACTCTTAGAATATCAGTGATTTTTGTTAACAAATCGTTTTTATTTTATTCCAATTATACTTATACATGATAACATTACGAGCATATCAAAATACGGCAGTTAGAGGGGCAACACAAAACATTATATTCAACGTTTATATGCACAAAGAATAAAAATGGTGAGTGTTTTGCGCTGTCGTAGTTTAAACAACGTGACAACACCCGTAATTGTATCTTGTAATAAATACTTAAACTTGAAATAAAATAAAATAAAAATTATTTATCAAAAAACAATTTCTAAGAATGTGTGACTGAATATCCAGTAAAAAATTGAATTATTTAAAAAATAATAAAACTAGTTTTCATTGTAAAGAAGCACCTTTTTCATGACAAATTCTTACAGACAACATTTTACTACATACAGCAAAATGGAAGAGTCAAAAATGCACAAATATTATTCAAGTTTGAATTAACATCCTTAACTTTAACCAAAACTTTTAGGATTTTAATTCAGGCTTGAAAAATATTTTGTGCAAGTATTATAACTTACGGATAAATCATATTGAAACACAGGTTCCAGTCGATCACCAATGTTAAGCAATATTGAGTCTGAGCAGTACTTAGATTAGTGACCATTTAGTTGTTGTTGTTGCAATGGCATTCAACATGGTCGGTTCAGCCGGCTTCTTCCCTAGCCTGTACCACATCCCAAACCGTGGCAGTCTATGCACGGCAGTCCTGAGTAAGGTTATACGAAACGGTTAACCAATTGTGATTCTATTGTCGAAGACCAACCGTTTGTGGAAAGAGAGCTCAGTAAGTAAATGGTTGTCACCAACGTCCTCAGTTGTCCACCGGTATGCTTGTGCCACCCAGGCAGAGACAGATAGGAAGGATTATGTCACTAATTAATCCTCTCTACCTACCATCTGTTAATACCAGCCGACATAAGTTCGGAAGTGGCTGTAAAGTCATTTTCTCTAATATCTCTGAGAAAGGTATGAATTCATACACCCCACTGCTCTGACTACAAGTAAAATAAAGTAGACTAGACATTCAAGCTTTTGTAGAGCAACTTGTCCAGGGGAAGGAAAACTTCTAAATATACGTCAGTCCTTCTTTGCTTATCTCAGCATTGGTTCCAGTTTCCTTAGATCTATCCGTGGCCACTGAACTAAAGCAATGTCAAGTCAGGAAAAGTGTAGATTGTGATTGCACAACCTTTGCCTCACTAAACTCCACATCTTACAAGCACATTTTCAAGCAAACGCTCAATTAATTTAGTAACTGGCAAGTAAATTTCAAGCAATATAAATGACTTACCAAAATAAGCTGTCAAGATGTACTTACCCGGCGTTGCCCAGGATACAGCAAAGTTATTTTAATTCTTATCTATATGCACATTTTTAAACTTATAAAAAAAAAAGAACTATTTTAGTTGTAAGGTAGCTATTATATTCTTTAATTTCAAATATAGGTTATCTCCCTTGTTGATTTTTATTTTTAGGTGATTATTTAAAAATGTTTCATATTACCAGTTGCTTGCAGCGGATTAAGTAATTTCTTAAATAAATTGTAGCAAGGTATTTTATTATATTGCTAACAACATGGTACAACAATCACACATGAAAATTGGTTAGTTAGAAGCAAAATGTGATTTGTCAGCTCAAATGCTATTTAGGTCTAACTTTTAAAATTCGGGTGATTTTTCTTTAAAGAAAGATCTGAAATGTGGAAGTACAAAAACATTTACCACAAACAGATTATTTTATAAAAATGATTATATTTCCTGATGGATAATTCGAGATACATTTTCTAAAGGTAAAGATATTTTCTAAAGTTTGCGATTAAATTATTGCTTTACATCGGGGATTCTGAAAGGCGTGGTGTGTGTGTGTGTGGCGGGGTATAAGTGAGATAAAATGGGAAGGTGCTAAGAGACCAGTGAGATTATATGTGGGAGGGAGGTGATAAGGGACCAATGAGGAAAAAGCAGGCTGTAAGGAAGATTAAAGCAAAATTATTATTGTATTTTTTTTTTATTATCTTTTTTAATAAAATTTCTGACAAAATCTAAGTTATTTATACTAAGAAAAAAACTATGCTTGACAAAGAATAACCTAAAACAAAAAGTTTCATTTTATTGTCTGAGGTAAATTTCTGAGCATTTACTGTGTATTACGTTGGTGTGATAGAGACAGGAGGCATCATATGCCAACCAAGTAAAACAGCAGATGTCTGAGTTTTGTAAGTTATCTTATCTTCAGTTTTGTAATATTCATCAATCAACCATAAGAAAAAATATTTGTAGTATTCCTAATACGAAGACGTTTGCCTTCGTATGGATCAGAGGGTGTGGGTGTTAGTGGCGCAGCAAAAAAGCAAAGGGTGCGCCAGAATGACTGGTTTGTCGGCTGTGTTCATACCAGCTGAGAAGGATACGTCCTTGGCATCATTCTGGCAAAGAGGGATTGTCTCGTGGGAAAGCGGACCTTCTTTTGTCGAAATGAGGTATGGTTCTGTTCAGTTTTAGAAGGTGCACCCTCCCAGGCTTTACCTTTTCTCTTTGAGAAGGGGTTGTTTTATTGCCAATCGCTTGGGGCACAGGAAATGTTGATGGAGTTGCCCAGGCAATTTTTGTGTTGTGTAAGAGTGCAACCTCCTACTGGTATGCTACATTTTAAATCCCCTACCTTCCGACCTTGTACCACACCTTCCTGCGGTTTGAATGATGTAAATATCATCAGATGGAAAGATTTACAACTGTTTTTCATGAAGGACATTAAATCTACAATTACTGGTTTTTGTTAAAAACTTTTGCTACCTAATTGTTTACAAAATTTACATGAAATAATTTATTTTGTAAACAAAAAAATAATTCTTTTTTTTAGAATTAAGTTTACGTTTTAGAATTTTGAATATATTACTAATGGAGATTTGGTATCTGCTTGCTTGAAGTCGAACTATACTATTACTATCTTTCGATGCTCAATTATGGGGAGGGGGGGTAGTATATGCTCTGTTGTCGTCATACTATCTTCCAAGGCATTACCTCCTATTACGGGGGGGGGGGGGGGGGGTAGTGAACTATCATGAGATCATTCTCCCAAGCATTACTCTCCCTTTGGGGATAGTGTAGTATCTGTTCTGATGAGACCATTCTTCCAGCATTATATCCCCTTTGTGTGTGTAAGTGTGTGTGTGGGGGGGAGGGGGTAGTTTCTGTGATCATGTACCATCCTCCCATGTATCACCTTTTTTTTTGGGGGGGGTAATATCTGTTCTGTTCTGTTGTCATGAGACCATTCTCCTAGGTTATATCTCATCTTTTGGGAGTAGTGTTCTGTTCTGATGAGAACATCCTCCCAGGCATTACATCCTCCTTTTTGGGGGGAAGGGGTAGTGTCTGTCAACAAGAAATTGTCAGAATCTGCTGTTCATTAGCAAAAACTCAACACTTACATTATATATACTAGCAAAAATATGCAGCCGGAGGAGGTAGCATATTTTTGCTAGTCTGAATACTGTTTTTTTTTTATTGTGACTAAAAGCAACAATTTAGGTCAGATAAACCATCTGCTTCAGTGACAAAGTATAAAAGTTACAAAGATAAATACTTCAATAAGTAATCCATGACAATATAACAAGTACAATGATATTTGTCATTAAAAAACACTAGTTAAAAAAAAAGGGTTACAGATTACGTTTATTTATATAAACATTGAAACAAACAAACAAACAAAAAAAACATATACGGCAGATTGCTCATCCAAATTCTAGGAAATAAACTACAAACTGGTTTGAACATATTTACCTACACCAAGGAGGTTATGTTTTTGGTCGAGTTTGTTTTTTTGTGTACAGCTTCACATCCACATCACTAGGACAATCGTCACGAAACTTGGTCAAAATATCGGTCATGGTCTAACCTAGAACCAATTTAATTTTAGAATATCTAGGTCAAAGGTCAAGATCACGGAAAAGTGACAGACACAATTTTGGCGATAACTTCCGTTCTGTTCATCATAGAATCTCGCTACTTGGTCCATATTGCAGCCAATAAGTCCAGCATGTTATATGATCTTGACCTCTGATCTTTAAAAGTTAGGTCACAACCGAAATTTTCATGTAATTTCACCTTCCGATTTTTATAAAATTTTAGCCTGATCAGACAAATAGTTGGGTTATCAACGTTTCCATGGCATAACTTAGGAAATACTTTATACAATATCGAGAGGTTCAGATAAGACTATGTTGTCAGGTAGACGTATGCAGTCTCATGACTGACTTTTTTTTTTTTTTTTTTTTAAACATAGTTCACCCCAAACAAGGCAGGCCGCCACTGTAGACGTAAAGGGCTACTGAGAAAAAAGGGTGAAGGTTGGGGGGGGGGGGGGGGGGTCAACTTAATTTAGGAGCTGCGCAGCGAGATGTCTGTTTACATTAGTTCTAAATTTCTGCATGTCAGTAACGTCATGAAAGCAGGGAGGAAGTTCCAGAGTCCAGCAGCACGAGGAAAGAAGCTTTTGGAGTAGAAAGCTCTTCGGCATCTGGGGACCTCCACAGTGTATGGATGGGATTTGGCAGATTGTTGGGTTGGTCTAGTGAATTTACGTTGTGGGGGTACAAGAGCAGCAAGCTCATCTTATGTTCTTTTTTTCCTTGTAAACGTGGGTCCAAATTTCCATCTAATTTTAAGGTTAAAAAAAACGGTATTGGTTTAGCTTTTGAACCAAACAAAACAGACTTTTTGTTCAGCTTTTTCCGACTGTTTACATAAACAGCTGGAAGATGTCGAAGCGCTATCCAATCAGAAAGCCAAAAAGTTGTAAATTGATTAACTTGTAAATTAATTTTATGTTGCATAAAAATTTCCTGGCAGACAGGTGACAAGTTAAGGCAATCGATTAAAGCGAAAATGGATTTCATTGCGTTAGGACAGGCGGTTCAGTCTCAAAGGACTGATCGATTTTTGCCAGGAAAGAAAACTAAGAAAAAAAACAAAAAAACTTTCACCACATGCGAACATATCTGCAAACTTGAAAAAAGAAATAATATCGCTGATCAATATTCTTGGCGATGTTAGGTTTAGGGTTAAGTTTAACATTTTTAGTTTATTCATACATTTAAAAATGACTAAATTTTAAAATGATTAAAAATAATTTCCTGTAGGAAAAAAAATTTATAAAAGTGGTTTCATTAATTTTGTTCAAAAACTAAATACTTTTTCATAAAAATAAAATATGGTTAGTGTTTTTCTTGCTTTACAAGTTGTTTCATTTTTTTTTCTTTTCTAATGTCGCCTCATTTTGATTTTGACACAAGTTCGTTATTTTTCGGGTTTTTTCGGCTGTTTACGAGAATCTGTGTCAGCAAAAGTCGGTTTTGTCTGGTTAACAAGCTGAACCAGAACCAAAAACCTTCCACGCTTATTAAAATGTAAAGTTTAAAAATACATTTTCTATATACATCAAGGAAGACTAAGTGATGCACTGACCTCATAAGCGATTTCAAGTACTTTTGTATCATATCGGCTCAGACAACAGCTACCCCGACCTGAAGCCGGCAGATTCAGATCGCCTCCTTGAAAGCAAAGTGCCACACCTTAACATTGAACTTTTCAAGTGCAAAAAAACTCAACTTCTTCTATTGACTTGAGCTCCCCAGCCTCAGCCAATCAGAGTATTCTACATATAACTAAGCCATTTATGACCAGAAGGCAAGTACCTCCCGTAATTAGGAATTCATATGTTTTAAGGATCTTTTAGGCCTTTTTCCCAGTGCAATATGCATGACATTTTTTTAGGTTTTGATTAATCCAAGAAATCTCTACATATAAAGTTTGGTATATGGATATGTTATATATATATATATATATATATATATATATATATATATATTACTATTTCATGTATCCACATAAAATTTTATAAGGAGATATAATTTTTTATGTATCAATTTTCAGTATTTACTGCTCGATACGTAAATAGAGCTAGGTAGTAAGCTATGAAAATATATTTATGGCAATTAAGCTGCACAGAGGCTCCCGCGTTTCATCCCCGTGGGGAATCTTCAGGATAAAATGCATAGAGTTAGTTTTGCCGGGTGTTTTTATATACACGGCTAGCTAGTTAACCAATCAGATTCTTTGTTGTTCTCTTAGCCAATCGTTGGGCTTCTCACGAACAAAGGCCTGGTTAGTTTTACTTCCTATTTCCTGTTCTATTTAATGAATTTCCAGTTTTTTGCATTCATCGTCATAACTTCATATAAAATTTTGTGAAAAACTAATAAATCAGTGTGAAAAAATCAGAAAAGTCGCAGAATAACGGACAGTGGCAAAAACATAACTACTTTCCGAACAACCTAATAATTGTAATTAATTAGATGTAAAACAGCATTGTTTAGTTTGAATTATTCAAACTACTATTCCCATCATGGTTGCTATATTTGCGTTTCGACAGATGTAACGTCCAACCTTCTTCAGATGTATCTTGTCAAATTTGGGAATCTAGAAGGTTCCAAAAGATTCAGCTGAAGAAGATCGGGTTAGGGTTACATCAACCGAAACATTGTGAATATAATAGCAACCATGATGATGAGAATAGTAATCTGAATAGTCCAAATAATACAAATTATCAATCTTCATCTCAAAAATTCTTAAAACAGTATTGTTTAGTGTGTGTAATCCAAGAAAGGAAGTATAAAAATGTATACTAATAGTCACTAGTGTTGATTAGTATTTTATTATGTCCCTTAAATGTGCCAAGCAATTAACAACAGTCAACATTGGGTACAGGTTTGGATGGTTGTTTTGTGGCATATCAATCCTTTTGGGGTCATTTAATGCCAAATCCAATCATTTTGATAAAAGTTTTTAATACTTTAAGTTCTTAATATCGTCAAATATTTATTCATGGTGTAAATGTTTTTTTATGTGAATGTTTTGTAGATTAACTTGTTGTGTAGGTGTATATTTTGTAAAAGGTATTTTAGTTTGAGTTTCACGTTCGACACAACAGTAACATCAGATGAAATTTTTTTTAATTACTTTTTTTGCATTGCATCTTTGGCGATCGGGTGATCCCATCTTTTAGAAAAGGGTGGAAGGTAATAAATGTATGTACGAACATAAAATTGCCTTAGCATATTATTATATAGATGAGAAGCTAAGAGCCACAGCTACCAAATGGGGCAAGCCGGCCTATAGAGAAGTGGGAGGTACTGATTACATGACGAATGCAAGGAGGGAGAAACTAGCCACATACTTATTGTCTGGTGCGCAAGAAGGGGAGAAAAGAATGAATACTCAATGAGCATTTCTCTCTTTCTCTCTCTCATGTAATATTCAACTTTTTACATCTTCTCATTTCATTAAGTTAAATTATTTTTTGTCAATAGAACTTTAAATAATTTCTTTTTAGTACTTTTATGCGATTGCATTTATTTAAATAATGCATAAAAAATAATAATGTGTAAGTTACATAGTCAAAACACACACACACACACACACGCACACACACAAGTAGTCACACAATTTTATTAATATAGAGATTACAAGTAGAAGAAAAATATATTTTAGATCAGGGTCAAAGGCTGACCTTTTAAAATTCCAGAGTCACACATTTAGGCTCCTGACTTCACAGTCCTGGTTAATGATTTCTTTAAATTCTAAGCAAATTGTCTATCACTTATGTATTAAAAGTAAACATAAACAACCGTTTTTATTAATTACTTTGTTTTTCATTTGTTAAAAAAAAATTATTTTCAACGAGAACTTACTTCAACTTTTTAAACATTAAAATTAAAAAAAAGAAAAATATCAACTATTTTAATACTAACTGGGCTACCCGGCGTTGCCCGGATCATGAATAACAAAATCAAAGTGTTAAAAAGTGTGACACATGACTTAAAACCTCGCTCATACTTCAGTTACTTTTTAATCTTATTCATGTGCAAACGTTTCAACATAATAGAAAAAAAAATGTCAGCAGCAGATTGTTTGATCTAGTTTCAGTGTTCTTTTTTTAACATTTACCAGTAAAAATGAAAGAAAGCAATTTCTTTCAGACTCCAAATATCTAAGTTTTATAAGTATATCTTGTGTTGTTTATAATATTAGCTCAGACACAAATCAAATCTTTTATAAGTAAATCTTATAAATATAATATAAAAAATATAAATAAATCTTCTATATAAAGTAGACTTTATTTTTTCCATCTATTTTTTCTTAGGTTAGCCAGAAAAAAGAATACACCCTACGCTAAGAAACTCACACCTTCCCTCATAAAATTCACTCAATTCAAGCATCATACATTAAAAACTACTTTGAGACCCCCAAGTCTTACTCTCCCCAAAACATATTCGACTGAGAGTGTAGCAAACTTATTTCCCCCTATCATTTAAGTTCTGTCATGCAACTCATTTCACCGGTGAAATTATGTCCCCAAAGAACTACGTTTGCAAAGACCGGTTTCAGATTACGAAAACAAACCAATCAGCACTCACTTTACAACATTGACAGAATACCGGAATTGATATTCAATGCGTAACGATTACCTATTTTCCACACTTAATTATGTAAGTAATTTATATTTTCTTAAAACATGATTAATACTTGCATATTCCACATCATAAACTATTATTGATATATACGTTTTCACTCATGATTTATTATTTTTGTATTTTCCAAATACTAAAAAACGATTTCGAATATACACAAAGTACGTATTCACTCAATTATGCACAAGCGAGATAGAATTTATCATTGTACAATTTTCATTTTCAAAACATATTCAACACGTTATTTTTCAATAATAAAAAAAATATTCCATGCTTTATAAAATAAAATAACGACTAAAAACATAAAAAATAATGGCACAGTAATATTTACAGAATTTGTCAAATTTTGTCCTATCAAGTTTACTTGGCTCAAAACGCGGGAATAGTTTGACACAATGTCACTTCTTAATGTGCCAAAAATCCACAAACATTCATTATATTTTTCAGATTAACAAGATAAATAAAAATTGTCGTAGTCTACAAGGGTTTGCCTTCAATGAACGAGGAGAAGACAACAATAACAGATCTAACACATATCACAATCCGACAGAGGTACCCTTTTCTATAATCGGTCAGTGAAGGAGAAATCCTACTACACTGTGGCAATTTCGTCTTTTTCGTGGATACATCCATTTTATTTTCCACAATTAAAAACCTACCATTTGTCTAAACATTAACACTATCCGATGTGACCTATTTGCACAAGCAAAATTAGAATTTATCATTATACACTTTTCTTAAAATAAATTATAACTTAAACTTGCAACATTTTCAGTCATTTCTACTTTTCCATGCATTTATTATATCAGAGGATATAAATAAGATTTTAATTTTTACAAAATATTAAACACATTACATTTCTATAAAAAAATAATAACATTTCTATAAAATTTACGTGATCAAAACTAATTACTGACCGACTTCATTTGCTCAATTAATTCACATCCAATAATTTAATTACATTCATTTCATTACTTTTTTCATTCTTAATTAAATACAAAATAATTAGAGTTCTTTTTTAACGCTCATACTTGCAACAAAAAATATTTTGTTAACAACATAGCACAAAAAAAGATACTTTCCTTCTACACTGTGGCAATTTCTATTTTTGTTCCACTCCAAAGTGCTCCTTTTCGTGGTTACATACATTTTTTTACAATTAAAAATCAACCTTTTGTTTGAACATTATAACTATCCGATGTGACCTATTTGCGTTCTGTCGGTTGTTTAATTCGGGCAGCACCGGGCAAAGGGCCCTGCTTGTATAATATAAGCTTATAAGTAAATGTTTTATGAGTATATCCTGTGTAGTTAATAAGATTAGCTAATACAGACACAAATATAACTTTCTTTTTGTTTTAATCAATAAACTCATGACAACTTAAAAAAAAAAAATTTTAACTTCACTAATGTCCGTACCTGGCGTAGTCTTTTTACTTTCATTTTTGTTTCACTTTTTTTGTTTTTAATTACATAAATACTTTGAGATTTTTTAATTAAACGCTTAAATTTACAGATAACTAGCTGTACCTAACCAGCGTTGCCCAGGATGCAGTGAAGTCATTTTTTTTTTTTTATTTTTTTTTTTTTGCACATTAGGTAAACAACTATTATATTCTTCAATCTAAAATATGAGTCATCCCTCTTGCTGATTTTTATTTTTAGGTGATTATTTAAAAATATTTCATATTAGCGGTAATCTAAGCCAGACTAAATAATCTTTTAAATTGTAGCGAAATGTTATATTGTCATAACATGGTACAACAACAACAAATGAAAATTGACTTATCAGTAGCAAGTCTGATTTGTCAGCTTAAATGCTATTTGGGTCTGACTTGGAAAATTTGACAAGATAATTTCATATGTTAAATGAGAAGCTAAAAGTCACGAGTACCAAAATCAGGAAGCAGTCGGATAAGAACAAACATAAGAAAAGAGGGGGGGGGGGGGGGCTAATTACTACCGAATGCAGGGAGGGGAAAACTGACCACATACTTATTGTCTGGTGTGCAAGAAGAGTAGAGAATGATTATTAATGAAGTTCAAAATAGGATTTTTTTAAAATTTGTTTTATTTTATGTTATTTAATTGTTTTATTTTGTAAAATATTCAATTAAAAAAATAATAATACAATGTATAACTATCAAAGTTATGTTGATGTGAGAAATACACACGCGCATGCATGAAATTGTTTCATGATTTTATTAATATAGATGTTTGGGAAAAAAAAACAAATGGAATAAGAGACATATTCAAACAGTCCCTATAGTACAATTGAAACATTTGATTGAGTAAGAAGACTCAAAGACCCAAACAGCCAAAAAAATGTAAAAAGGAAAGAAAAAAAAGAAAATTAGAATCTTCAAGCCAATATCAGTTAACCTTAAAAGCCAATATCACCCAAGGACAGGAGAGACTGAATGAATTCTAAAATGAGGAGGGGGGGGGGGGGGGGAGTCTTGTTCAAAGTAATTGCCTCCACACACACAAAAAAACAAACAAACAAAAAACAAACCCATTGACAAAATTACACATTCCTGGCACTTTTGGGAAAAGAGAGGGGGAGGGGATTCAACTGGTTCTCATCACTTATAACCAATGTTGTCAATTCTAAGAAAATTCATTGTTTTAGGGGTCAGACTTTTTAACATTTCAGGAGCCGTAGCACCCCCCCCCCCCCCCCCCCCCCGGTGTGTTACTGACTTCTTTTTCATCATGTATCACTTTATTTATTTTATTTTACTTAAATTCTTGAGATTTTGTTCATGTTAAGCAGCACCGTTTGAATAACTTTGTAAGTATAATAGCAAGTCCCGGCAGCAAGTTATTAAGTACAATTGATTTGCTGGCATCAAGATTTTTGATAAGTTTGCCAACATCACTTGAAGTATTTTCAGTCATAGAGAGACATTCTTGAAGTAGGAGGCCCAGATCGCAAATGGTGGAATTAGAAGCAAAGTTATTTGCAAAAAGTTTGGTTTGTGGTAAAAAGATGAGTTCTTGCTGTGAATGTTTTACAAGGGGGAACCAGAAATTGGACCTCAGTCGAGCATTTTCTATGGAAATAAAAATAAAGTCAAGAAAGACTAGCTACGTCTCTTCTATGAAAAAGGGGCTTTAGAGAAAAAAGGAGATCATCCCCCACTAGATTGCAAAGTTAATTTTGCACGTCTGCCAAGGCAAAAATGCTCTGAGCGGCACCTCTCCAGATGTGCCAGCAGTACACCATATTTTCTGAACATTTACCAGCAAGAATTAAAGTAATCATTTTCTGGTCCCCTCATACGAACAGATATTAGAGTATTTTTTTTTATCATAAATAGTTTGAGAAATGAACGAGTAATTTTGTCCTATGCCTAATTCATGATCCAAAGTTACCTTTTTTATCTTACTTTTACATTTGATAATATGCAATTTGGGGAGTGAGACCCAAGGATGTACTCAGCATTGATTGGATGGGGAAAGGAGGAGGGGTTGTAAGTACAATGTCATTTATTGAGATAATTTTCGGTAAATTTGGAAATGAATGGAGACCCATGTGTAATTCTGATCCAATCCCTGAACCCCATATTACTATTTTTATTCTCTTTTTTTCACTTCTATAATTTTAAAGTTCTAAATCAAATTTTTTTTTTTTTTTAAATCGAAATCGCTCTAGACAAGGTATTAAGCCACTTGATGTAAGGAGTTAAAAAAACAAACTACTTTAAGGTCAAAAACTAATCAACGATAACTGTTAGGTGGATAGATTCAGACCCCAAAAACAGCAATTCTTTCCCCTTTGTCAGAAACATCGCTCATGGAATGTAAGAAGGACTACAGGACAAAATAAGGGAAGCGAAAGTTACGAGACCGCCGAAAGTAAACCCACGGTCCACTTTCTTCTTCTATTCATTTAACGTCACCCTTCCCTTGTTCAAGGATCAGACGTTTAATGATATTACGCAAGCTCACTCTCCATCTTTCACAATTCAGCAGGTCAGCAGTTTCCAAAATTCATTCTGTGCGGTCTTGTCCAACCAATTGCTTTTAAGCTTTCCTTGGCTGGCCAACCCTCCTGCGATTTATGATATTCATGCTTCTGCAACTGTTTATCCAGGCGGATGAACGTTCTACATGAGCATACCAGCACAATCGATTTATCCTTAGGATAACCTTCATGCTTGGTAAGTGTAGTGTTTTCAGCAAATCCTCTGTCGAGTTTGGTCAGATTTCACATTGCAAATCCATCTAATCATGATCTGTCATTGTGCTGCAGACGGGCGAGAGAGGACTGGGTGAGGGCCCAGCATTCACTGCCGTATCATGACACTCCTGACACAGCTGCTATACAAATTACTCCAGGTGTAGAGAGGGACAGCACGTGATGTTATCAAATTTTGCCCAAGCTGCTCTCACTCATAGCTGTAGTGTGATAACATCCACCACCTGCACTCAGCATATCTCCTAGATAGCAGAAAGAATCTACTACCTCCAGGGTATTGTCATCTAGTGCTCATTTTAGGAAAAACAGAGAGGTCTCTTCAAAAATACCTGACAGTGATCTCTTTTTCCTTTGTGGTGACTGGAATGGTCATATAGGCAAAGATCCAGATGGCTATACAGAGATCCATGGTGGATTTGGATTTGGAACCAGAAACACTGAAGGGGAGAGAATACTGGAGTATGTGATGGCCAACACTTTGGTGATTGGTAACTCATGGTTCAGGAAGAGTGAAAATCACCTGATCTCATATGATTCTGGAGGTATGAAAATGCAGGTTGACTACATCTTGCTGAGAAGGAGGGATCTTAAATGCATAAAGAACATCAAAGTCATCCCTGGTGAAGAATGTGCAACCCAACATAGGCTTCCTGCGTGTGATTTCAAGGTAATGTCACATCCTGTTACTCACCATAAATTCCATCCTAAAATGAGATCCTGGAAGCTCAAGGACAAAGATGTGCGTCGCAGATTCAAAGATGCTTTCATTGAATGCATGAGGAATTACCAGACTACGAAGGAAGCTCTCTTGAGCAGTGCTGCTAGCGTTTGTGGTTATACGAAGAAGTGCTTATGGAATAAAGTAACTTGGTGGTGGAATGATGGAGTTAATGCGTCGATACAGTGGAAAAGGAGCCGTTACAAGGCTTGAAAAAAAGGAGGCAGTTGAGAAGACTACTTAATTGCAAGAAGCCTCACAAAAAAGGTTGTGTACGTTGCCAAGCATGATGCCGCCTCAGTCAAGTTCAGTGACATCTCCTACTTTTCTACTCTTACAAATAAAATAAATAAAATAAAAAAAAATAGTCGAGTTTTATCAAAGTCAAGCACGAACACAGACCCCACAGCATTATTGTACTCTATTTGATTAAAATGCAACAGACTTATCCAAGTACACTGGTTAATGTAGTTTCAGAATATATACGGTTATTGAGGACTATCTCCAAAACCTTAAGAGGAACTTATGACATATTTTCTTTTTATGAATGTTCAGATCAAATGCGAAACCCCCTCCCAACACAAAATTATTTTACTCCTTTTGATCCAAATGAAACATTTGTAACCAAACGGGCATTACCTCCCCTATTCTTAGAGGGGATTGGTTTATTGCCTGTGTCATGAGGTTCCCTTATTCATGATGGAGCGTTGACAGGACTACACAGATATAGTTATTCTCAACCAGACTGCCTTTTTTTGGAGCGCTGGATTTTCCCCACATTAATAACAGCTTTTATGCAAGTAAATATGGACAATTTTTTTTCTAAACCCTCTACCTCTCTCATTTGACCTAAATAAAATGTTCTTTCGGACATTTAGAAACAATCGAAAGAAAGTTTATTCAGGCATTAAACATTTCTTACCCTCGTGCACTAATTTTGCCCATGGTGACCCATAATGTATGAATATTATGGTATTTTGGGGTTGTTGTTTTGGCCATAATCAGGTCAGCGTCCATACTTAATCTGATGATATATTGTAAGGTTTTTAAGAGTATCTTTTGTATTTTAAAACACACACACACTTCCTTTATATAATTGACTAGCTGTACCTACCCGGTGTTGACCGGGATGCAGTGAAGTCATTTTAGTTTTTAAGTTTTGTTTTTGCACATTTTAAACTTATACAGAAAAAGAAAGAAATTTTAGTTGTAAGAGAGACAACTCTTTATATTCTTCAATTAAAAATAAGAGTTATTTTCCTCACTAAATTTGATTTTTTGGTCATTATTGAAAAATGTCTCTACATTACCAGGTATCTGGGTGAGACTACATAAATTTTAAAATAAATTGTAGGGTAAAAAAGGGAAGTAACTTTTTATTCATCAATAATTTCGTTTGATTTGAAAAAATGATACTTTGCCGAAAAAAAAAAGAAAATTAAAAACCCAGCATGGTTTAAAAGAAGAAAAGCAAAACAAATTGCAAATAAATACACTACCATGTAGGGTTAGGGTTAATGTTATATAGATGTGAAAACCAAAGGAGATAGACAAGACATTCCAATGTCCTTCACTAAACCATAAGGTAATTTGATCTGTTAACTTAGAATTATTTCCTAACTCTTGAATAAAAGATTGTTACAAATGATTAGATAAAATCTTGCTTTGTCATGATCAAATTTGATTTGGATAATTTATATACTCGTCCTACATTTTGAACCACCAGCAGAGTTAGATAAAGTAAAGTAAACAACGTATCACATTGGAATTGTTGATTTTATTTTTAGAAAACATCTCAAATTTTTTGTTTTTCATTTTACTGAGTCACCACGTATCAAGGCGCTTTAGCGAAGGATGTTAATCTACAATACCTTTTTTCATAGTGAAAGTATCGATTGATATGCTTTAAATAAGACAGGAAGACATTCATTGATAAAACTAAAGTTTTCTACGTCCCCTACTCAGGAATCGTTTGAAGTATGGCAAAATTAATATTTTCAGAGAAAGAAAAAAGGGGGACGAAGCAAGGCAAGGCAAAACGTGATGGGAAGAAGAAAAGAGAAAAAGTAGGAAAAGAGTAAGAAAAATAAAGTGAGAGAGAGGAAAAAAGAGAGAGAAAGAAAATCGAGCCAAACGGGGGAAAATTCGGATGCAAAGCTTAAACGATTTGGCCTTTTCTTATAAAAAAAGGCTGAATTCCGCCTTTTCTGAATTAAAAAAAAGTGAACAACTTACATCCCTGGTTTTATTTAAAGAACATTTAATTAACAATGGCAATTATTTTTACGGAGGAAGAGACAATTTTCCTTTTACTATTATTAAGTGAAAGATGTCTAGCGAATTACTCTCACTTATACGGTAGCCTTACAACACACAGATCATAAATTGGTCAAAATAGAGATGGGTCTGATTAGTAGAAGCTACCAAAAAAGGAACCTCCCTCCAGATCAACAGAGAAAACTTGAACAATCCAGCTGTGCATCAGGCATACCAGGAGAGAATTTTGCATAAAATGCAAATAGAAGTGAAAACGTAGACAAAATGTGGGAGGAAGTCTCAAACATCTTGATTTTGTCAGCAGATGTTGGATTCAGAAAAAGTGTGGAAAGGCAGAACGACCCTGTACTTGTGGAAAGGCAGAACGACCCTGAACTTGTGGAAAGGCAGAACGACCCTGAACTTGTGGAAAGGCAGAACGACCCTGAACTTGTGGAAAGGCAGAACGACCCTGAACTTGTGGAAAGGCAGAACGACCCTGAACTTGTGGAAAGGCAGAACGACCCTGAACTTGTGGAAAGGCAGAACGACCCTGAACTTGTGGAAAGGCAGAACGACCCTGAACTTGTGGAAAGGCAGAACGACCCTGAACTTGTGGAAAGGCAGAACGACCCTGAACTTGTGGAAAGGCAGAACGACCCTGAACTTGTGGAAAGGCAGAACGACCCTGAACTTGTGGAAAGGCAGAACGACCCTGAACTTGTGGAAAGGCAGAACGACCCTGAACTTGTGGAAAGGCAGAACGACCCTGAACTTGTGGAAAGGCAGAACGACCCTGAACTTGTGGAAAGGCAGAACGACCCTGAACTTGTGGAAAGGCAGAACGACCCTGAACTTGTGGAAAGGCAGAACGACCCTGAACTTGTGGAAAGGCAGAACGACCCTGAACTTGTGGAAAGGCAGAACGACCCTGAACTTGTGGAAAGGCAGAACGACCCTGAACTTGTGGAAAGGCAGAACGACCCTGAACTTGAGTCACAAACAAAAAGATGTTGAATTGTGTAATTCAAAAAAACTGAGAAAGAAATGGAAAAAGTTAAGAAACAAGATCTTCAATGAAATGAAAGCAAAGCTCATGACTTTAAATGGGTTTCAGGATTGAGAAAGAGTTGGCTGAGATAAGAGTCCAAACACTCAGATGCTAGCAAATCTTATAAAGTAGTAAGGATCCTTCAAAGAAGATAGCTACAAAAAAGAACCCAAGATTGTAAATGTAACAAGCATGTTTGTCAGCCACCCAGAAAGAAAAGTGCGATATTATCATTAACTTCTTTACTGATTGGTTTATAACTTGCTGAGATGATCAAGCACAGTCCTAACGAGTTTCATTGTCCAAATGTTACAACTTACATCATCAGATAAACAACAACCAGAAGTACTTGGTAAAGGTACAATGATACTTCTACCCAAACCACTGAAAGCTGGTGCAAATGTTAATGTCATACCAATAATACTCTTGTCAACGCTAAGAAAGGTTTAAACCTGTGCTTGGACTGTCTTCAAATTGAAATTCCCATTGAACAAGCTGCATAGCACAGAGCAGGTTTAGACATTGAAGACTTTAGCAGTGAAAGCCATCATATCAAGTGATTACAAAATTTTAATTTTGATGCTTGATATGTCTAAAGCATTTGACTTGATCAATTCAACTAAAGTGATCAATTACCTGGAAGAGGTTCGATCCAAAAGTGAACTGCATATGATGAAGATTCTAATCAATGACGTTTTGATAAATGTACGATTTGGTAATGAAATGGGAGATGACACTAAGACCAATGTCCAAGCATGTCAGGGTGACTGTCAGGTGTGTTTTTATCTTGTACCTGGCTAAATCAATAAAACTCCTACCCAGATATACAGCACGTCAAGACAATGATGCTTCCCTGTGGTCAGAGCTCGACTAGCTAATAATCAAGGCTATATGCCACTCAACGATAAGGGTTAACGAGTTTGTCAGGAGGGCAGTGAGACGTGAGGATTGGTAACGATGGTTGAGACTGTCCAGAGTTTGATTATTTGATGGCTCAACAAGAATTTGTTAACATTTGACTTGAAAACGACCATGTTGTAGTCAGCTGGGAAGTAGCCCCGTGGTATTATGTTTCACAGACGGGTAGTTCTAGGAAAGAAATTTTGCTAATGGAAATTATGTTTAGTTTTAGGTACACAGAATGAGACAGGAAACTTATTTACAGTGGTTGTAGCTAGACGAGTTTTTGTTGTGAATATTTTACAGGAGGGGGGGTATAGATTGGAGCTTAGTTGAGCATCTACCATGAAAATAATGATAAAGTAAAGAAAGACTAGCAACCTCTCTTTGTTTTCAGTTGATATTTGAGGATTAAAAAAGCCTGTAATAACCATGCTGAAGGAAAATAACCTGATAGTAAACCACTCAAAACTAGACGAAGATAAAGTCTCCATTGATGAGAATGACAACTGGAAGAAATGTAAAGTCCTTGAAAGTTTACTAAATACTGAAAGTGATATTGTCAGAAGAGACGATTTACAGCAAACAGAAAAAGATCTCCAAGAGCAGTCTAGAAACAAAGATTTGAATATCTGATGCTTATGTGGAGGAGTATTTTCTTCTACAATAGTGAATCATGGACTCCAACCACCAAGCTAAGCAACAAAGTAGACTGCATTCAGCGAAATTCCTTCAGAGATTACTGGGTATGCAATGGCCAAAGATAATTAGAAACACCCAGTTATATGACAAGACCCAACAAGAACACTGAAGTACCAAAATTAAACGCAAATTGTTTGACACCATCTACATCTAGACAAAGAAACACCAGCCAGAAGAGCATTGAAGAAATTATTCAAAACATGCAAGAAACCACTAGTAAGACTCAGGGAAACTTGTCATAGATTCAACAAACTCTAGCAAGCCGTGATACAAATATGAATTACAAAAACAATGAACCTATGAAATCTATGAAACTTTGTAATTACAGAAGTGGATGGTGGAAGAAAGTGAGAAACATGAAGTTATAATGCACAAAGTCACCATACTTGGTTTAATGTCCATTTTACATGTTGGCATGTGATGGGCGGCTTTTAAAAACTGACTTCCAAGCTAACCTATCGCCAATGAAGTCTTTAGTCATCCCTCAAGTCAATTCTTGTCAGTTTCACCCAGATTTTTCTTTGCTTTTCTCTGTGAACAGAACTTTCTACATCAACTAATCGAAGAACTCTCATCAATTCTTTCTGTGTGGCCATACCATTAAAGTCTCCCGTTCTGTACACATCTCCCGATACTGTTCAAATTTAATCTTCTTCTTGGGTCATCAGATTTAAGCCTGTCAAGCTTCACCTTACACATTTATAGAACTTACTACATCCACTCCTAACTCTTGCGATCACATGAGCACCTGCTCCACTCTGTGCTACAATGGTATCACCAAGGTAACAAAACTATGTGAATAGCTTTGCCATCCAGATACACTTTTTCACATCTAAATTTTCATCCATCTTTCTGGCACACAAATTAGTTATCCTCTTTCAACCTACCAGTAATTCCATTGCATTTCGTGTGTACCCTATGCTTACAAGTACCACAAAAAATTGAGTTGCAACCTGCTCCCTGAGTATGGGAGCTTTCTTCTTTCTACAACCACTGATCATCACTTTGGTCCTGGTAACATTCACTTTCAGACCTTTACTTTCCATAGCATTCTCCAAGTCTTAACAAGTAGATCTTCATTGTTTCACAGGCAAATACTAAATCATCAGTATACAGCAGCTCTTCTGGACAACCCATACTAAACTATCTGGACAACGCTTCCAAGACACAAATAAAAAAAGCGGACTCAGTACAAAACCTTGATGTACTCCTACTTTAACATTAAAGCTGTCACTAAATGTACTGTTGGTTTTAACATAACTGAGCATTTCTGTACATTTCTTGAACCACCTTCACCAACCAGTCATTTGCCCCTAGTTTACGCAAAGCCACCAGACAACCTCTCTTGGCACTTTGTCAGAAACTTTTTCTAGATCCATAAAAGCAAAACCGGTTCTTCTTCTTACCAAAGTACTTCTCTTGTATTTGATTCTGATAAATATAGCACCAGTGGTACTTTGCACAAACATGAAAACAAGCTACATTTCATCTATACTTATCTGGCTTCTTATTTGCTGCTCAATTCTTCTCCCAACAACTTTCAGGACCTGATCGATCAACTTTTAATTACCCTTGTAACAATTCCCAATTGTACAAAGTTCCCGGTCTCTTGAGATAACCTCTTCTTTATAAAAGAAGAGGTTACATCCATGTATTATTTCAAGAGAAGTAATATTATTAGCAATAAATTATACAGACAAGCAAGAACCTGGGTTCACGACGGCAAAACAGGTGTATACGCACATAAGTGAAAATATAACACTTTAAAACGAAAATAAACAATAATCAATCTGAAAAATAAAGTGCATTTTTTATAAGAGGGCGATGTAGTTTGCTTGAAGCATTGTGTATATAGATATATATATATATATATATATATATATATATATAATTATATGTGAGAGAGATAATTTATCGAATCATACAATGCAGAAATATACCAGGTTGTAAGAAGAAATACTAAATGACAATGATTTTTTTTTAATAAATCTTACTTGCGTCCAGATTTCTCCTTGGTCATTGACGCCGGAAAATCACAATATTTTGGGGATACAACCCCTTTCTCCGGTGTTTATATTTCTTTATCTCAGATTCCTCTCAGTCTTCTGTGCACTTCCCTGGATTGTTCTACTTACCCTTGATCCTCGCCTTATAAGGTGAAGATCGAGGCTCAGTGAAACAATCCGGGGAAAAGAGTAGCACTCTCCCTTATATCTCGTAGTAGACACTGAAAATGGAGCCTTCGGGTCGCCCTCGACTACAGTCGATCCATTCATTTATTTTTTAAATTTTATAAATAAAAATACAACTTAGTTTGTTTTTTCCCACAGAAAACATTCCAATCCCACAACAGTATCCTTCATACAAACCAGATCAAAACTGTTGAGCTTGTATATTTGTTGTGGATACAAGAGTTGGTGTATGTTCGTGTGTGGGAACAAAACACTAGCGACAGAACAAAGGGGGGGGGGGGGGTTATATTATCTAAATCATTTTATAGACTTTTAATAGCTCATTCAATTGGGTGTTTTAATAAGAAAGAAAGAACTAACCTACCCAGTGTACTTGTAGCCTCACAACAGAAACTAAATAAATATATATATATGCCTCCTAACAACCTGCTCCGTTTTTAAACCTACTAACAAGTCCAGTTGCTTTTAACTGACGACTTGCATGTAACACAAAATAATGTGTATTGCTGGCCAGCCAATTTGAATAGAAACAAATAGACGAGAAGTTCCTAAAAGTATCATTGAAGGTTCTTTGATACAACAGGGTTGCATGTTTTCCTTTTAATTTTCGAGCACAAATGAACCATAATACTTTACCTTTGCCTCTAAACTTTAATTCAAGCTAGAAACTACTTTCTATTTATCTGTTTGCTTTAACACAATATTTCTTAACCGGGGTTCCCTGAAACCTAAGGGTTTCACAAGAACAAGCTAATACACTTTTGTCTTACTATTTAATATCATATATAAGTAATATTACTAAACATGCACAATGTTCTTGGTTATTGCGATATTGTAATATAGACCGTCAACATATCCCCACATTCAGCTCTATTCTAGAATTTCCCACACCCAAACATATCTCTGGAGCAAGGGCACGGCTTGGCCTCATTAATCAAGGTGTATATGTCTTCACAATGACAAAAGACATGAAACCATTGAGGGACTTACTAAAAACAAGCATCAAATTTGAATAGACAAATGAACTTAAAGCATTTGAACCGTCAAAACTAGCAATAGTGAATGCCATGAAAGAAGGAGTGAAGCTGTTTGAACCATCATGCCCAACCTGCCTATCCACAGATTGGTCTAATAACGGCATTGGCATCACCCTCAAAGAAAAACACTGTCAATATCAGAAGATGCCTCCATTATGTTGCATAACAGGTTCGCACCTCTGCCTAGTTGGCAGTCAATTCACAACATCAACTCAGAGTAGGTATTCACCAATTGAAGGGGAAGCACTAAAAGTCGCCTATGTCCTACCCTACTATTAGCGACAGATCACAAACCACTGGTACAAATTCTCAATGGCAAATCATTGAATGACATCACAAATTGCAGAGTTCTCAACCTGAAAGAAAAAACACTGCCATACAATTTCACCATCCAGCATGTAAAAGATGCCAAGAACAAAAGGCCAGACGCACTCTCCAGATACCCTCCAACGAACTTGGCCAAACTTAACATTCAAAACAGACGACGACATCGGAGAGACGACATCTGAATGAAAATGAAAGCTTTTTGTACACTTTATGTTGCTTCCAATATAGTTTCATGGAAAATGGTTAAAACTGCTACAGAAAGTAATGAAACTTTGAAAGGCCTAAAACAAATTCTTCAAAGTGGCAGACCTGACATCCAAGATCTTTCCTTGGCGTTAAAACCATATCACATATGCTGATCACATGTATGTTGTTGACTGAGTTGTAATGCTAGGACAGAGGATTAACATTCCAAGTTCATTTCGCAACCAAATACTGAAGGCATGACACACTGCACATTTAGGGTGTAGGGATGATGTATCAACGTGCAGCAGATACAATATTCTGGCCTGGGATATCGATCGACATAAGGACAAGAAATGAATGTGAAAATTATTATAGGATTGCAAAATCAAATGCGATGGAACAACCACAGGAAATGCATCAGCAAATGTGTTCTGACTACTTTTCGTACATGAATGTAAATTATCTGGTAATTGTTGACAGATATTCAAACTGGCCGATTGTATTTAAGGAAAATGGAACGTCAACCAACCTGATCAAACACCTCAGAGAAGTATGCACCACAATTGGTATACCAGAAGAACAACTTCAGATGGGGGCCTCCAATTCAGTGCTGACAACACAGGAATCCCTAAAAACATAAGGCGTACACCAGAGACTAACTTCAATCGGAAACCCCCATGCAAACACAAGAGTAGAGATCACAGTGAAAAGTGTTAAAAGAATGTTAATTACAAACACAAGATCCCTAAATGTAGATGGATTCCAAAGGGCAATGCTAATTTACAGAAATAGCATTGATCCACAAATAAAAATCACCAGCAGTGATACTATTGGATGGCCAATCAAAGATCCAATTTCCATACCAATAGGAATATACTGTCCCCACTCAACCTAGCAAGAAATTAGCATTAACAGAGAAAAAGCCCTAGCAAAAAGGCACAACAGAGAGCGATAAAAGTGGAAAGAGCACACCAAAGAACTCAAACCTCAAGAGATAGGTCACCATGTCCATCTCCAAAACCTTATAGGAAACAACCCTTGAGATAGGAAAATACTGGAACAGTGGTTGAAATCAAACCATTCAAGTAATATATGATCAAAATTGAAATCAAACCATTCAAGCAATATATGATCAAAATTGAAATCAAACCATTCAAGCAATATATGATCAAACTAGATGGCACACGATGAATCACTCTAAGAAGTAAGAGACATCTCCGAAAATTCACCCCATTTTACAACAAAGAAAAATATATGCCACCACTAGTGATCAAAGAACAGATCAACGCAAGAATACCTACAATGGTGACTAACCTTCCTATGAACACACACAATCAAGAAAAGTCTACAAATGCAAGGGAAATTGAACCTATCACTATTAGGGAAGCTTTAATAGAAACAGATACCCCTGCGCATGAATCACAACCAGAAATTAACATTCCAACAAAACGAAATCACCTGAAGCAACCACAAAGAAAACGAAATCACCTGAAGCAACCACAAAGAAAACGAAATCACCTGAAGCAACCACAAAGAAAACGAAATCACCTGAAGCAACCACAAAGAAAACGAAATCACCTGAAGCAACCACAAAGAAAACGAAATCACCTGAAGCAACCACTAGTAAAAAGTTACCTTTGGCATTGAGATGACTGATGCCAACAAAAAAGCCAAGAAGACTTGGGTCTCTGAATGGTTTATACTCTTAAATCATTTATTTGATAAAAATACAAACGAGCTTAATACTAAGTAAACAAAGTTTTTTTTTCTCCTCTTAAAAAAAAAAAATCTCTTGGGAAGAGGAGTTAAATAGGTATTATTAATATGTCCATTGATGTGAAATATGACCAAACCCAACACATCAGGTCAGGATTTGCTAAAAGCACTACACTTGCCCAGCATGGAGGTTATCCTAAGGATGAATCGATTATGCTAGTATGGTCATGTGGAATGTTCATCCTCCTGGATAAACCGTTGCAGAAGCATGAATGTCATAAATTGCAGGAAGGTTGGCCGGCCAAGGAAAACTTGAAAGCAAGAGATTGGACAAGACCACACAGAGTAGAATTTGGAGACTGTTGACCCGCTGAACCGTGTAAAGTGGAGAGTGTGCTTGTGTAATATCAGAAAACGTCTGATCCTTGAACAAAGGAAAAGTGGTGTTAAATGAATAGAAGAATAAGATTGATGTATGTCAGGGACAACCATTGTAATCTGTTGTAATATGTCCATGTATGAATGAATGAGTAATACGTGTCTTATTTGTAGTGTTTCCTTATGAATCCTGCTTTCATCATCTTTAGGATGATGAATAAAAGATGAAGAAACTACACTTGCCTTATGTCCTCATTCCAGAGAAGTTGTCGGACATAGCTAGTATTGTGGTAACTGCTGAAGTGAAAGTGATAGACAAAGGGTGAAAGAATGTCATATAAAGCTTTCAACAGCTGATAAAAATTCTTACAATATACACCCCAAGAGTGCGCAAGATCACCTCATCAGTGATGTGATTGAGTTGGGTCGTAACAAGTTTGAGGTTTTCTAGCATGATAATTGCTCACCCAAGCAATCCTACAGGAATAATATCTATACCAACGCTGATCCTGGAACATATGTCTGTCAAATCACACACTCACTATCCAGATTTATCGTCTATGTTCCTTTGACAAAGATGATAAACCTGGATAGCAAGAGTCAAATGAAACCGCAGCTGCAAATGCTGATGAAACAGTCTGTGAATGATTACACATGCCCCCCTCCAGACACCTTTATGAGTTGAGCACTCTGATGAATGAGATGGTTGGTGGCCATTAGTGATGATGGACAGCTCTTCGTAAAAGAAGAAAGCAACCTCGGCTGCTGAAAAATGCTCAATATGACCATCTAGATTTTACTTACTATAGTAAGCTTGTGTTGATAGCATAACGGGTAAGACGTCCGCCCATTGTCAAAACATTTGGATTTCGATCTCAGCTTGAAGTACTTGCTTGTCTAGCAACAATGGAGATTGGTGATACGGTGAAACTGTGGATGACTATATAACAAGAAACCTAAACTCCCAAAATCAGATGAGAACAGCATATCTTTGACAAACAAATTGCCTGATATCCTATCGCATAGGACTACATCTATCAGAAAATGTACTTAGATTAACACTTTACTACATTTTCACGGTATCACCGATCATCAGAAGTGTCTCAGACTGATATTAATCAATTGATGATCGGGGATGCCGTGAAACTGCAGTAAAATGTTAAGCTAAGTATATTTTATTATATATATATATATTTATTTATTTATTTCATACTAAAATGTTAGCCTGACGAAGTTCAGCTGATAGCTAGCTAGAATAAAAACATGTCTGCAAATGTGTAACCGAAAATGTATCAATAAAAAGATTTATACCAAATAAACATACAGCTCTATTCATTATTCAGTACTTTTATATGAACACAGTAAGAATTCCCTGGAGTAAACCTTGTGGGCATAAACTCACCAGAATTATATATATATATATATATATATGAGTACTAAAATATGTTTTAACATATACCTTCTATTCTGTATGTATACTAACCTCTTCCAATTTAAACAAAACCTTGTTTACTTATATATATATATATATATATAATTCACTCTGTATGTATCACAACTACATGCTGATTAGCCACCCATAACAACTTTGTCCAGCCGCTGATGAAGGGGTGGTATCAAAACACTTATTGTCCTAGAAACCGTCAGTGCGGATGTCTAATTAGCATGTAGTTGAGCACTGTCATTATTTCTTCATATGAATTATACTAGCTATGATAAAGCGTAAACGATCTGTGGATGATTATATATATATATATATATATATATATATATATATATAGCATTGCTGCTAGTCAGAAATAATTTAAAATATAGCCATGTTTACAATTTTTGCCTTGACAGGAAAGTTTAAAATAACATTTGCAATGTTAGTTCGGTGGTATTTTTATTTTTTTTTAAATCTACTTGTTGACGCAGCGTTTCTTACAAGCAACTGTAAAACGGCAATTGGATTTAACGAAACGAAACGAATTCGTTTTTATTTAAATCTTTAAAATACCAATAAAAATAATTATTTAAATGTTTCTTTTAATACATTCTTCACTGAAATATTGTTTGTTTAATTTTATTTTTGTTTTATGAAACGAAGTAAATCTACTTTTAAAAAAAAATGAATTTTGTTTCTTTATATTCTAATATATTTTGCCCCTATTGTTCACAAATGTAATTGAAGGAAAATTTTAATGGTGTCTTTAGATTCCTTGAAAATTGTAACCATTATTGAAATTTATTTGAATGTTCTGTCAACATATCGATTTCTATAACACACACAAAAAAATTGACTTATACATACATACAGTTATGTTTGAATTACCTACTAGACATTATCCTCGAGTGTATTCGGTCTCTCTGTACAGGGGTTTGTCAGGACAACCTGACATGAGGATACTTCACCGTACAAGTAAATCCTGACCAAATATTAAAAATAACATTGTATTCAAATCCCAAATAAGATCCCCTCGACACGGCTATACACTTGCTCATACGAGGAATGGTGCACTTTCTTCTAGTGATGTTACCTCAAGTAACAGCACTTAGCTGGATACTCCACTAGACCAGATGAATTCTTGTCCTGGAATCCAGCAAAATTCAGAAAAGACAACAATAAAGATAAACTATAACATAATTAAGTGGCGAATTCAGGGGAGAGGAACATTCGTGTTCTTCATTCAATGTTTAAAGGAGCATCTTGATTGAACACTCGGATATCTATGGAAATGAAGTGTTAGCTCCAGAAAGGGGTCCCTTGATTTCTGAGACCTTACCGAAGTAAAATGAAAACAAGTGAGAAACATACATACATACGCAAATAATGCAATTGTACAAAAACATCGCAGGATTGTGTCTTTCAACACAGTATTTTTGACGAATCCTAATAATACTTCACTATTTCTATGTACACTACAGACAAAAATGAATGTTTGAGATATGGTTTACGAAAAACGATAAATATTTTTAAAAACAAAACAAAACAAAACGGGGAATTGATTTTATTATAGGATCAAATATTTCTTAGCAATTGCTGAAACATTGAAAACAATCCTTTAAACAAGAAATAAATTATTGCCTCTAAACAGAAGGATCGGTATCTTTCTTTATTCTCACATAATCAATGGATGCATTTAAAAACAAAAAGAAATGTCGATATTTACCCTAATCTTTGTTCGGGTAGGGCAGCTATGTTAATGCTGTTTACATAATTTTTTTTTTTTAAATGAAACACTTATTTGGAATAAAAGAGTGGGTGGAACATTAAAAATATATTTTTTATAAAACCTGAATATATGACCTTCATCTTATTAAATACATACGTAATCCTTAAAGATTACTTCGTTACAACTATATATTGTGACGCTGATGAGCATCCGTAGTTTAAAATAAAGACCATATCTTGTCCGATAATCAGAAAAGGTGATTTGAATGTGGCTCGTGTCGCCTTAAAAACGATGTATTGAATTGCGTAGGAGTAGATTCGCTGACCTAGCAGCAAATGTTATCTATTATAAAAACATAGACACACCTTTATATATATATATATATATATATATATATATATATATATATTACATAAATACAGCAGTAACATATGTCCTCATATTAGAGAAATGGCATTATCAAAAATGTGAAATAAGATAAAAACATAGCATAGGACAGAACGAGTAACCATTTTTTTGTATTTCCAAAATGGCCGCTATTTTTAAATTTAAATTATTTTTTAGAACTATTAGTAGATTTTAGACTTTTTTGTTTTGTTTTTGCTCCCACGCTGTCAATAAACTCAGAGTTTAAAAATTGATGGTTTGCCGATCTTTGGGAGAAGAAGAGAGATGTATTTTAATTTTCCACTTACAGACATTCGAAATTTGTCGCTAGTTTAATAAAAGATTAAGTGACTTAAAACAAAAAATTGGATGGATTCACAATTTAAAAGGAAAACATTTTACGTGGATAAACAACTATGGAAAATGGAAATTCTAAATAATAATTAATACAACTGAACTAAGAATTTCTTATTCATGTAAAGTCGGTTTGGGGGGAGAGGGAATATAAAACAGATTTTATATTTTCGTGCGAAGACAATCCCTATTTACTTGTCTCACAAGGTTGGTTATGTGGGGGATATCTAGCTCCCCAAAAGGGTCACTCTAGATTAAGGCAAAAATTAAAAAAATTGCCCTAGTCAAAAAGGACCTCCCCTCCAACGACAGAACAGATACACCTTGGTCCTAGCTCAAAGGCCAAGAAATAACAGGTCAACACATTGGAAATACTGAATTTCTTTTATTTCATAAATCAATATTTTAGACTTTAGTGTGGAGATTCACTTTACCATCTATGTTAAATACATAAAACTATTACCCAGTTCTTGACCACAGAACGAGTAACCATTATTTTGTATATCCAAAATGGCCACCATTTTAAAAGGTTTTTTCAGAACTACTACTAGTATAGTTTCGATTTTTGTTTTTTGTATTGCCACCCCGAACTTAGAGTTAGTGATTAATGAACAACTTTCTATGGTACTGCTTTTTTTCTCGTTGAAAATAAAATACAGGAGGGAGCATTTTGGAAATGCCAAAAAAAAATGGTTACTCGTTTTGTCTTACGCTATGTGGTCAAGAAATGGGTGATTTATTTTTACGTCATATTTATATAGTAAGTAAAGTGAATCCCTATTCTAAAACATATATTTTGATAATTCTTTTAAAAGTTTATCATATATTGCCATGATGTGTAATAGAATATTTTTCCGTTGACGGCGTGGGGACAAAGGGTAAAATTTTACTTTTTTTTCCTTTTTTTTTTTTTAGCCAAAAACGAATGCCATTAAAGAGGTTAAGCTATGAAAATAATGATAAAACCCTAAAAGAAAGAGGGGAAAGAGACTACTATAGAACATTTTGGAAGAGTAACAGCTTCTATTTTAGCCTACTACGTTCTAAGTTAATAAAGAACATTGAACAACATTATATGCGACCAGGTAATCGGAGATTTACACGAGGGTTTTTTTTGTTTTTTGTTGGCATTCCATTCACCATATGATGGCCTTTTTATGTGAGATTTCATGGCTTGCGGCTTTGCAAACCCAGAATGTTCGTCTGAGTCGAGCTAGAAAGTAATAAGTATACAGTTATGATAGAGTTTATCATAACGAATGAATAACAATTAAATTTACCATAAAACAAGTAGCTTTAGTTTTTAGTATAATTTTACAAAGGAAAATATCTATAGGTATATAGTTAGTAGTATGGACCATCTTGACTTGTTTAAAGCACTTAAATACAAGTTTAATTGTCAAAACAATACCAGTTATATTTAATTAATTAGATGCCACTATTATTATTAATAAAATAAATATATACGATTATTAAGCTCTACTCATGTAAATACTGAAACTAATATACAAATCAAATACTATTTTTATAATATAAAACTGTAATCCATATCATTCTTGAAAAGATTTACAATAAGAATGAAAAATTATAAAATAGTATTTATTTAAAAGTCGATTTATAGAGTGTTCAATGTAACTTTTATGAATTATGTAACTTTAAATTTTAACTTTATAAATTCGACAATCATTTTTTTTTATTATTTAAAAACATGCTAGAAACGCCAAGAACACATCAAAGTGGTTTGATCGGTCATCTATTTATCCTTTACTTACATGAGAGAAGTGATTTTATTCCGTCTACAATACAAGAATTAAAAGAATTTCACAAGAAAAATTTCACCTTTCGCCCCCATGCTGTTAACGGACAAATAAAAATTAGAGTCTTCTTTTTTCGATTACACATCAAACACCCTGAAAATCCCTGGAAAAAGTTCTTTAAAATGATATTTTATACTTTAGCGTGGGGGATTCACTTTACAATATAAATTTAACAAAATTGATCACAATTGTTGACCACAGAACGAGTAACCATTTTTTGTATTTCCTAAATGGTGGCCATTTTTAGAAATACCAAAATACTAATACCAAATGGTCGCCATTTTCATAAATACATAGAAATGGTTACTCGTTCTGTTCTACGCTATGTGGTCAAGAACTGGGTTAGCCTATCATTTTTACGTTTTCTGGTCAGGAAGTGGGTGATCATTTTACGTTTTATATATTTTTTAATTTTCTATGTATTTTCAGGGTGTTTATGTGTAATCGGCGGAATCGAACACAATAAATGGAATCTCATTTGTATTTTTTGTGGACAGCATGGGGCAAAGAGTAAAATTTTAACCTTGTTTTTAACAAAACAATCAGGCTTTTTCTTTAAAAACAAAATGTTCTTTTTTTTTTTCAGCTAATTCTGGTAGTGAATAGAGGAAAAATTGAAATAAGAGGAAAGATAAAATGTCCATTATAAAAAAATATTGATGTCATTGTGAGTAGATGACGAGTTAGTTATGAAACAAGTTGTGAAAAGTATTTGGGTAATACATTTAGGGGAAATTACTAAAGTACTGCCAAAAAACTTTACTTGTTTAACGGGAACATCAACAGCTTAAATTATAATTCCTGTAAATAAAATAAATAAAAGTAAATATGTTCCTACCTGAGTTTAAAAAGTAATTTTTTTTTCTCAAGTCGAAGTGGGTGTTTTTGCTGGGATGAGAAAAAAAAACAGAATATCGTGTCCTTGTGTAAAGGGGGGGGGGGACAGGATAAGAAGAATACGTAAAGATGTCCGATCAGTTAGGTCCAAACTAAAATTAAAACAGTTGTCATTTTTTTTATTAGTAGTTCTTGTACTAATACCAAACACGGTTCCTCTTTAAAGAGAGAGTCAATTTCTCGACGGAGTTGAAAAATAAACGGAGCTAAATACTAAAATTTGATAGTAAGACACATTACAAACACACCTACTTAGGATGTTGTGTTTGCCAGCAAAACGTCTTTAACAGATTGTTGGATAGGCAGAAGACTTACAATGATAATAATATGTTTAAACTTAGAACGAAGGGGCACTCGGTCACAACAATTTTAAAAGAGGTAGACAGTGTAGTTAATATTGTTTAAAATAATAATAGTCATTCTAGTAATGTGAAGACAATTCCTCCATCATTAGGTCATGTGACTCATTACGTCACCACTGGCATGATTACAAATAAAATCGTCACAATAAAATAAATATTGTTTTTTATTCTTTATTAGAGTTTTTTTAGAGTTTTATTATGATATTTTTGTCTTATATTAATATTAAACATTTTATGAATTAATTAAAATATTTCTATTTTTCTTCTGACCTAGTGCTAACGTCACTTCCTGTTTATTTCCCGTAATAAATTCTATTTCCGGCAAATTTCCTACTTCTCTCAACCACGTGAAAAATGTCGTCTGATTACTGTAGTTCGAGTAAAACGAAGCAAAATGTCGAATTTTTGGTGGTTGATTCCGGCGCATTTATTAAAAATGCTCCGATAAATGTGAGTATTATATTTTCAAGTTAGATCGATTTGTTGGTGTTTAAAGTTTTGCACTTTCTTGGTGGACATCATTTTACATGCAACACGTGATTTTGTTAATGTTTGTTTTAAATTGAATCGGCCTAAAACCTCAATTTGAGATTCCTGTTTTTTTAGTTTTATTAAATAATTCAAACTAATTATCATAAATTGAATTCGTTTTAGCTTATTGCACATCAGATTATAAGACTCGTGAAATAGAAGTTGGATCGAGTTGGTGACTATTGAAAACAATGTCTGTTTTCGCGATGTTTAGGAAGTTTATCGGGCATTTATAACGACAGTTAACAGAACGAAAAAGGGGTAAAAAAATAAATAGGCAACAAATAAATGTTACGAAAGGCAAGATTTAAAGAGCTTCTTTTTTTTTTTCAAAACAAACCTGGTGTCTACCAGTTCAGTTAGAACGAAAATGAAATTGCAGTTTCAATAATCGCCCCCAAAACGAAAATTAAGCAAAATATTGGTAGAATGATATTTTCCCACGATTAGTGACATTTATTGGATGTGTTTCTAACACTATTTTGTTTATTTTTCGATTTTCCACCAATTATCAAGGGTCCCCATGCTGGGCTCATGAACAGCCATTTTCTTCCGTTCTAACTGAATAGGTGGACACCAGGTTTGTTTTGAACTGTTGAGAATATAAAATATATGTGAAATATTTCAAACATAAAGTATCTTTTCCTGGCTGTACCCTGAAGGGGACCGAGGCAGCAGTCGGGAGGGGAAAGGTTGCTAAAACGAAATGCGGGAATCTTTTACGACGCCCAGCAGAGTCGCGAACGGGTTTCAAAAAAAGAACGAGAAAGGGTTTAAAAACATAAATTTGCAACAAGTAAAGTGGACCTACGTCGAGAATAGATATTTTTCTACTTACCTATGTATTTTGTTTTTATTTTTACGTAGTATAAATGGGGGTGCTTATGCATATCAGCCCTGACATTGAAATATTTAAAGAATGTATAAACTTTATCATGTACTTACGTGTTAGCTGAAAATAAGATTGTGCAGAAAAAATTACGCAAATTCATCCAGTAGTTATTTAATTATAAGAAAAAGAAAAAAAATGATTTTACATACATTTTAACATTTTTGTAAACAATGGAGACCCCAAACCCCGAAATCGTGAAAATGAGTTATCGTCCTTGCCCACTGGAAACTCTAAGATACAAAATGGTGGAAATATCTACCGAGTGATACAATCGTTAAAATCGTTTTTTATTTATAAATTTTATATATTTGTTCAATTGTTATATAAACCTTCTTCACTACTGGAGAGTGTTAGTCTTCAACTTGTCACACTACTGTAGTTATTAGACTTAAGGAGAGGGTCGCAAAGCAAGTTTTTATTTTTTTTCACAACCTCGCTATTCGGCCAGATTTACTCTTGGTTACCTTCTGATTTCACGAAACGTAAACGTAAAAATGATAGGCTAACCCAGTTCTTGACCACATAGCGTAGAACAGAACGAGTAACCATTTCTATGTATTTCTGAAAATGGCGACCATTTTGGTATTTCTAAAAATGGTGACACTACTTCCTAAAGTAAAATTGAGTCTTGTTGTTCACTTCCCCTTGAGAAATATGGAGACTTCTAACACATCTACTGTGAGCAGCACCTTACTAGGATCTCCATTCTTAAGATAAAAATAAAGGGAAGGCTGCGATTGTCCCGGAGCAGAAATTACTTCTGCTATATTCTTACTATTTCACCTGGAAATTTTTGAGTACATCAATGAAATAGAGATATCCATCTGAAAACTCTTGATTTCCTGCATATCTGATGAGAGAGAGCAAATGGGATTGGATTGGTTAAACTCTCAAATGGCTATACAAAATGAATTAGAAAAGCTCTATTCCTTTCTCCAGAGGCCAGTTGTTATTTGAACCAACCGTCTTTTCCCTATACGTCAGAATCTACCATGAATTTCTATTCATCGTTTTCAGTGGAACTCCCTCAGGTCACCAGACATGTTTAGCAGTCATGAAATGGAGAACGACCGAATGAGTTTCCACAACTTTTTATCGTGATTTGAAAATTGTGTCGCAGGCATGGCAAACGATGCAGAGAAATTGAATTTCTTAAAATGCTGTTGATTAATCACTTGAGTTGTGTCAATGCAAAATATCAGTAGGTGCTCTCAGTATTAAAAAAAGAATATCAATGACATCATTGACAAGATTTTCTAAAATATCGATTTCTCTCCCAAAAGGGAAAATACTTACGCAGATCTTGGGGGTTTCATCAGTTGGGCTGCTTCAATCTTGGAAGAGTTGGCCCACTCACTTTCTTGGGACTTCTCTGAAAATGATTCGGTGGGAACCCGACTGTTGACAAACTTCTGTTCTTGAAATTTCCAAGAGAGTTAAAGGGAGAGCTGATTCTATTATGCGGAATTAGAATTCCATCTCTGTAGGTCTTGCTGCAAGATCAAACACCTTCAAATTAAAAGTGGCGGAATGCCTGGTCCTTTCCTAGGGATTAATCGGATCAATCCACGTGTTACTTTCTCTAAATCCAGAGGAGCCTCTACCAACTAAGATGCCTCTTTCCGGATAGTTTCGGATTTTCAACCTCTGGGTATTCTAATAAATTACCTCCTGTCATTTGTGTTACCTTTAGTCGAAGAGGGAAGACTGTTTCTTATTTTGATAACATCTTGCACTCCTTGGGTTCTGTGGTTTCTGACAGATTGGATTGTCACTTGAAGCTGATTACCCTTCTCTGAGAATGCGAGCGGAAGTTCAGGGAGGTGGTGCTGGAGGTTAATTTAGGATCCAGCTATACTGGGCACTTTCCGGTGCTGGTTGTCGACACATTGGACTTATCTCTTCGTCTGGAGGAGTTCAGGCGGACCGGATGTTCTCTGGCTGGGCAATTTGAATCTGGTACTGCTTTGGTCTCTATAGGGGTAATTATGGGACTTGATCTAGTGCAACATTTAGGTCCCTTGCAGTTGATGCCTTATCTGCAGAGTCGGGCTTGCTCTGTCCCTGCTGGTCTCATCCCCTTTGGTGAGATGGAACACTCGAGGCTGATTCAACATATGTAGACCCTTTGGTGAATGTCTTTCCCTTCAGCGATGTGGAGAGAGGATTAGAGAGAATGTTCAGCATTGAGTCATTGGACATTCATGACGGAGAAGAGACTACAGGTTTTGATCAGGATCAGATCCAGCAGTTCCAGAGGTCCATCACCTTCGAAGATGGGAAATATCACGTTCAGTTGTCCTAGTATTCGGACAAACTGGCTCGGTTCTTTCAAATCATGCAATTGCTTTCCACATTCTAGATCATGTTATCAGGAGCCTGGAGAAGAAGGGGTTGTACCAGGAGTATCTGAGTGTTCATCCAGCAGAATCAGGAAGGTATCATTGAGGAAATACACGTAGCCCAACAAAGATTTGGGGATTATATTTGGATACTTCATCGACCAATTTTTAAGGCAGATCCGGCAGCAACTACTAAGATCAGACTGGTATTTAACTGTAGCCTGAAAGCGGGTGGCTTGACTTCGTTTAACGAGGCTGTTTACTCTGGTGTGAATATGACAGGAAATATGTTGGACTTGCTGATGTCATTTCGATCGAATGATTTTGTCTTGCTCGCAGATATCAGGAAGGCGTTCCTGATGGTTCGATATTTGGGTTCACCTCCAGCCCCTTTATACTGGGGAGTAGCCTGAGGTTTCATGCAGCCCAGTACCCCCTAGATGAATGTCGAGCAGCGATGGAAGACCAATTTTATGTCGACAATCTTGTAATGACTGAATCTGATCCTGTAAAGCTTGTGGGGCTGTATTCACAGGTCAGGAAGCGTCTGAGGGAGGGCAGATTTGTGGTGCAGTCATGCAGCTCACACTGTGACAGTCTTAGGGAGGAAATGAGAAAGGACGGTACGTTGAGTACTCATGAGGGGAGATAGTGCTCGGTTACAGGTACGATCCTCTTTCGGAGAAGCTGTGTATTGCCCCTGTTAGATGCGATTCAAGTGCATCTACCAAGAGGCGGATCCTTTCTGAGTCGGCAAGGGTGTTTGATCCTTTGTGTCTCTGCCTACCGATGACCATAAGAAGTCGGGTTTTGGTAGGAGAGTGATGGAAGCAGGGTTTTGACTAGGATGATCAAGTCCCTCTGAAATTTCAATCATCTTGGAAGAGCCTTGCGGAGGACCTCTCTGGATTGAGTGATATGCGTTTCAGCAGACAGGCCCGCGATGGTAGCCGATCTGGAAAATTATATCTATTTTGTGATGCCTCAAAGGAAGCATATGGATTTGCTGCCTACTATGTGCAGGACCAGCGATCTGCCTTGATTTTCACCAAAGCTAAGGTTGCGTCGGTGAAGGATAAGACATTACCCACATTGGAACTGATGGCTGTTTTTTCTTGCCCTGAAGTGTCTGCCAACCATCTTGAATGAATGCAAGGGTGTCCCCCCTTCCAGGGTGTGTGTAGCAATGGATGCCCAAGTAGTACTGTCATGGATTTTGTCACAAACCATGGCAAGCAAAAGTATTTTTGCGAAGAATAGGCTGAAGGATATTTTTCAATTGAGTCTGGCTTTAGATACCAGGTATGGCATCAAACCAACCTTCAGGTATGTCTCCACCACTGAGAATCCTGCAGACCTAATCACCAGAGGATTAACTATAAATAAGTTCCGGTGCAACTCGAATTTTGGTATAAGGGTCCCTCTTGGTTGCGTAGCGGTGTCTTCTCATGGCCAGAGGAGAACTTGCCCTGCCTTGATGATCAATGTCAACAGATCGCCCATTCTTTGGTGAGTTTCACTGTGTTTACGACGGAGGAGTGTCCTTCTATAGTCTCTTTGCAGCGGTTCTCAACATTTACTCGCTTGTTGAAAGTAACCTCTTTGGTGTTCCAATTCATCGGCTTAACAAGGAAAAGGGAGGAAGATTACAACAGGAAAGCTGCACTTTATTTGGTAAAAATCTCTCAGCAGCAGGAATTTGCTAGGGAGTTGGATTACCTCCAGGATCCCATTGGAAAGTCTGCACCCAATCGTGTCCATGCGCTTGATCTCTTTTTGGATCAGGAGGGGTTGATCTGCTCTAGTGGACGTCTGGACAGGTCTTTTCATTTTATTTATGAAGTCAAGAATCCTCTGCTGCTGGGCAAAAACCGTCATTTTATCTGACTTGTCATCTTGGACTGCCATAACAAGTGTTCCCATCTTGGTGTAGGGTCAACCTTGGCTGAGTTGAGGCGTTGTGGCTATTGGGTTTCTCAGGGAAGGCAGGCAGTCAAGGGTGCCTTAACGTCATGTACCAGGTGCAAGAAATACAACTCTAGACCTGTACTGCCAGATAACATAACCAGCCTACTACTCCCTCGTGTCGAATTCAAGGTGCCTTATAGGAATAAAGAAGTTGACTTCACAAGACATTTTTGGGTGAAGGAAGGGAACATGGAGAGAAAAATGTACCCGTTGCTGTTCAAGTGTAAGGGCAGTACACATCGAGGTGGTTTCTGATATGAGCATCTTGTCTTTTTTTCAGGCCCTAGTCAGATTCACTAAGGTGCGTGGTGTTCCTGAATCAATTCTCAGTGATAATGCAAAAACCTTTCTGGGCAGTGGAAGACTGTTCAGCCGCTTTTGTCTCCTTCAGGACTATCAAGACAAATTTGAGTCCTGCAATATTAAGTGGAAAACAATTCCTCTGTGTTCCCCTTGGGTTGGGGGAGCTTGGGAACATAACATCAAGACTTTAAGATCCTGCCTCTACAAGGTTATTGGTAGGGGTACGGTCGATTATTATGCCTTCCTGACTATTGTCTCTGATATTCAAAGGGCAGTGAACAACCGGAGGTTCACTTATCAGGAGTCCTCTGAAAGGTAACTGACAGTTATCACCCCGAATATGTTTTTAAGACCTAACAAGAGCCCAGGCTTATTACTACAACTAAAAAGAAATGATCTCTCCACTTTGGTTCCTCCCAGCCGGCAAAGGTTGATTAAGACAATTGAACTGCGGAACCAATGATTGACAAGGTTTAGAAAACTTTGGTACAATGAGTACCTCCTTGATTTATAGGGAAGGTCTTCAGGAAGATTCCAGAACCGTATTCAAAAGAATGATTCAGTACTGGTCAAGAGCCCTCTAAAACTATGACCCTTTTGGATGTTGGGAACTATACTGGAAGTCTTCCCGGGGCACGATGGGGTGGTGAGAACTGCTCATTTCAAACGGGGTGATGGTCATGTGAATGGCCACTTCCAAAAGCAACTATACCCGATGGAGATTTCGCAATCTTCTGAGGACCCCGAGGAGTGTGAGCCTAATCATGCTGATTCTTTTTTGCCTGTCACTTCAGGCAGCAGCCAAAACATGGAACCCTCCGGCTCATCTCAGGAAAAAACGACACAATCTGGTTGTGCCCTACTTGTAATAGACCTCCAGGGAGCCAGGACATGATATGCTGCGATTCTTGTGATGAGTGTATTGGCATTGAAATAGCTCCTCCTGCAAAACAGAAGTGGTACTGCTGTGATTGTGCACCTCAAAGAAGACAGAAGTAGACCGAGTCTACTTCCTGCTCAATAATACCATAGTCTTGGGTATGATGAAAACTACAACCAACAGCGGAGCTCTGGCTAAAGAACAGAATGAGGGTACCCTGAACCACTTTTACCTCCAGGTGACCCCCGACTGAGGCCTAGCACCTGTCTGTCACCCTGCAGGGTCACGCAATTTTTTTCCTTGCAATATTTTATTTTTTTATTATTTTTTTGTTGGGAATGTGTAGAAAATAGGAAGAGCGGTTGACTTACCAATGTGTGGCTGCTGGCGACTGAGGATATTCTTCCAACATCTAAGATGAAGGACGGTTATCGCAGAGAATTTATACCAGTAGGGGAGGGCATTCAATTGTTATAAAACCTTCCTCACTACTGGAGAGCGTTAGTCGTCAATGTGTCACCACACTACGATTGTTATTAGACTTAAGGAGAATGTCGCGAAGGAAGTTTTTATTTTTTTCACAACCTCGCTCTTCGGCTAGCTTCACTCTTGGTTACCCTCTGATATTTTTCGACAATGCACAGTGTGCCCAGACTGGGAATTTATTAATTTTGGAATGTTCAATAAAATACTATTTTCTTATGTTTTCCAAAACTACAAAGTCCAGGGAGTACAATGCAAAAAACCAGAGGTTAAAATATTAAACGGTTGAAATTTGAGAGCAACTTAAAGTCGGCCTTTTTTTGTAAACTGGTCAGTTAATCGTTTTTCCGGTATTTAAGTAAAATTTTGTCGAAAATGGTCAATTTTCAAACCTTCAACATTTTTTTCAGAAACAAGATGGAAAAATTCTTTTTCCATCTATATGAAAGCATTTTTTATCCCCTTTCTGAATATGTAGAAAGAAAAAGCCTTTAATTGCATTCAATTTTGAAAAATTTACCTTAAAGTCGGGTAGGGGTGAGTTATTCAGAACACATAATTCCCATCAATTTTTCCCAAATTTTTCAGAAAAATGATAATTTTTGTAAACCTGGTGTACTACAAAATAGATTTTATACATATTATCATTAAAAAGAGACCAATCAAAAGGTATTAAGGGGTCAAACACAGTATTTGTTCTAAAATAATTTGTATTTTTCAAGGAAAATGGAAAATTTCAAGTATTTAAGCAAAATTTCACTGAAAATGTTCAATGAATGAACAAACAAAAGTAAACTTGTCAATAATACAATGAATCTATTTGAGCTTGTTCCATAGTTGAAGCAGTCGCCTTGATATGTCTGCTTGACCTTGCTGTGTGTCCAGTTTCACCACAAATATTACAGTGAGGTCGTGAAGCGATTTCAGGGTGCAACATTATTAACATTCGTCGAAGTATATCATGAATATTGTCTTTGATGGACAGTTGCCGAAACCGTGCAGCTGGACCACTTAGGAAAGACCGAACGTGCTTGTTCCAAGACTTTACTGGACTCTTACTCCATTTTGCTATTGAGTAACTGTCATTCCACTTGAACATCTCCCAACTATGGGCACACATTTGGTGGTAGCTCGGGATTATAATCCATGGTTTACCCTACTCATCGACAAAGGCAGTTCTGAGATAAAGCATTATCTCGATGCCCAAGGTTTTCAATGCTTCCACATGCACACGTTTGTTTGTGACAGACTGGGTGATAGTCAGGATGATGTTGGTGTTACTCATGAATGTTTAAAAAAATTTGCGATCGACCCTGTTACGGATTAGAGAACATACATGAAAGCGATTTTGAAGGCTGAAAAATCTGTTGCAAAGCGGACCATTGTTTGTATTTCCTCCATTTGCACATGGTGAATCCATTAACATACCGGTGCTTTTTCGGATTGCATCAATACATTCTTTTTTGCATTGTTGAGGATCCGCATCATATACAAAGTTATTCCATCCTCCCTCCAGTCTTTCTGTCCACAGAACAAACGATACAGTATCTTCTGAGCAAAGTCCAATGAACGCAATTTGAAGTGAAGAACAGAGCAACAATGCAAGTCTGCCTTCACTATGTTGTTATGACACTGCCCTTGTCTTTCCTGACTGGTGTAGACTATCTCATTCGCTACGAGCTGATCCCACGCTTTCTGAGTGGAAGCATAGTCTTTTGTAATCTCGAAGCCATTCTCGATTACAGAAGGGTCGTTGGCAGATTGACGTATAGCACAACAAAGGTGACAGAAGGCTCCACTATCTCCTTGAAGAAGTGAAACCATTTTGCCATCCACACCATCGAACATTCTGTTTTGCGTACAATGTCCACTGGTTTGTTGTCAACAAACACAGTTGCCTCGTACTCATTTCGGATAATAGCTTCAAAAGTTGGTTCTAGTTCGGCAGCAAGAAGCTCGCGTTCTTCAGCAGTTCTGGTTAGCGAAACTGGTCGGGCAAAACTGGTACTATTAGGTACAGGATTATATATTCTCTATATTTGATACACCAATTGATTTTTGAATTTTGTCATTTTACTAGAAGTGACTTGCTGATGTGTTTCCAAGGAGCCATCAAGCAGTGTCAGAAATTTTATGTCTAGATAAGTCCAAAAAGGTGTATTTGGCCCAAAATGACCAAATATGGTAATTTGTGCCTGTTTGTTTCCACCAGAAGCGACTTGCCAATATGCTTCCAGCAAGCCCTCAACCACTATCAGAAGATCATTTTATGTCTAGATTGTGAAAGCGGGTATTTTTGGTCCAAAATGCCAAAATATGATAATTTGGGCCAAGGCCCCGAAAAATTGGGATTTTTTAATTTGTTTATTTTTCTATCACCAAGACAGTTCCATTCCGCTTCTAACGAGCGCTCAACCACTGTCAGGCGATAATTTTTAGCCGGAATATGCCCAAAACAGTGATTTTGGCCCGATATGTCCAAATAAGGTAATTTGGGCCCAGACCCCAAACAATTGAGAATTATTGAATTTTTCTGTCACCAAGAGAATTTCATTCTGCTTCTAACGAGCCATCACCCACTACCAGACGATCATTTTAAACCAAACTATGCCCAAAATAATGATTTTTTTTTCCCCAATATGACCAAATATGGTAATTTGGGTCCAGACGCCAAAAAATTGAAATTTAAAAAAAAAATTTCTTTGTCTATCACCAAGAGAATCCCATTCCGCTTCTAACGAGCTATCAACCACTCTCAGACGATCATTTTTAGTCAAGATATTGAATTTATTCCCATATTTGGCATTCTGGGCGCACTGTGCAATGTTGTTACCAGACCTCTCTCAGATGGAGTTGACGTCGCGAAAACGGACATTGATTTCATAAGCCAACCAAACCAGCTCCTATTTTCACGTGTTTTATAGTCAGCGGGTGATATTTTCGACCAGCATAAATAGAACGTGATGTTAGATTTATGTTTTAGTTTTTCATTTGTTTTGATGAAATTTGATTCATGTACTAAATTTTTCGCACGTGTTTAAAATCTATTTTTCGGTTTTTCTTTTGTTTGTTTGTTTTTGGTTTTAACTTTTGAGCTGTAATGTTAATGTAAAATTGAGATTATAGACAAGAGGCTAGCTAAGGAAGAGCGATAACTCTTGTTTATAACCCTGTGCTTTAATTCTAGCCTCTCTCTCGTCATATTTATAACGATGACGACTATATTTTTCCGGTCTAGTTTTCATTTCAGCTTTTACTTTATAAAACTTATTTCAATGTGAATTTTATATAAATTTAGATGAACGGCCCTTCCAACTTCATCTCACATACCCAAACTAGTTGCTTCCCCCAATAGGGTATTTCTGAACCCTCGGAAAAAGACCTAACTTTGAATAGACACTGTGAGTGAACAATGAAAGTATTTTTTGGTTCATTTCTGAGCAAAGCTGATGCCATTTTTGGGTTGAAAAACATACCTGTGTGAATTTTCAGCATCACATCATGTTCCAAACTGAAAATAATCAAGAAAATGTAATTATTAAAATGTCGCCCGGGCGAAATCTTGCGCGATTTAAGCGACACGGAAACTGCTCTCAATCAGAAACCGCTTGGAGTTGCATGCTCAAATTTCCAGGATTTCTTAGTTTTTATGATGTCCATCTGTGGTGCAAGTTACAACAAAATCTGAGGATATGGGTTTCAAAATCCAAAATTTCTGGATGATTTGACATGGAATTACCCTGTGTTCACAATGAATGCATCGCAAAGAAGTGTTTCCTGTGTTGCTGCCTCGACAGAATTGTTTTGAGAAATAATTCAAATACTGTCAATCAAGTGAAGAGTCTATCAGGCATGTGTGCACAGTGTGATGATGTGTGGAAGTAAAGCCTGACCGGTGAGGGTTGAGGACATGGAGAGAAATGATGGATGTGTAATGTGAAACTTAAAGACTGGCTTGGACCTGCTGATCCTAGAAGAAGATTAAATCTGAACAGTATACTGAGATGTGTGCAGAACGGGAGACTTTGTTGGTTTGGTCACATTGAAAGAATCGATGAGACTGCTTGGGTTAGTAGATGTAGAATAGTTGATGTGGCAGGGGAAGATCAAGGAAAACATGGGAGGAAATAATAGGGATGGATTTGAAAGAAGGATAAATAAAGACCCGGTCAGAGATAGGTTAGTTTGGGAGTTAATTTCTAAAAGCCGTCCAACACGTGCAAACATGTAAAACGGATATTAAATATTATGACGATGATATTAAATTAATTAATAATCCATTACAAATTAAGTTACCTCCCTTATTTTCTTTTTTTGTTTTTTCATAAAAAATGTGACCCTATTCTGAATAAATGCCCATAATTTTATGTCCAGATCTTGTGGGTGAAAGGGATGAAACATGGATATGGTATCATGCCAAACGATGGAAAATGACTTGAATATGGATTAAGATAGTGGGTGTGTGCACAGTGGAATCAATTGGTATTTCTGTCCTTGTTTCTGACTTTTATCATATTATCATTTGTCTTAACAACCTCAGAGTCGCTGATCCAAGGCAAGTGAAACGAATGGGAAATGGTTGATTGGGGACCATGCAGCAATACTCATTCTCCAACCTGTGTGGAGTCTTCACAACAGACATGGATCAACCTATTATCCAGTTTGCGATCCTCTTCATTGTTAGCAAGGTGATGTACCTGTTGTAGTAATGTGTGCGTTTGTATGCCATCTGATGCACATTTGAAATATTGAACTTGGACAATGTGGTTTAGGGTTAGGATATCAACCAGTTATAATAAAATGTGAAGATGGTCTTGTTGACATCCATCGACGAGACAGCAGACTTAAGAATGTTGGTCCATTTGCAAACTTTATCTTTGCTTACCATATATATTTTTCAATGTAAAGTGTTGTCGTTTCCTGAGCTCTGTAGCCTCCATGGGCAAAACGGCTATCATGATATGGATGTCAATTCTACAGACATTTCTCTAAGTTTGAAATAGGTTCCACGATTCAATGATACTATGCGAGGTATCTCCTGATGTTGCAAGAAGCTCAAGTGAAGGCCTTGAGGAGTATCAATTTCACAGTCCCTAGCACTTTGTATAGCACTTTGTATAGCAGTCCAATGATGGCTAAAACTGTTGGGTATGGTTAATAAAAGTCTTTAACTTGACAAATAGACCATCCATTGTTTCATAGACAAGTACTAAATCTTCAGCATACAGAATCTTTTCTGGAACAACACGCATGAAACTCCCTGAACAATTCTTCTAAGACACAAATGAAAAGCAACAGACTCAGTTCAGAACCCTGATCTACTCTCGTTTCAACATTAAAACTGTCACTAAATGTGCTGTTAATTCTAACATGAAGCATTTCTGTACATTGCTTGAACAACCTTCACCAACCACTAGTTTTAATCTATCTGTCTTTTGAAATAGTTTCCGCACTGTCCAAAAACTTGGTATCTGATCATTGACCGAATCCATCAGTAACATGAACTTCATAAGCTGGATCACACTTTCATTTTCTGTCCAAGTAACATATCTGCGATTATTGGTGCCATGTACATCACACGGTCAGAATGGAGAATACGTTTAAATGCAACGATAACGTCCTTATTATTAATGGAGTATTTCTCCAGGACATTCTAGCCGATTAAAATGAACATAACAGCATTAGTAACTAGCATATTGACCTATTCAAAAACCAGTGATCTACAGCTGCCGATGGCAATATCAAAGCCTAATATACTAAATACAAGAATAGTTCTATCAATCCTTTTCACACATATACCATCGTAAAGCTTTTGGTAGGCAGTGTATGGGTAAAACTTGAGTAGAACATCCTCAATCCAGCATAGCACTGTCTAAAAAAAATGCTTCCGATGGTGAATGTAACATTAACAAATGAAAAACATTTGTAAGATGATTCTGAAAGTTAAATGTGATATCCTGAATGAGAGACCAAGGGATGAGCCATCACATCTTGTCTGGTCTTTGGTAAAAATTCTGATCTCCTACACGTAGAAAAAAGATCTGGTCGTGTTCTGTCAAAATAATATCGGTCTAAGCGAGGTGAGGATAGACATAAGGATAATTTCGTCCATCGAAACCTGGATGGCTTCAGGTATAGTTTCTGCATATTGCAGGCTTTTCGTCCCTATCAAAATCCTTACGATTACCGCTTCTCACGTTTGACTTGGTTTTTGGTTAATTATCATTATCTCTGAAGTGTTGAATGGACGACCGACTGATATTTCTCGTTAGACTGATTCAAACAATTTGTATAAGCATCAGTCTTAATCCGCCTCTCAATAAATCTTTGGGTGTCTCCAGCTATGCCACCCGTTGGGTTAGATGGCAATCTATGGTCTTCATCAGATGTGAATATAAGTTGAGCATCCATGCTTTTCTTTTTTCGCTCGTTAGCATTGTGCTCATGAGTTAGAAAAAACACATCTAATGACATATCCTGAGTATGGTTTTTCCTCAATTTTTCTTTTATGTATATTGCGGCTTCTAGCTGCCCAGTAAAATCTTTCTCTCCCATCTCGGTGTATTAGGTAGATCTCATGTGTTGTAACTTTGAGATCTGGCTGTTATGTTGTGATGATGAGGGTCAACTTCAGTTTTTCGAAACTGGTTGTGTCCTTTTGCGAATCGATCAATTGTTGAAATATTCCTCCTGTCGGAGTTGTTTACATAGTTTAACAAATTCAGTTTAAATCAACGGCTGGCTGGAAAGCTCTGTTTCGACGTGAATGATGTATGCTTTATTTAAATCTGCAATGAAACTATGGACGTCGTTGCCAGGGCTGCAGAATTTGATGTCCTTCACAGCATCCCGGAAGAGTTTGGAGTCTAATCATTAACTCATAGTTGTTGTTGTTGTTAGTATCAGCCTTGTTTGGGGAGAACAAAAATAAATTTTTTTTATTTTTACGTAGTGGATGCAGACATAGTTTTCAAAGTGACTAACAAAGACGTAATGTTGTTACCTATGTCTCTTGTGATAGTTTCGTCTTTAATTGTAATAAGGTAGATTTCTGCTGATTGATAAGGTCGAACAATTCACTCGACTTTGAGTAATCCATTTCACTTTGCCACACGCTTTTGAAACCAGTGTGATGTATTCGATAATCATATGATTGCAAAGAAATGTGTTTGAAGACCGGTGTAAAGTTCAGTTGATTTTATTACATTAATAAGAATGATCTAAGAAGAAAGGTTTAAAGCTTCAGGAATCCAATTTTAGGTTTTCAGAATGCAACTGTTTGAATTCGATTTTTTTAAATGTCACATGAACGTTTTCTTTTTCTTCTTTTAGAAATGCAGCCTTGTTGATTAAAATTAGAGTTTTAAGTATTGCATTTACAAACACTTAAAAAAATTAAAATTCATAACGTCTTCAGTTTTAAAACATTTCCCTCCTTTTTTTTTTACTAAAAACGCCAAATCAATCTTTTCTTTTAAAATGATAAAAAAACATTAATGTGCAAAATGTGTTCATCTATAGGCTCTTTTTTGGTTGTTAACAATAATGGGAAAAAAGACAGACAAAACTTACTTGTGTATCAAAGAATCGAAAATTTATTAACAATGAAATGGGGAAAAAAAAAATGTCATTCAAAAAAGAAAATATTAACAAGAAAATGTACTGACAGTTCACAATTTACAATATATATTTTTTTTTACAGACGTGGAAACTCTCTGGTGTTTTTTTTTGTTTTTGTTTTTTTAGTTTGCTCATCAGTAGGTGATAAAATTTCTCTTGAAAAAAAGTTCTTTCATTTTTCATGGAAAACCGCTCTAAGCAGACATTTTCATGTAACAAAAAGCAAAATTCTGGAAACCGGCTTTTTTTTTTTATTCAAGTAATAATTTAACAAATATTACTTGTGTTTCTGAAAATCAAATAATTATTATTTTCTAACTTAATTTTAATATTAATTTTTTAAATAATTATAACTCCTTTTTTTATATCTAAAATGCAAATTTCTGGACTACAGACTTCCAATCAAAACAAAACCACAATGACTTTATTCGTTTATTCTTCAGATCAACAAATATTAAATTCAGTAAATCATTTAAATCTTTTAGTCCTTCTGACTAAATAATAAATATTATCGATCTTGTGTCGATGTTTTTCAATCAATTCTTAAAAACAATTAGTCTTTTTTTTTTTTTTTTAGACTAAAAGAACATCAACGATCCTTTTGGCGAGATATTCTCAATCAAATATCGGCTAAACTGGCCTTTTTAAATACTGACATATTGTCATAAATATCTTTTCACAAACTTTTAAACTATAACTTATCGTCATAAGTTATTCTTCATAAACAATGGTTTATATTTGAGATTTTCAAATACAATCTTTGTATAATTCTAGTATCTCTTCCTCGAATTATGATTAACATAGTCATCAAATTAAAATGTCTGAAGTCCAAATTAAATTATCATCGTAACTAAGAGATAAACATCTCAAATCTATTTTGTTACTTTTAAAGCTATCTTTAAATTATTATTCAAATTAATTTTCGACATGAAGCCACTTGATGTAAGGAGCTAACAAGAACAAATATGATTATCGCAAAGACAGGAGATGCCTTAGTCTTGAAAAGACCAAGATTATAGGTAGGAGGAAAACAGTCAACAGGAAGAGAGTTCCACAAGCCTACAGTTCTTTGAAAGAAGCTACTGGAATAGGAAGCTGTATTACAATGAGGTATCAAAACAGCGAATTAATGGAGACCACTAGACCAACGAGTCAAAAGAAGCGGGGAATAGATCACATAATTCTGAAGAACACATACCATAATAGTATTTATAGAAAAGACTGAGACTAGCAACATCACGTCTGTGAGAGAGAAGGGTGTAGAGAAGAAGAAAGGGTAGGGCCAATCAAATTACAGATACGTTTCTGCACCTTATCAAGAACTCTCAAATGGGAGAGAGATTCACCAGCCCAAATATGACAACAGTACTCCATACATGGTCTGATTGTGGATTTGTAGAGATAGAGAGAACCAACTTTATGAGAAGCAGAAAGAGCAATGGAGCTAAAGAAAGATTTGATGAGAGAGAAAGACCAAGAAGTTTCATAGTCGATTTCTCCTCAAGAGCAGAGCCATTCATGAGAATCTCAGGAAGAAAAGGAGTTATCAAATTAACGAAGGCACAATTTCCCTAAGGAAAGAAATTTCTGTCCTCGGAGACAAACTTCAAGATGTTAACAAGTCAACATCCAGAATCTATCTAAAGATAATTTCTTCAAAATATTTGAGCGAGAAAATTGCTGTCAGCATTGTTTACATTTAGAATTGACACGTCACTCAAATTGACCAACCAGATGATGACCCTGAGTCAATCACTAAAATGGATTGAAAATTGAATTGTCGTCTGCTCTGAACAATTTAGGTGCGGTTGAACGAAAACTTGAATTCTTTATAAAACGAATCTTACAAACATTTATTATTCACTTCAATAAAAATGAAACATGGCCACTTTCTAAAAATAAATTCTCAAAACGCATATAAAGTCTGAATTTTTTTAATTTAAAAAATGTCTTTTCATTACTAAAAAGATTAAGCAGTAAATTACAAGATTTAAAAAATTATCAAAGTCGATAATCTGGGTCCGTTTCACAAGACATTTACATGGTAAACAACACTTCTCGTGATTACAGGAACAAAATTTGCAAATAAAAAACATTTCTCTTTTAGCGTATTGCTGAATCTTTAGTAATCAAAAGAAACTTGAAAAAAGTTTCCATTTTATAAGGAGGTAAAGTAACATTGTTTATTATTTTAACAATCATTATGCTGCCTTTTGATAGTTTAAAAAAAATTTTTAAATTTCAATTTATTTTCTTGACCTTTGTTGACACTGGGCAATAGAGTAGGGATAGTTATGCTTATTAAAAAGCGCTAGAATTTTCTGATTCGATAAATCTGACTTATTTTATAAATATGCCTTCTAAGAGACGACAAATCAATTATGAAGAACAGTGATACATGTCATCATTTACCTGTCAACATTTCATTTTCATTGTTATTATAAAATATATAATTTCTTAACTTTGACATCGGTTGGTAAAGCAAAAGCAATCACGGCTGTTGCTACTTTCAAACAGACTTGTCCACACAGTTTTGCAACTACCATTCATAATTTATGATGTCACACTGATTTTGAAAACTACCATTCATTCTTTCTGACGTCATCAATTTTCAAGTAAATGTTGATGATAATAATAAAATATGCACAGTGATTTTTCAACACCTACCCACAATAGGAGTATGTGACACAAGGTCGGAAAGTGGGATTTGAAAAGCCAGCGCCCGAGAGGTGAGCACTCTGGCCATTAAAAATTGTCTGGGCAGCCCCGTCAGGGGTGCCTCGGGCAGTAAGCAATAAACTTACTCCTCCCCAAAGAGGGGAGGCAAAGCCTGGGAGGGTGGACCTCCTAGAACTGCACAGGACAGACCCATAGACAGGCGTAAATCAAGCCCCAAAGGTGTCGCGGTCCAACAATGCCGCAACGTTTGTTTATTTTTGGAAAACACGCCATCTTGGAAAAACTAGCAGCAGCAGTAGTTCACTGTTTGTTTTTGCCACGATATGGACATCAGCAGCAGCAGCTGTTTTCTCTTAACCCTTTTCCATGGAAATGTACTGGCTGCTCCCTGTGTTTTAACGTTATAAATAGAAGATTGGAAAAACCCAATTTTTAATCGCCATTTTTGTAAACATGATTCAGCAAAAATCGGCCGACGAATATTTTTCTTAATCTTTCTTCATGGGGTACACAAGCGTTTCGGCAACTATGCGGATAAACGTGCTAATACTTTCAAGGAGTGCATCAACTAGGTTTTACAGCTAGAGATTCTTTTGGAATTTATTTGTCAAAAATTAATCCCTCTCACAGGACCGACAAAAGTAACTTGACATAACGTTCATGAGATCTCTAGCTCCTCGCTCAAAAAAAGCAGTTCAACCGGGGGGGTCAGGAGGCCCCCACGCCCAACTTGGTCCACGGATGGACCAGTCGTCGGCAGTCTGAGTTCCTGCACACAGCGGTCGCAACTCCTGCCCCCCCCCCCACATCGGCAGTTCCGAACTCCTGCATCTGCAGTTCTGAGTTCCTGCTCTCCAGCAGTCCGAACGCCCAGCAGTCCTGAGTTCCTGCAGACAGCAGTCGCAACTCCTGCACCAACACCCTGCAGCTCTGACTCCTGCACCAACACCCTGCAGCTCAGGCTCCTGCATCAACACCCTGCAGCTCAGGCTCCTGCATCAACACCTTGCAGCTCTGACTCCTGCACCAGCACCCTGCAGCTCTGGCTCCTGCATCAACACCTTGCAGCTCTGACTCCTGCTCCAGCATCCTGCAGTCCCGAGTTACTGCGCCAGCACTCTCCTGCTCCAGCATCCTGCAGTCCCGAGTTCCTGCGCCAGCACTCTCCTGCTCCAACTGCTCCAGCATCCTGCAGTCCCGAGTTCCTGCGCCAGCACTCTCCTGCTCCAGCACCCTGCAGTCCCGAGTTCCTGCACCAGCACTCTCCTGCTCCAGCACCCTGCAGTCCCGAGTTCCTGCACCAGCGCTCTCCTGCTCCAACTGCTCCAGCACCCTGCAGTCCTGAGCTCCTGCGACACCATCTCATTTCACTTCACTTGTTATTACCATATGGTAAATAAACATCCTTCGGCGTGGGGGCCTCCTGACCCCCCCGGTTGAACTGCTTTTTTTGAGCGAGGAGCTAGAGATCTCATGAACGTTATGTCAAGTTACTTTTGTCGGTCCTGTGAGAGGGATTAATTTTTGACAAATAAATTCCAAAAGAATCTCTAGCTGTAAAACCTAGTTGATGCACTCCTTGAAAGTATTAGCACGTTTATCCGCATAGTTGCCGAAACGCTTGTGTACCCCATGAAGAAAGATTAAGAAAAATATTCGTCGGCTGATTTTTGCTGAATCATGTTTACAAAAATGGCGATTAAAAATTGGGTTTTTCCAATCTTCTATTTATAACGTTAAAACACAGGGAGCAGCCAGTACATTTCCATGGAAAAGGGTTAAGAGAAAACAGCTGCTGCTGCTGATGTCCAGATCGTGGCAAAAACAAACAGTGAACTACTGCTGCTGCTAGTTTTTCCAAGATGGCGTGTTTTCCAAAAATAAACAAACGTCGCGGTGTTGTTGGACCGCGACAAAGGCCAAGATAATACCAGTTTATGGGGTGCAGTATCCATCAGAACAGATACTACACTTTGATCTTAGCCAAAATGCCAACCAAGCAGGATCCACAGTTTGAATAGTGTATTTTTCTTCTAATATATAAAGAAAAGACGGTCAGATTCTTAAAATAAGACCTGCATAGCATTGCATCAGCCAAATTATATTTGCTTTTGAATAGTCATTTCTTTTGGTTTGTGATACCATGTTCTTCAGAAAACTAAAATGTAGTTAATTCCTTTCAGAAAATTCTTGTTCATACTAGGAATATTTTTCGGAGGGAAGACATTTTTGTTATCAGCAGAAAATTTAAGTTAAAATGGCCGCCATCTTTGTCAGCAGCAAATATTATCTATTACTGCATGTACATGTAATATAAACAATTTTTTGTATATAAAATAAATTATCCTGTTACTATTTTTAATACAATAAAATTACAAGAAAAATTAAATGTCTTATACCACAGGGCACGTGCGAATGTGAGCTTTTATAATTTACTTATAGAGAAAGAGGGAGACAACGATAGAAATAAAACCCGTTATGATTCATACAACACGATGAAACGAGAAAAAAAATCTGCAGCTTCTTATGGAACAGGGCATGAGGTTCCACAAATTAGTTAACATTCAGAGAAAAAGCAATTAACAGAGAAAGAGGGACTGCCCGCCATCTTTGTTGTCAGCAGCAAATGTTACCTGAGAGAGAAAATATCTTTCTTTGCACGTTCCCAAAAGATATTTCTTATTACAAAGAAACCATTTCAGAATTTTTATTTGGTTTTCCTAATTTATTCACTCTTTTAGCATTTACTGCGAGGCTAAATTTCCAGTATACTCTGATATTGTAGAGAAGGAAAGAGAGCTTCTTTTTTATTCAGCAGCAAATGTTACCTCAAACGAAAATACATGTCTTTCATTATACATTTCCTTAAAAACTGTTTAAAAATTACAAACCATTTCGTATTTTCATTTGGTTTTCATAATTCATTAACTTTCTTTTGCTGTTCAGGTATTCCCTGAACTTCCTGCCTGCTAAAGACTTCAGCATCGCTACAGAATATTCTAATGCTGAAAGTCTGATAATCTTTTTAATCTTTTTCATTCTATTTGGTTTAAGATTCCAAAAACAAAAACCGGTTTGCTTGTATAATATAGACTGTTTTTCTTAAAACCAACTTTGATGCAACTATTAGTAAATTATCGAGTGATATATTACGTTCTTCACTTTTTTTATTCTCGGGAGTTAAATGTTTCTATGTATAAATAAACGCACTCGCATTTACAATTTTTACATTCTGGGCAACACAGAGTAAACTAGTAGGAAGATTTGGGGTTAAATGAGAAACCCTAACCTCACCCCAAAACACTATTACCTTTTTTTTTTTTTTTTTTTTTTTTTTTTTTATTAATATTTTCTAATATTAACCTGTATGGATATCTTAGGAAAAATTATATTGACTAGTGATGGAACGATTCTCATATTTTTCATGATTTCGATACAATTACCGATTTTGTTTTAAATTCCTGATTCCGATACTATTACGGATTCCAATTCTTTTTAAATTGCTAAATATTTAGTTAGAGAGTTGTTGCTTTTTTTTAATTTTCAGATTACCATAAAAACCTGTGTAATGTGTGCATATATTTTCGCAAAAGTAAAAGTACACTTACGGGTTGGTGCTGCATACATTACATGAGTAGATTTTTCTATTTTGTGCCTCATTTTGGGAAGCTGGATTTTCGGTGTCTAACTCTGCCCTTGTGGGGACGCAAATAAATACGGACAATTACGTTGGGACTTTTTCCTTTTTTATAAAAAGAATGTTCAAAGTTTATTTTGTGCCAAAAAGTTTTTTGTGTGTAATAAGTTATGTTTTATATCTTTTGAAATTTCCTTTTTCCAACCAGTTCAGACATAGAAACTAAAAATCAAAGGACTCTGGCCAAAGTGTGGACTTCTCATACTTAAGACATGAAGATCTTTAAATTAACCAATATTTATTTTTAAAATATTGGGAGGCGGAGCTTAGCCCCTATTTACAACTGTTGGGGAGGGACCCTAGTTGTAAATAGGGGCTAAGCTCCGCCTCCCAATATTTTAAAAATAAATATTGGAAAATAAGTATTTACTCTGTTGTTTTCAAACAAATAACATCAGTTTGTCTAAATTATGGGGAGTAGGTTTTAAATAGGGGATAATCCCCCCTACCCCCGTCACATCCAATATTGAACCTAAAACATTAAGTTTCTTTTTTGTTGTGTTAAATTTTAGAAGTAACCATGTTTTTGTTCTTTCTTAGAGGGTATTCTGTTGCCATTCGGATTTAAGGTTAAGAGAGGTTTTCTAAGTAGGAAGCTGTTGCCGCCCGAACTTATGGTTAGTGATAGGGTTATGGGAGAGTTGGGTCTTTTTTTGTCGTTTATCCTCCAAAACACACAATATTTATCTCCCTTAAACCAAAATAATCTGCTTATATGCCCTTAAAACACTATTTAATTAGACACTGGCCGGGTAAAGAGTGATCATTTTACGTTGAATTTATATGTGAAACTGATCCCTCATTCTAAATTTTAAAATAATTAGGTTTTCTTCCCCCAGGTTTTTCAGGATGTACATACGTAATCGCCGGGGGGTAGCTGAAAATTTACTTTTAAATGTAGATATATATATTTTTTTAATTTGACAAACTTCATGTTTTCACTTTATGTATTTTATCAAAGATTTTGATAAACTCATTGTGAGATTTTCATCTATATTTTTCACTTGTACCATTTTTCCTATATTATCACTCGTGCCATTTTTACCTGAATTTGTTAGGATCCATAGATTGTAGTTTTACTGGTTGTTTAAAATTAATACATATGTATCATTTTATCATTAGTACCAGCAATAGAAAATGAAGTTTTAAACAAAAAAAAAAAATGAAGAGAATCGTTTTTGGAATCGGAAATTAGGCTAAAATTTTATGATACCCAAAAAAGTTCAGATTTTCTTTTGATTCAAATTTCCGATTAATCATCCCAACATTGACTAAAATCTTTAAATGTTCCTGTATAAAATCAAGGTGGTATTTTTATTTATTTTTTAACAAGTTTATATATTACATTCCACTTGATTAGTTTCCATAGCAATACAGTCCATAATGTTCAGTAGAAGCTAACAGCAAGCATATTCAGAGAGAAAATAAGAAGGGATAATTTACACATGTTGATAAATGGGAAAAGGTGTGTTATTTAAGTTGAGAAAAAATGATCACCTCAAATATTTGTTTGGAAAATAACCTACGCAATGTATTTTCGTTTATTTACTAATTAGATTTTAATTATATTGACTTTTGTCAAGTCGATAACATTAAAACCTAGTTTTACCGTGGAATTATTACAGTCCCTGCTAATAAAAGGATACATTATAATTCTTAGCTTTTTTTATTTTAGGACATTGGTTTGAATATTTGTACAGTCAAGGAAATTGTTAATGAAGTTCTTGATAAGAACACCAGAGAACGCTTGCAAGTACTGCCATATGAAATTGTTTTCAGAGAACCGTCTGCTGAGGCGATCCATGCTGGTGAGTTTTCACTTTGAATGATCTCTACTCTAAAAATGTTGTTATACGAACCCCCCCCCCTTTAATTTGTGGTGTTGTATAAAAAAGAGGGTCTAAGAGAGTGAAGATGCTCTGATTGGTCGAGTTAGATCACATGTTTGGAGAAATGGCATATTTGAGATAGTTAGACTTGAGTAGGAATTGGTGTCCAGCAGTGGTGGTATAGAGATTTCTGGCACCTTTGCCCTCATGGCCAACCTAGAAGGGAAATTTTAAGAATTCGAAGGAGTCTATTCTGCGACGAATAACCCAACCGAGGAAATTGGTGAGAAGGTAGATAAAATGACATTGAGCATGTTCGGCACTTTCCGTGTTCATCTTTCAGCTATGAAGTATTTATTTCAAGATAACTATTCAGTCGTACATGGATCAAAATGAAACCACTAGACCTTCATGAACGACAGTATATCTCCTTCTATACAAGTCTCTTGTTCACCCTATACTGGAGTATACACTTCAGGCTTGTAGCCCGTACCTGAAGAAGAGCATTCTTCACCTCAGACGTGTACAATGCCTGGCTATGTGCATGGTGAAGGGACTTCTCATATTCACTTATGAGAAACGTCAGCAGTTGAACCTACTTACACTTTACCAACAAAGACTGCAGAGTGACCTTATCCTAACATAAAATGCCATGAATGGGGAAATCTATCTACTTCTCAATGTTTTTTTTTTCTTTGCACTGAACACCATACCGAGGTTTCGATGGTTATACGCTGTACTGTAGACCATTTCAGCTTAACAGGTTAAAGGCTGCTTACTGTCTGCATCACTGCTCCATGGAACAGACTTCCGCAGGATGTAGTTCAGCAGCCCACCACACATGGGCGTTCAAGAAAGCCTTGGACGACTGTTTTGAGGATGTATATAAGTGTACAAAACTTTCCTACAACTCTCTTTTTTTACATGGCGTCACACATTTTTCCACTTTTGTTGCCAATAAGTTTTGATTGTTTCCCCCCCCCCCTCCAGTTTCATTACGCTAAACAAGGAAGCCAAAGGTACTTTGGAAAGTAGAGAGAGGTGAGGTAATGTAAAATATTGAATGGGCTTCATAGGTTTATTATCTAGAGAAAATATATCCAGGTGGCACACAAATATTCTTTTTTTTTATGAATATAATTGATTAGAGAAAATGGGTACTTAGATTTTAAATTGTTGACAGTTATGTAATCCTCCAGAGGGTCCAGCATTTCAATTAATAAGACAGAACGGTTATTTATTAAAAAAAAACATTTCATTAAAATGATTATGCTAATGAAACATTAAAATGCTGTTTCTAAATGATTTACGTTCTGTCATAATGAAATGCCTACAAGAAGATACTTATACTTTTTTCTTATTTTTACTATTATTTAGTTACTGAATTTTCCAAAAAGACTGGAGATTATCGGAGCCTTTCGGCAGTTGATTTGCGTTTGTTGGCTCTGACCTATCAACTTGAACAAGAAAAAAATGGTGATGTCCACATCAGAAAAGAACCATTGAAAAAAGTAAGTGTAATTATTTTGGGGTTGAGAAGTCGGACCTTGTTTTATACCAAATTTGAATATCATTAAATGCAATAGTGTTGGTCTAATAAACTGTTGGAGTTAAATGTGCATATCTTTTGGTTGCCCTTAGGTTCACCTGTTGTCTGATATACAGGAAGTACGTTTGATTGGTTGGTTTAGCTGTGACATAGAGGGGATTTGAAATTAGACTACAGTTGTTGGGTAAACTTTAGTGGAGATATTATAATACTTTGATTCGGTGTTGGAGGGGTATATAACGACATCTTTTAGTGAAACACATGTCTGGTGGCGATTTTTTTTTTTTTTTTTTTTTTTTTTTTTTTTTTTTTTTTTTTGCGTTTGACTGGTCGGATGGGTGTTAATTACAAATATACAAATAAGTAGCAATAAATTTGTGTTCAAATATATATAGTTCTTTATTCGTATTTGGATACATGATTCAAGCAGAGAGAGAAAGATTAAGGACTACATTTCATACATCTGTCTCTTTCTGCTCCTCAAAGAGTTCTGTCCCAAATCCTGTACAAAACCACCCAGCATGCTATTTCATCACATGACTCTTTCCCTTCCGTTTTAGATCTTCCTCTTAAACATTCCCATGCATGTCACTTTTGAACCTTGAACTTATAACAGCTTCTGATCTCAGTCGTCTGGAAGGAGTGTTGTGATGGCTTCAAAGCCACCTTTGAGTACAACAGAAACATGTAATATAAGATCCTGTTAGATAGGGGCCTCTGTGAGAAATGATTCAGCCTAAATCAAACTCAGAGTTAAATTAAATTATATATATTTTAAGTGAAAATAACTGTCTCCTTCATGAGTTTACCAGTTAGAAAAAAATATCCAGACAAAATGCTTCAACTATGATCCAAAAGAAAAGTAAATGGACAACATATCTCATCAACTGCGGAAGGTTGCATGTTCCAATCATATTGGAGTCACCATTTATAAAGTGGATTAAGGATCGCTGTAGGTGTTAGTAAAGCTAGAAGGCATAACTAATGATGTATAAAAGTAATCCGTTATAAAATGTAATTCTTTTTATTTGTGGTACAAAAGTGGAATCAAGAACAGTTGAAAATCTTCACATTGTGTAAAGTTATTTTGAGTGTATCTTCCTGTGGAGATTAAAATTTAAAAAAAATAAAAACAATCCCTGAAAAAAGCTTGAAGCTATAGTGGCTGAAATGAGAAAATGAAAATTAGGCACTCACTATTGGAAACGTAAATAATACCTCCTCCTCTAAAAAGTCTCACAACACTGTCTCTATATTAATAAAATTATGTGATCATTTCTCGGTTAACTGATAATTAAACATTGGATTATTATTTTTTATTTTTCTATTAATCGAATATTTATTGAACTCAAAATTGTAGAAATCCTCTTTAAGTAATTTAATTACAGAATTAAATCGACCAGAATGCAATTTGGGTTTTTCATAAACGTGTCTGGCATTTTAATCTTTTTTAATAGTTAAGAAAAAAAGAATGAATTACTTTGTAGTCCTTCGAGATTTGGAAGCATTTAAACTGTCAAATAGCCATTTCTGGCTTTAAAATTCTTAGCACATTCATCATCATCTTCGGTTTAATGTCCATTTTACATGTTGGCATATGTTGGATGGCTTTTAGAAATTGACTTTCAAACCTATCTTTGGCCAGGTCTTTATCCCTGTTTCTCTCAAGTCCCTTGTGAACTGGGCCTGCTATCTCCACGCTATTAACCCAAGAATTCTCATCCATTCTTTCAATGTGATCATACCATTGAATTCTATTTTGCACACATCTCCCTATACTGTCTAGATTTAATCTTCCTCTGAGGTTATCAGAACTTTAACACATACATTACACATCAATTGTATCATTCTCATATCATGTCTCTCCATGCAACGCATGTCCTCAACCCTAACCAGTCAGATTTAATTTCCACACATCATCAAACTGCATACACATGCCTGATAGACTTTTCCCTTGGTCAACAATGGTAACACTATGCTAGTTAGTAATGGCAGAAGTTCTCTGAACTTACTCCATCCATTTCTAATTCTTGCAATCATGCTAGCACCTGCTCCAATGGTATCACCAAGGTAATAGAACTTCTGGACGACCTCAATAGCCTCGCCATCTAGATATACTTTCTCCACATCTGATTTCTCATCCATCTCCATTATCTTACACTTCTTGCACATAAACTGGTTATCCTCTCTCAACCTACTCGTGATACCACAAAAAATTGAGTTGCATCTTGCTTCCTTTCCACAAAGTGAGCAAGGAAACTTTCCTCTTTCTGGGGCTTTCCAACACTACAACCACTAATCAGCGCTTTGATCTTGGTAACATTCACTCTCAAACCTTTACCTTCCGGAGCATTTCTCCAAGTGTTTAACTTAACAAGTAGATCTTCCATGGTTTCCCAGGCAAGTACTAAATCATCAACATACAGCATCTCTTCCAGATAACCCGTACAAAACTCTCTGGACACAAATGCTTCTAAGACACAAATAAAAAGCAACAGAACCCTGATGTATATTCTCATGTATTAAAAGATTGGAAGCTTTTTACATCCAATAATTTTATAAATAGATTAAAACAAAATTAGTTATAGTTTTATAACAATTTGATTCAATCTATTATTTAATGACCGAATAATACTGTAATATTTGACTTAAAAAATCCTATTTAAAAAAAATATAATTTAAAAAACAAAAAGAATGTCGAAACAAAAATGAAGTAAAAGTACTCCCGGCAATGTCAGGATTTACAGTTCTTTTATATTTCAAAGAAAACTAATTATTTTATTGCTCATCTCAATAAACAGCGAGATTTCTTTACTGGAGAGAATAATTAATTACAGGAACAAGTTGCTGGCATATGTAATTAATGAACATAGTTTTTTTTCTTTTTTAATATTATTGACTGATTTTTTGAGTGATATAAAGGGTAGAGTGCATAGACAGTCTTGAACTTTCAAATAAGATTTTTTTTTAATCTGAACTTACTGGAAATTATACCAATGTTAAAAAGTAAAGACAACAAAAATAAAACTTTTTCCTGTTTATTTTTGTTTGTTTTGTTTTTTAAATGCTCATGAAAGCATAAATAAGAAAAGAACGATTATCGTAAATGAGGAATTAGATCATGCGTTAATATAAACCAGTTATACATACAACAGGAACGAATGGAAATTCCGTTAAGATAGTTTAAGAAGGAACAAAAGTAGGTATTAATATATAGATGGTCCTTATGGTAAATATAATCCTTTTTAACATATGGCTATTACACAATTAGGTTTTGTTAATATCTAACGTAGGTAACTACATAAGTATGGATTATGGTCTTAATCTTATCTTTATAATAAAGTTAAATTATTTTTCCCTCTATTTCATTGACCGCTATAGTTTTCTAACCAAAACCTACATATGTGAATCTGATTCGGCAGCCATTTTGTCCAATTCCGTATGCGTGATTTCAGAAAATATGCCTTTATTTTGTTTGCTTTCAATAATGTTAATGTTTTTCAGCCTGACAGCGTTTCCAAACATTGTCATCAACACAGAAAATCCGGGGAATTTTCATGCATACTGCCACCCACGTTCACTGAGAAGTCTTCTTCATAGGATACTATTCTTTCCTAGCACCGTTATTATTTCACTTTTTTTTTTTTTATCTTGCTATTGTCTATTAGCTACCTAAATACTGAATGCTCCCTTCAACCTACACTTTCTTTTTTTAGGGCGTTTTCATTGGCTATTCCTAATACTTTATTTTACATTCTAGATTAACAGAATAAGAGTTTAGCAGAATGACCTGATTGTTTGTTAACAGTCGCTTCCATTATTTTTACTGTCTTCTGAGCCATAGGATTTCTATTTAAAAAAAAAAAAAAAAAAAAAAAAAAAAAATCCCGGGTCATGTCAGGTACATTAAATTAACTGTGTTTTCCTTATTACAGTGCCGACTTTCAGAGGTTTACAAATATCTGAGTGAAAAGGAGCACCTTATTTATTTACAAATGCATAGCATTTTCATTCTCGTCGGATTAGTAGAATGTCAGTAAACCAACATTGCACTCATTGACACAGTTTCTTCACAATGTTTGCATTTTTCACATTTTTTTTTTCTAATAAATATTTCCTGCAAAATATATATGTTGTAACAAACTTTTCACTCCAGAACTGATTCTCAAGTAAAACTTAAATACATTGCCGCCTTATGTGCGATTTCTGATTACAAACAGACTACATTTCATTTCTTTATTCGTCCCCCATGTTTAACATCACTCGCATCACACAGCAGTTGTTCGTTGCTATTGTTACGACAGCCACGTTTAAGGTTTACAAAAAATGTTGCAAATTTTTTATTTTGCTCGAGTACTGAACGTGTTCACCAATTGAATGAATTCTTTTTTCAAATATCATAATTGAAAATTGCTGCATTCTTCCCAGGCATTACCTTTCGGATGGGGAGTTTAATGCCTGTCGCTTGGGTCGTTTTAATCTGTGAGGGAGTGACGACGGGTCCGATAAAATTTATTTTCTTTGGTTCCTTAGACTATAAATTGATTTTTCACTTTTTTTTCTGTTTCCTTTTGTTGTTTTTTTCTCTCTTTATCTCTCTCCCTCTTATATTGCGACCGGACTTGCATTTACTTTTAAGACAGTGTTTTTGTGTTTTCAAATTAACCACAACTTTTAAAGGTTTTGGAACCCATCTTGCCAGGCATTACAACCTCTTTTGTTTCTTGCCTTTCGTCTGTAACGCTCTCATCGGTGAGGGAGTCTTAACTTGGCCCCGGCATGCATATTTCCTGGTGAAATCGACTTTTCTCGTTCCCTTAGACTATTAATTGATTGTTAACTGTTATGACAACTGCACGTGAACCCATTTTTGTCTTATTTTTTTTATATATTTCTACCTGTGAGGATAAAAGAAGCGGTTTTGTGTTATTTTGAATTCATCACAACATTCATTTCAGTGGAGATGGGTTTCTTGCCTGTGATTCTCTCATTTATGGGGAAGTGTTGACAGGACCAATCAGGATATTTTAGATGAAATTGACTTTTAACAGTCCCTTAGACAATAAACAGTTTCGTTGTGCAAACTGCATGCACACCACTTCCGTCTTTTTATTAGTTTTTTTTCCTCACGGATTCAGGGTTAATGCAGAGAGCAGAAAATAAGCTAAAATTTTAGCATTTTTGCCCGAAAAATACGGTCATTTTTCGAGCTTGATCGGCAATTATTGAAAAAAACGCTAAGAATCACATATTAAAGTATATATGTTCTGAAAAATTCAGGATGAGGTGGTTTCAAAAATGTCAAAAATATTTTGTGATTCTTAGCGGTTTGAAAACTGTTCATTGCTAAAAATCTGCTCTCACAATTCAATTTCCGCTATTTGGAGCCAAATTGAGGAAACGGGAGTTTTTCGCGATCTTCAAAAACACACAGTTTGAGAACAAAACAAGCTTTTTGAATTCTGTAAAAAGTGTTTTCTTCTCCTCAATGAGCTTTGTCATTTGAATTTAATAAGAAAGTTCACATATTCACTTTTTCCCTCTATTCTTATCAAAAAACATGAAAAAAGCAATTTACGGAAAATTCGATGTCCTCAAATCATGATTGCATCACCCTAAAGAAACAGATGAGAATCTTCTCAGTTTGGTCATTCCAACAACAGACAAAGCTTGCGCTGAATTGTCGTCAGGAGTGTATGTCACTGTTGGTGATCAAGGATATGATGATGTCAAAGTCATCATTCACGACTCCATGAAAGACCTGAAGTTCAAGAAACTCATATCAGGCCTGGGAGGAGCTGACTGTATTCTCTGCAAGTCAAAACAGGCTGATTGAACGAACAGAGAGAAAGTTTCAGAAGGTTTCCCCAATTAACAGGTCAGCTGAAAATACTCTGAAGTTGTACAACGAACTTGTTGATAAAGATGATGGTACCATCAAAATGAAGAGTGGAGATTTCGAGACACGTGAAGGACACACCAAATAGCCACGGACAACATCAGATGAAACACGTATCACTGTCACACATTCGTACATCAATGGAACAACATCGTTTCTAAAGGTTCTGTATCGTTGTCACGCTGATTACCAAAACTGGGTTGAGCATGCTGATCCACGAGGAGATCCAATTCGTAGTGCCAAAGATCGAGTTCTCAAAGCTATTTACACCAGGACTAGTGTGTACCTTGACAGTGAACACTGCTGGAGGCAAAGGAGGCACCTTAACAAATGGACCGCAGGGGCGTCGTTTCTTCTCTGAAGAAGTCATTGACTCAATTGAAAAGTTGATGATAAGCACAGAGAAAATCTGTTGCTTCTTCATCAACAACTTTCAACTGTTCTCTCCATTGTTTCGTGTACTCGAAAAGTTGATGTCACAAAATTCAAAGCTCTTTGCAATCAAGCTTCATTCAACTTGTGTGACAATTTCCCATGGATGATGATGAATCACAAATTACATGGAACCCTTCAACATTCTGCTGAACTGATAGCCCTCAATGATGGATACGGTCTTGGTGCTTTGTCGGAAGAATGTCTCAAGTCCAACAACAAGGACATTCGAAACTTCCTCCAGTTGGCGGACACGAAGATCCTCTTCACCAGTTGACTGATGCCATGGCTCGACATCTGGAGCATTCAGATCCACGTATTAACAACATTGCAACAACGTTTCAGTCTCGAAAGTTTTGTACAGAATGTGGTGGTACTGATCACACCATACGCTCGCACAACAGACTATTTGGTTTACCCAAGAAGTGGTATGCCAGCCTCATTGAGGACATACTTCTAGATTAGTTTCACTGTTGTTAGTTAATTTGTAATTTACTTCTAGCTATTTTGGTTCATGGAAAAAAAAAAGTGGATTGCAATTTGATTGCAGTTAGATTCATCAAATCTCTCTTTTTACTGTGTAGTTAGCTGTTGTTCCAGGAAATCGATGAACCAAAAAGCCGGGCTGAACCAGCAGATAGTATCAGATACCATTCTTTATATCTTAGAAATATTCCAATTTTATGCTTTCACCGTATTCCCCTTAATCATGCGCTTCTAATGAGCCCTTAACCACCTCATTAGCCCAAATTTAGGATGATTTATACCAAATTATCTACTTCTCAGAATTATGCGATTTTTGGCTTATTCTCCTCCATAATTTAGACTCCAAAATCCTAATATTCTACCCTTAAAGTGCCTAATGATTAGAACTTTTGGTTGAAATATGATGTCACTAGGTCCAAACTGCCTTCAGCACCCCTAGAACCCCAGTTGAACCAATTTCAACATTTTAAGAACACACTCCATTCCTATTTCCAAACTTCGGCCATCTAGGCCCACTGTGCGTGATTTAAGAATTTGTTTTCTAATAGGGAGTGCATAGAAGTATTTATGTATAGAATTGGATTTCATTTTTTTTTTTTTTCTGACATCTAAGATATGTTTTTTTTTTCCGTGAGGTTCTAGTGGCTTTGTTTGAATTCCACATGCGGAACATGTAGCTGGCTGTGGTATCAGTTTATTAGGACTTTATGAAATTTAAGGGATGTCATTTTTAAGATTGCTGTTATAAAACATCACCACTTTATGTCTATAGAGAACTCCAGCTGGAATATTTACTTCTACTGAATGACCTCTTACATAACTATGTGACAGGTTTTTATTCAATTTAAAATATGAAATATGTACTCCATCTGTTTGTTTTTTGTTGTTGTATTTTTTTGTTTAATCAATAGACACCATTTTTGTGAGTATTAGTCGCCATTTTTGTCTACTGTCTTTTGTTGTAAAACATTCCAATAAACAACTGCTGTTGCTATTGGGTTTTTGTACTACTTCTGAAATTGGTACTTTTTTTTCTTTTCTCTCAAATGTCTGGATAACAAAATGGGAGAATGATTTTGTCGTGGGCTAGAAAGGTATTTAATGCCTTTTTGAGCTGATTTGCGTTGTTACAAATCAATACAACATTTTATCTGGTAATGTTTTTATGTAAGAACAAATTATAACATGAGAGTTGTACCTACCCGGCATAGCCCAGGAGTGTTTTTACTTTATTTTTTTAATAGGATTTTGAAAGTTAAATTCAATTATAACGGTATCATTTTATTAATTAAACCCAATTGTTATTGTACTGTCTCCAGGATGTGTATATGCTTTATGGAAGCTTCGGACAGTCAGATAAACTCCGACAATCAAGACTCTGAGGCATGGTATATTTTAGACACAGGTTTATTGATCATCAAGAAAGTTAATGCTGAAAAAACAACGAAAACATAGAAACGCATAAATACAAAATGAAGACGTAGCAGAGACAGAGTTTATGAAAACTTAAACAGAGCCGTAAACTTAATAATATTGCAGAAAAGATATTTTTAGCATAAAAATAATGCTAGAAAAGAAAAACAAATTATGCTAGGTGAGGGCCGATTTACGAGAGAGGTTAAATGGAGGCTGACACATGGTGAAAAGGTAAACAGTTAGAGAAAGGAAATAATACTAAAAAATAATATTAGCACTATTAAACTCTATTGTTAGAGAGAAGAAAGGCAATATTTCTTACCGGTGATGCATCAGAATATTTAAAGAGATAGAAAACTGCATCATCATGTTGTGAAGTTCACAGCTACAATGCAAAGGGAGACGAGCACCAGTGGGAATTTGCCAGTGACGTCTCTGGGAAAATCCCTTAAGAAATAAAGGGCCGGCTAAGGTGGATAAGTGATAGGGGATCTACATGACGTAAGACCAAACATTTATAAAACTATAACTAATTTTATTGTAATTTTGTTTTTAAACTCTTCATAAAATGATTGGATGTAAATAGCTTCCAAAATTTTCAATCTTTTAAAACATGGGGATTTGCGAAGAATTTTAAAGCCAGAAATGACTTTTACTATAGAAAGTCATTAAAATTGGCTTTAAAATTCTTAGAAAATCCTTATGTATTAAAAGTTTTTAAAAAGTTTGAACGTCTTGGGAACTATTTACATCCAATAATTTTATGAATAGAGATTAAAACATTACCTTAACAAAATTAGCTATAGTTTTCTAACAATCAGAATGCTTCTAAATTCCTTTTAAATTTTGAAGGTTACAACGAAACTGAAATAAATAATTTTCTAATTAAATATTTTTAAATAGGATTTTTTATATTTTACGCTATTGAATTTTTTATTTCAATAAATATTTGATTAATAGAAAATAAAAATATAAAATAATTTGATGTATAATTATCAAAGTTAGATGGAGTCGAGAAATACATAGACACACGAGATGTGATCACACAATTTTGTTAGAGATTTAAACTTTTCAATTTGTAATGTGATTTTTTTTTTTCATTTTCTGAAGAATTGATTTTTTTTTTTATTCCAAGATTAAAAAAAAAAAATTTTTGAACAAAAGATTCATCGGCAACAACAAAATTTATGGCATTTGGACAATTTTCCAACACTACTTGATGTCAGTCTCCTTCTGTCTCTAAAGACAATGTATATTGCCTGAAGGGTGCCTGCATTTATGAGAAGTTGATAGTGAAGCAAGTGTTGAACAATCTGCAACCACACCTCTCTTGATCCAAGACTCCTGAAATCCAGTGGCAAGGAGAAATTCAACACAACCCGAAACAATTCTGGGATCAGCAGAAAATGTCTGGTGTTACTTTAGTTTTCCTTCTCTAAGACTAGTTTCCCTACTAAGGATAGTCTACCTTATCATTTCACCCATGACTAAGGGGAGTAGGGGAGATGGATTCCTACATTCTCCCAGGATAGTAGAAAATAACTTTATAGCCACTTACACTTCCAAAATTATGACAACTGCTATTCCCAAATGATCACCTTGTGTAAGTACTGATCATTCTTATAGTATTGCCTGATAATAATAAATTTTCTTTTTAAACTATTTTCTAAGTATCCATATTTGTTTAAAATCAATTTTTTCCCCTCAAACTGAGCAGAAATAAAAGCATCTGCAAAATTGATCTGTCAGGTTCTTATATGAATGAATTGATTAATTTACCTGTTTTTTTTTTTTGTTTGTTTTTCCAAAACTTTCATTTAAATATGTATTTTACATTTTTTTAGCCTCCATCTATCTTGTTAGTGTTGTCACTATGGACATAACATGACCAACACCCACATAAGTGATATTTTGGCAATCAAAAACTTCCAAAGTATTTCCTTATTTCATACAACATTTACTTGTTACTAATTAACATCCGTTTTATATGCTGGAATGTGTTGAATGGCTTTAAGAAATTGATTTCCAAACTAACTTATCTCTGACCAAGTCTTTATTTATCCATCTTTCTCTCAAATCTATTCTTATCACTTCCTTCCATGTTTTCCTTAACCTTCCCCTCTGAACTGAACCTGCTACCTCAACTGTTGTACATCTACTAACCCAAGAATTCTCATCCATTCTTTCAATGTGGCCATACCATTGTTCTGCACACATCTTCCTATATTGTCCAGATTTAATCTTCCTCTGAGGTTATCAGATCTAAGCCTGTCTTTAAAACTCGCACTACACTTAGCAATTAATAAATCTAAATAAATCATTTGTACAATTTTTTTTTAAGTACCCAGGTTGAAAAACTCTTGCAGGTCATTATTTCTTTTATTAAATGTTTCTCTTTTTTTTCTACATTTCTAGGCAAGCTGGGTCAATTCCCGACATGCTTTAGGAAAAGCCTCCGAAATTGCTGGATTCTACATCGACACAAAAAAGGTATAAAATAAATTCATAACGTTACAAGTTGCCGATATTTCTGAGATGAGGAATTATTACATTTTTCAAACTATTATCCTTGTTGTCTGTTCTATACACATTACAACCTTCCCTCCAAATCTCTTCTTGATGCAACATTATATTTTATATAGTTTTAACTACCTGAACAGTTATACATTGTTTAAAAATGTTTCATATATATATATATATATATATATATATATATATATTTAATGTATGAACTTGTGAAATTTAAAAGTTGAATCTAAATAGCATTTAAGTGAACATATCAAACTTTGATTCTGACTAGCCAATTTTCATTTGTTATTGTTATACCATGTTTTTGACACTATAATAACAAACAGTTTTTGGGGTTTTTTTTTTTTAATATTATGTAGCCTTATCTGGACAACTGGTAATATGTGAAGATTTTTCTTATAGAAACAACGATTAACCAATGACTGAAAAATCAAAATCAACCAGGGAAATAACTTTTATTTAAAAATGTAAGTTATTTCCCTGGTTAATTAAAATTAAAGAATATAAAGAGGTGTCTCCTTTTACAACTAAAATTTTATTTCTTTTTATGTATACGTTTAAAAAAATGTACAAAAACATAAAAATTAAGGACTAAAATAACTTCACTGCATTCGAAGTGTTAAATAGAGAAGAAAGGAATCCAGGCTAAGTAGGTAATAAAATAATAGAAAAAGGAAAGAATAAGAAGGCAGGTAATAAAAATGATAGAAACTAATTGACAGAGTTAACAAGTAAAGTATGTAATCCGATACTAATTTATAAAAAATAGCCTATCCCCAAAAAAGATTTATTTAAAGGGAAAGTTTTCCAAATCCATCTCACTTCTGTCTTCTTTGGTCTGAAGAAGTTCACTCTCTGTAAAGAGTACAACCGAAACATGTATACACATATGTAACCAATAATGTTTGTATAAATAAAAATTTATACTATATATATATATATATATATATATATATATATATATACATGCAAAGAACAGAGCCAAATCCAGATGGCAGCAAACCTTGCACACACACAAAAGGCTTGATATTTTTTCTAATAAAGCTTCGCAACAACATTTCTAATTTTTTATAACCATTTACATTTGCATTCAAACATGCGAAGGATATTATTAATCCACTTTTGATGATTAAATCCATGAAACTAGTGAAGTAAGATCAGCCCTTTTAATGGTTTATTATCTCTAGATAAAGTTAGGTATGTGTATATATTTGTATGTACAGGATTTACTTCTAAACTAATTAACCGATCATTATGAATTTTGCAATGTAGCTGTTAGGCTTTATAGGTATTAGACATCAATTAATAAATATTCCTCAAATTTCAGTTTCTTTGGAGTATTTTAAAGGGTTTATAAAGAGCATAATATTGGCACAAGCTCCCATTTGAAAATTCAAATATATCAGATTTGCATTGAACTTGATCCATAGTCATTAGACACCAACTAAGATTCCTTGAATTTCAATTTCTTCTTTAAGACCCACTTAAGCTTAAGCCTGATTTTGATCAAAATTAGAAAAAGGATTCTAGACATAAGGTTTAATATCATTATATCTTGATTTTAATCTTTGTAAGGAGACATAAAAGTGGTGCAAAACTGTTCTATTTGAGGAATTAATTTTACACCTCGTGGGACGGGTATTCAAGTTGTTATAAATCATCTGTTCACATTGTCCACTTTTCCCATCCAATGCCAGCCTAAAACGATTATAAATTCACACATGCTGAGGATCGTCGGCTTAAGACAAATATTAGGACTAGCGTCTGACTCTCCCTTCCAATTTTTCTATGATATACACAGAAAATATTCATTTTAAATGATAATTTCAAAGTTTTTTTGTTTTTTTTTCAATCACTGAAACAAAATGAATTATCTAATTAAATCTTAAAATTATAAAAATGCTTTGTGTTCCAGAAAAATGTGTCAAAGGATGTCACGTCCCATACAACTGATTCAGAAAATGATGACGCAAAAATAAGTCGAGATGAATTGAACCAAAACAACTCTGAGGAACGGCTTTCTGTTGAGTCTGATGAGAATGTTGATGACTGTGATCAAGAAATGAACTCTGGCTGTTTACAACAAGGAGATGTTCTACCGTTAGAGATGGTTGGCGAAGAAACCGTTAATGAAGATGAATGGAGTGAGGAGGAAGAGGAGGAGGAGGACGACGACGACGACGATGAAGGTTGGATTACACCTGATAATATAAAACGCATAAAACAAAACCTACCTGGAGGAAAAGAGGTCTCTAATGTCACTGTCGGTTGTCTGACAACCGATTTTGCTATGCAGGTAAATTAGTTGGCATACTCATTTATGGTGGGTGGCATGCTCTAACTGTAAACTTTGAAATTATATCCTCTACATCTGTATATTAATCAAATTGTGTGACCACTTCTTGTGTGTTTCTCACCTTTACATGACTAATGCATTATTATATATATTTTTCAAATATTTATTGAAATATAAAAAGCAATAGCTTGAAGTACGAAAACAAACTTCTCGAAAATCCTGTTTAAAAAAAATTTAATTAAGAAATGAAATCCACCAGAATGCATTTCAGTTTCTTTGTAAACAAGTTGGCCATTTTAATCTTTTAATTGTTAAAAAAAAAAATCTATTATTTCATGATTTGAAAGAAATTTGGAAGCATTCAAACCGTCATTTTTGGCTCCAAAATTTTTATCAAATCCTCATGTATTGAAAGTTTTGGAAGCCTTCATCCAATAATTTTATTAATATAGAGATTAAAACATTGTCATAACAAAATTAGTTATAATTTTATAACAATTTTGTTCAATTAATAATTTTAAATTATTTTAAAATAATTTGATACAAAAATTTTTTTTAATAAAAGTAAAAAGACTCCTGGACAACTCTGGATAGGTACAGCTTGTTTTTTTACACAACTCTTTTTAAATTCGAAATCAAATATTAATCTTATGCTATAAGTGTCTCTGAGAATAATTTAAATATCCTGAAATGACCGAGTCAATCCTTCGATTTAAACTCAATCGACTGTTATTTTTAAATTTAAATCCAATCAAGAGCTTTAACAAATATCCTGGATTTTGACGACATTATGTGAAGAAGAATGGAACAAAATAGCAAGTAAAATTTTCAAATCGTTAATTGAGAACTACAATTAGCTGTTGGTTGCTGTAGAAGTGAATAATGGCTTTTCATCAAAGTGAAATTCAATGAAGATTATGGATTCTTTTTTTTGTATTGTACAAATACTTTTTTCGCCCATTAAAATTGATATAAATGGAATTTATTTCTATTAAATAATTTATTTTTCTTAATTTTTATTTCATATTCAGTTATTATGCATCTGTGCAGTTAATTAGATGAAAAACATGTTTATTCATTAGTTAGAAATAATTTATCTTAATTTTGCACGTGTATGAATATTTGTTTCCCCCCCCCCCATATATATATATATATATATATATATATATGTTGTCATCATCATATAGTACATGATATCATCCTCGCAGGCTCACAAAAATATGCAAATGAAGGCCGCATATATTTGCTAGCATATATATATATATATGTATGTATAAAACTCAGTGTGTGTGTGATGCTTGCGTGTTCTCTATAGAAAGAAAGGTTAAAGAATCTACATGAAATCTAAAAGTGTATTCTTATGTAAAATTTACAATGGAAGTGTTCCCGAATCACTTATGCACCCTTAAGGGAGCTATGATGGCATGACCCCTTAAAAACTAAAATATATCCTATTTTCATGAAATTTAAATCATATGTATAAAATTTTCTGAGGAAAACAATGGAAGTGTTACCGAATCTCTACGTTATCTTCTATGTGCCGAATATCTACATTACCCCACCTCTAAGTGACCCATGGGGACAGAACCTCCTTAAAACTTCAAATACATAAATCCGATTTATAAAATTTAAATCATATGTATAAAACACTAATTCTGAGAGATTTTGAACGTTTCAGCTTCTTCCAACTATATTAGGGGGTGAAACGGGGGGAGGGGGCAGTAAAAACAAAGAATGTAATATTGTGTTATGAGCATAGAGAAAAAGTAAATCGTAGTGATCTTCATGCAACTCCGAGCAATGTCTGTTCTTCCTGATATATCTTTTTTGTTTCATTTTATTTCAGTCGAAGTTCTCAGAAATCAAGGGGCCTTTTCCTGGGGCTAACACTTGATCTCTATATGAGATACATAGATATTCGAATATTCTATTAAAGTGATTCTTTACCTGTCAAATATTGAGTTTGTAAAAAAATTAAGAACATTCATTTTCCTCTTCCCAATTAACCAGTTTATTATGTTATAGTATATCTTTCTTGTGGTCTCTTGGTCTTACCGGTATCCAGGACAAGAATTCATCTAGTCTGGTGGAGTATCCAGCTACGTGCTGTTACTTGAGGTAACATTACTAGGAAAAAGTGCACCATTCCTCCTATGAGCCAGTGTATAGCAATGTCGAGGGGATCTTATTTGGGCTTTGAATACTATGTTATTTTGAATATTTGGTCAGGGTATACTTGTAGGGTGAAGTATCTTCATGTCAGATTGTCCTGACAAACCCTTGTACAGAGAAACTGAAGACATTTCAGGATGGTGTCTAGTAGGTAATTCAAACTATCTATCTATCTAATATATATATATGTGTGTGTGTGTGTGTATTTATTATGTAATTATTTTTATTGGTGATTGCAGCATTCGTTGTTTTTTTGTTTTTTGCTTACTACTACTTTGATTGTCTCACTTCCTAAGTGATTAAGATGCAGAAAATTGCATTATTAGTCGCTCTTAACTATATAGGACAGATTTTTCATTAATATATTTATTCTTATTTATTTTATACATACATAAAAGTAATCCATGATGACGACTGTGAGCCAGAAACACGTGTCCATGGATTACTTTTAATCATTTTGGATCCAAATTGGAATAAAAATTCTAGTCATAGGAATTAATGACATATCTTAATTTTAATATTTGTAAGTGGACGTAGAAGTGATTCTAAACTATTATTTGGTGAATTGTATTATTAACTAGCAGTATAATAATTAACTAGCAGTATGATAATTAACTAGCAGTATGATAATTAACTAGCAGTATAATAATTAACTAGCAGTATAATAATTAACTAGCAGTATGATAATTAACTAGCAGTATGATAATGAACTAGCAGTATGATAATGAACTAGCAGTATGATAATTAACTAGCTATATCATAATTAACTAGCTATATCATAATTAACCAGCAGTATGATAATGAACTAGCTATATCATAATTAACTAGCAATATACCTGTCCTGTCTACCAGAGACTTCTCCACTTAGTCATCTTCATAGATGTTAGTTGTTTGGCTTCAGGCTAGCGACCTGTCCCTGTAAAATATTCTTGCTACGAAAACAGTCAAAAGTTTGCCAAATGCAAACTCTTATAAATGCGATGGATTACTTTGACTGCCTCATATATCTCAGGACATGGCAGTACCAAAGTCTAATACCCGTCCTTGGACAGGTATTCTGCTAGTATTTCTATCTGATGTTTCCTCGTCAAATATTTGTCTGTAGACATCAAAACTGGCCAGAAAATAATTACTGTCAGAATATTTCTCATTTTTATTGCCTATCAAATGTATACAATATCCGCCTCTAAAGTAATTACTGATCGCATAAAGTCTTTATTATCAAGTTAATTACAAATTAACTTAATCTCTTTTCAATTCCCTTTGGAAGCCATCCAGATAGATGTTGCCTTCACTTTGGAGCTAAGATACAGGATTTATCTAGAAAGAATTCTAATACTACTGCTACTAAAAACATTTATGGATTCCAACACTATTGGGCAGAATCGTTTAAAATTTAGTATGAAGCACTCTTGGCATTGGGGGGGGGTATCAAAATTCTACTACTATAATATATATATATAATATTTATAAATAAATATTAAATTATTAATACCTACAGACGCTAGAGTTTTAAGCTTATTGCTCTCATCAGTGCAGGAAAGTAACAATTTCAGACGGTCGGGAGGCGCGAACCTGGTTCACAGTCAGCCTAGAATCTGCAAGCAGTCGCCATATCTGCTCGGCCAACAGAAACTGTCACGTAATTAAGGGAAATTAAGATCTATATGTACCTAGAAGCGGGCACAGATAGAAGACTAATCGAGAGTGTTCTACAAACTTATTCGGAACTTTGCATTAGAGCTTTTTGACAGTCTATTTTTAACATCCCTGAGAGTGCTCAACTTTAATTTCTTAAAGGGGCTTAGTAACACATAAGTATATATATGTATATATATACTTATGTGTTAAAAACTATAGAACACAATTCTATCAAAGGTGTCATTGAGCACTCTTTATATAACAGGTGTTTCATAGGATGATCAAAATTATAATACTACCACTATTACTGCTACTATTAATAGCAATAAATACTTTTGGCTCCAAAACTATTGAGTAGAACTGTATCTAATCTTTATATTAATAAAATTATGTGGCCACTTTCCGTTTGTCTGTGTGTTTCTTGCACTATTTTATTTACCATTAATCGATTGTTTATTGAAATCAAAAATGCATAAAGTACTAAAACGAAATTTTAAACTCTATTAAATTAAATCCATCAGAATGTATTTTGGTTTCTTCATTTTTAATATTTTGTTAATGGTTAGAAATAAAAAGAATGAATTACTTCATAACCTTTAAAAATTTGAAAGTAATTTGGAAGCATTTAAACTGTCAAATAGTCATTTTTGGTTTTAAAACTCTTAGCAAATCTTCATGTATTAAAAGATTGAAAGTTTTGAAAGCTTTTTACATCCAATAATTGCATAAATATAAATTAAAACATTACCGTAAAATTATTTATAATTTAATAACAATTTCTTTCAATAAATAATTTATTGATCAAATGAGACTTATAATGAAAGTTAACTTTCAAATTCCTATTTAAAAATAAATAATAATTTGGTTATAAAAAAAAAACTTAAATTTTTAACTCTTGTACAACACTGAATAGATCCAACTACTTTTCTATAAAGAGCCTTTGAGATGCCAAATGTAATAAGAATAGTAATTAAACTTAAGCCTTGAATTTAAGATATTTTCTAGAATCAAAATCATGTAATGGATTTTAATCAAAATTGGAATAAGGATTGTAGACATAAGGTTTATTAGCATTACATTTTGATTTTAATCTGTATAAGGGGACATAAAAGTAGTGCAAACTGTTCTATTTGAGGCATTTTACCTGTCCTAGGACAGGTATTCTTCTAGAAATAGTAAACTTGATTTTACTAGCTTTTTAAAAAGTTTCTCCCCATCTATATTGAATGAACATTCATTCAGTTACAAAATTACTTACCTCAGACCTAACAGAAACTTTAAAACCCTGTTAATAGCAAGATGTGTAGTCCAAAAGTCTTTGAATTCATTGAAATATAGTTGTGTTTTCGGGGGGGGGGGGTTATTGCAAATATTCCCCTTTTTTTTTACTTTTGCTTAATTTATTTGTTTTTAATCCATTTTGTCTTAATTTCCAGAATGTTCTAATCCAAATGGGACTGAATGTGATTTCCGTTTTTGGAATGCTTATCAAACAAGCCAGGAATCATGTTCTCTGGTGTACAGCCTGTTTAAAGTAAGATTATATATTATTTTCAGCCGTGTATATTTATCTTTACTGATTATTTCATTTATAATCGATGGTGCCATACAATTCAATAGAATTGCAATTATAGAAGAAAAAAAAAAAAAACACGAGTTCAGAAAATGAAATCTTTTAACAATAATTTTATAGCAGAAAAAAAAGTTGTTTCCTTTTTTCAAATCCCATCAATGGTAAATAGATTCCGATAAATAATAACAAATAACCATAAGCAGTTCTGATGAACTTTTTGGTAAGTGTACCATCTCACAGGTACAGAAGTATCTTACTTATATTGGCATTCTCTCTTATAAAAGAAAAGATATCCCCAAAGCAAATCTATAAACTTCTAGCAGTTGGCAGTGATTTATATAAAATTAGTGAATTTTACAAAGTACCGTATTTGCATAAACACTTAGAATTCATATATATAAAAAATTTATTTATATATATATATATATATATATATATATATATATGCAGTATACGATTGAGAGAAGTGTTAATAGTTTTAAATATAACCAGAATTGAGGAGTCATTTTTTTTTTTTTTTTTTCATCTCACTTTGAAACTATTCCCTCCAGGTTAAAATGAAGAGACGATTGCTTTAAGACTGTAAGAGGCAACTTGCACTTGTCTTAAGAGATACAATCGAAGCCATCAAAGGATCTGAACAGAGAAATAACATTGTAATAATTACCTTTCGTTTTGCTCGATATTAGATAGAAAATAAAATCTTCATTGTAAGTAAAGTATTTCTTCTAATAAATTTTTAAAAGAAAAGAATTCTCATGTATTCTGTTACAAATTGATGCTGTATGAATATATATATATATATATATATATATATATATCATTTAAGAGTAATAACCATAGAGGTTTTATGCCTGTAAGAGCAATATTTATTCTTGGAAAAAAAACTATAAAATAGGCCCTCAAAAAATGAATAAAACTGACTTGGATTTGAAAAGTTGAGCTTTTTTCCCCTTGTTTTAATTTTTAACATGGTTGTCTCCCTTTCTATACTTATATTGAAATTTTTTTTTTTTAAATTAAATCTCTTTTTATGTATTTGTTACATATCCTCGTCGTTGCGATCGATTGTCTAGTGTGCATGGGGTTGAAAAATTCTCAAAGCGACACTGAAGAAATGACAAAAGCTTTCTCGCATGGAATTTGTTAGGATTGAATTAGTAAAAGAAATGATGGCTTCTTGCTGATCAACACAAATGCAACCGCCGTTAATTCGAATTAACAGCACGGGAAGAAGAGATAATCTCAGTTTGTTTTAATTTGTAAGACTGCCATTTTTTAATGTCTCTCAGTTTGTTTTAATTACTCATTTGTAAGACTGCCATTTTTTAATGTCTCTCAGTTTGTTTTAATTACTCATTTGTAAGACTGCCATTTTTTAATTACTCATTTGTAAGACTGCCATTTTTTAATGTCTCTCAGTTTGTTTTAATTACTCATTTGTAAGACTGCCATTTTTTAATGTCTCTCAGTTTGTTTTAATTACTCATTTGTAAGACTGCCATTTTTTAATGTCTCTCAGTTTGTTTTAATTACTCATTTGTAAGACTGCCATTTTTTAATGTCTCTCAGTTTGTTTTAATTACTCATTTGTAAGACTGCCATTTTTTAATGTCTCTCAGTTTGTTTTAATTACTCATTTGTAAGACTGCCATTTTTTAATGTCTCTCAGTTTGTTTTAATTACTCATTTGTAAGACTGCCATTTTTTAATGTCTCTCAGTTTGTTTTAATTACTCATTTGTAAGACTGCCATTTTTTAATGTCTACTTCGACCAGCTCCCAATCGCTTTCGCTTACTTGAAAGATTTTTTCTAAATTTTTCGATGACGTTACTACTTACTTGTGTTACGTATGGCCAGTAAGCAAACACTTTATCACATCGCAAAATCAATGCCGTGTAAATGGGAATTGCGTTAATCTGCAACAAATTAATAAATCAAAGTCTTTCTTCGGTCGCGTTCGGCTTTGTTGACATTTTGTGTTTGTTGATATTCTTGTTAACGCTTGATGCATTTTTGACATTCTGTCGAGAGCTGACAAATCAATATAGACTTCCCTCATAGTGATGTTTGGATTTCAACAAGCAGGTTGAAATGTACATTTTCTTTTTCGGACATTTTAGTTAAGGTCTCGTCTAGTGAGATGTACCCTGGAAATATCGTTATTTTTTTTCTTCTAGAATTTCCATTGTTACGCAAATTATTTGGCAAATCGGCTTTTTAAATTTTTTTTTATTGGGATGCTGTGCCGTGCATAATAATCAGTTTCGCATGCCTAATGTTTATAGTGAGAGAAAGAGGGTATTTCATCTGCTTAGTATTTACCGTGACAGGAAGAGGGTGAAAGAGAACATTACGCAGTTATGTGAGTTAAGTCATGGATGGGGGGTAAATTAGAGAAGGACCAAATAGGTTTCATTACTATTTGTGTGTACGAGTTCGTTTTGTTATAATTATTTATTTATATTTGTTTATTATTTATTTTAAGATGTGTAAAATAAAAGTTCAGACTGTCAAAAACTTGAGAAAAAAAAGTTAAAAAAGAAATTGATTACAAAACCGTCTTATTAACAAATCAATAAAAAAAGTACATTTCATACGAACGATTCTAGTTCACCTCATTTTAACATTAAACCATCTTCAATAAAATGGTAAAAAATATATCACAATTTCTTATATATGTTTGAATTCAAAACTACCAATTTGATCTTTTTTCTTGTTGATCTGATGAATTTAAATTGTTTATTTTATTGATAGAGCAGCCTCATCACCTTAAAATACAAAAATGCTTTTTTTTTCCTTTTTTTTTCTTTTTTTTTTAACGCAAGCAATTACATATTTTTTATTTGCAAATGTCTATCTCTCTCATATATATATATATATATATATATATATATATATAAGTGGTGAACTAAAAGCGAACTTTTAGGAAAGGTAAAACCTATTGTGAAAAGTATACAGCTCAATATCCAGGATAGAGCAGATAGATATGTAGAAGTCCAAATCATATACCCCGGGTGCACCCCACTGCCAACTTTGTACATTGGAAATCTTTATGATAGCTACTGCTACTAAATCTAAAAATATTATTAATTCTAAGAATGAACTTATCTCCAGTTGCAGACATAAACGTAAATTTAAGTATAGCAACCATAGTAATCCCCCAGACACCCCTCCCCCATTTGATTAACTACCCTCCCTACATCTCGGATTTAATCTCCCTACATCTCGGATTTACCCTCCCTACATCTCGGATTTTTTCTCCGATAGTTCTAATTCCTTTTGTTCTATAACTCTGCATATATCTCCCTCATTCCTTTAGCTTTTCTCTTCACTTAAAAAATTACCCATAAATTCTGTTAGCTTTACAATCCCCTAAGCTTTAGTACCTTTCTCCCACTACTCCCTAAATCATTGTACTTAACCTCCTTAATCGTATAACCTTTATATGATTTCTATTACTTTTTCCTTCAACACACTCGTCCGCTTCCCATCAACACATCCAACCTTCTAATCTTCCCTTTCAACCTGATAACTAACCCACCATATTTGCATTAGACCCTAGCCCTCTTATTTACTTGATGATTCGCCTTATCTACTTTTAATCCCCTTTGCACACTTCGATATCGAACAGCTCACCGTTTTCTCTGTGCATTCTAATTACTGTTTTTCCCCCCTGTTAAACTTCTAAATAATTCTTCTCACTCTTTTAATAGCCTCGATTATTCCCACCTCATTCACCTCGCCCCTCGCTCACTTCCTTCTGACCCTGCTCAATCCCGACCCTCGCCCTCATTCTACATCTTTTAACCCCCATAATATTTACTCTTAACTGCCATCTCCATTCTCACTCTGGTTTAAATTATTGTCACTATTTTAACCAAAGTATGTGTCAAATTCTCTCTGCCATCATTAACCTATTTAATAATTTTCTTAATTAACTTCCATATATCTTATTCTGAATTTTTTTTGATTCAAAGTTTAATTTTCCTACATCCAAAAAGCGCTAGCGTCCCGTAACAACATATTTTATTTCAACCCAAATCTTTAACCACTTTGGGGATTTCCATTCCGAGTATTTACTCGAGGTCAAATTACCTTTTCCTTATTCTAATACTCACTCCCGGATTCCAATTTTATCGACTATTCCCTCATTTATATATTTCTTTATTGGTCAATCCATAATTTTCCTTGCGAGCCTAAGACTAATTTTATTATTATTTTTTTATTTTTTTCATTTAATTATTTTTATTTCTATTTTCATTTTTATTTTTACTATTTATTTTTTTATTTCTACCCTTCAAATATATTTTGCCTCATTGTTTATAAGTAAGGTCATCTGATTAAACACCTAACCCCATACCCCTGTTCATATCCCCCCCCCCCCGACACATTCTGGTATTTTAATTCTCCCTCCCCGCACTCATTGACTTGCCCCCACACCCTTCTATCCCATTTCTAGTTGAACCCTAATTCGCGCTAACGTCCACTTTCAACTTTAAGCGACTTACCCCCCACATTCCCACTCTTAGTTTTAAATCGCACTTATTCTTCGCACCCGCACCCTTCTCCTCCTTCACACCCCCTACACCTTCCTTTCCTGCCTACTGGTCGCATATGAGTTTTTGCCTTTCTTCAGACTAGTCTTGTTTTTCAACGGGCAAGCTTTTAAATATTAATCCGCTGTCTTTTTGCCAATTTAAACCTATTCCATGATTTTTAGCCCAGGAAGTCTTTTTAAATGGCGAATACTTTCCACCTCGCGTTTTACTGAGCCTTGTTGCATCCACGAACGTACCTTTTATTGGACCTTTTACCCTCTGGATTCTATCTATCTTCGCCGCACCTGAAGATGTAGTTTTTGGATTTTAACTTTGGATCCTCTCTTGTCACTTCTCGTGCCTTTTAACGACCTACCTATCTACATTTCACTTTCTCCGCTGGACTTTTTGACACCGGACTTTTTTGCAATCGGACATTTGCTTGCATTCGGGCAGAGTTTTGCCTTGTGTTTTTTCCCTACAATTTTTATTTTACTTTTGCAAATTTTAAATCTTGGCCATTGCCAACTTATCTATCCCAACGACTTCCTCTGATAAGATTTTGATCTTTGAAAAGCCTGGCTTAAGGAAAAATTTAACTTGAATAAATTGCCTTTTTGCGGAATATACCTTGCTCTGAGCAACTGAATCGAAATACGATTTGACTTTTGCTTTTCTAATTCCTTTTCATCCTTCTACACATATATATATATATATAAATAAAATATGAAACTAAAAGTATACTTTTAGAGAATTGAACCTATAGTGAAATGGTTTAAGCTCAATATGCGAGAAAGAGTATTTATAAAGATAAATGAAGGAAGAGAGATAAAGATATACGGATGACAAATCTATTTCATCTTCGATTGTTCAATACAAGGTGTACTCGATAAAAACATGTTTATTTTTCTTTCTTTACGCCAGGCTTTTCAAAGATTATAATCTTATCAGAGGAATTACATAGATGGATAAGTTGGCAGTGGAAAATTCAAAATTTGAAAAATTGAAACAATTTAAAGTAATGGAAAGCAAGAGTGTGCGTGTAAAAAGGTTATCAATATATATATATATATATATATACATTTAAAAAGAATACGCGGAAATCTCTCTAAGGCCCTTTTGACTATCATCTCGTCAGGAGAAAATCGATAGTTTAATTAATAATAACGTCGAAAGAAAGAGCAAAATGGGGAAATTGAGTGTGCCAAAATTAACGTTAAAGCGATTAAAATTCAATTTAATGATTTCGATTAAAAGTCGATTAAAAGGCACTACGTTAGGGGATAAAAAAAAAAAAAAAAAAAAAATTGGGAAGGAGTTCAAAGTTCCCCAAAGAGATTAAGCGATCTTACAAATTCCTTCTGCCGGCACAAGGAAGGTTTTCGAATGGCAATAGAGACAGATTCCAATATTTTCAAATGGTTCTTGGAATCTGCTCGATGCAAGACCTCAAAACGGTCTATTTTATAGCCACTGGCACAGCTAGGGTTTTCAACCAAATGCTGGCCAAAAGCAGAGTCCAAAGAATTAGAGGAGGGGTAACACAAGGACCCTACCCTTCCCTGGCGTATTTTTGATGGAATGTGCTGGTTTATGCGAGTCTGCAAATGCAAGGAAGTGCGCCCTATATAGCCAGCATCACATTGGCATTTAGATTGGTATACAATATTACTATAATTTGTATAGGGCACACTATCCTTGCGAAAGGAAGGAAAGGCAGGTCTAGTAGCATAAACTAATCATAAGGAAACAGAGTAGAAGCAATTGTTAATGCTATCAACAATCTGTTTACCTAGTTTAATACTATTTCCCCCTATCCAAGGTAATTTTAAATAAATGGGGCATTTTACAGGCCCAAATATTTTAGGGGATTTAAAATCAGCAACCTTTTTATTAATGCAATCATTGATAAGGTCTTCGGGATAACCATATATAATATATATATATATATATATATATATATATATATATATATATATATGAAAAAAAGCTGGGTCTTGCTTACTTGTTATCTTGTTTGTATTTTGAGAAAAAATTATTTCAATCGAATTATTAAAATTGTTTTTCTTTGTATAAACAACGTTATATTTTCATTGTTTTTCCTATTTGAGGAATAAAATGACTTGTTTCTTTCAGAATTTGTACCATTATGACGAAACTCTTTTGCCCCAGTTGCGGAAATAAGACCCTTCGAAAGATTTCCATGTCTGTCAATGAAGATGGCAGCATTCAGTATAATTTTTCAGCACAGAGAATTCTTAATCATCGAGGTACAAAGGTAAGTAAGAAACAACTCTCATATTTGGATTTCTTTTTTCTTTTTCTTTTTTTTTCTTTTTTTTCCTTTTTTTTTATTATTTCCGGTGCATATAATAATAATAATAATAATAATATCTATTATTATTACTAAAGCTGAGTTATGGTTTTTATCCTATATATCTTAATCACACAAAATACATGCTAAAATATTCCTTGTTTTTGGAATTATGTTTTTTAAAAAAAATTCTATTTTAATTCTAATTAGCTGTTAATTGTAATTAACTGAACAGGTCACCCATCTCTCACTTTGCTATCTCTTTAAAATTATTGGGTGTATGTAACTTCCAAGCTTTTAATACAAAAGGATTTGCTAAGAATTTTAAGGCCAGTTTAAATGACTTACTATTCGACAAGTTAAGTTTCCAAATTATTTTCAAAGGGTTCGTAAGTATTTTTTTTTCTTTTTTTTTTTTTTCTTTTTTTTTTTTTTTTTTTTCGATGAAAAAAATGATTACGATGACTTTGATTATTTTACTCTTTATTTTTGGATGGAAAAAGTCAAATGAGTTAGTTTACTTTTTCATTTTAAACTTTGCCATTTGTTTTGGTTTTTAAACAGAATTTTGAGATTTAAATTTAATTATGGTATTGTTTGGTTTTTAAATTATTAATTGAACCAAATTGTTATAAAACTAATTATGTTCGAGTAAAGTTGTTTTAATCTCTATTTGTAAAATTATTAGATGTAAATAGCTTCAAAACTTTTCATACATAATGATTTGCTAAGAATTTTAAAGCCAGTTTGAATGCTTCCAAATTTTGAAGGATCAAAGTAATTCATTTTTTTTTATATAATTAAAAAATGATTAAAATTATATAGAAACAGAAAAGCATTTTGGTGAATTTAATTTTATAATTTTATAATTATTTTTTAAAATATAATTTTTGAAATTGTTTTATTGTATGCTGTTTGTATTTGATTTCAATAAATGATTGATTAATATTAAATAGAAAAAATATGAAAGTCGCGTAGACATGAGAAACAAGAAATAGTAACGTAATTTTCTTAATACTCCCATCACCTTACGCTGTGAATTTTACATATAAATGAACTTTTTCCCCGACCCCTCAATCTCTCCAGCCATCCCCCCTTCCCAACTTTTTTTCACTCCCCCAAACCCTGAGAAATATTTTAAGTTCAAAAAAAAAAAGAAAAAAATTTGGCCCGACCCCTTAAAAGTTCGGCCTGACCCCTAAAATTTTCCCCGACCCCTCAATCTCTCCAGCCTCCCAACTCGTTCTTCACTCTCCCCCAACTCTGAGAAATATTTTAAGTTAAAAAAAAAAATTTGGCAAGACCCCTAAAAAATTTGGCCCGACCCCTAAAATTTTCCCCGACCCCTCAATCTCTCCAGCCTCCCAACTTTTTTTTCACTCTCCCACAACCCTGAGAAATATTTTAAGTTCGAAACAAAAAAAAAATTTGGCCTGCCCCCTAAAATTTTCCCCGACCCCCCTAATCTCTCCAGCCCCAACCTTAACATTTTTTTCACTCTCCCACAACCCTGAGAAATATTTTAAGTTCAAAAAAAAAAATTTGGCCTGACCCCTAAAATTTTTCCTGACCCCTCAATCTATCCAGCCCCCCCCCAACTTGTTTTTCACTCTCCCCCAACCATGAGAAGTATTTTAGGTTAAAAAAAAAGAAAGAATTTGTCCTGACCCCTAAAAAGTTCGTCCTGACCCCTAAAATTTTCCCCGACCTCTCAATCTCTCCAGCTCCCCCCCCCCAACTAATTTTTCACTCTTCGCCAACCCTGAGAAATATTTTGAGTTCAAAAATAAAAAAATAAAAAATTTGGCCTGACCCCTAAAAAATTTGGCCTGACTCCTAAAATTTTCCCCGACCCCTAATCCTTCCAGCCCCCCCCCCCCAACTTTTTTTCCAATCTCCCACAACCCTGAGAAATATTTTAAGTTCAAAAAATTTTTTAAAAAATTTGGCCTGACCCCTAAAATTTTCCCCGACCCCCTAATCCTTCCAGCCCCCCCCCCCCAAACTTTTTTCAATCTCCCACAACCTTGAGAAATATTTTAAGTTCAAAAAAAAAAAAAAAAAAAATTTGGCCTGACCCCTTAAATTTTCCCCGACCCCCTAATCTCTCCAGCCCCCCCCCCCCCCCCCCCCAACCTGCCAACATTTTTTTCACTCTCCCACAACCCTGAGAAATATTTTAAGTTCAAGGGAAAAAAAAAAAAATTTAGCTCGAAACACCAATATTTCTTGGGACCGTTATACTTAAGAAGCACCAATATTTCTAGGGACCGTTATACTTAAGAAGCACCAATATTTCTAGGGACCGTTATACTTAAGAAGCACCAACATTCGTTTGAAAATGAAGGAGGCCTCCTGAGCACTACTGAAATAACTCTTACCGGTGGCCAGGTACGTATGTGATTGAGCAACCCTTGTTTCACTACACACTCTTAACGTAGCCTTCCTATGATGTTATTGATTTATCCGGACAGAAGTTATAGGATGACCTGATACAACCGGACACAATTTAGGGCAAGACCGGGTACATCCGGCAAGGGATTATGGGATGTTTTCAGTGACTCAGCATTTTTATCATAAATACATTAGATTATTTCCAAATTAATACTATTTAACATTGAAAAAAGTCTGAAAAATACGGGAAAAATGCTACCCTCTGTCGGAAACGGGTATGGTTGACCCTCAGCAAGTCAATCGTTTTTTGCGATTTTGAGATATCATGATCCCAGGATATGTACGGTGCTAAAAATATCAACTTTTTGACATGTCGCCGCTTAGTTTTTGAGGAGTAGCTGTACATTACATAAATACATTAGATAATTTCCAAATTAGTACTAATTTACATTGAAAAATAACTGAAAAGGACCCCCCCCCTCCCCCCGATGAAATACTTTTATCAGTAAAGAAAAGAAATTTACATTCAACAAGAGAAGACGCATGATAAAATTCTAATGGAAAAGTATATCATGTTATGTGTTTTTCAAAATAATTGCAAATTTTCAAGGTTGGGTGGGGCTATTAAAATGATGCAATAATTTTGAAAATTTTGATGTAGTTTCAATTACAGACACCAAACATTAATTATAGTAAGATCATTTTTTTTAACTTTGTTTTTTTTTTTTTTCTTTTTCAGTTTTCTTTACCTCCACCAAAGGGAGGTAAGCACTCCAATAATCCGATTTTAGTGGAAGATCAAAGAGTTCCACAGCAGAGAGCGACTAAGAAATCTTTACAAAAAATGTCCATATTTGACGATAACTACATCGCACGGTCATCACCTTTCAAAATACATGATCTGACGAGCCGAGCTGCCCAGCTCGGCATTCATGGAGACATCAAACCATGGAACAAAAGAAATCCCAATGAAGTTGGCAGAAAATTTAAAAAGAAATAAAAAAATTTTAACAATAAAATTTTGTCATTTGTTTTTACTTAATTCTTTTTTTTTTCTTTTTTTTCCCATTTTACAATTTTTTCCTCCAGATGAGATGAATGTGCTACATAATAAAATCCATTAATTCAAGTGAAAGGAATGAGTGATGGAGCTGTTGGAACGATTGATAGACCAGGGGTCAAGAGACAACACCAGCGGGTAAGCGGAAGTTGGGAATTTGACGTGACTTCCGAAAAAGTGGATTCTGGTCTCTTCTCTGGCAAATCCTCGAGCGAACCAGTCACAAAAAACTGCTTCCCCCCCCCCCCCAAAAAAAACCCAAATGGGGATGAGGTGGACTAACAATATGAGCCGAGCATGAAATGCCATCTCTCTCTCTCTCTCTCTCTCTCTCTCTCTCTCTCTCTCTCTCTCTCTCTCTCTCTCTCTCTCTCTCTCTCTCAGTCACCAATCTCATCATCATTCATCATAGTTTGTTTAACGTCCATTTTAAATGCTGGCATGTGGTGGACGGCTTTTAGAAATTGACTTACAAACTTATCTCTGGTCAGGATTCTTTGAAAGTTATTTCCTTAAAATTGAGGTAAGATTTTTATAGGCCAGATGTCTTTCCTGATGCCAACCCTGTGATGTGAGGGGGGGGGGGGGGGGGGGGGGGGTAATCAAGACACCATCTCTAGCTGATTGCCTACCAAGGCTAAAGGACGCTACATCTGCCCTTCTCAAAGAAAAATATATATTTCTCTTTGGTTTTCAAAGACGGGGACACAAGCCAAACAAAACTTGCTCATTATTGTGATTACTTTAAAGTGAAAGATCCGCCGTTATTTACTGTTGGTTTATCGAAGAAAAATAGATATTTCCCCTTATGTATATCTCTTTCTGATCTCTGTAACCGTATTTGTGATTGTCTTCAAACTAATAAATCCTCCATTAAAAGAAGCCTTGCGTGTTCATATGAATCGATTGAGATGACGAGAAGGAGGTGCCAGCTGCAGTGTGTCTGATGGATTATACACACCTCGGACAACACGATTATATAACAAATGCAATTGTTTGTTTCGTCAGCAGATTCATGTTTACCTTGCCGACCACTTGAAGAAAGGAGAAGAGTGCACAAGCGAGCATTGCCCTCACTCGATCACTTAGTGAAAGGGGGACGTAAGCGAACGAGCCTCGCCCGCTTGACAACTACTAAGAGAGGAAGAAGGCATACATGAAAACAATGTGCTTGGCCCTTTCTTTCACTTTTCATCCCTCACATGGTTGATACTTGATGTAGTTTCAAAGGAGCGGCCCGTAAAATGGATATAAAACAATAAAGAAGGATACAAGTGGGCATAGTGTACAGTATGCTAATTCCCGGGCCAAACACCACAGCGTGAAATTAAAGGATTTAGAATAAGAAGTCGGAGAATGTTATTCGCTCGGTCGAGAAACCCATCGTACGAAAAACTTGGATTCTCTTGTTACCCAGATTTGAAGACGGAATCATCCTTTTCTGTCTACTAACGTGGGATAAGGACAAGTGGGATATCGACATATCCGCGACTAAAGAAACCTATCATCTCTCTCATACAAATTCGCACATTGGTCAACAAACTTTTTTCCATTTTCATGTTGACACACACATTGTATCACATTTCATTTAAACAATAATACGTCTATCTCCTATCCTTCGAGGACCACATTTATCTTTGTTTCACCGCGTATTGTATTTCGTGTTTGCGTTTATCAGTTCTCATCCGACAGAAAACTCCTCTAGCCAACAAAACATCGTTAGCTGAACTGACAGTGGTACAAAAAGGGACAAAAATATAAATATCTTTAGTCACGAAGATGGGTTTTGACAGTATGTTTGTGTGTTGTTGGTTTCTAACGTTGTTACTATTGCAATGACTGTTAAGCTATTTAAATATCGGAAATAAGCGTATCAAAGAGTCTGACAACCAAATCCAGCGCTTGGTCTTCTCATAGCAAAACTGTTGAAAACAGACCAGAGAATGGGTGAAAGATGAGTTACTAATTTGATGGCGGCTTTAAAACCAGTTTTGAGTGAGCATTATCGCTGTCAACCAACGTAAGAGTGTGATGATGTATGGATGTGAAACCTGGCCGAGTGAAGGTTCAGGACATGTTACATGGAGATGAATGATATGATGGATGCGTAATGTGAGTCTTAAAGACAGGCTTAGATCTGATGACCTCAGAGAAGGATTAAATGTGGATAGTATCGGGAGATTTGTGCAGAACAGAATACTTCGATGGTATGGCTACGTGGAAAGAATGCATGAGAGTTCCGTGGTTAGTAGATTCGGAACAGTTGAAGTAGAAGGTTCAATTCACCGGGGAAGAAAGTGATAAACATGGACTTGAGAGAAAAAGGGGTTAAATGATACAATGATACAATGGATGTGTAATGTATGTGTTAAAGACAGGCTTAGTTCTGATAACCTCAGAGGAAGATTAAATCTAGACAGTATAGGGAGATGTGTGCAAAATAGAAGAATTCAATGGTATGATCACATTGAAAGAATGGATGAGAGTTCTTGGGTTAATAGATATAGAATAGTGGAGATAGCAGGTCCAGTTCACAGGGAAAGGCCAAGGAAAACATGGGACTTGAGAGAAACAGGGATAAAGACCTGGTCAAAGATAGGTTAGTTTGGAAGTCAATTTCTAAAAGCCATCCAACACATACCAACATGTAAAACGGAGATTAAACCGAATATGATGATGACCGTCTAGGAAAAAGATCACCTTGTTTCAAAGCCAATAGTAGATAGGACATCTTCGCCATATCTATGGCAACTCATCTAGAAGAAGGAAATTCTGATATAAAAGATGCAGTTAAAGTGATTACCGATCTCTTGGCATGTCTGTGGATTATAATCATGGGCTTTAGAGAGTGGAACTTGTATTGTGCAAGTATTTGTCACTATAATCGAATGATGTACAGATCTCTCTGTCATCTCATCTTTCATCTAAAAGTTCTATGGCGATGGAGGAGTGGTGAAGTGGGCAGTTATAACCTGTTAGTCACAATTCTGCACAGAGGCAACAGGAATCTTATCGTAACATCGCTGTTGCATCTTCATTTTGACAGACCGTCTTTGGTGGAGGTTCTGGTTACTGAGCAGTTGTCTGGGAGTGTGTTAGAAAAGATGCATCAAAAATTGTCTATCACAATAATATTGGTTCGCGTCCCATGGCTAACAGTGGGTCACTAAAGCAGAAAGAATACAAATGATATTAACAAGAATTGTAACGAGCTGTCCTGAGCCGAGAGTATTTGTATTTACATTAGTATTTCAAAACAAAATATTTTGAAATCAATTGTACATTTTGATTAAAGCTTTTCTTTTTAACTCTTAAATATATCAAGTAACTAGACGATGACCCGTCCCAGCAGGGGTAAAATTACTTTCCCAAATAGAACAGTTTTGAACCACTTTTATGTCCCTTTACAAAGATTAAAACCCAGATATAATGATACTAAACCTTATATCTAGATTCCTTATTCTGATTTTGATTCTAGAAAATGTTTCGAATCTAAACTTAAAAGGTATCTGAATTTTCATGAAGGGCTTCAACCCCCTTTTTTAACCCCTTTGCATAAAACTAAATATAGCCCACATTATCACCTCTTATGCCTGTGTTTCAAATTATTTGTTAATTAGTTTAGAAGTGAATCATCTACATACAAATATATATAACTAACTTTACATAAATAAGGATCTAGACGACCCGTGACTCTTATCAGTGTTTGTTATATTTCGTTTCGTCCTCTCTCTTTCCCCACTCTCCCTCTTTAAATCATATACGCCATTCGCCTCTTCTTACCACTTCTATCTTCTGCACTTCATTTATTTCATTCACCTTTTGTGACTTCACCCACTGTGAACGGTGACAAACAAGATCCATGGATTTTTATAAGAATACTACACCCTCAACAACCCAAGCATTTCTCAAATGAAAAATTCTTCCTCTTCGAATTTGACCTTGTGCCATGCACCACATAAACATTATAAACTGAGTGGAGGATGATTTCTTCCATTCCCTACAGCCTATTTCTCATGGAAGAGACATTGCAAGTCTCTCTCTACTCTATCATTATTTCTATGAAAAGTTGCTCGACTGAGCTCAAATCTCTGGTTTCTTCTTATAAAGACGTTCACAGTAAGAACTCGTCTTCTACCACAATGATAAAACTTTTCTTTTCTACCTCAGTGTGCCCAGCGTCAAGCGAAATTTCAACGAATAGCTTCTTCGCAACGGCTTTCCATCTGTGGAACACATTGCCGCAGGACTGTTTCCCCACAGATTACAACTTGATTGTCTTCAAAGCTAATGTCAAGAGATCCCTATCCAGAACCGTCCCCACAATTATTCAAACTTGATTCCATCTTATCGACCCTTATCCTTGAGCAGCATCTGGCCCTGATAAGTGGTGACTCCTTTTAGTAAAATAATTTTTTTAAAAGCTTGATAGAAAAACAAACGCGATGAGACCTGGATGCTCAGCATCAGCCAATGAAAATCGTTCAAGCAAATGAATCTCAAGTCAACTTTTTAAAAAAATCCCAGAATATTTAAGATGAATACACAGAGCAAATTTTAAATATTTCATCAGATAGACCCCAAAAATGTCACTGTAAATTCATTTTTCATGATTATTTCTGAATTCATCAAGTTTATTCCTAAAACTAGTGTACACCCTCCATCAAAAATGATTGGGAAAACAATTATGCTTTACCAGTGTTCGCACTAATATTCAAATAAAATCAGTATGTCAGTAATTTAATTTTTCATACATAAATTATATTTATCATTTTTGATGACCTAAAGAAAAAACAACCATTTCTGAATTCATTTAAGACTTGCTATTTGCTTTCTCGCTTTCTCTCAACACTTGAAATGGTTTTGTCTGGCAAAATAGATATCTATGTACTTCCATCTCGTCACAAAAATGTAAAAAACATTTTTGTGACGATATGGAAGTACATATATATGTATGTATATATAAATATACAAATAAATATGGATTAATTATACTTAAGGCACCCCAGAATACACAATGATCAGACAAATTTGGACTTAACACCGGTTTCTTTTATTTCTGGCTGAATAATAAACAAAACAATACGTGACCTTGCATTCACAGATTTTTTTTGGTAATTGAAAAATGTTTAATTTAAAATATGTTTTGCTTTGTAAACTTTTGAGATTTATATTTTATTTTTCATTAAACATTTTGTTTAATGAAAAGTTTGTAACTAACGAAACTTATTTAAACAAAAAAAAGTGGATGTTATACATCAATTTAAAAAATAAATAGGTATTTTCTGAGTGCCTTTCATGCCACAAGAATTCCTTCAGAAAAAATAGGTATTTTCTGAGCGCCTTTCATGCCACAGGAATTCCTTCAGAAAAAATAGGTATTTTCTGAATGTTTTTCATGCCACAGGAATTCTTTCAGACAAGAATCCAAGTTCGATCTACTCCAACCGACCACTGAAGCAATTTTAATTTTTGTCCCATACTAGAGTGCCTCTTTTTTTGAAGCTGGATTTTTCCTATATTAAAAACCGATCTTGTGTCTAATTCTGCTCTCATGTTAAGTAAATATGGACACCATCTCTGCAATGTTTTGTTTTAATATTTGTTTGTTTCGTTTGTTTATTGTAAAAAGTTTTGTAAAAAAATACACCCCCCCCCCTTTTTTTTTAAATAAAAATCTGTGACGGCAATGTATATATGTGTGTATTGCTTTGTTTATGATTCAAAAGTTTAAGAAATCAGTATCAAGCCAAAATGTGTATTTTTGGTCGTTGTTCATTATTGGGTGCCTCAAGTATATTTGAATCAAAAAATCTATGACTCTATGGTAGATTTAGTTTTTGAAATTTTTCTTGCTAATAAATTACCAGTTAGAGAAGAGATGTTAAAAAAGTTATGTTCCATATTCAGAAATGAATTATTTTGAAGGTTTAAATTAAGTTATTCCTTGTAGCAGTTACATGTCGAAGATCTACTTTTTTTCGTATTTACACACAATTTCTTGTGTAGTTATTAGTTTGTGGTTTGGTTGGCTAAAACAACAGTTAAAACTCGCGTAGAAATACATCGGGCAATTCGAACACTTCAGCGCATACTCAGCTTTTCCCCATTTCCACCAAGATATTTGGCACTAAAATATGATTCCATTCTTATCGAGAAGCCAATGTAGACAGACGTGAGATTTACCTCTCGCCTCTCATCAATGGTGATGAGAGGCAGGAATAGACTCAAGACCAAACTGGAGTCCATTACATTTCTACTCTAATACATGCCTGCCGAACCAACTTGCCATATATTCCTGTTCTGCTTAACAAAATTGTTAAATAGAGTTGATTTTATTGGAGAGAAGATATTGGTATTTTTATATGCAACTCTGGTAACCTTTTCTTCTTCATCTCAAACAAGCTGAGTCAGATGAATACAGACACAGCCATTTCTACAAAATTGCTATCTCCAATCTCGGCATTCAACTCACACAAACTCTCACTCTACACCCTCATTCTTTTGCTTTAGTAAAGTAGTTAAACCTAAGGATTCCAAGCTATCCTTATGATTGAGATCGTTAATGGGAGATAACTGAGGCTGTTATTTGAAGCAAAACACTATCATTCTTTTGGTTGAACACAATAAACATGTATCAGTGGCACAAAAGAAAAAAAATAGACAAAGAACCGGAAGTGTATAAGGGAGAATCATCTGAAAGAGGAGGGGTGAGGTGGGGTGAGGTGGGGGTGAAGAAAGATGCATTTTGGAAAGGAAGAGGTTTTACTTGGATTGTTTTTCTTAGGGCCATTTGTTACATAATCAGGTTGTCGACAAGAAAGAATACATTCAATATTGCTTTATAAGAAATATAATGATTTCCTTCTTAACTATTAGACAAATCCCGAAATAGACTTCTTTCACAAGTCGTTGTCTTTGTTAGAAGTATGCAAGGGAATCTCGACAGGGTAGTGACAATTGATTGGCTGGCGGCTGATTGTCTTCCGTAAGCACTTGACATGCGTCAATCTCTACTGTTTACTTTCAGCAGCCTTGTAACTCTCACCCCCCCCTCCCCGCCCCTTATTTTATTCTTTAATCCTAACATTTCATGAGCGATGTTTCTGACAAAGTGGGTAGAATTGCTGTTTTCTGGGTCGGCTTTTGCTTTGAGTAGGCGCTATGTGGAGATTTTCAATCCTCTCATAGTATTCATCACCATTCAACTGTCAATCTATCCATCTCATTAACCCTTATCCTCGAGTGATTTTTAACCTTGATAAGTGGTGACTTATTAGTAAAAAAAAAAAGGTTTTGGCTGTCATTCACTTGCTTTCCTTACCAACACCAAATCTGCGTAATAGATCCATTGTCCCAACCCTAACCCTAACACCAGGAGTAACTTTTCGCACATGTGATGATGTAGTAGTCCCTACTACAACAAGAGCAGCAGCCGTAGAATAACTATGTCTGAAATATTTGCTTGACTTGTAAGCTTGGCAATGATTGGAGCAAACACTTAATTGGCTAAACGATCTCTTATGAGAAGGTTATCTAAGGGAGTGCACCGGCACTGTTTGATCATTTTAGCCACAAGAAGGCGCAGCTGCCTAACTCACTCACATTGCTCAGATCACCATCTAACTCCTTTCTTGGTGCACCTGCCTTAAGCTATTAGCATTGACACGAAAGCTTCACTATCCACGATAGCGACCTGTCAGCACATTAACTTACTCACCAATACCATTTTCTTTTGACACAAACTTCCAAACAATAACAATATAGACTGTGCCAGCCTTACAAATTAGTAACATCTGGTCAGTGGCGTGCAGAGATCTGGTGATGCCTGGGGCCAATTCCTTGATTGTATGCCACAAAACTCAAGTATAAGTTCTATACTGAGAAATATAAGAAAGGGAGTTTGAATATGAATGGATGCCCCCTCCCCTCTCTCAATTTGGATGCTCGGGGCCATTGCACCCCCTCCTCTGTCTGCACACCATTAGTTTGCCCCTGCACACCCAATGTTTCATAAGCTGTAACGGCCATGTATTTTTCGGATTGGCATTGGGGTCATCAAGGGTTGAAGTGCCTGCTGTCCTTCTTTAGATATATGGACTACAAATTATTCACAGTTCCATCCTCAGTCAGCAATTCTAATGTTACATTTTCTTCCATTGCGAGAGGAGTCAGTAACGTTTTGTTCTGTTGTGGGCATATATATATATATATTTGTAAACACATCAGTTTCAACCCCACATATTTCTGCTTTGTTCTGAAGACCCTGCGGCATGGATTAGTCTAGGGTGGCTATCCTTTCTAGTTCAAATCGCATGTATTTTCTGCAGTGTTCTATTGCGAAGAAGATTCAATTTTGAGAAAGCGAACTGGCCTAGCAGATCTTGAAAGTTAGATTGCCCATCTCCCAGCAGACCCAAAAAACTATGACAGCTTCATCAGGTTTGTGCGCCAAGCATCCCAGAAGAACATCTTAAGAGGCTGCCGCACTCAACACATACCTGGACTCGATGCCTAAAGCAGCAAATTATATGAGCAATACCAACAGCTCTATGCATCTGACCCCTTTGCTGAAATTACCATCGAAGTAGGTGAGAGACGCATGACCTCTCTATCAGAAAGCCGACAACGGAAATGGCAAAATCTGCTGGAGAAAACTGATATGACGAAGAACAGTAAAAAGGCATGGAGTCTAATCCGGAAAATCAGCAACGATCCATCAACTCTAATGCAACAGCAGTGCACCATCATTGCCAACGAAGTTGCACATCAGTTGTTGCTCAACGGGAAGTGCACTACAAAACAGCAAAGACCAAACATAGACCGACTTCAGAGCACTGGAATGACTGAACCGTTTTTACTTAAAGAGCTCGATATCAGCATCAGTTCCCTTAAAGTTGGTAAAGCCATCGATCTAGATTACATTTTCACAAAGGAGATCAAGCACTTTGGACCTTTGACATGAAAATGGGTCCTTGAGTTGATGAACAACTGCATGTTAACAAGAAGGATCCCAAAGATCTGGAGAAAAACCAAAATCATTGCTCTTTTCAAACCTGGCAAAGATCCAGCGCATGCAAAGAGTTTCTGCCCGATCTCCCTGCTATGTCACTTGTTTAAGCTGTTTGAGCACCTAATCCTCAACAGATTGGCCTCAGTTGCTGAACCAGCCATCATCCGCCAACAAGCAGGATTCCAGCCTGGAAAATCCACAACTAGCCAACTCCTGAATCTCACTCAGCACATTGAAGATGGGTTTCAGAAAGGACTGGTAACGGGAGCCGTCTTTGTTGATCTGTCTTCCGCATATGACACTGTAAACGACCACCTACTCCTGAAAAAGATCTTGGAGCTGACAAAAGACCTGGCACTCACAGACCTAATCGAAGCCATCTTTTAAGATGGCTCCGATTAGGTCTGTGAGTGACAGGCGCTTTTATGTTACCCTAAACAATAAACAAAGTCGCTGGCGTCGACAAAAGAATGGCTTAACCGAAGTTGGTGTGCAGGCTCCATTACTGTACAACACTATTGACCAATGAATGAGCCAGAACACTGGGCGATTCATCTATGCTAACGACCTTTGCGTAACATCCCAAGAGAGTACGTTTGAGTCAGTAGAAACAAACTTCAACTCATCCTTAGATGAGTTACGCCTCTACTACGAGAGTAACCACCTGCATGCAAACACTGCAAAATCTCAAGTGTGCTCATTTCATCTCCGGAACCGAGAGGCCAACCGACCCCTAAACATCACGTAGTCTGGAATACAACTTGAGAATCGCACTAACCTTGTCTACCTTGGCATAACCTTGGATCGCACCCTCTCATTCAGGAAACATGTAAAGAAGACAAAATGAAAGTCAGCTCTCGGAACAACATCTTCCGGAAACTGATCAACTCCAAGTGGGGAGCCACAGCCTTAGCCTTGTGCTATTCCTCTGCGGAGTTTGCTTGTCCTGTTTGGGAGAGATCAACGCATGCCAAAAACCTAGACTTAGTACTGAACAACACCTGTCGCTTGATCACTGGCTGCTTGAAGCCCATCAAACTGAACAACCTGTATCTTCTCACTGGCATTGCCCCTTCAGATGTGAGATAGGAAGTTTCTAACCGAGTAGAGATCACAAAGGCTATCAGTGATGAACGCCATCTCCTTCATGGACGTGGTCCAATGACTGAAGTCAAAGAGAAACTTCCTCAGCCATGTCGAACCCCTAACAACATCTCAGGAAGAGACCAGACTACAGCTGTAGACCAGACGGCTAGAAGATGGCCCCACCTCATAACGACATGGGAATACCTGCTTTTGAGGAACTTTCTCCCAGTTCAGAGGCACCCTGGCTCCAGTGGAAAAACACTAAGTTGCTATGAGTAGATGGGGCTACAAAACTGACCCAACCATCTGTGAATGTGGAGAGGAGGACCATACGATGCAACACTGCCTGGTCTGCCCTCTACTGCTCAACCGGTGTAGCTTGAAAGATCTTGCAGAGTACAACACTATTGCAAAGGACTGCATAAAAATGTGAAAAACTGTCATATGACCACATGCTTCAAAGACACGCAAAGATGAAGAAAAAGTCTTGTTAGCTTCTTACATCAAGTGTCTTCATGCCTTCTCTGGAGCGATTTCCATATAAAAATTTATTTCAGAGACTTCAACCGAGAGATATTTTTTAGGATTCTAACCATCCCTTTAAGTGCAATTTTCTAGATATCTCTTGCATTTGTTTCACAGGGTATATTCGCCAAGTAATTTTTTAGTTCTTTTTCATGAGCCTGGTAGCTCATATGATTACTAGAATCATAATTCTATTTTTTTTTTAAGTGTGTTTCTTGGCTAAAATAATGAATTTCTTCACATTTGACAAATAAATTTTTAAAATAGCAGCAGTTTCGAAAATACAACCAAAAATTTTCAGGCATGACGTATGTACAACGAATGCTACAAAAACGAAAGGAAAAATACGAATGAACGTACGCCATTCCGAATGTTCCCGTCTCCATGTTAAGAATGACTTCTGAAACTTACCTTTTTTAGAACCAGACAACTTTAATGATATACAATTGTAAACTAACACTAGAAACGACGACCTTTTTACGCAATTAGAACGAAAGAAAGAGCAATTTTTTTTCACCCTTGTTTTTAGAACCAGACGACTTTAATGAAATAAAATTTTAAACTTACCTTTTTTCTTTGAAGTATTCGACTTAGAACGAAAGAGCAATTTTATTTTTATTTTTTTGAATACAAGAAATTATTATTTTTTTTTTTTTACTGTGTCTGTTTTTTTTTTGTCTCTTTTTTTAGGGTTAGGGAATTTTTTTTGTGGGGAGGGGGTCCGAGTTTTAGGGTTAGAATGCCTTCCGTAGAAGTGTTACATAATGGACGTATGTGAAGAACGATTACATCAGCTAGTATGGATTTAGTATCTAGGTGGACCAGTACAAGTTTCTTGACACAAAAATCTGAAAAACAAGTCCGCTCTCGGAACTAAAATGTAAGCAGGCATGAACTGTAGGTTAGATTTTAGTTGGGGGTTCAAGGAAAGGTCGGACATAAATATGTTATAACAAACTCAGTGTCCGCTTGAAGTAGTGATGTCACGATACCGTGTGAAAGAAAGAAAGATGTTTTTTTTATCAGCAGTCAGTTTTTGGAAGCGGTGTAATTAAAAAAAAAAAAGGAAGATGGGAATCTAATTCCTAAAAAGAGTTGATAGCGTCACTTGTCTGCCCACCCTCTGTCTTTCCCTGTAAGTAGTTAAGTTAAGAAGAACAATTTTAGTCTCTCTCCATTTAACGTTGATAAGTGACTTTTATTCATATGACGAGAATTTCTCTCCAAAAACTCGCCGTCGCTCTCACCCTTTCCTTTCTGTGAACGGGAAGTTCTTGATTACAGACACGGCTAGAAACCAGTCAAGGGAAATGTAGCCCACTAGACGATGATGATGATGATAGCGCTGACATGTCAGTATACAGAAAGCTACGTAGGATTACTGAGAACATTTGAAGTAAGTAACATTGATTTAGAGAACGTGTTTTTAATGAGGCAGTACGTAACAGGCCTTTTACCTTGCAAAAGAATATGCAACCTACTGATTGTGAAATTTCATGTAACATTGACAGATTTATTTTAGAAGCACGAGGAATAAGAAGATGCAAAGTTTCCAATCTGAGAAACTTCCGGTGCTAACGTCGTATGGTAACTAATTAAACTTGACAAAACAAAAATAAAATGAAAAGAATTTTGACGAGGGTGGGGGTGGGGGGCTTCGGTTACATTCAGAACGGCGTACCTTCATCTTTTTCATAGCATTCGTTGTACATGTCACGCTTATGGAAAATATAAAAGCATGTAAAATTATAGATGGTATAATTTAAATTTTAAGATTTCGAACGGTCCCTCACTCTTTATCAAAAACTGTTTTATTTGAAATAAAAAAATTATTATATGAAACCGTTGCACAAAGATGAAAATGTCCAGTTTATCGCAACATTCATTCTTTGTCTCATTGTGCAAGTCAGTCCACACAAAGTCTCTTCACTGAATAACAAAGAAAAGTTAACACGCTGTGAATTACCGTTAAGAGCAAACGATTCCTTTACCCAACAAAATTTCATACCAAAACAAGAACTCTTCTCAGTCTGTAAAATAATTATACATATTAAAAACTTCCCCATCCGAGTTTAGACGTGGCCACCATAAAGAAGCAGATCCTTACATTAAGTCTTGTTTTTCTACTGACGTCACAGTGGTTCGTATCAGCTGTTATTTCAGATTTGGACACAACAAAGTGAAAATATTTGCATTTTTTTTTAAAGTGTATTTAATTAAAAGTTGATTGAAGTAATTTCACGACCTTAATTTAGCCCTTTTTAGGCTAAAAACTCACCTTAATTTGAAGTTAGAAATGCACCCATTTTCAAATACTTTTTTTCTTAAATGAGATGATTTTTACAATCCTTTAATTTCAATTTAATTTTTTTTAGTTTTTAAAACTGTAAAACAAATAATTCTTACAAGTTTTTTATTCAGTGTGTTCTCTTAATAATAAATAAAATTTTTCATTGACTATCTTTTATAAATTTGAAGGTGATTTCATTTTTCGATATGGGGGGGGGGGGGGGGGTTTAGAAATTTTGGTGCTTTTAGCTGTATAAGCACCGACTTGTTTCTGACTACGATAATTGTTTTAACTTCATTAAATTCTGTTAAAACTTTTTTTGTGTAAAAAGAATGTTCAAAGTTTATATCTGCCGCAAAATTTTTATGTGCATAATAATATTTTTAAAAAGTAATGTTTGGGGTAACAAAAAAAATGCATAAAATTTGAATGTTTCTATTTACTTGCCTCTCCACGAGGTCATTATAAAGTAAAATACGCGAAAAAGTACTGGCTATAAAGGAAGTGGAAAACTGTTATAAGAACATTTGATAATGAATAAAATAGTATCGGTATATTTCACGGGCAACTTATTTATCGTTTGTTTTTAATTTGTTTGTTTAATTATTTTGTTACTTCCTTAAATTCATAATTCAGTTTTGCAGTATTTGATTGTATGTTTTTAAGCAAAATACATTCTAACAAACAATATTTTCTACACAACAAATAATAGGTTGATATTGTAACTTTAAAACAATTAACTATTCATTTTGAATTCTTTTTTTATTTATTTATATTGAATAAAGTTCACTTTCAGTGCAGAAGATATAGTATATGAAATTGGTGGCTATCACAGGTAAGGTGTGGCCGTTTTACTTGGATGCGTGTATTTGGGACTGGGACTAAATGTTGACAAACTAGATATCTGTCTATTGCAGGTATAGTTGCCATGTTGTGGAAGTGCTTCTTTGATGTGGTAAAGTTAATCACTTTGGTGGTTTGTCTTTCAGCATTGATGGGTGGTTTATTAAAGATGTAATTGTTTCTGGAGTTTAATCGAAGAATTGTAAATTTTCTGGTTAGAGCATGGGTAAATTTATGCATACATTGGCCATGAGTGAAGACCATGGGAATGCAGTCTTTTTTTTTTCTTCTTATATTTAAGTTGTGGTCTGTATAAGGATGCTGTCTTTTTTTATAACTGATTTAATAAGTTCTATAGGCTCTGATAGAATTTTTGGGTTAATTTATCAATGAATCAATTTTATTCGCAAAAAAAAAAAAAAAAAAAAAAAAAAAAGAAAAAAAAAAGCAAAGTTCAGCAAGCCATGTAAAAAGACAAGAAATTGCATCTATATACCATCTGAATGTTTGACCAAACGACTTAAAACCTGGATATGGTAGGCATCATCACAACCTCCTCTGTCAGGCTGTTCCAAGAAAGCAGAAACACGGACAGAGAATGTTGCCTTTCTTCTCTTGAGACGAAAACAACGGTGGTACATCTTCTGCGGGTGCCTACAACTAAGGATTGCAGTGAAAAAAATTCCTCTAAAAGTAACTTTAAATTCCTGTTTATGCAAGAATTACATCCCCCTCAGTTCAAGGACAGATTTAGACTTTGAAGCCGTTCTTTGTAGGCAAGTGTGGAGAATCTGGTCACCAACCATTGAACACGCTCCAGATGCACAATATCTTTTTGAAGATCAGAATTGTTATACTGTCACACTGTCTGAATCAACTATTTGCGATATTTGGCACGTCCGATATGATTCAGAGAGCAACTGACTTTCTATCAGAGGAAACTACCAATTACCTACATGGGAAAGGTATTGTGACTTCTAAAATGAGTAGATATCACAAAGCAAGGAATAGGCAAATTGAGAAACTAAATGGCACACTATGGAAGGTGATACAAGTAACTTTGCATTCTTGCAATATGGGGCTATTCTGTTAGGAAAATATTCTCTCTGATGCTCTATATTCTATTCAATCATTGCTTTGCACAGCTACGACTGTGATCCCTCACGATAGACAGGCGTAAATCCACTTCTGGTACTTCAATTCCTCTATGGGCAAAACCAGGTTAAGTATACATTATTTTTTTCCCCCCAAGATAGGTTAAGAATGTCACAATACATAAACAAATGAAACCGGAAAATCATGTTTTTTTTTCTCAATAAAACCATCCATCTCATATATACATATATTTCAATAAATATATGTGTACACATAACTGAACGTTTCTATACATTTGAATACAAATTCAAACTTACCAGGAAAATCGATTTCCAAAGACGAATTTATAGCTAAATATAGACATTACCGTGTTATTTGAATCTTCATTTAAATAAATAAATTAATAAAATGTGAATAAAAAAATGAAGCAATGATAATATAAAAATGATAAATGAAAAACAATTTGGGTTTAGAAGCCTTTATTTCAAATCTAAAGACTCCCTAACAATAATCATTAGAGCAGCCAGGATGGTGGCGAGAGCCACCCCAAAAGGAGACGCAAGGATATTAGGGCTGCACATATCCACTTGCTACACGTTTGGACCACATTTCACTCACATTAACAGATTAAGTTTTGTATTATGTATTCTCATCATCACATCAGTTTTCGAATATTATAATTACTTATTCAAAATGCATAATTTCTCAAAAATGATTTGAGAGGGGGAGGGGGAACGGATTTTATAAGTTCCTGTGACTTCAACAGATAAAAAAGAAATACTTCCAAATTTCCATTTGCGGATGATTTACTGTGTTCTGTAGGAACAAAGGAGGCTGCGGGGAGGGGGCATTCCACAGTAGCCAATCAGATAGGCCTTTCCAGCTTAAAATGTTCAAGAGACTAAATTTTATTTTATATGCACATGCACATCAACACGTCTGCATCGGCACAGAGCAACAATACAATTATCGTTACGAGATCCGTCACATGGATTCAAGTCTCTAGAGTTTTGTTAAAACACTGAAAAGAATGCAAGCTGCTACAAAATGGAGACAAAAAAAAAAAGAACAGCACTTACTGAATCCTTGTCTTAGTGAAGAGACACTAAAATGTTATTAAAAATAAAATTATTCTGCTCCTTCCAACTGTGATTTCGGCATCAGGGGTTAGAAATTCCTTGTACAATTAATTTATTGTAATATATATTGAAGAGAAAAAAAACAATTTTGGTGGGAAGGGGTGGTTAGCTTTTATTCTGACAGTTTTACATATTTTTCACTAATTTTTCCTTCTTTTCAAAAAGGAAAATGTACAATTATGAAAGTCTTTTATATTTATAATAATATATGGGTGTGTATTGTTTTATTGGATAGACTGGTGACTTAAGGGTCAATTGGTGGAGTAAGGAAGAAGGGGGAGAAAAAAGTGACCCCCAATTCAAACTGTTTTGCAGTGCAATTGCCTAATTATCAGGGAATTCATTTTTATATTATTTTCTATATAGACGTGCAGCACTTA